>OZ018339.1:1722500-2455000 GCA_963969495.1 Ceratothoa steindachneri
ATAACATTGCCATTTAATAATAAATTAAATAGTTTAAAGGACATATTTGGAAAAGCAGGTATTAATCTAGCCTTTAAATATAATAATTCCTTAAACCAATTGATGATAGCCAGGAAACCCAAAGAACATCATAACATAGGAGTATATGCAGTAGCATGCAACGATTGTCATGGAGTTTATATAGGGCAAACGGGAAGAAATCTAGACAAGAGATTGTACAAACACAAAAGAGATATTAGAGTGAGCAGCGAAAGTAGTGGAATATTTTGCCATGTTAGAGACAAGAATCATACGAGCGATTTCAATGGAAATGAAATGTTATTTAAATCGGCTAACTATGTTAAGAGAAGAATCGTAGAATCGAGCTTGATATCGTAAGTTCCTAATTTAAATCTATCTGAGGGTCAATTTTCTTTTAATCATGTAATAAGATCACAAATAAACAAAATAGTAAAATGCCAGCCCTTCAATTTGTTTAGGCCTACCCCCCCCTCCAGATTAACCACAAGTAGGGGATTAGGGGGAAAAAAGAGGGGACCTTGTGTTATGCTTATTTGCATTTCTCTTATATTTTCTGCCCAGTGTCAGTTGAAAAAGGGTGTGAGATACATCGAAACTGTTCGGAATTAAATTGTCTTCGGAGAAGGTGGTTTAATTCCTCACCTTTTCTTGCGATATTGCATTAATTTTCATCATATATATATATATGAATGTAATGTCACGCAGGAAAAATGAAAATGTGCTTTAAAGTACTTTCGAACTTTATTCCGTTGATTCTCAAGGATACCTACAAGCGAAAATAATATAATAACGGTATATATAAGCTAGTAAAAGATAAAGAACAGCCTCTAAGACAAGAAATCACCAATGGGAAAGTAGGAGAGGGATGGCTAAATTCACATTAAGATTTAGGTATAACAGGTAGCAGGGTCAAACCGAGAGGCAGAAAAGGTCAAGAACAGAACTAAAAGGGTTAAAACGATTAACGGATAAAGCGATAGTCTAAAGAGGAAGATTAGGAGAGACATAAGAAGTAAATTGAGGCTAATGGGAGAGGAAAAAGGAGAGAGGAAGAGAAATAAAATAATGTAAATACAAAATCAATGTAATAAATAACTTGACACATCGAGTTTCCATAAAATGAAAATTGTCCAAAAAAAAAGAATTAGGAATATAAGTCCAAGTTAATTTGTATAAGAATGAGTCTTTTTCATAAAAACATGAATTTTAAAAGTCCTGGGGAAATTTTAAATTTATTAAATTGGCTTATACATGACCATTCAACAATGTGTCTTTTAATTGAGTCATTTGAGCGAAAAATAATAATAATTTTGCTTTAACCGCTAATCGTTTTAACCCTTTTGGCTCTGTTCTCGACTCTTTCTTGCCTCTCGGTTTGACCTTGCTACCTGTTTAAGCTAAATCTGAATGTGACTTTAGCCATCCCTCTCCTACTTCCCCATTGGTGATTTCTTGTCTAAGAGGCGGTATTTTATCTTTTGCTATCTTATATATACCCTTATTATATTATTTTTGCTTGTAGTTATCCTTGAGAATGAACGGAATTATGTTCGAAAGTACATAGAAGCCCATTTTCATTTTTCCTGCATGACATTGCATTCATTGCGAAACTCACGGGCTACTTTATGGGTTATTCATTACATATATATATATATATATATATATATATATATATATATATATATATATATATATATATATATTAATATATATATATATATATATATATAAATATATATATATATATATATATATATATATATATATATATATATATATATATATATATATATATATATTGTAGGGGAATCATCACTACCCCGTTCTCTCGCGGTGGAGTCACGAGGCGATTACCGCAAATACATCCGGCCTCAGGCACCGTCGGGTCAAGCACGTAACCTCAGCGCCGCACTACTCGTCGCTATGAGAGACCTAAAGGTTAAAATGCAAGATCTTGCACAGGAGAGTGAGATTTAATTTCACGTCAAGTAAGAAATTAGAGACGTGTTTCTCCCAAGCTCGAAGGCTAACGAGGAGCCGATGTAAGACTTAGTGAGAAAAACCGTTTGGCATAAGAACCCTCCTGGGCCTGTCCTCAGGCCTCCCCCCTCCCTCTTACCACTCTCCCAGTGGGGTGACGACGTATAAATAAGGAACACTGAGGAAAATCGAGGTAGAATACGTCAGTCTCTAGGCGACGAAGTCCTCGGATTAAGACCGGGCTACCTAGACTGGATTGATAGAATACATCAGTCTCTAGGTGACGATGTCCCCGGATTAAGATTGGGCTACCGAGACTGGACAGGTAGTTTACTTGGCTCGCCAGACCAAGAAATACCCTGCGAGAGAGGCAGGGCTACCTACCTTCAAGAGGATAAGAAGCAGCTCATCCTCCAGCTAGTCCCTGGTTATCCAACCAAACGTTAAGTTAGTTTTGTTAAGTTCAACTTACTCTCGTAGGAGAGACTCATCATATCCTGGTGCATCTTAAACACCAGGAGTATTCCTCGTCCTTGAGGAATTAAGGAAATAAGAAGGAAAAGGCTCCCCCTCGAGCCCGTTGCTCGGTGGCCACACCGAACTAATTGGTTAACTTGGTTGAAAAACCAAGTTCAACTTATTCTCGTCAGAGAAATCCCCCTCCGTTATCCTCGCCCTTGAGGAAGACTGGAACTAAGAAGAAGCTCATCCTCGAGCTAGTTCCTGGTTACCAAACCTACCTTCAAGTTCAACTTATTCTCGCCAGAGAAACCCCCCTTCTTTACGTTCGCCCTTGAAGAAGACCCTCCCCAAGTTCAGTCCTCGCCCATGAGGAATTAAGTAACGAAGAAGAAAAGCTCCCCCACGAGCTCGTTACTTGGTGGTCACACCGCACTCCAAGTTAACTTGGTTTAAGAACCAAGTTCAACTGACTCTCGCCAGAGAGACCACGACTACCTTGCTGCCGCATAAAGCACCGAAATTGTTCTCGTCCTTGAAAAATTCCCCATCCCCCCTGAATACTATGATCCCACCCACCTACATCTGGTCAGGCGACACGTGTCGTGAGACAATAACATTCCTGAGGTATTTAAACTCCAGTAGAGTCCGTAAGCCTAAATCTTATATATTGCTGTGTGTAGCGAAATTAACCAATTTTAGAGGGTCAAACTAATTGAATTAATTCTTGTGTATGATAATATTCGGAGTATTGCTGTGGCTAATGTTCAAATTTTGTGTATTCAATTGTTAAAGTTAAAATATAAGTTTATTTTAGGAATTATTGTGCGTTTCTCTATATCCTTACGTGTTTCCAACGGCTCTCTTCTGTATGATATCAATATTAGCACTCTTAGAACAAAAAGGGGGGGCATTCTACGATATATATATATATATATATATATATATATATATATATATATATATATTTATAGTACAAGTGAAAGAAGAATTGGACGCGAATGAGCAAATGAGACAAAAAACCGGAGTTTTATAAAGGCAAGAGTGAGGGACATTAGAAGAATCCAGAATCAAAGGAAGCAGAGGGCGGAACAAAGAAGGTGATCCTCTACCGAGAAGATAATGAGCCTTTAAATTGTGAGCTGGTAAGAGGTTTTGGTATGAAAATTCCTTAGAAGTTCCTAGCTTAGGGAGATACTGGGTTTGATGGGACAACGCTTTGGGCGGAATATAGTTACTGTGCCTGGTAGCTTAGCGGTAAAGCATCGGACCAGCAATCAGCAGACCCGGGTTCGAGTCCCAGCCCGGAATTCAAAACTTTTTTACCCTGGCGTTATTTCTGTCTTCTCGGTAAAGGATCGCCTTCACTGTGCCGCCCTCTGCTCCCTTTGATTTTTGATTCTTCTAATGTCCCTCTCTCTTGCCTTTATAAAACTCCGGTTTCTTGTCTCATTCGCGTACAATTCTTCTTGCTCTTGTACTATATGTATTTATAGTCAGCTACACCAGGTTTCGGCATCTTTCTTTCTGTCTTCAAATTTATTTGAAAGGCAGAAAATAAAAATGGCGTAGCCCTGTGGTGGTTGTATGATCACCCGCAGGAACCTGTAGTTGCTCCTTCTTTGTGTATATATATATATATATATATATATATATATATATATATATATATATATATAAATTTATTTCCCCTCATTTCTTTATTCGAGTAAGAATTTACGAAATCAAATACACTGTCTAATCAAGTATTCATTTTATTAATGCTATTTAAACCATCAAACAAATAACTAATCGAGAAATTAATATTTATTGCTAATATTTCGAAATAACATCCCACTCACCTTCCTGATACTTGAGAACGATCATTGCACAACTACGTCACTAAATTTCATCGTGAGAATGACTCGTAATTATGATGTTTCGTTCTGCGAGGATACTAATAGAACCCTTAAATAATTACATCATAACGGTTAGAGTGGCTTGTAATTAACTGGTGCCACTTGGAACCATTGGGCTTCAAAGGGTTAATGAATTTATTTATTGTTCATTATTTAGGATTTGATATGAGTATAAAAGAGGAGTGCAATATTGTTTTCTTACGTGGAACACATTCGAAATCACAAATATGTACCCCCTGGGAGTTAATGAAGGTGAGTAGTGTGTATTGCAAAAGATTTTCATTAGTGAGAAGAACTATAATTTCCTACCAGGCAGCAAAACAGACAGTAAATGACAAATATTTCACAGCATGGAGGCAGTTAGTGTATATTTGAAAGATACCAACATTTGAGCCATCAAAATATAGAATAACGCTCTTTTTGTGAACATATTACACCAAATAAAACTACTGTAAGGATGCGAAATGAAAAGACGACCATTTTCCAACGTTTTCATTTTGATTTTTATTTTACTTTATATAAAACTAAAAAAAATCATTAAAAGGATAGGATTATTTCAATAAATTGTTCTTCGTCTGGTAGTTATATTGGAAGCTACCTTAAAATTGTTTAGAATTTTGTTTAAAGAAATATAGCAAGCTAATAACATAATATACAAGAATGAAAAAATAACCAACTATTGTGAATAAGGTGTCCAATTTGATTTAATACTACTAAACACACATGCAAACATGTACATATAAGCATAGAAGTAAATAATCCCCCAAAATAGGATAACATATTACATACTAGAAAAAGAAGAAGGGACAATAATATTTGGTTCATTTCAGAAGATAGTCATGAACAAATATAAGACACAAACAATCTTTTAATTTGGCTAATGTGGTCAAGAAAGGCACAAATCTCCTTTCAGCCTGTGGCTATACATTGTCAAAAGTTTCTGGCCTCCGGGATTTAGTCTAAGAGAATTCTCATCAACGTAGGACTATGGGGAACACAGAGGTGTAGTCTTGGGCACCGATGCTCCACTCATAAATATTCCCCAAAAAGCAATTTTAAAATTTCCGGCAGATTTTCAAGTTTGTAATATTTTATCAAATTCTCTCTTCATAATACATACAAAAAAATAAATAAGGGCATGGAGAATATCGTTCTATTCGGTTATGAGTTGGGGACCAAAAGAGATAATCCACGATCTACCATCATGGGGAACTAGATTCATCACATAGAAGAATGATGTTACCGTGGTACTTTTAGTCTTTCCTTTAGGTGATGGAAGGAAAGAATAGCCATAAAATATAACAACACAAAATAATGAATAAAGGAGAAAGGAAGGTGATATAGAGCTGAGGATTGAGAAAATCCGAATTAAGGGATACAAGTAATGCAATGAAAGGTCTCCTTTTGTTCAAACAAATCTTTATTATTTCATAGAGACTATATCAGATCATCTTGACCTGATATATATCAGGTCAAGATAATTTCTTAGTATTAGTTGGTAGTATTAAATAAAAGAATTAGAAGTGGAGGATACCTGTCCTAACTCAATCAAAATACGAATTTAATTGAAATTTGAGTTCTATAAATTAAACGCTACAAGTTGCCACAATTATTTGTGTAACCATTTTATAGTTGTTATATGTCATAGTATTCATAGTTTGAAAGGAGGGGGTCTATCACCCATTTTAAAGTTACTTTTAGTCGACATTTCAGCCAATTTAGGACCGCGAAAATTCTTTCACGACGCGATCTTGAAATACCATGAGACGGCCAATGTTACGCTGGCGCGTTTGTTATAACATTAATTCATTTTTATTTTCTTAGCTTCTATTTAAAAGCTTATGGATAGTTTGTTATTGAAACATGTTTAGTAAAATGAGTAGTTGCCGATTTTGGGGCAGAAATCTGTAAAATTACTAAAACTAACTTTCTACATCGTTTAATTCCTCGGATCAGAGTTTCACTATTCTATCGGATAGCAGCGGCATAAATGTACATTTCTATTCATGTTCGAACTCACCTAAAACCCATCGACCTTCAGCAACGCTCCTCGATTGTACTTTTGTTTTCGAATTTTGCCTCGTCTATTTCCCCTCTTTTCCATGGGCTTCCGATTTTCGAAAAAAAGAATGATCACCTCCTTTGAAAACTAAACCAGTCCATATTTTGATATGGGTTTGCTTCAAGACAAGGTGCCAAATTTTAGAAATGCGTCATTTAAAGCCTTATTTATTTTTATATATTTATTAAATTTTTACTCAAGTCAAAACTTTTCAAAATGTTTCGGACAAAATTTTGTTAACTATAATGTAATTAATGTCATATATATCTTCTGATAGATCTACATAGTGCCGTTATGCTTTGCTCTGGCCGTGTTGCCAAGTAATAGGATTTTTTCTCACGCCTCGAATAGAAAATTTAGTATAGCTTTGGGCCACAAAATTTAAGGTTAAAAACACTACCCAAGTTGCACATGAATTTTATTTTCTTAAAATTAGACAAAACATCATTTAATTTTAATCCTAATGATGCATTTGATTAAAAAAATGGGGAAAAAATAATTAATCTTATTTAAAAACATAAAATAATAGGGTGGGTTTATTATAATCATCCCACCATGGCACTTGAGATTAAAAAAAATAATAATAAAAACTTGATTTCCACAAAAAAGTTATAAAATCCTAAGTTTAGGAATAAAATTTGCCGCATTACCATTTGTTTGTTTTCTTTGACAGTTTATGAATAATATTTCTGAAAACATTCTTTCTTATGACCAAGACAGAAGGGCACCTTGCAAACTAACCAGCCTGACCGTACTTCCTTAGATTTTATGCTGCACAAAGCAAATCTTGGTCGAGTAACTCACTCTGGCTGATGAGAAGACTCGGTTCTGCGGACTTCAATTGATACTATAGGCTTTGCTTTTTTATCTGAATTAGAGATGTCTGTGACCTTTTACTTTTGCCAAGCCTACGTGCAACGAAACCATTCACACATTGTCCTTTGAAATCTTTGTGTCTTGCTTTGCTTTCAAACGTTTTGAACAAGATATAGAACTTGATTAGAGCCTCATCAAAGAAATTGGAAAGATATTCAATGCCACCAGGCCTGTAGTTTACCATCAACTGATCAAATATAGCTACAGAGTTCATATTTTTATTGTAATCGCTGATGGAAAGAGGGAAAGTAAAATTACATTTTGCTCCATCCTTTGCCATTCTGGTGACTCTAGACACTTCTTCAGTCATGGAAATTTGTAAGCAAATGAACTGCTTTTTTATGAATCCATTTTACTGCAGCTACACCAGTATTGCTAGTAAATGACTGATGCTTTCCACTTTTCATGTTTTTACCTGAACCGAAAGAGGGAAAGTTTTTTCTTGAGATATTTACTGTACCACAAACATTGATTTTCTTCTCCTTTAGACTTTCAAGTAAGCCTACACTGGTAAAAAAAATATCAAAGAAAAGCTTTGTCACGCTTCTGGTTCCAGCAGAAGTCAGCCTAGCATTGCAGGGCTCCATTTTCCCTAATACCTCTTTTCTATTGACGCTATATTTTAATGGAACCTCTCTCCATGTTCATTACTCACATCTGAATTCTCTAAGAAGAAGGACAGATGACAATGAAGAAAGTGTAGTTTCAGTGACACATTACATTCGAGATCTAGGTAGAGCTAAATTAGGCTCTCCAATATACGCTCTCCCTGGACCGCTTGGTGCTTTCTCAGAAGTCCCTTGTTTCATCTTTGAATGCATGCAGGACTTCGAGGACTTCGCCTCGAAGTCCTCATTAGCTATAAGTCAAAGAATCTGAGGGCCTACAAATATGCCTTCTTTACTCTTGGCATCACTTATTTTAGGGAAGATTTCTTTGAGGTGCTTGAAACATGGCTTGTTAGGTTGCAGCGTTTTGGTAAATTGCTCCATTAGGCCTCTAGTTTTATATTCAGTGGTCGTATAA
Organism: Ceratothoa steindachneri; assembly: GCA_963969495.1. Classification (NCBI taxonomy): domain Eukaryota; kingdom Metazoa; phylum Arthropoda; class Malacostraca; order Isopoda; family Cymothoidae; genus Ceratothoa; species Ceratothoa steindachneri. The sequence goes on from OZ018339.1 coordinate 1,730,823, forward strand.
TTATTTTCTCCGTCTTAGCTGGTGGCTCATGAATTACGTTATGGCATCCAGGCGTAATAGTTTCCCCGAGGTGACCATTCTGAGCGTACAAACTGTTCTGATATAGCCCTACCGTCCCATTTGCAAAAGAGGCATATACACTTGGTGTATCCACTTTGTAGCCCATTAAGTATGGTGACTACTTTCAATTTCGCAGAAATTAGCCAATCATTCCCATTGTAACTTATGCGGTCTTAAATAAAAGCAAGGAGCTCATATGTCTCTCTTAAAATGACTGAGTGAACAACTGGAACTAAAGGTATGGTGTCCTCAATGTGCAACAGAACAGCTTTTCTGCTGTAAAGGGATGCACTTATAAATTAACTACACTAATTTGGTTCATAAGTTAGCTCAAGGGCATTAAATAGGCCTCTTATATCATTATAATAAGTCAAGTTGTTTGCAAAAGTGAAAAATTGCTGTAGATCTGCAGAACGATTGTAGTACAATAAGACTTGAATGTCTAACTGGGCGAATAGCAGAATGAAGATCTGGATAAATGATAGATTTCATGCCTCTTTTGTTGCGACCTGCAGTGTAGTAAAATAAAATCATACTAAAAATGGATATTACTGGCTGTGATTACTTTCAGAAATAGTGGAAGTACAACATAGCATGCATTTTGATCTTTATAATTGTCACATCGTTTGAAAATATATTAAATACCAGGAAAGAAAACATATTGAATACCCACTTTTAATATCTGTTAAGCAGAAGCATCAATCCGTTTAATGGTCTTTTGGCTCCCTCCAGACCATTAGTACACAAAACATGAAGCCAAGCCCTTTGCATTTCACACAGGCAGAAAGGGAACTTGTACACCTAACACAACATATGTGCAGGGACCCAACGTTTGCCCTGATCACCCACTTTACATCCAAATTACAGCTCATAAAGTTTCTTCACATGTTTAGTCAACTGTCTCTTGTATTTTCTTAATGTAACTGATCCACATATATAACAGAAACTGTTCGGGGAATTTTTTATTTCTCTAGGTATTTTAGCTCTGTCTTCTGTAAAGAAAAAAACTAGTAAGTGAAAAATAATATAAATAGTAACAGCAACGAATATTAAATAAAAAAGTAAACATAGGAAGCATTTATAGTAAGTTAAAAAGTTATCAAGCGTTCCGTAAGAGTTACTACGGATTTCGACCCATATAACTAAAAGGTTATTAAGTATAATTTTATAAATTTCATAGGGTAGGTTGGTAAATACCTTAAGAAGACCCCATTCAAATTATGTTAAAATCCGTTTATAACTTTTAGAGATATCAGATTCGGCCCTATCCTGTTTATTTAACGTAAGTAAGATGGTGATTTACGAAAAACTCGGGGGTCGCAGAAAGAGACAGATGTTAAATCCGTGCTTTATGTGAAAGATAACAATAGAAAATGTTAATTTCATTTCCGTTTTTCTTTTTATTGTTGATCAGTGAAATAAATGATGACCGATAAATTTCCTATCTTTTTATTAATATTTGGTATGAGCTTTGAGAGAGGATAGTGAAAATTTAGATTATTGATTATAAATACAAATGTAACAATAAATAAAGAAGTTATATTTATTTTTGAAAATGTAATCAATATAATTAATGAAACGAGTTCATATAAAACTTAGGATGACAGAGCCTATGGATACGATGCTTCTTCACATGGATCATTATTGTGGCAAAGGTTTCCCCACACGATTTTCGAAATGTATTTTATACCTTATTTTGACGCTGAGGATGGCCACATGTGGCACAGGATGGTTGACGGAATTTTCGTCTACATGATAGAAAATGTCCTATCGTTATATCTTATTTGAACACCTAACCATTGCGGTTGACTCCCCTTGGGCACAGGTCAACGTCAAACTTCATGACCTAGCCTGCTCTCTTGGAGATGAGAATTGAAGTATTCGCCAAAATGCAGGAATTCCGCCCGATGGTTAACTTTTAGCGTCCATTCATCCCAAACCACTCAACTTTTAGAGCACTCATACGCGCTCCTAAATTGGTATGTCGGAAGAAGAACTCTCCGTCACGTAGGAAGATAAGGCACACATCATTCCATGTGTTTTCCTCTGGCGAGCTTTGCTTCCTAACGGATGCATCTAACAACGGCGTGGTAGACGTGTTGCAGCAAAAGTGGTAGATCATGCTGATAGATTTTATAACACCAATGCAAATAAACCTTTGACTATATAACCTATTTGCAACCAAGTGGAAGAGCAATCTTTAACCATATATACAGGTTATTGAGCATTACTATCAGCAATTCAGAACACATTGAATCAACATAGTCCACGCAAACGTTGCCACCTGGATTATATATTGCAATCACCACCAACATTTTTCATGTTGATGGGAAAGACAACGTCGTAAAGTATGGTATTCTTCGCTTTGCCATCACATAGATAACGCCACTTCCCATAGACTCTGATTAGTTTAAGTACCGTGAAGAACCATCCTCCAAACAATAATCATATACTTGATCACCTCAGTGCACTCAACTTTTAAGAGGTCACCTTTGATTGCGTGAGTTTCAGAGTTTACTGCGACATCTTTACATGGGAATGATACCAATATATATTATCCACAGCCTTCTCGAAGGGTTTTTAAATTCCCCTCCACTTTCTTCATCATCTGACCATTGAAGCCTTAGGAAAGTCACTCGTATCCCTGCTGAGTTTGACCGGTATTAACAAGGACTTTCCTCGTTGAACTCGTACCTAATTACAATGCCAGCGCTCAAGTTACAGTGAAACATCTAGGCACCCACCATTTCAAAGGGGGTCCCCTACAGATTTGAGATGAACCTATAATAATCTGAAATATTTTAACTCATGACTAAAATAGAAAACAAACAACCAGGCTCTCCAAAGTTTATGTTACACTCAGTTTCTTATCTTTCGAGAAGTTTACCTTCGTGATTTATAACACTGGTCTGCGTGAAAAATGTACCTTAGGTTTTCTATAGTGTTTCTTAATAAAATTGACCTCCTAAATCCAAATCTTTCATCCGTTTTTCTCTATTACCTCCAGTTTTTGCGATACAGGGGGTAATAATAATTTTATAGTTTATACATCTCTTATATTACATCAAATTTCAATAGTTTTTGCACTGCTCTATTCGCAGTAAATTTTGTGTACATTTTAAGTAATTATGCAAATAGGTTTATATTTTGCAGGTTAAAAATTGCTTAGCATTATAATGAATGAACAGAAAATGTAAGAATAGCTCCGACAGATTTTGCTATGTTTGCGGCAAAGTGACTTATCCCGAGCAGCAAAGTACAATCCCTCCTGTAATTAAATCTTTGTATCATGCATATTTTGGAGTAAGGCTAAGAGATCAAGATAAAAGTTTTGCACCACATATCTGCTGCAAGGGATGCTACAGAGGTTTAAGACGCTGGAGTCAGGGCGAACAGAAGTCCCTCTCTTTTGGTGTTCCCATGGTGGGGAGAGATGGCAAGGACCACACTACGGACTGCTATTTTTGCATGACAAATCTTAAAGGTGAGCATTGTATCAAGTATTTAAGCTTTCTGTATTATACTGGCTCCTGAAAATGCCATTATTATGCAAAGACTTAGCATAAAATTAAAAACTAACATAGTTCACTTCAGCATGAACATATCCTTTACTAAACATTTATATACTATCTGCAACTCCAAATCAATTTCTCTATGTAAGATGCAATTATATTTTCCACAGGTATAAATAAGAAGAATAAACATAGTGTGGCATATCCGGATGTTCCTTCTGCCATCAAACCCCTGCCCCATGGCCCAGGAATTTCTATACCTTCTCCCCCTGAACATATAGAGGTACATGAAGAGATTAATATGGAAGTTGACCAAGATTATGACACATCTGAGTCTTATCAGGTTTCCACACATGATGTGGTCGCAAGACCATTCACTCAAGTTCAGTTAAATGACCTAACCAGGGATCTGGGGATTTCAAAGGCAAATACACAACTTCTTGGCTCTCGACTTCGTGAAAGTAATCTTCTCGCTTAACAAACAACATTTAGGGGTTACAGAAATAGAGAACAAGAGTTTCTAAGCTATTTTTACAGCATTCTTCCAGCTCTTTAGTATACTGCGCCAATATTAAAGGACTTGTTGAGGCCCTTGGAATTCCCTACAACCCATTAGAATGGAAACTGTTTATAGATTCCTCCAGTAGAAGTTTAAAAGCTGTGTTACTGAATATTGGTAACAAGATAGCTTCCGTTCCTATAGGCCATTCAATCCAACTTACTGAAAGTTATGAAAATATGAAAAAATTACTGGATGCATTAAATTAATCTAGCTATAAGTGGAGGATATGTGGTGACTTAAAGGTAAAATCATTTTACACTTGGCATTTCTAAGCTTTTTGATATTGACATTTTGATTTTTAATTGTTAATACTTGTATACACCTTTTGGTCAACTTACATTTTACAAGAATTCAAATCTGGAATTCATGAGTCATTTTTGAGTTATATTTTTGTTGAAGTGTGTCACTATAGGTTAATGCATCCTATTGGGTTAATGGGGCACTTATACCTAATTGAGAAGGTATTCCACACAACTCAATAAACTCAAAATAAGATGTGCATATATCCAATTAGTTCCAATACGATGATTTAATGCATCGGCATACAGGATTTTTCAGTGCATATTCATATTCTTATTGTTTTAAGAAATATTACTTTGAATTTGTTTTTAGAAATATTACACTGAATTTACATACTGTGCTAAATTTTGTTCAGGTAGTGTCTCTTACGCTTAGGACGCAAACAAGCTACACGAAGCATCCCTGTTTTCTATGTTTATGGGACATTCGTGCAGATAGTATGCACTATGAGAAGAAGGTTTGGCCTCCACGAGAAGCATTTAGAATTAGATCAAACCATGTGATAGCTGAACCTTTAGTGCCTCCTCAAAAAATACTCCTCCCTCCACTGCATATAAAGATTAGTATAATAAAAAATTATGTCAAAACTCTTAATAAAGAAGGCCAAGCTTTTAAATTTCTTCTCCGAAAAGTTTGCACAAATCAGTGACGCTAAGCTCCATGGGGAAATTTTTGATGGACTTCAAATCAGGAACTTGATCAGCAATTTGATGCATAAATGAAGGACATAGAAAAAGATGCCTGGAAAGCTTTCAAAGCTCTAGTTAACAATTTTCTAGGCAATCAAAGAAGCCTAGAAGAATATGTTGCCCTGGTCAATCAGCTCTTAACAAGTCTCAAACATTGGGAGCTCGAATGTCTATAAAGATACACTTTTTACAGTCCCATCTGGATTATTTTCCCGACAACTGCGGGGATTACAGTAAAGAACAGGGCCAAAGATTCCACCAGAATATAAAAACAATGGAATCCAGGTACTAGTGTAAATGGAACGGAAACATGCTTGCTGACTACTGTTGGTGTTTGAAGGGTGATGCACCAGATGACAGGCACAAACGAAAATCGTCAAGGGCGTCTGTTCTTCGAAATTATAATTATTTTCTTTATTATGTTGCATTCTTTTATTTTTTGTTTATTAAAATAATTATAGTTTACATACGTGTATTCCTGTTTATACGATATAACAGTAATAATGCATTATTAGATAGAGAAAGGTTTTTTTTTTTTTAAATTCAGAAAAAATGAGGTAATCTCAATGAAAATGGTGTATGCTGTACTGAAAAATCTGACCTGATTGAACAAATATACATACATTTTTGAGTTCAGGGGGTTGGATTCATTAAGAAACCACAAAGAAATCTTAGGGAACATAAAAAAAATTTCAACCGCAGGCCTGTGTAATATCCGCCAAACAAACTTAACCTTCTACTTTTTCGGCAAGTGTCATTAAAATATCTTTTCTATTGTGTGTGGCTGTGTCGAGATGAAAGTGAAAAGAATCTAGATCTCTGTTCTCCAGCGCGCTGTCCACAGCAAGTCCTTAGGTATCACCTGGAGCGCATGCTCGCCGCCAAGGACGGTCTCATTAATTAATATTACAATATAAACACACATTTATATGTTAAAACAGTGGAAACAAACGTGTCTAACTGGATCAAAACTATCATTGTGTCCTTTGTTGAGAAATCGTAACGAGTGTAACAAGAGTTGTGCAATACTCGGAATTTTTGTATCCTTTCTAGTGTCTAGGCTTTCTTTCTTTCACACCACATCTGGGAGAGATTAACTAGATGGTGAGGAAAAGCGAATTTGGGGCTAAAATAAACGTACTGTAGTAGAAATGGAATTTGAATATATTTAATAAAACTACGAAGCGTTTTACTTATACTGATCAAAGGATTATAAAGGGAGTGAATTTTTATTATGGTCTATAAGATTAATGAAATACCCTCAAGGATTGTTTTAGTTCGTGATGACCCATTATATCGTAGTAAAAAAAGTGTATAGGAATTGTTCCTGCTTTTTCATATCATTTAAAAATGAATGTATTTCTACTCAATTAAAATATGTAAAAATAAAAATTAATTTTTTGCTTGTCAATTCTTTCATTCTCTCATTCTTTTTCTCCCACGGAAGAAATATTAATTCTTGTCGAAGATATTTTTCCGAGAGAGTATCAACAAATATGAATATATAAAATGAAGATACGATTAATCCATGTGGTTACTTAATGCGTAATTTGTATAAAAAAACAAACAGACATAAATCTTGCTGGGATTGAAAATAATTCAAATGAAGATAGAAATAGTTCCTATATAGACCAAAATAAAACCAAAATTATAAAATATGCGCACCTTATTAAGAATTTCCTAATGTTTAAGATAATATTCAAAGAGGAGTATTTTCTAATATTAGTGATTAATTGTAATAAAACCAATTGTTCGAATGAAAACAAAGTTAACAAAAGCAAGTTTGTTAATCTAACATATTTCTAGAACCATAATCAAGAAGTCACCTTCTCTGCCAATAAAAAGGAGATCCTTATTCAACACAGTGGATCAATTTTCCCTATGAATTTTGTAAACTTTGCACATCATGGCAATTATTTGAGTATTAAAAGAATCATAAAATCTCTCTGTGATTTTAAAACACCATCAAATTCTGACTACATGATGGAGACACCTAATATCCTCAACCCTTTTCATTTAGGGCTTACGACCGACCGTCGAGAAAGATTTAAATTAAGACATGATTCTATAGCGTATTCCTCCGATAGGAAAAAAGGTTTTAGGCAGACATGGCAATAACCAAAATTAGCAGTTTTTCTTATTTTAAGAGAAACTGAAAAATAAAAACTGAGAGTAAATAAATGATGGTGATTTCATTTTAATTTAACAATAATAATTTCCTGAAAGAAATGTTTCAGAGCTGAAAATGACCCCCACCAATTACAATAAAAAGGTAACATAAAATTTGAGTCCGCTAATTGTTGATCATTAAGATATACGCGATGTTTACGAAAGAAATATTGGTCCTCGATAACCTAAAGGTCAATATAACTATTTCAGAGAATAAGAATAATTAAAATTAATCTAACTCGAAATTATCTACTGCATAACTATGAAGGCCCTCGAGACCTTTAAAACTGAGAGATTTGAGCTTCTTGGAAAAATTCTTCCTTTATTTGCTGAAGAAGTTGTTTGTTTGCATAAATTCATTGAACAAAGCAAAAATATTTTTAAAAATTGGGAGGTTATTTTGAATAAGGAAGAAATTTAATAACTAAAAGACCAACTCTACAAAAAAAATATTAACTCTACAAACTAGATGATATTTGGAAAATCCTGACTGAGAAAGTGAAAGAAACAAACAAATTCACCTTTTAAAGGGTCTTTTGTATGCACATCTTAAGAGGCGAGGAGACAAATTAAATTATTCATGTTCTAACGGATGATAAAGCAAGAGAACCTAATTAGGCCTTTATTTCTTTCTCTAACACCTTGAGGGGCAGAGAGGCAAGGCGCATTATAACTAACAAGCAAATAATAGTTTATTTCAGAGTTAAATTATTGCAAAAATGAATTTTTGAAATTTCATTTTTTGAATGAGTCAAAGCTTAATTTTCTTGTTTTCTTCTAACGAAATCTTTTGCTAATGTCAGAATGTTAAATCAAGGCCACATCAAAGCTAGGAGGTTTCTCGACTAGCTGAGCAATTTAACTCCCTTCCCATAAATATGCCACTTCGTATAATTTTAATTTTGCGAGATAAACTTGTAAGTAAAAATTGAAAGATTAAGGAATTTATTGAATCGAAATAACCGAGTGAAAATTATAAGGGTGACTACAATTGCATTGAAAGCTAGATTATATCATGTTTATTCACATCTGCCAGAATACCCAGCTAATATAAAATATTACACATTGTAGCACTTAATGATTCTTCAGTGATCGTGTCATCAGGCTATTTATACTTGATAACATCTTTTTTAATCGTTTTCTAGTTTACTGAGCAAAACAAAATAAATTGATCCAAAGCTTCCATCATTTTATTTGCATCCTTGATCATTCATGACAATAGAGTGCCATGAGCTCTCACAATAAGAGTTCATCATTAGCCAGAAATTTGCAAGCAATATCTCTTACAAACCTCCTCGCTACACATCTATAACTCTCTCTCATCTTCTTTTTCCACTTTCAGAGTGCTTTCTCTTAAACATTCTTGCCTAAAACTATGTAAAAAATTCACTTTTTTCTTATTCATGAGTTAAAATGTTTTTTTCTAGTTGTTTGTAACTAAATTAAATGAAAAATGTCAATTTCATCCCTAAACTTTGCCTTTGTAGGGGATCAATGACCTCATCAGTGATCTTAGCTTGTCAAAGTCAATTTCAGCGCTCTCGATTTCCAGGCTCAAAGAGTAGAATTTCCTTGATAAAAATGTGCAAGGGACAAGCCAAAGAAAACTTCAGAATCTTTTCTTAAGATTCTTTAAATATCAAGGTGGGCTATGCTACTGTTTATAATTCAACAATAATGTAATGTAAGATTTTGCACTGAGTATTATTATTATCTAGATTGCCAGCGGAACATTTCGGAGCCTTATAATATACCATGATTAAAACCAGGTAGAAAATATTGCTCTCTATGGAAAAAATGAATTCGTCCCCTTACAGAAAGAAATCATCTGAGTGAAAGATTTGCCAAGACCATTGGTTTGCTCTCTCTCTTCCTACAAAGCATTTTCCGTAAGACGTTGCTGGAGTCTTTTTTTTTTGCCGAGGCTACCAAGGTAGGTATATTAATGTTATAATTCAGTTAATTATAATTAATTAGTAACTTTCTCGTAAAATCTGTGCCTATTTTTTTTTTCAATTTTAAGGGATTGGGCCTTTTCCCCAAATTGGATAAGTATTTCCGTGAGAATGGGAAATTTTGGTAAAAATAGAGGAGATAAAGAGGCTGTGTTCATATTTATGTAAATTTCATGCATTTACTGTGCAAATAAACCTCTATTATTATAATTATTAAAATTATAATAATTATTATTATAAGCTCGTCTTTTTACTCAAACGGCAAATTTGCCAATAGCGCGTGTTATTCTCGCTGGAACAATATCCCGTAATGAAAAAAGCTGCCCCTTCCAAAGATTACTTTACGCCTTGTTAGGTGCAATATTAGAATGTGTTCGTATCTTTAGTCAATGTATGTGATTATATGCGCTTCTCTACACTAATTTTCAGAGAATATTTTAAATCTTCCTAATCTAAGAAGGGAAGCATAACAACAAAATGTTTCTGCCTATATTTTTAATATCTTTATCAAAGATTTCTCAAAAAACTCTAAAGATACGTTTATGTACCAAAGAAAATATACTTTTCTCAAAAATATTATGTTTAGAATAAAAGGCGATAAATAGGATCGAGCAAATGGATTTACGATAAACTAAGGTTCAAATATTAAAGTGTGCTTTTATTTACAAGATTCGCTATTATTTTATTGTAAATTATATTAGATATATAAGTACTATATACTGAATGTTTAAGAAAGATTAATAAAGTTAATAATGTTTCAGTTGCTAGCACTGTCAAAAGATCCTGGAGGGGCTGTAATTAGCACGGCAGAATCAAAATTGCGTCTGTTCAGCAAAATGGTACACCACAATGGTACTAACTGTTCTTAGGTTCCGCACTGTCATTTTCCGCTCCTGGAATGAGTGTAATCTCCCAAGCTCATATAAGCCACCTTGACAAGTCAAAACTACCCATATTTCAATTTGTTAAGAAGAAAGTGTAGTAACTCCAGTGTCTGTCTGATATTGACATATTAAAGGGATTTCCTCACGCCAATCACCGAAGGGACTTTGGACCACTAATGAAGACAAATACTGATAAAATGTTCTCTGTGTGGCATACGACGATCATGTTGAACTTTCCTGGCATGATAAGCAGTGAAAAATAGTATATGTGCAGATGAAACATTCTCCTACCAACAATTGCAGGCTTAATCTAGTTTAATGTGTAAAGAAACTCTTCCATTCACTGAATGAAAGGGTATCAGAATTTTCTTTTTAGGGCGAATTAATATTAGCTCATTGACGAAGGACATAACATCGCTGAATTCTTATCCAACATCCTCAGTATAAATTTATCTCACCCCGTCATAGGTAACTCAAAACCATCCCAAAGTTGAATTCGTTACTCATGTGGATGGGGTGGTTTGTGGTCCGCTTGATTTGCTTAGAAATGTGAAACATGTATACCACAAATGACGTCAGGAATTATTGCTTGTCTGTCATTAGGAAGGCAAGATGCTCTGACTTCTTTTCTATTAATGACATCAGGAAGGTCAAAAGTTGTAATTTACCACGAATGAGGTCAGGAATGGCATCTGGTATGTCTTGTTTTTCCAGGATGACGTAAGCGAATACCATGGCTCACAAAATCCGTCATGAAGCGAACCGCAAAACCGAACAAAGTGTATTTAATTATGGGAAATAAAGTATAGAGTTCCTAATTATTTATTTTAACTTTATGAATCAATCAGCTAAGAATAAGTTCCAGTTAAGTTAATAGATTCGAGTAAAGTTCATTACTTAAATAAAGGTTCAGCTTAGAAGACATCGATGGGGATTTCAAACGCAAAGTAGATGAGTCTCTGTTGCTCTGGTAAATAGTTGTTTGTGGTAAGATTAAAAAAAATAATAATTATACAATAATAAATTACAATAAAGAGATGAGTATAAATAACTTGTGTAATATTAAGGGGAAAGTGTGGAGGTATGGATCAAGAAAGGCATAATACTTCCAAATTAGGCATAGAAAAGCGTCCATGATATATATATATATATATATATATATATATATATATATATATATTCATATATATATATATATATATATATATATATAAGTATTTATATATATATTGATTAGGATTGCTTCTCGAGAGCCTGAATTTAATTTTTACCAGAAATCCCAAGGGAGGGAAAATTGATGCTGACATTTTTTTATTTATTTAGTGGCGACGTTTCGACCTAATAAGGTCATCTTCTTACGCCTATAAAATATATACTAAAGCAGGATTCCAAAACGTACAAATATAACATTGGTAGTTTTAGCTTTGAATGGGAAAAGATAAAGTTTAAACAATTTAGAAAATTAGAGTTTAGATTTATATTATAAAGATAGGGGTTTTTTTAAGTTTTTAAAAAAAATTGCTAGTAACTGCAAAAATTACTTAAATTTCATAAGTAGGATTATGGGTTTAATAATTATATAGAACTATTTAAATAAAAATTATATATTATTAAACGATATACTAAGCACTATTGACTTTTAATTTAGCTAACAAGGAGGAAAACCGACGACAAATCACTATTTAAGTCTGAATTGAGCTGTTTTTTATATAATGTTTCCAAAATTAGAAGTGTTATCGGCCATTAATATGAATTTAAAATTCGAAATGTTCTATAGATATATGACTTTTACATCTTTGTGCATGATGTTTGATTGTTGAAATTTCTTTAGTTTGAAGTATTTTTTCAGTTCGATTAATTATGCCCATATGAGACGAGAATCTTGCCTTCAGAGTTCTCACGGAGCTTCCAATCTATTTTCCATGGGAACACCCAAAACAATTAAATAAGTATAATATTGGACTGCTAAGATTCGTTGGAACCGGATCCTTTATTTTAATGAAAGATTCAATATTTATTTTGTTTATGGAGGAAATTTTAAATATTATTTTGCAAAAATATTTCTTTAACAATGGGTCTACTTTTCGGCAAGGGACTTTAAGATAAATGCCAAGCTCTGGCGTAATCAAGTAATGTGTCTTTTGCTACAGTCATTTCCGGATGACGAGGTTGGTAAACCGCAGTTTTTAATAATATTTAATGGATATCCTTTATTAAAAAAGAAAGATTTGAGGTTTTGGAATTCTTCATCTATAAGAATATAAGATGAACAAATATTGCATGCGTGGTGAACAAGGGGCTGAATGGACGATAATTTATATTTTAAGTCTAAGCTACTAAAAAGGTATAATCTGAACATCGTATTAGTGAGCTTACTGTAAACTAATATTTCTATACTATTTTTATTTTTCCTTATTAAAATATTTAAAAAGTGGAGGGTGTTATCATTTTCAGTTTCCATTGTATATCTAATATCATGGTGGATAGTGTTTAAAAAATTAAGAAATTCTAAAGCTTGATCACCTTGTTTAAATATCGCTATGGCGTCATCTACAAAGCGTCTATAAAAGGTTGGTCTACATTAATTAGGAACGTCAGAAAATATATTTTCTTCCAAATGAGCCATACAAGAATTTGCTACCAAGGGGCCTAATGGGGACCCCATACCGTCTCAATCAATTTGTTGATAAATCTGACCATCAAAGGTAAACACCAAACCACCCAAAACTAGATCCAATATGGAACTAAATTGTGATTTAGTGAAACTATGGAAATTTGATGAGACCTTAAAATTTTGTGTAAAATAATTTTCTTTGGTTCATTAACAGGTGTGTTTTTAAATAGACTGAATATCATAAATTACTAAAAAAGTACCAGAATTTGTTTTATATGCCATCAATTCCTCTTGAAAATTGTATAAATTGATGATTGTGTATTCATTCTTTGCTTCTGGGGTTATTAATTCCACGACGTATTTGTCTAATTTGTATGTTGATAAACTATGAGAGGCCAAAATTGGGCGTAATGAATTCCAGGTTTGTGTATTTTAGGTAAACAATATAGCATTGCTAGGCCAGAACCAGTGACATGTAATTTTGAGTAAAGTTCATTGCTGATAATTGAAAGAGATTTAAGGTTGTTAAGAATTCGATTGACTTTGTCTTACAATTGAGATATAATTTGTTGCTCACATATAATAATCTTTTTAAATTTAGACAAGTCTGCCAATATATTTTTGTTTTTTTGTATATAATATTCACGATTTAATATGCCTACTCCATTTCTTTTGTCTGGTTTTGTAATTAAAGGTTTCCTGTTTTTCCCCAAGTTACGAAGAATTTTTACAGCAGATTTACGAAAAATAATTGAACTGAATTTATATAGCCTGAATTTTTATTATATTTCATGAGAAATATTCGAAAGTTCAGTCAGAAATCTATTGAAAGAGCCATATCAAGTCACATCTTTTAAGTCTTTAGACAGCTTCTTAAATGAACCATAAAGGTATGTTTAGAAAAAGAAAGGTTCGGAAGTTTAAAGAAATATTTTTGTCCAAAGAATTTTAAATTGCCTTTTTAACAAAATATATATAAAATCTTTCTTCACAATAGAGGATTCTTTCTAAGGAGTCTTAGGAGTTCAATATTATACTTATTTAATTGTCTTGGGTGTTCCCATGGCAAATAGATCGGAAGCTCCGTGAGAACTCTGAAAGCAAGATTCTCGTCTCATATGGGCATAAATAACACAGGCCTGCGTTTGAAAATTTGTTTTATGTTCCCCAGGATTTCTTTGTCGTTTCATTAATAAATCCAACCTCTTGAGCTCAAAAATGAATGTATATTTTGTACAATCAGGTCAGATTTTCTCAGTACAGCATACACCATTTTCAATGAGATTACCTCATTTTTTCTGAATTTAAAAAAAAAAAAACTTTCTCTATCTAATAATGCATTATTACTGTTATATCATATAAACAGGAATACACGTATGTAAACTATAATTCTTTTAATAAACAAAAAGTAAAAGAATGCAACATAATAGAGAAAATAATTATAATTTCGAAGAACAGACGCCCTTGACGATTTTCGTTTGTGCCTGTCATCTGGTGCATCACGCTTCAAACACCAACAGTAGTCAGCAAGCATGTTTCCGTTCCATTTACACTGGTACCTGGATTCCATTGTTTTTATGTCCTGGTGGAATCTTTGCCCCTGTTCTTTACTGTAATTCCCGCAGTTGTCATGAAAATAATCCAGATGGGACTGTAAAAAGTGTATCTTTATAGACATTCAAGCTCCCAAATGTTTGAGACTTGTTAAGAGCTGATTTACCAGGGCAACATATTCTTCTAGGCTCCTTTTATTGCCTAGAAAATTATTAACTAGAGCTTTGAAAGCTTTTCCAGGCATCTTTTTCTATGTCCTTGATTGATGCATCAAATTGCTGATCAAGTTCCTGATTTGAAGTCCATCAAAAATTCCCCCATGGAGCTTAGCGTCACTGATTTGTGGAAATTTTTGAAGAAGAAATTTAAAAGCTTGGCCTACTTTATTAAGGGTTTTGACATAATTTTTCATAATGCCAAGCTTTATATGCAGTGGAGGGAGGAGTATTTTTTGAGGAGGCACTAAAGGTTCAGCTATCACATTGTTTGATCTAATTCTAAATGCTTCTCGTGGAGGCCAAACCTTCTTCTCATAGTGCATACTATCTGCACGACTGTTTCATAAACATAGGAAACAGGGATGCTTCGCGTAGCCTGTTTGCGTCCTAAGCGTAAGAGACACTACCTGAAAAAAATTTAGCACAGTATGTAAATTCAGTGTAATATTTCTAAAAACAAATTCAAAGTAATATTTCTTAAAACAATAAGAATATGAATATGTACTGAAAAATCCTGTATGCCGATGCATTAAATCATCGTATTGGAACTAATTGGATATATGCACATCTTATTTTGAGTTTATTAAGTTGTGTGGAATACCTTCTCAATTAAAATAAGTTCCCCATTAACCTAATAGGATGCATTAACATATAGGGACACACTTCAACAAAAAATATAACTCAAAAATGACTCATGATTTCCAGATTTGAATTCTTGTAAAATGTAAGTTGACCAAAAGGTGTATACAAGTATTAACAATTAAAAATCAAAATGTCAATATCAAAAAGCTTAGAAATGCCAAGTGTAAAATGATCATACCTTTAAGTCACTACATATCCTCCACTTAAAGCTAGAGTAATTTATTGCATCCAGCATTTTTTTCATATTTTCATAACTTTCAGTAAGTTGGATTGAATGGCCTATAGGAACGGAAGCTACCTTGTTACTGGAGGAATCTATAAACAGTCACCATTCTAATGGGTTTTAGGGAATTCCAAGGGCCTTAATAAGTCCTTTAATATTGGCGCAGTATACTAAAGAGCTGGAAGAATGCTGTAAAGAATAGCTTAGAAACTCTTGTTCTCTATTTCTGTACCCCCCTAAATGTTGTTTCTTAAGCGAAAAGATTACTTTCACGAAGTCGAGAGCCAAGAAGTTGTGTATTCGCCTTTGAAATCCCCAGATCCCTGGATAGGTCATTTAACTGAACTTGAGGGAATGGTCTTGCGACCATATCATGTGTGGAAACCTGATAAGACTCAGATGTGTCATAATCTTGGTCAACTTCCATATTAATCTCTTTATGTACCTCTATATGTTCAGATGGAGAAGGTATAGGAATTCCTGGGCCATGGGGCAGGGGTTTGATGGCAGAAAGAACATCCGGATATGCCACACTATGTTTATTCTTCTTATTTATAACTGTGGAAAATATAATTGCATATTACATAAAGGAATTGATTTGGAGTTGCAGATAGTACATAAATGTTTAGTAAAGGATATGTTCATGCTGAAGTGAACTATGTTAGTTTTTAATTTTATGCTAAGGCTTTGCATAATAATGACATTTTCAGGAGCCAGTATAATACAGAATGCTTAAGTACTTGATACAATGCTCACCTTTAAGATTTGTCATGCAAAAATAGCAGTCCGTAGTGTGGTCCTTGTCATCTCTCCACACCATGGGAACACCAAAAGAGAGGGACTTCTGTTCGCCCTGACTCCAGCGTCTTAAACTTATATAGCTTTCTTTGCAGCAGATATGTGGTGCAAAACTTTTATCTTGATCTCTTAGCCTTACTCCAAAATATGCATGATACAAAGATTTAATTACAGGAGGGATTGTACTTTGCTGCTCGGGAAAAGTCACTTTGCCGCAAACATAGCAAAATCTGTCGCAGCTATTCTTACATTTTCTGTTCATTTTTAACTCAACCACTATTATTATTATTCTTATTATTATAATGCTAAGCAATTTTTAGCCTGCAAAATATAAACCTATTTGCATAATTACTTAAAATGTACACAAAATTTACTGCGAATAGAGTAGTGCAAAAACTATTGAAATTTGATGTAATATAGGAGATGTATAAACTATAAAATTATTATCACCCCCTGTATCGCAAAAAACTGGAGGTGATAGAGAAAAACGGATGACAGATTCGGATTTAGGAGGTCAATTTTATTAAGAAACATTATAGAAAACCTAAGGTACATTTTCTGACGCAGACCAGTGTAATCGAACTGGAAAAATACTTCGAACTAAAGAAATTTCAGCAATCAAAGCTCACGCACTATAATGTAAGAGTCATATATCTATAGAACATTTCGAATTTTAAATTCACATAAATGCCCAATTACACTTGGAATCTTGGAAACATTATATATAAAACATCTCAACCCAGCCTTAAATAGTGATTTGTCGTCGGTTCCCCTCCTAATGAACTAAATTGAAAAGTCAATAGTGCTTAGTATATCGTTTAATAATTAATATATATATATATATATATATATATATATATATATATATATATATATATATATATATATATATATATATATATATATATATCCCAAAGTAGCACAAGAGAATGATGAAAATGAATTCATTAAACCACATTGAAAGAGAAAACGGAATAATTTTTCCTTGTAGTGTACTAACGGCATACTTTTAACTGTGATCAAAGTAGGGCTCGCTGCCTCAGAGTGCCTGGTTCGAATCGCTTCCCTGCACGGATTTTTTCGAAAAAAGGTAGGAAAATATTACTACAAGGAAAAATTATTCCGTTTTCTCTTTACAATCTAAAAAAGCGCAGCCATGGTTAAATTTTTATAAATTTTCTGAACTTCGCCAATTATAATAATTTTAAAAGGGAACTCTAAACTAAATTTTTCCCTCTTTCAAAATATCACGTTGCTAAAATATAGAGTTATAGAAGATATATAAAAATAGATTTTCTGAATTTCACCACTTGTAATTCTTTTGGTTTTGAAAAATTCATAAAATCTCGATACTTATATTTACTTCTAATGTTCACCATTTTGTTTTTACGTTTATAAAAGAATTATTTGAAATAACTTTGATAAAAAAAACATAAGTCATAACCAAACTTAGATGAAATTATTATTCAAATACTCAAATAAATCCCTTTCTTACATTATATAGTTAGTGATGATAATGATGATGATTAGTGATAAAGACAGGGTTTTTTGTTATTTTTTATTTGAATTAGTTAATAACTGCAAAAATTAATCAAATTTCATAAGTAGGATTATGAGTTTAATATTTATATTGATCTATTTTAAATATATATATATATATATATATATATATATATATATATATATATATATATATATATATATATATCAATATAAATATTAAACTCATAATCCTACTTATGAAATTTGAGTAATTTTTGCAGTTATTAACTAATTTAAATAAAAAAAACCCTGTCTTTATCACTAATCATCATCATCATCATCACTAACTATATAATGTAAGAAAGGGATTTATTTGAGTATTTGAATAATAATTTCATCTAAGTTTGGTTATGACTTATGTTTTTTATCGAAGTTATTTCAAATAATTCTTTTATATTATTATAAAACAAAATGGTGAACATCCAAAATAAATATAAGTATCGAGATTTTGTGAATTTTTTAAAACCAAAAGAATTACAAGTGGTGAAATTCAGAAAATTTATTTTTATATCTTCTATAACTCTACATTTTAGCAACGTTATATTTTGAAAAGGGGAAAATTTAGCTTAGAGTTCCCTTTTAAATTTATTATAATTGGCGAAGTTCAGAAAATTTATAAAAATTTAACCATGGCTGCGCTTTTTTAGATTGTAAATTTTAATCTTAGTAGTGAAGCGCAAGCTCTCTTCTAATGGGGGAGCAGCGAAGCCATTGCCTGATTTTACTACTAATCTAAACTCTAATTTTAGAAATTTTTGAAACTCTAACTTTTCCTGTTCAAAGCTAAAACTATCAAAGTTATATTTGTACTTTTAAAATTGTGCTTAAGTATATATTTTATAGGTTAAGAAGATGACGGCCGTATTATGGTCCAAACGTCGCCACTAAATAAATAAAAAATGTCAGCAGCAATTTTCCTTGCCTTGGGATTTCTGCTAAAAATTAAATTCAGGCTCTCGAGAAGCAATCCTCACCACTATATATATTTCCATTTTGGGCAAGAAGAATTGAGTCTTTTTCGTCTTCATGAGAAAACTTCCAGAAAACATTTAAAGGCCGAACTGGATACAATTTTCCTGGAAAGCTGTCGTATGTGTCAAGCGTTTTCTAAATTTTTGTACTTTAAACCAGTGGTTCCCAACCTTTTAAGTTCATGGCTCCTTTGGGATCTTTAATATTTCTTTGGCCTCCTTGGCATTATTAGCAGAAAAATAGTACTTCAATATTATAATACCTTCCATGAAAATATCAGTGTCCATTAATTGTACATATATTCTCCTTTATTATATTTTACTAAGAGAAAAAAATATTTTGTGGGTTCAATAAAAGAATTATTTAACATCATACGTTATTTCTATGATATAGCGAAAAAAACGAATAACTTCCATGGACACTGAGAAAAATATGTAACCTTTAACAAATGATTATCTTTTGACTTCAAAAAATAGAATCCTTTAGCAAAATCAAATCAAACATATCATATTAGCTTTTTTTGTGTGTTCTTTTCAGTGAGATCCTTGTGGCTGATGTAGTTGCGCAAGTTTTTCAATGTCAGGATCCATGGTTGTTAGAGACGGACGAAGATCACCTCTAGTTACAATTTCTAAGCGTTTGCGAGCTTTAGATAATAGTTGAAAAACTCGGCTAAAACCTGACTCAACTAAGTAAGACGTTGGAAAGACAATGAAATATAATTTTACTTCCTGCCAAGGCAATGGGAATTTGATTGCAATTTTACTACTTTTCCATAAGTTATTGAGGCCATGTTTAAATTTAGCATGAGCATTTTGATTGCTCTGCAACTCGATGAGGCTTTCTTGCAGTATCATGTCAACATCAGCGGCATTTGTCTTAAATAGGTCTAACACGCAACTTGAAATTTTCATTTCCAAGAGATCTTTGAACCTAATTTCCATATCATTGTGCCATTTTTTTAAGTGGCCAATGTACACTAAAATATCATCTTCATGCAGCTTTTCTGCAATAGTGGCGAGGGTTGGAAAATGTAACAATTTCTTTCACCCAATAATAATCCTAAACAGATTAAGTTTTTCAAGGAAAGAGTTGATTGCCTCTTTGGAAGTTAATTTTTTTATATTTTTACCTTGTAGCTGTTTGTTCAGCATGTTAGCTTGTCAAATATATCTGAAAGGTAGAATATGTCACAATTGGCAGCTATGATATCTTTTCCAAGCGCCATATCATTCAAAAATGGTACAATACTCTACCAGAGTTCAACGAAGTGACACAGGCAGTTACCCTTAGAAAGCCATCTCACCTCCGTATACAAAAGTAAACGTTCAAACTCTTCTTCATTGTTTGCATAGAGTTGTCGGAAAAGACGGTCTCAAAGTGGATTTGACTTGATAAGCTTGGTAGTCTGATTACACTATCACAAGCATCTTTCAGACGTCCTCCCGAATTCTTTGCAATGTTGGAAAAAACTATTAGGCACAGTTTTTTTTAGATATGCAATAAAGTTCCTGTATCTGCTTACCATAGCAGTGGCACTATCAGTTGTACAAGCCATAATGTTAGCCATTGGAATATTTTTTAGGAGGAAATTGGCCAATAACTCTTGGAAAATTGTTTCCCCTTTAGTATATGTCACAAAACTGAGAGCAAAAAGCATTTCCTCTCTGAATTCACTATTATCATCCAAAAAGCTAACATACGTCATAAGAAGAACATGATTAACACTCACAGATGCTTCGTCAATTTGTAACGCAAAATTCTGTACTTGTAAAAGTGCAACTAGTTGATTTTCTGCATCCCTTGCCATTTCATAAATGCGTCGTGATACTGAATTGTTGCTTAACGGGATTAACTCCGTAATTTGTTGGATATTTTGTTGTATAACAGTAGAAATTACCACAAATACTGCAAGAAAAATCAAATCTTCACCAATAGTATGGGGTTTTCCAGTTTTTGCTATTTACTCGAAAATCTCGAAAGATGCAATTAAACCTTTGCCTAATTTAGCCTTTCCTTGTCTAAGCATAGAATTAATGGTGTTCGTTCCTTGGAAAGCATCATAAAGCTTCTTAAAATAATCTACGGCTTTGTCATTCTTATCCTTGTGCTTATGCTCCAGATGTATTAGAAGCTAACTTGGGCGCATACTTTCATTAGAAGGCTCTGTCATACATATAAGTCACATTGACTTTATTATATTGTTTGGAGACTGTATCAAACCCTATGCTAAAATTTGCTTGAGTATTGTCATTTCTTTTTCACCTTATCAGCCATGGGTAATCTGTGGAATACAATATATATATATATATATATATATATATATATATATATATATATATATATATATATATATATATATATATATATATATATATAGTATATATTGAGTTATAAATAAAAAGATCTTTTCCAAATTTCCTTGAAAACCTTAAATTAAATATTTATTGAGAAGATGAAAACGCAAATGTTGGAACATTTGTATGTAATTTATATTGAACTAAATTGTATATACTGTATGAATATATATTTTCAAGAAAATAAAATATGATATTATATATTTACTAGATAAAAAGTTTACAATGGTTAAGCACTACATAAAAATTATAACCCTATTTGATTCCACTCAATCTTAGATTGCAAAGCTGCAGGGTGGGGGGTGTTCCACTTCGCCCTAAGAAACAGTTAATAAATTTAGAGTTTATGAAGGCTGGTATTCACATTTGGCATTATGCTTATGACACCATTTAAACACATAATGAACCTAAATGTAAGCAAATATTACCACCATTAAACGTAATATTTATTTAAACAATAAACTTTTCGTATTAGCAACGCCGCGCAGCTGCAATGCAAGCGCGCGATGATGTTGTCGTTAGCAATTAGTTAAAGAGAAATAAAGTAATCGTTAGAGATGTTATATCTACTTAAAATACTTTATAAATATTATGTTTAGAGTCACATTATAATATTAGTTAATTTATGATGATTGAAAAGATACTCACCAAAAGGAAAAAAAAATACTGCACACCAACAAGATTGTCACGGAGCAGAAATGATGGTACAACTTGGAACATGGATACTGACTGACTGAGTTAGCAACTGCAATGATTATTGGTCTTGTGGGAATGGAACATAGATAAGACGCTGACAAACATATATCTAATAAACGTTATTGTATATCGAAAACAAAGAAACTCAATGTTTTATGATTAGTAACCCGAAAATAGTTGCTTGTCACGAGATTAACAGATTATGAAGAACTACATATAGTCAAATATGCCATATTGTCAAAATGTGGATAATTATCGAATTACTATAGTAATTTTATAATAAAATGAAGCTCTGTGGCCCCCCTTATTCGACTTGAGTTCCCTCACTCCCCCAAATTTTCTGTATCCTACCAGAAATTTGCCATGGCTCCTTTGGGGCCATATGGCCCAAGTTTGGGAATCGCTGCTTTAATCTATACTGTGAATCTCTTTATAACTTTCAGTTGTATAACGACTAATTGATTAATTAATTTATTATTAAATTAACTCTAAATAAAAAAAGGGCGATGAACTTTCTCTTAAAGCGCAAGCCTACCTTTCGAGAGTAATTAATGATCATAAAGATAATGCTTTTTGATGCACTACCATTTGGTGCAGATCAATAATGGTTGCACCATTTTCTTTGGAAAGAACCATTTCTGGAATTGAAAAAGATTCAAATATCTATTTTTGTGAAAAGAAATTATTACCAAATAGTTTATAATTACACTATAATTGATTAAACCAATATTTGTCATCATTTTACCCTTTTTATCTAATAGAAAATCTCCAGTATCTGAAACTCACCTCGGTCAGGAAATGGACCAAATCGCAAATTTGATTTCAGCTAAGGAATGATCTGTTTGTCCTAATTTTTGAAATTATTTTTAATAAACCTGAAATAAATTAAATATTAGCATATTTATTCAAATGACGTAACTTTTTAAAACGAATAAAAAAATATATATATTAGACTCAAATCCATTATCCATGAATGTTATTGTCCCATGTTCCTTTGAAAGATAAGTTTCGTATTGCAAGAGATAATTGGAGATCGAGTTAATGCCTACAATTGAGTAGAAGATAAACGGTAAATTTATGTATTATAAATTAAATAAAAACATGTGTAGAAAACCTTGCATTTTGTACACAATGGCGGTATTTTCAAGAGAAGTTGATTTGAGTGTACATTGACTTGGATAAAGATGTTCAGATGACTTAATACAGTAGTTGCTAGAGATTTTAGCTGTTATACGAGTAGAGTTGCATGTTGAAGTAGTTCGCAATGACCTTGGTGGCTCTAGTATCTTATATTTACAAATAATGCTGGTAATTATGCATAATTAAAGGCAATTATTTTTAATTTCAAATGTATTAGATTTTTCAAGTCATATATAGATAGCCTTGTGCAAACTTACCAAAAATGACTACATCATAGCTAATTTTAAAAATATATATATATATATATATATATATATATATATATATATATATATATATATATATATTTGTGCACCCATTCGGATGCTGTTGACATCTTAAAGGTGAGTTATGACGTCGAATCTGATTCGAAAATATTCCCTTAAATGATACAATAAAAATTTGTACAAAAAGTCTTTTTAATTCTTTTCAAATAGTAATAAGTATTAAAAAATCTTTTTAAGACGTTTATAGAAGTGGCAATCTTAAATTTCTATTTTTATATTTAATAAAGAATCTTACATCCAAAAAGAACTTGGGGTAACTTTCGCGAATATTATCTCTTGATGTCATTATGCTCATTAATTGTGCTATTGAATATAAAACTATTACAGACGTTATGTGGATAATGCGTTTGTCTGAATTAAATCACGGAAACACGCAGAAAAATGCCTTAAATACTTAAACTCTAGAAATTAAAATATAAATTACATAATGAAAGTAGAGAAAATTGCTAGGCTCCGATTTTTGGATACAGATTTTAAGCGTTCAAGAACAAAGTATGAAACTTCAGACTATAGGAAGCCTAGATTTACAGGGGTAGGTTCAAATTTAATTAGTTTTTTTGCCAGAAAACCTTAAGTTATCCTCGATAATAACCCTTATCCATCGAGCCTACAATAAAAGTTGTTCATACCGAATGCTGCATTTCGAATTTAGAATTCTTTAAAAACAATGGCTACCCTAACTCATTAAGGGAAAATGCTTAAAAGTTTATTAATTCACTCTATCATGAAAATCCAACATAAAATAGAGAAATTATCCATTTTCTTTAATCTCCCATTCGTATTTGAAAATGGGCCTAATATTTGATCAAAATTTTGCTCTAAGGACGTAATTCCAGTCTCTTGCCGCTTCTCTGCAATTTATAAATATAGTTGTGACCATTAGGTCAATCCAGTGTCGCATCGAGCAGCATCAGGGAAGGTCGATCCACACGGAGAGGGTTCTAAACAAGCCAGAACCTTCGCCCATACGAGCTTACATAAAAATATCTAAGTCTGAAATTAGTCTTGACAACTTTATAATACTCAATAATACCCCTATCTAGGGGTGGATTCAAGAGAGGTGGGCCTATGACCAGGGGGAAATTCTACAATGTTCTTGGCTTGCATCGCTTTTCGAGTCGGCAACTCGTGTCTTGAGTCACGATAGACACACGGCGCGTGCACTTGACTCGCTGACCAGTCAGATCGCGATCGTGACTCACGCTCCTGGCCTTTCCGCTCTTTGTCAGTTGGCCTGAGCTGGGCATATGCTCGCTGGCGTCTTTCACTTTCGAAAGTAATTCTAGCATCCTCTCTCTCTCTCTTCGCAACTACACCAGCATCATCTCCACGTCACCTTCTCTCTGAAACACAGCAGTGCAAAGTAATTGATTTTTTAATTATATAATGTTACGGACATGGGTTCGATGTGAGCGGCTGGACCTTTCCATGTGATGCATTATTCGCTATGATTCAAAGGGCGTTACCATGAAACGAGCACACGATATGAAGATCACCTCGTTTTTTAGGACCAAAGTGGCCAAGACGAGTGGTGATTGCGAGAATGATGTCAAGGAGCTGAAGCAACAGCCAGGCACTTCAACATTGACAGCCTGTAGATCTAACTGCGAAGCTGAATCTCACCATGAGGAACAGGAGAGCAAGGAACTCACTTCTCTTTTACGCATGGCACACTGACACTCCATGTACCTCCAGTAGACGTTACCAACTTCCTTGGGAACAAGGCGGCCACAGATTCCAAGAAAGTGGCCTTAATCAACCAGATTGCTCCGTCCGTCTGACTAATCGCTACCCTTCATTGAAGAAGGTGGTCATAAGAGTCAATTCCACCCAAGCTGGTGCATCACATACCCCTGGATGAAGTACTCGATGCTGAACGAGGGTAGAAGATACTGCGTTGCATGTGTGCTGTTCGGCGGAAATACGAGCGGAGTTGGAGACCATAAGCCGCGCACTTTGGTGTTAAACCCGATGTTAAAGTACAAAAATGCCACCGAACTGCTCAGCAGTCAAAATAAGCACGATATTACGCGACAGCTATGACTAAAATGGAGGTTTTGTAGACACTTTGCCTAACCCATCGAGGCCTGTCGATATCATGTTACAGGCGAAAAAGAAGAAGCTTATCGAGACCAGCCGGAGCCGAATGGTTTCGATCATGAAGAGCATCCTCTTCTGCGGACAAACTATGCTGCCTCTCCGTGGCCATCAAGATGACATTCCATTGGACTTCATTATTCCGAGCAAAATGAGAGAAGGAGTCTTCAGAGCTCTTC
Source organism: Ceratothoa steindachneri (assembly GCA_963969495.1). Taxonomy (NCBI): domain Eukaryota; kingdom Metazoa; phylum Arthropoda; class Malacostraca; order Isopoda; family Cymothoidae; genus Ceratothoa; species Ceratothoa steindachneri. The sequence goes on from OZ018339.1 coordinate 1,756,312, forward strand.
TGCATTATTGAGCCCAGGGAGGAGATGCCTACGTTAACCGCATCCTCACCAGCTTGGCCAGTCGAGTCAACTCCACCCCCATTAGCAAAATCCTTCAGAATCAGCTGATCGATATCACAGATGGGTGACACTGCAACCTCTGTCCCCAAAATATGTCTCTTATTCCAAAAATAGAATTCATGCTCTTTTGACAGTATGAGCAGGTGTCACCATAATTATATTTTGCTTTATAAATCGATTGGTGTTGGAAGAGGTCTTAGCCGAAGTGTCTCATGGGTATTTGCAGTGCTAATGGACTATAGACCACGGACGGCTCAGGGAAGGAGCAAGCAACCAATATCATTCGCCACGTCGAAGAGGACATCAAGGAGGAATTTCTTACTTTCATCTATGCTGAGAGTCTCACCGGTGAACACCTGGCCCAACTCTTCATTCACACCGTACATGAACTTGGTTTGGACATGTCAAACTGCCGGGGCCTCGGCTTTGACGAAGCAAGTGTCATGATGGGGAAGTTCAAAGGTTGTGCCGCTATCATCATGTACCAATACCCCCTCGCCAAACCGATCCACTGCTTTAATCACCGACTGAACCTGGTGCTGACCAAGGCCTGCGATGTGAAAGAAGCGAAACTCGCCCTTCAGACGCGCAACAAAGTTCATAACTTCATTTACTCCAGAATTATGCGGACGCTCCTGTTCTCCAAAAGCGTGAAGCTTTCCTCAGAATGTGGGAGAAGTTGGTGACCTTGTATCCCACCAGATGGGTTGAACGGCATGATGCAGTCCTCGTGTTCATCGAGTTTCTGCCTCACATTGTGGTCTTGATGGAAGAGGAAATGAAGTTGGATACCAATGCTGGCTTCTTTCTCGCCGCGATTAGGGACCGTCGCTTTCTCATTGGGCACATTTTGGCTGAGTCAGTTTTGGCCCACATACTCGAGCAGAGCAGGACCTTGCAGAAGAAGGACAGTGACTTAGCATCTGCGTACGCACTGATTCGTAAGATCGAGCTCCTGATTGAAGTTGACTTAGCCCACGATGACGTCCCTGTTCTTCAAGTCTGTACACGACAGACACAGCGCGCGAATATCCCGGCCAGGAATGCTGAGGAGTACTATCGACGCTCGGTCTATATTCAGTTCGTTGACCAAGTGCTCGCCTAGCTAAAGAGAAGATTTGAGGGCGGTACCGTGCCAGTTTCTCTCCGGTTGAAGGAGCTTCTCAAAGGCTAAAAAGAAGTGGATGTCGTCCTTAATGCCACTAAGCTCAACGAGAGCGATGTTGAGTCACTGGTGCTTGTGCAGGCGGAGGCACAGCAGTGGACAAATTCCGACCCGGGCTTTGGGAGTGTTATGAATGCGAAAAAGTACGCCAAGACCCATATGTTCCCGAATATTGCGAAGTTCCTGACGATCATAATAACTATGCCGGTCTCAAATGCAGAAGCCGAATGCTCATTCTCAGCCTTGAAACGGCGAAGACGTACGTGAAAAGAACAATAGCCAGGATTGGCTCAACGGCCTCGCTCTACTCGCCTTCCACAATGACATTCAAGTTTCGAGTGATCAAGTAGCCTATGGGGCTACGATTTAGAGAGAGCCTACTCATGGAAAATAAAAATACTTTTTCTATTACTTCATGTAGGTATTCATCATTTATGCTTATAGCTTATTCGTATGTATTCAGCACTGATTAATTGTACGATCATACATGTATTACTCGTAAAAATATGTACCATAATAAGCAGCTTTAAAAAATTTCCACTCATAAAAATCTTTGCATCACAACACCCCTATTCGCGTTTTCTGGATCTGCCACTTCCCCTATCCCAACAAACTACGAATAAGGGAATCGCTTTTCATCCTAAAATCAAAATTTAATTTAAAATTAAATCAAACAACATCCAATCTCTCCCTTCAATCAAAAACTAATAAAATACGATTTGAACACTAAAGTGCTTGGTTTTCACCTCCATAAATATATATATATATATATAGAGAGAGAGAGAGAGAGAGAGAGAATTGAGGATATCACATTGGCGTGATATACATATATCAGTAGAAGATAATGGTAAACCACAATATTTGAATCAAATGCAGTGGGTAAAATCTCTCACTCACATATTATCCATTTATCTGACCTTATTTCCAAAATTAAAAATCTTGACCTCAGCGGTCAAAAACTTTTAAACTTTGAAGTAAATAGTCTGTTTACGCAGGTTGCAGTTGATGAAGCACTTGACGTTTTATCAAAATTTCTTCCCAATTTAGATATTAACCTACCTTTACCGATCCCTAAAATTATTAAATTAGTGCGCTTATGTGTAATCAATAATGAATTTTCAACTGAAGATAAGTTTTTTCGCCAAACATATAGCCTAAGTATGGGTAACCCCCTTTTCCCCCATCCTTTGCAATCTATTTATGCAAAACTATGAAATGACCCTCCTTCCTAGGATCCATTCCCAACCTCTTGTGTGGTTCCGATATGTAGACGACATCCTGTCAGCATGGCCCATAGACAACAACAATTTCAATTAATTTTTAAACAATCTGAATTTGTTACACTTATCGATAAAATTCAAAGTAGAATGGGAACAGAATATTCTCCTCTGTTTTTAGAGGTAAATACCCACCGTTTAAAATATTATATTCAGTGCTCAGTCTATCAAAAGCCTACAAACCTAAATGCTTACATACAATTTTCTCACTACATGATAAATCTGTTAAGATATTTTATTTCATCCCTCTTTCTCCTAGCCTATAGAATGTGCGTCACAATCTTCATTCAGGATGAAATTAACCACCTTATTTGCAATTTCATTGAACTAAAATATCAAATTCACCTCATTAATAGATGCCATTCCAAAGACCGAAAAAACTTCTATGCCACCTTCACACCACGAAGAGATGATTTAAAAAAAATGTATTAGTTTTACATATGCTCCAGACTTGGCTCCTCTAAAATCATATGCGAACCAAAAAAACATAAACATTACATTTAAATATTCCAATACCATTCGAAAATCCCTGAATTGACCACGCCCAATCAATCTCGATGCTGGAGTTTACAGTATATCATGCTATAATTTCAAATTAACATACATCGGAGAGTCTGGCCACATTAATAAGAGGAGGAAAGAACATTTAGCTGATATCAGAAAAAGGAGGAATCCGTCAAGTCTCTTTACGCATATGCAAACGCACAACCATAGAATTGATTTCAACTATGCAAAAATCATTTATAAATTAAACAATTATATTGAAAGGAGAATTGCGGAATCCATCATCATTAACAAAGTTGATAATTTCAATTTATCCTAAGGGCAATACAAATTTGACATATATAATGAATAGAGTCGCCATTTGTATAGATAAGCTCCCGAATGCAATGAGTCTTGGGGATTAGCTACTCTCCAGATTGTTTCGATCCTATTTCATTTTGTTTAGCTTATCATCCACGCCAGATTTACTCGAGTATATATTTTTGTACAGATTATTTCCTGTTGTTTGATTTCTTTAGGATGTGTCATACCTTGCCTAGCTTCTTTATTATTAGTTGAAAATGGCATGTTGCAGAAACTAGTCCGATAGTTATGAATAAAATCATGATTCAAATATTGTGGGTTACCATTATCTTCCATAAATATATATATATATATATATATATATATATATATATATATATATATATATATATATATATATTTTTATATATATATATATATATATATATATATATATATATATTTATATATATATATATATATATATATATATATATATATATATATATATATATATATATATATATAAATTCAACAAGGTTGTTTGTAAGAAGGCGTAATTTTAATTGCAGTAGGAAGGATACGACAATCAGTGACATTCTTATTTATTCCAAGCAACGTTTCGGATTACCCAATCCATCATCTGGCTAAAGAGATAAGCACAATTTGTGAGGCGAACAAATGTTAACTTAAACTAAATACAAATCAAAAGCAAATAATCAAGATAGTAAACCTATAAAATTAAAAGTATTAATAATTACATGTACATATACAGATAAGCTCAAAGCAAAGGAGAAGAGCAAATTCCTACCTGCTGTCAGCGACTCAGGGGAATGACTAAGGACTTTACCAAAATGGGACACGATTATGGCTAGTTTGTTTTCGGTAGTGATATTAACAGGTCTAAAGCTGGTTGGTTGTGGCTATTACCAATAATGAGTGGCAGGGCTCGTCTGAATTTTAACGTGGGCGAATATGTTTTTATCAAGAGAGAATCCACATTTCTGAGCTGGGTGATGTTAGGATTAGAGCCCAGAATCTCAAAATTATTGATGTTTGCATCAACCTTACACTTTATATTGTGATCTATGATTAGCGAGAATTCCTTACTAGCTAGAGACTTTTTTGTTCGGCAAATAATGCCGAGGTGTGCGCAAACCCTCGAGTGTAACGAGCGAATAGTACTACCAATCAGGTTCCCTGGGAACATCCAGGCTAATCAAATTTGAATACAATACTATTGTGCAAATAGGCCGGGGTTAAATCCTTGGTGCGGAAGAAATTACCTATTTTTAAATTGTTAATGGAGGTTATTCGGAAATGTATTTGCGGAAAAATACTATGAAGAACTTTTCAGTACCGTCTTGAAGCCTCTTGATTCAGAGGACCGAGATCAGGTAGGAGAAAATATCGCAAGTGCTTAGGGACATCTATCTTTGCAACCTTTTGATGGAAGGAGTCATTTAATATTTTGCCTGACCTTGTTAACCAAATCTAAGGGGAATGAGTTGGACACGATAAAACTTCTTAGAACGTCAAATTCAAGGTGCATTAAAGCTTAGGAGGAGCAAAGCCGTATGGCTCTTTGTATCAAAATATACAAATTGTTAATTTTAAAATTTTTGTCACAAAAGCTAAAGAAATTTAGACCTAATCCAGAATATGTTGGTTTTCTAAAGGTGGACGAGCAGAAACCAGTACGTATTTTTTTTAATTAGAATGTCCAGAAAAGAAATAGATTTTTCATGTTCACTCTCCATTGTGAAATTTATATTAGAATGAAGTGTATTCAAAGATTGGAAAAAACTTAAAGCCTCTTTTTCAGATTTAAATAGTGCCTAGGTGTCGTTGACAAAACGCCCATAAAAAAGCGACCTAAAGGAGGAGGGACATTCTTTAAAGAGACTATTCTCCAGGGATACCATAAAGGCATAAGCCAAGGTTGGCCCCAGGGGACTCCCCATCGAAACACCATCTACTTGACGATAGATGTAACCATTGAAATTAAATATATTTTCTTTAGAGGCAAGGAGTAACAACTGTAAAAATTGTTGGCAATTGAACCCATTAAACACCTTGGATGTAGAGTCAGAAGGGAAAGCTTTATCCAAAATAATTTTGAGGACCTTTTCAAGGGGAAGATTTGTAAAAAGAGACTTTACGTCATAACTCACCATATAGCCGTGTCCAATGAATTGAAGCAGTTCAGTGGAAAATTCATAGTTATTTTTTAATGTGTATTGATTATATGTAAACTGTGAAAAAGTGGAACCCCAAAATTTGGCAAGAGAAAATGTCGCCATTTCAAAACCCGCCAGGATCGGTCACAATGGTATTCCCTCTCAATGGATCTTTGGTAATCCATAAAATTGCCCCAATGAGCAATCAGATGCATACAGTTTTGAATGAATATCCTCTGTTAAAGGGTTTGAATTTTTCAAGCTGAGGAGAAAGCGGTTAGCGATTGTTAATGGATACATTGGGCTTGGTAGATTCCGTCAACTCGAAAACAACTCGTGGAAGCTTGGCAAATGCTCACTTGATTTAGAAGTTCTGGAGGTTTGTAGAAATGCAGGAGTCTTTCCAAATTTCATTTACTTTCGGCTTTACCGTGAGTCGCTTTATGATTCTGAATTTTATAAGTCTTCCTTGTGCTATCTAATAAATAATGAAATCAATTATAGAATATCATAATGTCAAAAATATTTCTGCTAAGGTGTACGTTTATATGAATCTATGTAGGAAAATCTTTTCCTTCTTGGATTTCATGGCCCTCACAGCCTACTCTAAACGAAATGTAGATCGATATACTGAAGAAGTAAAAACTATCCACACTCGACAGTTAGCGAAATTTAATCTCTCCTGTCCTGCTTTTATGTCTCCTGACCAGGTTATTCATAACTTTTCTCACCATGAATTAATTACTTGAGAGGTCTCTTTACTCACTTTAGGATTGAATTTTAAACTTCCAAATCTTAAGCCAAGTTTTGTAGGCTTTTTTAAGTATATGGAAAATTTTATGCACGGGATAAAAAACATCCCTATTTTCAGAAAATTTCAGCTCTTTGAGGAGAAATTCCCTGTACTATCGCATGAGGTCTTTTCTCTCTCTCAGAAACTCAAATTCTATTCCTTATTTCTTAAACCTGATGACATTCGAGTTCTTAAGTAGCTAGGAGGAAATACAGAATTAACAATCACTAGACCTGATAAAGGCAATGGAATTGTTCTTATGAAGAAAGCCAATTACATTAACAAAATGAATTCTATCCTTGAAGATTCCTCAAGTTCTGTAGGTTATCTGAATCTATTCTTACTCTTGTAGGTAGGTTAGAAGATAAGATTAACAGTTCGTATATTTTGATACAAAGAGGCATACGGCTTTGCTCCTCCTATGCTTTAATGCACCTTGAATTTAACGTTCTAAGAAGTTTTATCGTGTCCAACTCATTCCCATTAGATTTGGTTAACAGAGTCAGGCAAAATATTAAATGACCCCTTTCATCAAAAGGTTGCAAAGATAGATGTCCCTAAGCACTTGCGATATTTTCTCCTACCTGATCTCGGTCCTCTGAATCAAGAGGCTTCAAGACGGTACTGAAAAGTTCTTCATAGTATTTTTCCGCAAATACATTTCCGAATAACCTTAATTAATAATTTAAGAATAGGTAATTTCTTCCACAACAAGGGTGTAACCCCGGCCTATTTGCGCAATAGAATTGTATACAAATTTTATTGGTCTGGATGTTCCCAGGGAACCTGATTGGTAGTACTATTCGCTCGTTTCACTCGAGGGTTTGCGCACACCTCGGCATTATTTGCCGAACAAAAAAGTCTCTAGCTAGTAAGGAATTCTCGCTAATCATAGATCACAATATAAAGTGTAAGGTTGATGCAAACATCAATAATTTTGAGATTCTGGGCTCTAATCCTAACATCACCCAGCTCAGAAATGTGGATTCTCTCTTGATAAAAACATATTCGCCCACGTTAAAATTCAGACGAGCCCTGCCACCCATTATTGGTAATAGCCACAACCAACCAGCTTTAGACCTGTTAATATCACTACAGAAAACAAACTAGCCATAATCGTGTCCCATTTTGGTAAAGTCCTTAGTCATTCCCCTGACTCGCTGACAGTAGGTAGGAATTTGTTCCTCTCCTTTGCTTCGAGCTTATCTGTATATGTACATGTAATTATTAATACTTTTAATTTTATAGGTTTACTATCTTAATTATTTGTTTTTGATTTGTATTTAGTTTAAGTTAACATTTGTTAGCCTCACAAATTGTTTTTATCCCTTTAGCCTGATGATGGATTGGGTAATCTGAAACGTTGCTTGGAATAAATAAGAATGTCACTGATTGTCGTATCCATCCTACTGCAATTATATATATAGATATAAAAATGAAATCTGTTTGTCGGTATATGTATGTGTTCCTGCCCATTTAGAGCAAGAAAGGTTAGGGAATCTATATAAAACTAAATGTTTATATCTATCAAATAAAAATGAATTTTCTCACAACTTCGTGTAGTTATTAATGCAGATAAAAAAATGTAAATGAACATTCGGGCTAAATATAACGATTTCTAAAGTTTATTTTTTCAGGAATTTGTTTATCCATCGGGAAACATAAAACGGCGTCGGATATCAAACAGAATAAATTTTTAGTTGAGCAAATGTTAGGTCACATGGAGGACTGAAGTCCATCTGAATATTTGAAAAGAGTTATTGGCTGTTGCAAAACTTCTGTTATACCTCTTTTTTCTTTCGTGACGTTTCTGAGTATTATAAAAAAAGTTCCATCAATAAACTTAAAGTTCTACTTTTCCATCACTCATCATTTAAACGTCTTTTCCATTGAGTGCAGCTGTGTATTAATGAAAATTAAAAGAATCGAGATCCATGCTCTCTTCTGCGTGTGTAACAAGAATTCCGCCATTACCAATAGGCTAGGTGTGAGCCGAATGACAGTACACAGTGTCGCGGAGGGGGTCAAGAACGAGGAATTCCTAAAAGATTCTCCTTTTTCATGCAGACCTCATGATGTGAACCATTTGGCTGTGATAAAGGTCTTAGAAAGTGTTCCGAAGCTCAAAATAACAGCGCTCGTGAAAAAATAAGAAAATCTCGATGGACACGTTGATCCGGTCCGTCAAGTAGGAGAGCACTTAGAGCTTGAGTTGCGTGGAAAGATCTCTGTTCACCGACCATATTCGAGAACAACGACGCGAGTACTATCGTCGCTTTTTCAACGAATCGAAGAGCCATGTCAATCAAATTCTCCTTTTTTCTGATGCAAAATCTCCACGGTCGATCTGATCATCAACAAACAGATTAACCGCATGGTAAGCTTCGGCCTGGATGTCTCCGAGGTTCCCTACGTGCTCTCGACCGAACATTCTGCCTTCGAGATGAAGCTCGTCGTCGTGGCTGTGAATGGCGAAAATATCCCGCCGGTGTGGTTCGAGGCCGGTTAAACGCTCACCACGGCCAAATACTGCGACATTTTGGCGACTAAGTCCTGCCATAAGTGAGAAAGATCACGCTATACTGGCCCCCACGGCCAAGACCGTGAAAGAGTGGTTGTGATCGAAAGAAAAATTGGTCCAATGTGTTTTGGCCGCTGTATTCACCCGACCTTAATCCCCGCGACTAGAGCGTGAGGGCGCATGTGGATGGCAAGGCCTGCAAGATCTTCCATAGCAACATCGACAAGCTGAAGGCCTCAGTCAACTGTGTGTTGGCCAGCATTAGGACAGACTTCGTCTGCAACGCATGTGTGGCCTTCAGGTCTCGTTTGGAAGGCGTGCTCACCGCAGCGTCTGGTCACATTGATTAATAATATGTTAAAACAATAAAATTAGGTGTAAGTGCATCAAAACTCTCATCATTTCCTCTGATAAGAGCGTGGTAATAAGTTTAACAGAACTCTCGTAATACCTGAATCATGATGATTCGCGCCGAGTATCAAAATACCGAAAATATGACTGCTGCTCAATTATCTATTTACAATGAAAAGGCTGTAATTTAGGAGATGGGCGGCTGCAATGAAAATTAAAAACCACTGGCAGGCAGAATGGAACATAACAGTGGTTGAGATTGCGTCCGGATGGCGGAATTCATCCAACAACTAGAGGACTAGGTGATGAAAGACCTGAGCAAGGGAAAATGGTCTTTTTCGAAAGAGATAGGTGTTGAATTTACTGCCATGAAGGTGACACAAAATCATGAGTTTCACTACGACTCGTACAGAAGGCACAATGGACCAATTTTCACATGAGAGGAAAGGTAGACCAGCTTGGTGAAGTCCAAAGAGCTCCCGAACAAGCTGAAGCTGCTGCTATGTCGGAGAGGATCTGGTTCAAGTTACACAGCAGCCAGAAGAACAGGTGACTTGCCGATAATCTATGCGACGTTCGACGTATCATGAGGACCAAGTTTACTCAAATTTTGATTATCTCTGAAAGTTTCCCCAGTGAGGGTGAAACCATGCCACCTACATGTTTTGCAGTGGCTTAGGCTCATTTCAGGCGTCGACGTGAAGCTGCTGGGAATTTGGGGCAGATCCTGGCTGGAGATGGTTGTTGCTGGGAGGCCTTACCTCGAGAGAGTCAGCATTGGTTGTCGGAGAATTTATGCGACTTCAGCAGCCAAACTTTCCGGCCTCCGAGATCTCCCGATTGTGTTTACATGAATTATTATGTGTGGGGTGCAGTATTGCAAGAAGCCAAACGCTCTGCCAGCAAAATCTATTCAGTACCTATTATTTACACGCCTGATAGAATACCACATTACCTTTACTATGTAGATTTCTAAATCTGTAGTAGAAAATAAACTAGTTTTCCCCGTGATGAACACTTGATCCTCGTTACTGAAGGAGTGAAATTTCTGAATCATCGCGTTCAAACTTTTGTATCAAATGAGCTTCACGATCCAGACAAAAAAACTTCTTAAGACCTAATTCTAAAATAGTGGAAGCGTTCTAATTAGAAGGCAAAAGCAGATTGAAGGGCGATGTCATAGAATTTTGGCTCGCTGGCAGGTAGAATGTCCGATATCCTTGTGTAATAAATACGTGGATTAAATGACCTAGGGATTTTCTCTCCTGTGGCATGTTCCTGGTCGATTTTTTGATGCAGGTCTTATTGGAACTTTTTCTGAAATTGCTCACTGTGTAATCATGTCGATTTGTTGATGCAGGTCTTATTAGTAGTCATTCAGAATTATCTTGCCGTGTAATCAAGAGGACTTATTTATTTTGGATTCATTGCAGTTTTAACATGTTGCTCGTTTAGGCCCGTTAACTTACTAAAGGAGATTGCCAGGATATTATGCATGCCTGGACACGCTGGTTTTATCGTCTGTACCATTAAACCCTTCAAACTTATTCCTAGATGTTCACGAATTAATGACAAATGTCTTTATAGCACAAATGCATGAAGATTTTTCACAATCACATCAAAAATATAGTAGAATTGTGACTTGATTAGAATATGCCCCGAATGAATGAATATTTATCACTTACGTGATATATAATTGAATTACTTTAGGTTGCACAAAGAATTTAAATTTCCTCCTCTCTCAACCAAGATAATCATCTGGTTAATAATTTAAAATAATGTTTTAGGACAATTTTATTTCTAACCTGTTTTAGAATTCTTTCCATCGTGTATGTGGCATTATGATCTATAAGCAACCCGTATCAGGCATTTGAATTTCCTTAATGATTGGAAGAGATGTGGGTCTGATGCCTTAGATGATTGTGACCTGTAACTCTAATCATCTTCCACTAAGAATTCTCCGTCGAGATTATTCTGATGCTACTAACTAATCACCCAATTTTAACTATGAAAATAACTTGTATGATGTGCCAGACACTCACTTAACATTTATAGTCCCTCGAAAAGAGAGCCAGAAATATATATGTATATGCTTGGCAACATAGTGAAATACGGAAAGTTTATTGCATATAAAAAAACTTATTAAATACTTAAAATTATGAATTCGGCAAATAAATCTAGATTTTACTTTTAAAGTATTGGAGCATTAATGTAATCAACTGTTTTTTTTTTTTAATAGTACAAAGGGTATTGTGTCAGGCTATGTGTAGCTTTCAAGTCACGAACTCATCAAATTAAAAGAAGAAATAAAGAATTCCGTAAACTGCGTCTCCTTTGGATTTGATAAATGAGCTCGCTAAACTTTCTGCCAAACTCTGTCAAGATCTAATATTTCTTTTATACATCTTTCCTTATTTTGCATAGCAATATATTCTGCACCGTTCTATCTAGAACCTTTATTCAATTATTTGGTTCAGTTTGCATATTAAATTTATGATCCATGTGCGTTATTCCTAAAATTTACCCCCCCCCCCCTCCTTAACTATATTAGATGCTAAATGTTGGCTATCGTTGTCCACAAGGATGTCTTAGTCTCCTCTTCAGAGTTAGATAACTTTATTTTCAATTTTTGGTTGAGTTTTAGACCTAATGTTGGCGAAATCACGGATTAGGGTTGTGTCCTAAAACTTCTCATTGGTAGGCCCGTTAAGGTCATCTATATAGAGCCAAATTCAGAAGCACGGCTCTTTCCATTATTTAGACATGGGACGTTTTACCCATGAGGGTAGGGAGGATGGTCTGCCTCTTAAGTCATCGGAGGTGCTGTTGAATCTTGGCTGCGGTGGGGAGAGATTCGAATGTCTCAGACTCATGAGTGAATGCCACACGGCAGAATGGACGATCAGAATACAGATCCATGAGTTAGTTTTGTGTGATCTCGCAAAGCATTAGTGTTATGTTAAGTATTTATACAGCTTTCTCTGCTCAACGCCTTAATGGAGGCCAGTCTTGGGGTATCGGCAAACAATCTGGCATGGAAGATGGTTCTCCGGCATCCGAATGAAGAGATTGACCCATAGAAGCTAAGGGATATGAAACAAGGTCTGCTGACCCAAAGGTCGCGTGCTCTCACTTATTCTGAATTATGACCTTACGATCTTCAAAACTTTCAATAATTACAGGAATAACCTTCAATAATTACTGGAATAAGAAAAGGTAAAACAAAATAAGGGTTTCAAATTCAGTTTGAATCTTCTGAATAGTTTTGAAGTTATTGCCAAATAATACCCCGGCTATCCTTGGGAGGACTTTGGCAAGTATATCATTCGAAACAGAGTGTAAAACAACATTAGGGTTTTAAATTCCGTTAGAATCAGCCAAATAGTTATGATTTTATTGCTAAAAGAAATAATTCCTGGGCTAACCATGGGAAGACTTTGGCAATTATGTCATTCGAATGAGAATGTAAAACAATATAAGTTTTTGAAATTTCGTTACATAGAATCAGAACCATAGTTACAATGTTATTACACAAACAAAAAAATAGCAAAACGGGAAGCCACCGACCGATACAGTGACATGTAGAGTCTCCCGAGACTAGACTTGCACGCAACTAAAAACAGTACTGGAAATATCTGCATTTTAGAATATGGTTTCATGAGGAATGCAAACATGCTACATTATTGGAAAGATGGTTCAGAGAGGTTTATCGCTCTGTAGACACTGACTGTAGTTTCTACGGTTAGGCCAAGCTTAAAGGTAGACTGTATTTTAGTGTCCTGAATACTGCTGAATAATTTCTAATCTGGTTTTGAGCTTTACATTTGAGATCACTGGAGAAGGAGAGAATGAACTCCAATGATTTTTAAGGGTCTAACATCTTGAATTCCTGATAATCTTCTTTGAATGTCTGAGAAATATCTCCATTAGTAGGGCAAAATGATAGCTAAAATTTTTGTTTTATTCGCATTGCCAAACATTGCATGAGTTGAATATTTGTTGTTAGAATCTCTGTTCCTCTGGAGTTACAAAGGGAATGGAGCTGTGCATACCGAGTCATCTGCATGGTGCAAATTAAAGATCCAAACCATACATAGAATTATTTTAAACTTAAGTCTGTGAATTGAATGACTATCAGCCAGCCTGTAGTTAATGACAATGCTAAATTCAGCGCTCAGTTCCTAACTCAGGGTTGACAGGAATTTGTTTGTTTGACGCCGCCGAATTAATCGTGTCGCAAATGAAGTTTTACTCGATCAAGTTTACTTTGATAGCGAGTGGGTATTTAAAAGAGCGAGTTTAAGGTTTGGTGTGGCGGAGTTTATATGCAGGTAAGGCTCTCCATGAAGAGTTTATGTAAAAAATATGCCAGACTATAAAATGGATGCGAAAGACGAAAAGCCTAGAGCAATTCTAGATGTTTTATTCTCCAAAAATGTAGACCGCAAGAATTTTTTAAATGAAGTATTTAGTAGAGAAAAAAAATGCTTTTAGAGCAGAGGGAGAATATGCGATGGGGAATAGACTGGGAGAATCAGCATGGCGGTTGAGAAAAGGAATGGCGTTACGTGAGTGTTCACATTGGGAACAACGAAATTAAACTCGGAATTCTCAGAGGAGCGAGATTTTTTTTCGACAAGGATAACTAAATATATTAGAAATATTATAATATTGGCCTACTTATAGCCAAGTATATTTATCTAATTAAAATAAATCTTACCCTTGGTAGAAAAGGAAGGCAGACACAGCCGATACAAAAAGCTTGAACCAATTCAATGATTCCACAACGCACGAACAAACACCAGAAAAAAAACATAATAAATCCTATGAGGGCAAAAAGCTAGCGCAGAACTGTACATAATCGAACTCAGAGCCAAAAAACTACAACCAATCAAACCAATAAACACCAGCATTAGTAAACTATAGAAAATTTGGATAGGTTCAAGTGATTCGTTAATCGACTTGTTAGCACAAAATACTGAGACAAACGATTGAATCAAATGTCAGTATATATATATATGTATATTAAAATATATATAGAAGTATATTTTTATGAAATTATTTTTAATTCTCTCGTTTTTCCTTTATGTTTTGAACCAATCCGATAAAAAGCTAAAAATGTTTCAACCAAGGTGATTTTTTTGGAGGGGGGAAGGAGAGAAAAAAGTGGATCCTGGCGCAAGAAATTGCATCTTTATATTATAGCAGGTGGCTCGTTTGCAACCACGTACTATATTAAGTTTCAGCGAAACTTCTGTCGATTATTTTGTCTGCAAAATTGTATAAAAATTAAATTACTTTCCTTTAGTACATTTTTTCTTTCCTACAAAATGAATGCGTCTACTTAAGTTTTAGGATATAAAGACAGAATTTAAGAAAAGGCTTCAAATAGAGCACAATTTTTACCTTGCTAAAGAGCACTTTTGTTATGGTATGCAGTAGGCAGAGAGCATCAACAGAAGTGTAACAGCAATATCAAACCATTTAGTGTGTTAATGCAGTATGAGCTGATTGATTGATTGATTATTGATTGTTTAAGGGCTACGAGCAGTATAAGCTATAAAGAACAGAACTTGTGGGAAGTTTATTTTCACATTTCAGAAATTGAGACTTCATTCGAAGGTATGAGTCAAGAGAGACCATCCAAGTGGCTTTGATTAATTAGTAATAAATGTTGTTGTGTTAAAGTAATAATTCAGGTACAGTTAGGGCTCTGAAAAATCAATTTAATTTTAGTTATATGACTTTGAATCGTAATATGACAAGGATTGACAAATTCCCAAATGTTATAAATTAGTTTGAAGATAAATTGTTTGCCTTAAAATCGTCAATAAGGCGTCTACTAATGAGGGCATTTAATCCCGTTCGAGTTCCAGTTTATTCTTTGAAATGGGTTGTTACTTGGTATTAAAAATTCAACCATCAACACATTTTTTACCAGTCTTCAGCCTCTTTTGCCTGGTGGTATTCTTGGTGGTCATTAAGGCATACGTGAAAGCGCCATAGGATGGATTGTAGGATAGAGAAACAGACAAAGTTTTGACCAAATATCAAGCAGCTCAGATAAATTTTAAGCTCAGCAGACTAAGAATGAATAACAATAAGGAGGCTGAGCAGAACGAAAATAGGTTAAGATAGCTAGGGTAGGGTGTTTGAGGAAGACATGTAAGATTAAAAGACCCCGGCTATTAAATCTGGCCAAAGGGCGATGATCAAATCCTTCTCTTTTATTTAAGTTTATATATATATGGTTATTATACAACTGATCTAATTAGGGTTACGCGTCACATCCTTCATCCTCGAAATGGGAGACTACAATCTCGGATAGCAAATCTACCAGCCCCCAAAAAATGTTTTAAAGTTATCCCTTTATGTTAGTCTCGTTTACCGTCATAGAAAGCCTTTAATATTAGTATAATGGAAGCGTTACCTTAGACAAATACATTCAAAAGATAGAAAAAATTACAAGATAAATTGGTACGGTTATTGTAGTGGCATTATTAGACAACTGATCTACTTCAGGTCCAGCGTGATATTCTTCGTCCTTGAACTGGGAGCCCACAATTTAGCAGAGCTCATTGACCAGCCCCTAAATACTGGTTTTAAAGATACCCCTTTATCTTAGTCTTGTTTACTGTCATAGAAAACCGTTATTAATAATATAATCATAGCGTTATCTTAGCCAAATACATTAAAATAATGGAAAAAATTACAAGAAAAATTGTGCAATAATGATTTGCTAAAGGACGGAATTGCCAAAAATACTTTCATTTCCCTGAATTTTAAGTAAAAATGATGAAAGGTAACATGATATAAGAAACAACAAAGCATTTTATTTGAGTTTTATGTGCTTAAACCGAAAATCATGCTGATTTTATCTAATCAGATCAAGCTTTTTAGATATAAGCATATACCAGAAATTCCTATATTCCGATCTATTTGTAGGCGAATGTACACATAATAGTAAATTTCAAACTGATTTATACACAGAAGGTTTACAGGATGTTCTAATTGATACCAAGAAGAGTACAACATACCAAAAAGGTACTCATGGATGAATGGTGTCTTCAGGGAAATGCGATTATGCCTAGCAGACACCTTCCTTCAGTTTTTCCATGCTGACTGGTAGAAACTTCTAACGGAGGAAAGCAAATCCTCTACCTTCCGTGCTCATTGTTTGACAAAGTTCTTCATCAAGCCAAGTTTGATGTGCAGGGGTAGAAGCAATATCTTGCTCGGTTCAACCAGAGGGTGAGACAGAACGTTATTTGAACATGGCTCTAATTCTTGTCTTGACGATCAGTCTTGTCTAACCGGCTGTTCCACAAGAACATAAAGCATGGATACTTTGTGTACTCAACTTGAAGGCCTAGGATGAGTACAACAACTTTAAGATCTCCACAGATTAGCCATTCGTGTTCCTGGTAGTTGAGAGCAGATAACATACGGTCCATGCTGTTTCAGGTTTCTTTCATTGCAGCTGAGTGTTCAACAGGTATCAATGAAAACATATTGCCGTTATTATGAAGAACAAATGCCTTGAGACCCTTTGTTAGATTAGTCAATGAGAACTGTCTATTACATTTCATCATACTTCAGGCCCATTAAGTTGAGCAGGTCAGCAATGATTTTACGGTATACCAGTAAAGAGGCTTCATGAAACGTATAAAACTTCCTAAATTCCTTCTCGCGGTCCCGATACCACTAGAATGTTGTCCATGCTACCAATATACATTTCTATCAAAGACGTGAACCCAATAACTAAACATTTTTTCAAATGTTCGGGTCTCATGTCATGTGGTCGCCCTCTTCTAGCATATATGCATCAAACTCAGCTCTATAAGAACTAAAACCCTTGGTAAAATTAGGCTCGGAAACACGAGGATCGGGTGCATATAGAACTGGTTTTATAGCAGAAAGAACATTGGGGTATTGAACATGGTGTTTGTTCTTCCGATTAATGCCTTTCGAATTTGCCATGCAGAAGTACAGTCGGTTACGTGATCTTTGCCCTTCCTCCATACCATTAGGTCACTAAATGGCATACTGTTCCCGTAAATATTCCATACACGTTTTAGAGAAATTGTAGGGAGCACAGGCTTATTGTGATCCCCTAATTTCACTCCAAAGTAAGCATGATTTGCCTTTTACACAAAATTCATGATTTTGCTTGACTTTTTGGAAGAGCGGCATGTCCGCAGATGTAACAAAACATATTTGGATGATTCTTACACGTACGATCCATTTCAATGCAAATCTAAATCTGAAAAGATGAATAAAATAGGTTATGTATGGTTACTCATCACTAGATTTGCCAAAGCAGAAGTAATAAACGGATGGATGATAGCGCTATTTTTGAATATACGTTCTAATACAAATCGAGAATATCTTAGAAACCAGACCTGAGCGAAGAAAACTTATTATATTCAAAGATTCCGCAGCAAAAATAATTCTAAATCAGCTGGAAAAACCTTTGCCAAAAAGTGTTTAAACGCAAACCAGTGTAATATTGAAAGTCTACGGTTGAAACGAGCATCTCTTAAACTAATTTCAGTCCTCAAAATTCCTATATTCTCAGTTTTCACAAAGTGGATCACAAAATTATAATAATAATATCACAAATAAAAATAAAGAACCAACAAATTTTTAAGCGGGGAAAAATCAGAAAAGGAAGAGATATTAAGAAATACCTAGGTGCAATTATTAAACTTCCAACGGGAAATAAATTGAATGAATTAAAGTTTGGAGTTTTAGATCAAATATATTCTTCGGAGAATAATAGACCATAAAAAATAGAGGGGTTCATTTAGTTGTCCCAGAGAAAAAATGAAAAGGTGCTTCCAAGTACTTTAGAAATTTATTCAGTTCATTCTCATTGAGTAGTTATCTTTGAGAATGAACTGAATAACATTGGAAAGTACTTAGAAGCACCTTTTCATTTTTCCCGCGGGACATTGCATTCATTTCGAACCTCACGTGCTACTTTGCGAGTTATTCATTTCATATATATATATATATATATATATATATATATATATATATATATATATATATATATATATATATATTAGTGTGGTCCTTATATATAGGGCGAAAATTTAGACTTGTATTTTTATTTTCTCTCAGCCCTCAGCTTAGTTTATTTTCTCATTAATATCATTGCTGCAAAATGTTTTGGGAATTAAGGGATATTTAGAGGTGCACATCAATCATAAAGTTATACCAAATAATCAATATTTTGTGTTGTAATCGATCAATTATGATCTATTGGTTATAGCTTTTAAACTATTTATAAATTCTATAATCATATGTTTTAAGATTCAATAATTATTATGAGAGTTTAGCCACAGATAATAAAGTAATTTTAAGATTTGACAGTAATATATTTTCCTCTTGGCAAATTAATTAAACTTCTATTAACTGTTTTATTATCTGTGTTACCAGGGTATGGGACGTTGACCCAACTTTCATGTACCCCACCAACCTCCATCCTTTAGAAAAAGGTTTTGATGTGATTTATTAAATTTAATGTTGTCCTAGCAGTATAGATTTACGGCTATCTGGAAACTGTTTACGATATTCTGCAACAACCTGGAGGAGGAATTGTAGTTGTTCCTCATCTTTGGTTAGGTATCTATTGTTCTCTTGGATAAGGGCCACACCTCGCTCTGCATTTTCATTAGTTACTTTCATTCCTTGAACTATGCTATTTCCTCTTTTATAGTCATCTCTTGTGCTCCACAAGTCTGGGGCTTCACAAAGATATCCAGTTGAAGATTCATTTTATTGAAGAATGACATAGTTCCTTTTGTTGGAAGTCTTCTAATCCATAATTCTTGATTGTGTTAAGTCTGACTTCTGCTTTTTTGGATGTTTTTTTCAATTACAGATCTCTCATTCATAGCTTTCACTATCAAACTTTTTGTAGTGGATGGAACAATAATATCGAACAGGCTCATTGCAACAAGTTCTTGTGACAAATACAATAATTGTGAGCTGAACTTCTCCAGTGTCGCCTTTGAGATTTCTTTGTCAATATTGCAGTAATCATGCAGGACTTTTAGACGCTCTAAGTCATTTCGGAGAGCTGACAATGGAATTGAGGCCTCGATCCAATACTTGACAAAAACAGTCGATCCAAAAATAGACGTCTTACGCAAACTCTGCTCCTCTTTTGGAGTTAGTTTGGATTGCCCCCTGAACATCCATTTTTTCAGTGAGTATATTTCCTTTGATATTCACCTTGCATTGCTCCAGGACGATTAAAATGAACTTCTTTTGGTGGAGTGCCACCAAGGAAAATCAAAGAAAGCTCTAGCGACTCCCTTTAGTCATCTCTCAAATCTTTCATTTCTTCCATTGACTTTTCTGCCCACAAAATCACGTCAGATTTAGAATTTTGAATTATTAGGGCAACATCTTCATGATCAGCATCAGATTCAAATTTATCTTTATCAATTGTGTCCCATTTTGCCTGAAAACGTTTAAACAGCATCTCATCTGGACCTCTCGTTGATTTAGTCAGTATTGTAAAGGCTGCTTTGGGTACCAATTCCAACACATGATGTCTGCAGGCGAAGTACAGGAGGTTCTTTTCTAACATTTCTTTCTATATGCGTACATGCACCATTAATACGGCCTGTGTTGGATGCTGTTGTATAAAATACCATGGAAACTACTTTATCAACCAGATTCCAGTCTTCTAATGCATCGACAATTGCCTTTGTTTGTTCTTTTACAGTGTCATTTGGGATTTTTCGAATTCTGAGGAGTTGACAAACTCCATTGCCTGAAACAAGGATTGGAAGGCGATAAAAATGTTTATGAGATATCCAGTCTTGCATTAACTTGCCATCCCAATATACACTCAGTAGCATGTCACTAGAAAATTCAGCTTCTAATTTTAAAGCGAGGTTTTTCCTTTCTAATTGCCTCTGACGCCGGATGGAGGAACGATTAATAATTAAATTTTCAATATTCTGCCCAAAAGCTCTAGAAGCCTCAACGAGTAATGAAGTTACCTTGCGGTCTGATACTTTTTCCCTATCTAGAGCTGCAGCGAAGCATGGCCTTATAATATTCTTAGTTGTCATTTTTACGTTTAGAAGTTCCAGTGGTGGCTTCAGCAATAACCTTTGAATCCTTTTCACTGTCAAAAGGCCCAGCAGTGGCTACTATATACTCAAAATCACTACCACTTCTCCACTACCACTTCCTGTACTGGATGACTCCAATTTAACAGTCTGAAAAGTAGTTGCTGCTGCCCGATCAGATATAAGCTTCCTTTCTTATTTTAGTTTCTTTCGTTTCGCTGCTCCTTTTTCTTTGATAGCTAAAGAAACATCAATTGAACCTAAAGTTTCTCTCATGTGTGGGTTCTCTTTGAACAATAAGAAAATCTCTGTCTTTTGTATTTTGTATGGTTTATAAGGAATCTGCAGTAGCAATATCAAACAAATCTTTTAAACTCTTCTTAGAACTCTCTTTTTTCTGTACTTGGCAAGGTGAGCTACGTTTCCTTCCCTTTTTCAACTGCTGATATTTTGCATATAATTTCTGAACTTTAGCAATAGAGCTATCTTTTCTTATGATTGGGATGCGTGCCTTTTCCCTAAACTCTGTCACTTTGTTCACTACTACATCTGCACTAGAGCCAATAGTTAGCTTCTTATCTTGATGCTAGTGGAGGAAGTTGCTCAGCACTTCCCCTTTTAAAGGAAGGTTGGATCCTGTGAGCTCTTCTCTAGCACTAACAATAAATATGTCACCTCTTCTTTTTGGTGCAATGAGGACACTTTCAAAGTATGTAAAGAACATACTAAACTAATATCTTATATGATGCTAATAAGAGTCAATTTTTAGAGTTCAAGAAGCAAGTAGCTGATTAACTTAGAGGTAGAGGTCAGAACAACACACATCCTACCTCACACAGTACACAGCACCACCACTGAGTTCTAGTGTTACCAATGGTAAATCTTGATACGTTAAGGTCTGCACAGACCCTCAAGTTTCTTTTCGGGTTTATTGGGACTGCAAATAAACAGAAATAGGCCTGTATCAAAGTAGCTAGATGATTCTGAAAGAAAAATGCCAACTTTGTAAAAAATGTGTAAAATGTAGGAAATTCAGTGTCAATGTGTAACCTCTAAATAGTTCTCAAATTTTCTCTCATTTTGTAATACATTATTTGGTACCCAAAGGAGCATTTTAGGCTTATGGGAGCACAGTTTATTGATAAAAAATGTTAATGACCACACTAATATATATATTGTGGTAAATCTTATAATTCACATGTGGATTGTAGAAAAAGAGGGAAAGTTCCTCCAATGACCTGCGGCGATTTGTGATAAGATTATAAATGGTTATTGCATTGATCGTTTCCCATAGTTCAAATCGCTTACAAGTGCCTTTGAATGGCTAAATGAGGCTTCATTCCCTAGATGACGCCACCCAACGCCAAATCCGATGGCAGATTTGAAAAATCCTGGGTGAATAACCATATATCCCATGGTCATGTACGTCATTTCATGGCCTTAATTGGGTACAATTTAACTTTACTCCATTTTCAAAAAAGCAGCGCCTAGACCTGGCCTTTTGCCGCAGATAAAAAATAGAGTATCGCGCATTCCCCTGCCAAATAATAAAGGAGTTTCCAATTAGTGATTCAAATCAAACGATCAAAGGAAATGTGTGTCCGCTATATTGAAACAGAGTACTGGAGTTGTCAAGCATGAAAGCTTAATCAAAGATTATGAGGCGTGTCGTAGCATGACCAGTATATATATATATATATATATATATATATATATATATATATATATATATATATATATATATATATATATATATATATATATATATATATATAAATATATATATATATATGGGGGGGTCAAGGTTAAATGAGTAACCTTTGCTTGTCTCCCAGCAGTGGCAAACGAGGGGAGCGTGGAAGAATTTCCTACAGAATAGAGTGCAATTGGCCGTTAGTATAATAAAGAAGGCTGCAGATTCTCGGACTATGGAAAGGAGGGTACCAAAAAAATCTTTAATAATTACAATAGGTATACGATATACAAATGGAAAAGACTGCAAACGAATACGGAATTTTTACAAAGAGAAAATAGATAGGCTCAAACGTGAGCCCACAAGCGATTGATGTTGAGCCAATATACGAACATACATTTTACGTGTTGGCTGGTCAAGAAACCACAATGGAGTCGCTTGAGCCTAGCTTGAGGGTTGGGGATTTATAAGACGACCCGGGGGATGGGTAATTCGTAATCAATGGGCTTTAACCTCGAGGAAGTACTTGCGCAAGACGAGGTTAAAACCGAATCCAAAGATAGCCAATTGACTGGGGCTAAATTCTTTCGGTTAAAATTCTTGCCTTCGAGCTCGAGAAGGGAAAACGGAGCTGAATCTAGAAAACGATGTGTGTCTCGTGCAGGAAGGCGGGCCTATACTTCTTGTTTTTCCGGCTGTGTCTCGCATTATATATGGGTCGGACAGAAGCTAAAATGCCTCAGGCCAGGAAAGGAATTCTCGATTCCCTCACGGTTCCTACCACGTTTCTCTGCGTTGCTCTACCTCGTACTAGGTCTCATGGCGGTATTTACTTTTATTCTCGACATCCGACAAACGCACGATGAGGGTTAAGCGTCCCAATTTTCCAGACCACAGGGGGTGAAAAACGATGGTGGATACCTGACCTTAGTTTCAACGAACTCAATGAGCTAAGGCATATTTAAATACAACGAATATCCAGGTACACAAAGAAGGAATAAATGAATTGATACAGGACAAAAAGACTATTGGTTTACAAGGAATACCTCAGTTCAATAACCACCTAGGGCAAAGGAATTATATAACACACGCACAAAAAATGATAAGTGATACAGAAAAAAATACAAGAGGGAAATATATAGTACAAGGAAATCAATTGAGCTGGACAATATAAAGGGTTACTAGATCGTTCTCAGTTTGCGAACAAAAACATTTACTACTATATAATATATAGAAACATGCCAAAATAAAAAAAAATCATTCATAAAAAAACCTGTAATTAGCTTGTATTAGAATCTAGGGTGTTTCTACTCAGGCTATCTGGGACACAATTCTTTGATCCTTTGATATATACAATCTTAAATATTGAAATTCCTTGAATAAGCTCCAGCGCATAAGCCTACCATTATTTTTTTTCACATTTCCCAAATACGAGAAGGGCTTGTGATCGGTCGCAATAAGGAATTCTTTACCTAAGAAGTGCATCCTATATATTTCTACCACCCATATGATGGTAAGGGCCTCTTGCTCGATAAAGGCCTATCTTTTTTCTCGAGGAAGTAGCTTACGACTCGCGTATGAAACGGGGAAGCTTTCACAATTATCTCCATATTAGAGTAGGACGCAGCCTATCCCTTAGTTACTCGCGTCGGTCCTAATAATGAAAGGCTTGTTAGGGTTGGGGAGCCGGAGAATAGGCGCGGAAGTTAATTTTCCCTTAAGTTGGTTGAAGTGGGCGATGGTTAACTGGGTCCAGACAAGGTGTTCGGGGAACTTTTTCTTTAGCAAATCGCACAGAGGGGCGGAGAGGAAGGAAAATTTTGGACAAATTTGTGGTAGAATGAAGCAGATGCCATAAACGATCTTAACTGCTTCTTATTGGTTCTAAGTGGCATATCTACAATAGCGCAGATTTTGTCCTCTTTGAGGGCCAATTAGTTGTACCTGATATGAAACTCAAAAGAGTGCAAAGTAAAAATGGCAGTTACTGGGGCTGATCTTGAGGCTGTGCTCACGCAGTCGATGTAGCAGGGCTTGGAGGGCGACCAAGTGCTGGTTTCAATCCGAGTTGCTACGTAGATTTTTCGAAGTAAAAGGTCACGTTTGACAATTATCTAATATCCTCGCATCATTGTTGTAGTTACTACAAGCCATCAGCAAGCCAAAGGGAAGCCGGCGGAATTGCAGTAGGCCCTTTTCCGTGGGAAAAGCTGTATATCTCTTTAATCCTTCTTTAAGGGTAATCTGATAGTAGCCTTACATAGGTCTAATTCGGTGATGAACTTGGCCTCTTCAAAGAATGGAGGTTTTGGCTGATAAGGGAAATAGGCTCAGCGTCGAACACGCTAACGGAGTTAAGCTTTGTAAAATCGACGCACAGGTGGTATGACATAACTGACTTCTTAACCATTACAATTGGAAAGCAGTAACTGGACTCTGAGGGAACTCTTATGTTTAATTTTAACAACTTATCGACCTCGGCTTTAAAAGCCTCTCTTAAATCAATGAAGAGGGGATGTGGCTTTTAACGTATGGGTTCCTAGGTAGTGAGGATAATGCTATGTTCGAACTGCGCGGCACAGCTAGGAATCTCTGAGATCACGTCTCCAAAGCGACTCAGTAGCTGCTGCGGCTGACTCTTCAGGTCGTGTGGCAGCCGATCGTTAATATCCAAGTCGTTTGAATGAGAATCGGTGGCGCTGGGCAACGTAGGCAAGGAAGACCCCCTGTCCTGTTCCACACAGGGAACTTGCACGCCATTTAAAGGATGCAACGGGTTGCTCGCCTCCATAGCCAACTCCTCATCAATTGCCACAATTTTATTGACACAGGCTCTTCGTGATATTTTTTTAGCATGTTTACATGGTGCATCGTTTCACCAGACGGTGTTTTGATTAAATAGTCAACGGTACTACGATTTTCAATGACTTGCAAGTGGCCCTTCCATTGACTCAGGAGTTTATTACTCTCTCTTTGGAGTAATAATAAAACCTCCTAACAAGGCTTCAATTTCTGTTCCTTAAATTTGTAGTCAAAATACGTTGTGTATTTAATCAAGTTCGTGTGAGCGTTCTGTAACGCTATTTCCGCACATTTCTCTAACCTTTGCCAATGCTCCATGAAGTATTCGTAGAGCGATTGGATTTTACGGTCCAATTCGTGGTGAGAAAAAAGTACTTTTAGTATGCTCATTGGGCCTCAGACATTTCAACTATATATCAGTTCAAACGGGGCAAATCCTAAGGTGCGGAGCGGAATTTTCCGGTAAGCAAACAAGGTGACGACCAAGTAACGGTGCCACTCTTGGGGCTGCTCTGCACATAGCTTTTTCAGGATTGACTTCAGAGTATCATTAAGCCTTTGAACTTAATTATCTGGTCCCTCTATTAAATTTACACTTGAACTCGAACAAAATGGTGTCCTACCCTTGTTAGATCAACTTATTTATAGGGCTTCAACTAGGCTTAAATTTTTCGTCTATCGTAAGACTACCAACACCGGTTCTTAGATTCATTTTTACTCATGTCATAATGATAAAGTCAAACCGTTTGAATTTATTTAAATGTTTTTCCAGGGATTGCGGGTCGCCAGCCCGGAATTCTTGGATCTGGAGATTTCTAAGAGCTTTGAAATAGGTGACGAATCTTTGCTACCCTCAAAGGTTTCTTGCATGATGCCGATATTTTGCAAAAAAAATCGTTTTACAAAACTGAAATCCCTCCCGCATACAATTTTAAGAACTCCCTTGTTTTACCGTTTTCTGGGTTCTTTTCCTTGCTTCCCCGCCTCTTGAATAGGTTAAATATTTCTGTCATATATTTTCTACTATGTATGAAATGTTGATTTATAATAATAACAATAGTATAGGGGGGGAGGGTATTCTGTTCATTATTCAGTTTGCTATAAGCAATAATTTGGGCAAACCGAAAAATCATTAAGTGTACGCTTGACGCAACATAAATACAATATTAGTAGAGGTAAAACCAGTAATGCTTTATTTGTCCATTTATCTGAAAAAAGCCGCCCTATCAATTGGAATTCGGCTAAATCTATTTACAAATTTGATGATTTGTTCAAAGAAATATTGTGGAATTCTCATTCAATAATTCCTTGCCTAATTTTAATATATCACCGGTCTCTTTAAAATGGCCCCTGTTATTAAAAGGCTTATTTATAACGAAATTGTACATTTAAAATCTTAGACCTTTGATTTATTAATTTAGTTATGTTTCTCTTGTTTATTTTTAGGTAATCACAATTGCGTGTTTATATACTTAGTTTTGTAGCTTAAATGTCTACAATCTTTGCTCACAGTTGGAGTTTCCGAAGGTGGACCTTATCTATTTAGTTTTATACTTCATATCTGTCTTTGATAATATTTTTCTATTCTGTGTCCTTTCATTGTACATATGTGGGGCATTATTCTTTTGTTTCTCATATATATATCACCATTGTAATATTATTCGTTATACCTTTACAATGAACTGAACAAGTTCGAAAGTCCTTGGGATTTTTGCATATATAAATATATATATATATATATATATATATATATATATATATATATATATATATATATATATATATATATATATATTATATTGATGTGAGTGGAATAAGAGAAACCAGGAGTCGTACGATAGTACGGAACAAGGTTCTTTATTAATTGACATAATAATAGTAGGAGAGGGTAAATGTAGGTAGAAAAAGTGTTATTATAGTAAAAGAGTTTGTGTGATAGTTCGTCTGGCAATATCTTCACGTGAGGGGGTGAGCATCTTCTTATCTTTCCTTTTATTATTGATTTGTAGTTTATCTACTTTCACTTTTATGTTGGTTTTAACGTTTTGTTGTATCCTTTATCCACTTCGGATCTTTTCCCTTGTTTTTTTGTTGTTATTGTTTTGGAGTCATTTTCTTATTGTCTTTACTTGTTTAGTCCACTACAGATATTTTTTATAATGTAGATTAATTCATAAATATATATATATATATATATATATATATATATATATATATATATATATATATATATATATATATATATATATATATATATATATATATATATATATATATATATATATATATATATATATATATATATATATATATATATATATATATATATATTTATATAGTCATATGAGTTGCTGCTGACCAGTCTAATCTTCAATTTCACGTTGAAGGTAAGGACACATAGGAGGCTGAGGTATATGTGATTTATTTATGGAACAACGTTTCGGGCGTATCACCCATCTTCAGGTTCTAAAACATAAAGTAATCTAATACAGTTAAAGAATTTTAAAAATAATTAGGTTATGACTATGTAGGTAAATCAAAAATTAGAAAATAAGTCAGGAATTTAAAAGTCAAGAGAATCAAATTATCAATCTAATATAACACTATTTAAATGGAAAAAAAAAACACAAAAAACAAAAGTAAATAATTACAGTATAATATTGCTTACCGATAATTCAGGAATTTAAAAGGCAAGAGAATCAAATTATTAATCTAATGTAATCACTATTGACACGAAAAAAAGAAGCAAAAACACAAAAGTAAAAAATTACAGTATAATATTGCTTACCGATGAAGTTCAGGAGAAATCACACAGTCAAGAAATTATCAAAGATGTGGCTTAAAGAAGGATAGGAATTTAAATGGTTTGTTGTTAAATAAGAGAAGGTTGTTTGGTTGATGAATGAGTTAATTAAAATTAAGAAAGAAGAAGAGGAACAGCGGTATTATCTATGTTGAGTGTAGGAGATTTTGTACGTATTAGTAGGGATTTTAAAATTCTTACACTATATTCATTGTTATTATGACCAATTATTTTGAAGTTATCTATGGAACATTCTGTCTTGCATTGTATACTATGATTTCTAATTACTCTAGCTTCCTTCTTAGACAATATTTTTCCAGTGCGATGGCTTATTCCCATGTGAGAACAAAACCTCTCTTTCAAAGAGCGAACCGTACTACCAATATAGGTTCCTTGCAAACAACAAGGACAAGTAAAAGCATAAGCAACAGGGCTGCTCATTTCTAGAGGAAGTTTGTCTTTTGACGAGAAGAAACTTCCTATGGAAAGTGGGTTAACAAAAGTGATTTTGAAGTTGGTATGAAAGAAATATTTTTTGAGTAATTTGTGAATAATTTATTGTAAGGTCCCATTTCTGGAACTACGAAAAAATTTTTATTTTTGGGAACATTATATGAGAGAAAGGATGGAGAGTAAATTTTGGTAAGAAAATTATTGATGAGTTTGTCAACCAAAGGTGGGGGGTAACAATTATTTTTAAAATAAGACTTTAGAGTCTGGAATTCATTGTGCATTAGGGAATAATTGGAGGAGAGATGGTAACCTCTATATATTAGAGATTTAATTGCACTGAGTTTGTGTGACAATTCACAATGGCTGAAACAATTGATTCCTAGGCCACTAAAGGTAGGCTTTCTGTATATTGAGGTAGTTAGTTTGTCGGTTTTTTCTATAATGACGTCTAGAAAAGGAAGTTGATAGTTACTCTCTAATTCAATAGTATATTTAATGTTGGGATGATAAGAGTTTATAAAATTAAAAAAATGGTGGGCATGTTCTATATTATCAAAAATCGCAAAGGAGTCGTCAACATACCTACGATAAAATATGGGTTTGAAATCTAAAGGGCAATGTTTCCTAAAGTTATTTTCAAGATGAATCATGAAAATATTAGCTGCTATTGGAGCAATTGGTGATCCCATTCCTGCTCCATCTATCTGTTGGTAAACCTCTTTATTAAATAAAAAATAATTCTCAGTAAAAATCATTTCTAAAATAGTCTTGAACTTTTAACGAGAGAAATTGTGAAAGGTGCCTGTTTTGTTAAAAATTAGATTTAAAATAATATCAATTGTTTCATTAACAGGAACATTTGTAAATAGTGAGGATACATCGTAACTGACTATGGCTTTTGAGGGTGAAAAATTGTGTGACAATAATTCATTAAAAAAAGAATAGCTGTTTTTTATGGTGTATTGACCTATGGCTAACCCAGAGAGCAATGTAGCAACATATTTAGAAAGGTTAAAAGTTGCAAGAGAATAGGAAGCCAGAATTGGTCGGAGAGGAACACCAGCTTTGTGTATCTTAGGGAGGCCGTATAATAAGCCTAACCCAGAAACACTAGAATATAGGGCATCATAAGTTTGTTGGTCTATAACTTTAGTGGATTTTAGATTTAACAGAACTCTGTTAACTTTATCTTCTAGTTTTAGAGATATTTTTGTAGGTGTTTCTGAGGAAGTTTTTTCTCGTCAAAAGACAAACTTGCTCTAGTAATGAGCAGCCGTGTTGTTTATGCTTTTACTTGTCCTTGTTGTTTGCAGGGAACCTATATTGGTTGTACGGTTCGCTCATTGAAAGATAGGTTTTGTTCTCACATGGGAATAAGCCATCGCACTGGAAAAATATTGTCTAAGAAGGAAGCTTCTGTAATTAGAAATCATAGTATACAATGCAAGACAGAATGTTCCCTAGATAACTTCAAAATAATTGGTCATAATAACAATGAATATAGTGTAAGAATTTTAAAATCCCTACTAATACGTACAAAATCTCCTAGACTCAACATAGATAATACCACTGTTCCTCTTCTTATTTCGTAATTTTAATTACTTCATTCAACAAGCAACCAACCTTCTCATATTTAACAACCAACCAATCAAATTCCTATCCTTCTTTAAGCCACATCCTTTATAATTTCTTGACTTTGTGATTTCTCCTGAACTTCATCGGTAAGCAATATTATACTGTAATTTTTTACTTCTGTGTTTTTGCTTCTTTTTTTCGTGTCAATAGTTTTTACATTAGATTAATAATTTGATTTTCTTGCCTTTTAAATTCCTGAATTATCGGTAAGCAATATTATACTGTCATTATTTATTTTTGTTTTTTTGTGGGTTTTTTTTCATTTCAATAGTGTTATATTAGATTGATAATTTGATTCTCTTGACTTTTAAATTCCTGAGTTATTTTCTAATTTTTGATTTACCTACATAGTCATAACCTAATTATTTTTAATATTTTTAATATTCTTTAACTGTATTAGATAAATTTCTGTTTTAGAACCTGAAGATGGGTGATACGCTTGAAACGTTGTTCCATAAATAAATCACATGTACCTCAGCCTTCTATGTGTCCTTACCTTAACCGTGAAATTATATATATATATATATATATATATATATATATATATATATATATATATATATATATATATATATATATATATGTATATATATATATATATATATATATATATATATATATATATATATATAATATGTATGCAGATTATATATGTATATTTCCTTTTCCTGGTGGCCTATATTTTTTAATTTTCGTTTTTTCGGTGTATGTTTATAGGCCTATTGGAACAAAACCGTCCTGCGGCGTACGCAGTTGGATACTGTCAAATCTTCGTCGGTAATGTCTTTGTTGGGGTTCGAGATCAGGTCGTCTTATATCATGGAGCATCTCATCAGGGATGTACAAGTAGATGTTTCTCCATATCCCTTTTGCCCTGTGATGTAGAGTCACGTTCAGTGGTTCAATTTCTGCAAGGTTGTGAAGCATCTGGATGTGATCACGTCCCAGCAGATTATATTAGAGATTACTCGTAGTGCCTGCTTCTGTATGGTTTATGACATTCTTAATTGGTTCTTGCTTATCAGATGAAGAGGAATGGAAGCGTATACTAAAATCGCTCTAACCATTGCCATGTACAGTTTTCTTTTGTTTCTGAGGGAGAGATTTTGTGTTCTTCTCCATACCAAGAAAGCTGATCTTCTTTTTTAACGCCGGTAAGCACACCTTGTCAAAGACCGAGGCCACACCTTGCAGAACGATGTCTACATTGCCATTTTTTGCCTTGCAAATAGCAATCCTTTTGGTGATTAACGCCAATGAAGTTTCGGTACCTATCTTCTTCCGGAAGCCGTTTCGCTGGTTGTAGTATAAGGTTGTTAGTTTCTAGCGAGATTCTCAGTCTGTTGTTGAGCAGTTTTTCCAGAAATTTACCCATGAATTTCAACTGTGAGATTGGTCTATAGTTGCTAATATCCTTCTTCGGCTTGCCAGGCTTAAGTAGGAATATCATATGGGCTCTTTAAAATGGTTCGGAAATTAGACGACATTGAAGCAGGCATTAAATTTCTTTGGTAGAGCTTCGTTCATGTTATGAGGAGCGTTTATCAAATGCATTTTTGCGATGTCAGTTATCCCTGTCGCCTTTTGATTAAAGCTCTTTAGGGTTGTTTCATATTATTCATAGTAGAAGGCCGTTCCTTCTTCTCCCGTGAGACGTGTCCCATGCAATAAGTGATGTGGTATGAGGTCAGCTCCAAGCTCTCAAAGTCTTGCATGAATTTGCTCCTCGTATCTTTAATCAAAGAGTTCGTTCTCCTTGTCACTTATACGAAAAATATTTGACCAATATCTTCTGAATTCAATATATTGGTCTTCCGTGATTTCCATGCCATTGACTTTGATGTTGATATGACCCTTAGGGAAGGTGTAATCTCTTTAGTTGACCCCAGAATTTTCTTAGGGTCGCCTTCTGAATCAATATTAGCTATCCTTTCACCCCACTGCTCTTTTGATTTCTTCATTATGAGATGCTTAAACTTGTTCCTCAGCTCTCGTAGTCCCTGGTATCGACGAGCCGTAATCCCACACATGATGAGAAGAAATGTAAATAGGTGTGGGATAGTAGGGAATGTTATAGTTAGAAAAAGTGTTGTTTCTGTAGAAGAGTTTGTATGCCAGTACGTCTGGCAATATCTTCACTTGGGCGTCTTCTTGTTCTTCATGTATTTATTGAACAGAATAAAAGCATTCAAGCCTTTGGTTTCGGGTTTACTTGAATTGTGTCTATAGAGCTTACTCAGTTTTTGCGTCTTTATACATGTATTTTTCAAAAGCTATCTTTGTTTCTTTTTACATTAAATTTGGCATTATATTTACCTTTTTCATGTCCATTTTTTATATTATATTTATTCTTTTTTATCCTTTATTCATCCTCTTTCTAAGTTTAATTTGTCCACTACGGATTTTTTTTAAATACATACATATCATATATGAAATAGTTCATAATTACTTAGTGTTTTTCCGAGGTATGTTTAACGATACTATGGTACAACATTTTCCTGCGTATGCAGTTAGCTCTTGCCAAATTTTCGTCGGTAGTCTATTTCGGTAATCGAGTTCGGATGGTGTTATGCCTTGAATTACTCTTTCCGGTATGTACATATGCATAGATATTCCTCCATATAGCTTTTGCCTTGTTGTATAGGGTCACGTTTAGGAGTTCGATCTCAGAGAGATTATGCACTCTGCTTGAGGAGATGTGGTCCAGGCTAGTGACATTAAAGATGATACGTAATGCCTGGTTCTGCAGCGCTTTTTAAATTGGATTTTGCTTGCCAGGTGTAGGGAAATGGTGAGGTACAGCAAAATCGGTCTTACCAAGGTTATGTATAATTTTGGGGGGGTTTCAGGAGAGCCCCCTGAATCTGTAGAGTTATCCTAGATTTCTCTTGGCCTGAGTGACCTACATATTAAGACGCTTGCCCTAACCTCTCACTGTAATTTTAAGTCCAAGAGCCCGAGCTTCACAGATATATGGGTAGAATTTATCCCATAATCCTGGGTAGGGAAGGGGAGATCATTCGTGTATAACGTGTACAGCGTTGGGCCCAGACATCCCCATTGAGGTACACCAGCTCTCATGGGAAAGAGCTGTCCTTCAAAATCATTTATCTTTATAATTGGCTCCCGGTCTTTAAGATAGTAGCAGAGGAGTGAGGTGATGTTTGTTTCCATTACTAGATCACATAACTTCTTTTTCAGTCAGGGGACCATACTTTGTCGAAAGCCGATGTTGCGTCTCTGAGCACTATATCCACATTTCCGTTCCAATATTTTTGCGAAAGCCATGTTGCTGCTCGTTGTAACGGTCCCTTGCGTCAAGATAGTCCCTTAGCCTGTAGCTCTTGTCTTCTCATTTAGGCTTCCCTTGCTTTAGAAGAAAGATCATCCTCACTCTTTTAAGTAGGTCAGGAAAGTAGCCAAACTTCATCCGAGAATTGAAGAAGCCATATTGATGTTCACTGGGGTATTTATTAGAGGGGCTTTAGTTATATTTGAAATGCCTGAGGCTTTCTGTTTGACGCTTTGTAGTGCTGCTTTAAACTCATCATGGGTAAAATGGCTTCCTTCTTCTCTTGCCTGTCGAGTGACGTCCAGGTAGTTGAAGGGCGTTAGGGATAGACCCTCGCTCCTCTAAATTTGATTAAAATTCCTCCTCATTTTCCCTGACAAAATCCTCGTTTTCCTTTTCTCTAATATCGACTTTATTTGTCCAGTGTTTCCTAAACTGAGGTTCAATTGCCCAGGTCATCGGTGATCTTTATTCCGTCAACTGTGATGGTAATGTTTGGCTTGGTAAGAAGAGTACCGCTTACCTTTTTGATTTGGGTCCAAAACCTCTTGGGTCGCCTTCCTTGTCCATCCTATCAATGATTCCGCCCCATATCATCTTTGATTTCTTACTGATCAAAACCTTAAGCTTCAAACGAAGGTTCCGGAGTTCCCGATAACGATCTAGTGAGTTTATGTATGCATTTATTTCCAAAACTAGTTCATCTAATTTATTTTTCCTCTGAAGAATACCCTCGTCCCACCGTGGTGCCGGGAGTCTTACACTCTACCCTGTAGATGCTCATTCTGCCTGCCTCTTCTAGTTTAGCCATAATGTTTTCCAAATGTTTGTCGGGGTCTTTCAGCGAAGATCCATCCAGCTGTTCCACTTGATAATCTTGTAGGATTCTTTTATATTCGTTCCAGTTTCCTTTAGGCAAACACCTACGATTTGGGATTCTAACTTGTATAGGGGACTTTGAAATTGTAGTAACTATATTAAATCGCAGCTCATGTTTGAAGTTGGTAGCGTTTCGGTTTGATAAATACAAAAAGCTTCGGCAACATGTGATCCTTTCTAGCTGAACATCTGAAGTAAGTGAATGTTTTGGTAGAGGGAATTATTCCACGCCGCACAACAAATACAGTAAAGCAGTTATTGGATGAAGGATATATTGGTAAAACATGTACCCTTTGGACAGCATAATAATAAAACGCTTGAAGCTGGCGGGCTCGTAGACACCGGTTTAAACCTCACTGAGGGTCCCCGGCGAATCAGAGGCTATCCTTACCTATAATTTCGTCGTTGAATTTTGAACTTAGTGTTCCCACTAAATGGCGACCCAAGACCAGATCTGTCACCATTAGCCTGGTCTCCCCCTGAATCTGCAAGGGACTTATCCGCCCTACAGATTTCCCTCCTCCCAGAAGAAGAGGAACTTTAATGGTTCTTCTTTGACTTTTTCTTTTTAGAAGAGGAAGGAGGGAAGTGAGCCTTTATATTTCTCCATTAGAATGGAACCCAAGGCTGGACGGACCAGCCTTTCCTCTTAAATGGTGGAAAATTTGGCTGTTGTAGGGATCCCACAAGAGGGTAAGGAGCCGTCCTCTTTCGAAGGTCGTCTTGGGCTTGCGTGCTTCAAGAGGATCTTACACAATAGCCAACGTAGTTTAAGGAGTATCTCTCACCGAGTAATTGTTCGCCCTTAGTGCGAACCCTACCAACTTGGGTGGAGGTGCCCCACTCTCCATGTCCAGGAAGGGGGAACCAGTCTCCATCTGGTCATTTTCTTGAGCTATTGAGGATCTCTACCACCTACCAGTGCCTCAAAAGGCCTAGGGCCTACCAATCTGATTGTAAGGGAAAGGGACGCCAAGAAGAAAACTCCGTTCATTTGTTTCATGAAGTCCTTCCATCTCTATATCTCGTAAGTATAACTCCATGTCCAGTACTCTCTGAATCCAAAGACAAAATTAAAAAAGAAAGAATTTGAATATCCGTCAGCGCCTCATTGGTGCAGTTAATTAAGTTTGGCGCTAAAAGCTTTTACCTCGCCGATGAAGCGCTAATCTCTGTATGTCGTAGAATGACTCCCGACGATACCATATATATCACTATTCGTTGAGGGAACTTCCTTAATTATCTTTAGAGTGCGTTAATTGTCTGGCGGCCGATATTATGTATCTTCGATATGCTTAAGAAGTGGAACTGAGCTCAAGAATAATAATATTGCTATCATTAATAAAATAGAGTTTTATTAATAATAACTACCAACAAACACAAGAAGGAAAATATTAACATAAACAGAGAATTGAAAGGGTCCTGGGGGCTCGGCTAATCCGAGGATTTAAAGGATTTAAAAAAGGTAAAACAAATATAGAGTTAAAGAGATGGGATGGTTCGATAAACCATTTAAAGCACAGGATAGAATTGACAAAAGGGATCAATACTCAAAGGTGACGTTTGGCTTACGTAACTTTTAAACTAGTGGTGCAGTGGGAGGCGACTTGAAGGAATATTCGGTCCGCAGGCGAGTTCCAGCCGAAGGGGGGGGATAAGATGATCCTGACGTGGCGTCTTGGGAAGGAGAACCGTTTCTCGACGAACGGCTTGAAGAACAATGGCTGTTCTAGGTTGTTCTCTTCTGAACAAAGGAGGGGGGGAGAACCGTCTCTTGTCTACGGGCTCAAGAACAATGGCTGTTCTAATGTTGTTCTCCTCTGAACAACAGGGGGGGGGGGGTGAGAACCGTTTCTTGGCAAAAGGCTCAAAACGAACAATGGCTGTTCTAATGCTGTTCTCCTTTGAACAACAGGGGGGGATGAGAACCGTTTCTTGGCGAAGGGCTCAAAACGAACAATGGCTGTTCTGATGCTGTTCTCCTTTGAACAACAGGGGATGAGAACCGTTTCTTGGCGAAGGGCTCAAAACGAACAATGGCTGTTCTAATGCTGTTCTCCTTTGAACAACAGGGGGGGATGAGAACCGTTTCTTGGCGAAGGGCTCAAAACGAACAATGGCTGTTCTGATGCTGTTCTCCTTTGAACAACAGGGAGGGATGAGAACCGTTTCTTGGCGAAGGGCTCAAAACGAACAATGGCTGTTCTAATGCTGTTCTCCTTTGAACAACAGGGGGGGGGAAGAGAACCGTTTCTTGGCGAAGGGCTCAAAACGAACAATGGCTGTTCTAATGCTGTTCTCCTTTGAACAACAGGGGGGGAAGCCTTGGGGACTTGACGTCGGAAAGGCTCGAACCTTTGGCACTCAAGGAATATTGTCCTCCTTCTGGACAAGTGATGGTGAATCTCGAGGTCGAGGTCCCTTGGCGCACAAAGGGAGAGAGGGTCGTGGTGATGTTTCGCGACGAAAATCTGGATCTCCAATCTGATCTTAGTGGTAAAGTTTTCATATAAATAGCCAGGACATCTCCTTGGCGTGGGGGACAATGGAGTTGAAGCTTGGAGGGAACGCACAGCCGGGCCGGAGAACAATGCCTTATCTGCTCATAAGCCTAACTTAATCTGGCGAGGTTGGCGTATGGGGGCGAACGGGGGGACGATAACCTCCTTGTTTAAACATTGACATCCCGTAGCTGCGATAAGGCTCCAAGCTTCGAGTCGAAGATGGACGTGGGCAGCATCGTGGTTTTAAATAATATGGGATAGGAGTTGAAATTAACGCAGCTTCAACTCGTTCTATCACACCCCTCCATTCCAGGGGAAGTTGTCACTTCGAAAAAAAAAGAGAGAAGGGACAACGATAGAGCTCCGTTGTAGGGAACTCGATTTCTCGTACCAACCGTACCTTCCTGCACCTAACTAGTATTACCTCAATACATATGATTATTTTGATCTTTAGATTACAGGGGAAAATAACCTTTAATACAACTTAATCAAAGAAAAAAAAGGGCATGGAACAATGAAATGATATAAACTTAGTACATACGGGACAAAATAATTTATACGTAAATTAATAAGAACAAATATATATATACATACAAAAAATTAGACATTGAGCGTTACAAAATTCAGACATATTTATTAATTAATTATATTACAAAAGAATCTTAAATTAAGTCGTACAAGACGGTATATACCTACATGGAGATACTAATCCTATGAATACAATTATTCTACGCTATTCGGTAACGCATTCCTACTGAGTGCGTCAGCGACCTGGTTATCGGAACCTTTTATCTAATTTATATTAAACTGATACTCTTGCAAGAGTAAACTCCAGCGCATGATGCGGCTGTTTGAGTGTCGCACATTCCAAATATAGGCTAACGGACGGTGGTCGGTTCATATTTGAAATTCTTTACATATCAAGTACAGCTTGAATTTGTCTATGACCCAGATAATTGATAGAGCTTTCTTTTCTCTAGTGGCATATCTCTTTCGCGTGGTAATAATTGACGACTAGCATATGCAACTGGATGACTCGTTCTGTCATCCACGTATTGAAGGAGTACACCTCAAATGCCCTCGTTGCTCACGTCGGTCTTAATCCCAAAGGATTTTTCCGGGTTGGGCAACTTTAAAATGGGGGCAGAAATGAACTTACTTTTGAGCTGATTAAAATGTGAAACAGCGACATCATTCCAACGTAAACGATCGGGGAAATTCTTTTCCTGAAGGGGGCATAGGGGGGCCGAAATTGCAGCGAAATTCGGAACAAATCGCTGATAGGGTGAAGCTGATCCTAGGAACGATCTTAATGGCTTCTTTGTAATCGGGAGGGGCATGTCGGCGATTGCCTTAATCTTGTTCTCGTGTGGACCTAACTTGCTTTGTCCTATTTTGAAACCCAAATATTTGATGGTTTCGTGGCCAATGGTGAGGCCATTTTCACGCAGTCGCTCAAAAAGAGCTAATAAGGCGGGTAAATGGTGACTCCATTTAATTAGTTCTTGTAGCTGACTCTTCTGACGTGGTGTCAGCTGCGCGTCACTATCCAGGTCAGAGGGTTTCAAAGACTCGCCTGGTAGGAAAGGAGGAGGGTAATCGGCATCAGGTTGGATGCACACTGTCTGGATTACATTAAGGGACTCCGCGGGGCAATCCTCTTCAAGCGCCGATGCTTCGTCCAGTTCTACGAAGGTATCTCCATGGGCGCGTTGGGGGTTCTTTTTTTCTTGGGGTCCAGGGACAGTCTCCGTGTCCTTGTCTTGGGCCTTATCACCTAAGGGTGTTAGTGATTCACACTCCTCTTTTGCCGTCCTAGAGTCCTGGTTAGGGGTCTCCGAGAAATCGGACGGTATCGGGGTTCTGATGGGGACGGGCTCCTGGGCTTCTTTCTTATCTCGGCCTTGAGGAAGGGCGGCCTGAAACACAGGGTCGAAACTTACTTGGGGGCTCTGTCCTATAAGTACGGAACAGAATTGTATGGGTGCTACAATGACTTCAGCCCAGCCATTATAATATTGACACTGCAGGTAACATCTAACGACGGGGAATCAGTTCGCCCACCCAAGGTGGTCATGTACCACCGCAAATTTTTCGTGGTTAGAGGCCACTGGGAGGAGTTCGTCGGACACGATGAAACACGTACATCCTGTGTCCCTGACGAGAGTCGATACTCGGCAGCTGTCCACGCTGCCCTCCTCATATTTCAAAGTTCCCGATGAACTTTTATCAAAAACAAAATTTACCTGGTGGCCTGACGGAGGGGGAGAAGTTTCTGCTTGGGTCTGTACCACCGGGGAAGCCGGGGTTGTATTAATCTGGTGAACTTGGTGGGCTGGTCCGCTTTTAAGCCTAGAATTTTGGGGGCAGTTCCAGCTCATGTGGTTTTCTACACCACAGGTGAAGCATATTATTGGTCGCTTCGGGAAGAGAGATGGAGGAGAAATCTTAACGGGAGGTTTGGAGTCCCGTTGTTGGTTTTGGGGAAAGAAGTTTTGGGGTTTTACGGGGCTCGGAAACTTTGTCAGCTTTCCTGGGAAGGAGCACGAATCCGTCCTTCTTTCTTCTCGTTGGATTTCTTTTTCTCGTTCTTCTCGTTGTATTTTTCTTTCTCGTTCTTCTCGTTGTATTTCTCTTTCTCGTTCCTCTCGTTGTATTTCTCTTTCTCGTTGCTCTTGTCGGATTACTCTTCCCCTTTCTCTTTCTACCTTTTTTCTTTGAAATTCTGCTTTAATCCGAGCTAATTTAATCTGAAGCTCAGCTTGTCTTATCCGTTCCTCTCTTTCTCTTTCTTTTTCTTCTCGTTGTATTTCTCTTTCTTCCTTTTTTCTTTGTATTTCTCTTTCTTCCTCTTTTATTTACTCCTCTTGAATGTACTCAATTAGTTCTTTTCCGGAGAGTCCCAAGGATTCTCCTTGCGCTTTAAAGATTTCAAACTGAGTCATCTTTGCACTTAGGGGCCCACTAGTCAACCAACTAAAATTCCTTGCAACAAGAATTATGCCTCTATAGAATTAGCCTACCTAAATATGGGCACTGACCTATTCGTACTTGGTTTCTTACTCTAAATAACCACTGACTAAAATCACACAAAAAAAAACACAAACAAATTATTATAACAGTTCCTTGAGCTACTCCAGCTTCTTAAATTTCAAAAAAAGAGGATAGCAGTCGTTAAAACAAAAGGGAACTACTATATTTTATTATTATAACGAATAACACTATGCTTTACTCGACTGAGACCAGTATTTGCAAAGATATAGCGTTAAACCCAACACCTGACACCAAATTTAAATTTGTATATATATATATATATATGTCGTAGAATGACTCCCGACGATACCATATATATCACTATTCGTTGAGGGAACTTCCTTAATTATCTTTAGAGTGCGTTAATTGTCTGGCGGCAGATATTATGTATCTTCGATATGCTTAAGAAGTGGAACTGAGCTCAAGGATAATAATATTGCTATCATTAATAAAATAGAGTTTTATTAATAATAACTACCAACAAACACAAGAAGGAAAATATTAACATAAACAGAGAATTGAAAGGGTCCTGGGGGCTCAGCTAATCCGAGGATTTAAAGGATTTAAAAAAGGTAAAACAAATATAGAGTTAAAGAGATGGGATGGTTCGATAAACCATTTAAAGCACAGGATAGAATTGACAAAAGGGATCAATACTCAAAGGTGACGTTTGGCTTACGTAACTTTTAAACTAGTGGTGCAGTGGGAGGCGACTTGAAGGAATATTCGGTCCGCTGGCGAGTTCCAGCCGAAGGGGGGGAGAGATAAGATGATCCTGACATGGCGTCTTGGGAAGGAGAACCGTTTCTCGATGAACGGCTTGAAGTACAATGGCTGTTCTAGGTTGTTCTCTTCTGAACAAAGGGGGGGATGAGAACCGTCTCTTGTCTACGGGCTCAAGAACAATGGCTGTTCTAATGTTGTTCTCCTCTGAACAACAGGGGGGGGGGGTGAGAACCGTTTCTTGGCGAAAGGCTCAAAACGAACAATGGCTGTTCTAATGCTGTTCTCCTTTGAACAACAGGGGGGGATGAGAACCGTTTCTTGGCGAAGGGCTCAAAACGAACAATGGCTGTTCTAATGCTGTTCTCCTTTGAACAACAGGGGGGGATGAGAACCGTTTCTTGGCGAAGGGCTCAAAACGAACAATGGCTGTTCTAATGTTGTTCTCCTTTGAACAACAGGGGGGGATGAGAACCGTTTCTTGGCGAAGGGCTCAAAACGAACAATGGCTGTTCTAATGCTGTTCTCCTTTGAACAACAGGGGGGGATGAGAACCGTTTCTTGGCGAAGGGCTCAAAACTAACAATGGCTGTTCTAATGCTGTTCTCCTTTGAACAACAGGGGGGAAGCCTTGGGGACTTGGCGTCGGAAAGGCTCGAGCCTTTGGCACTCAAGGAATATTGTCCTCCTTCTGGACAAGTGATGGTGAATCTCGAGGTTGAGGTCCCTTGGCGCACAAAGGGAGAGAGGGTCGTGGTGATGTTTCGCGACGAAAATCTGGATCTCCAATCTGATCTTAGTGGTAAAGTTTCCATATAAATAGCCAGGACATCTCCTTGGCGTGGAGGACAATGGAGTTGAAGCTTGGAGGGAACGCACAGCCGGGCCGGAGAACAATGCCTTATCTGCTCATAAGCCTAACTCAATCTGGCGAGGTCGGCGTATGGGGGCGAACGGGGGGACGATAACCTCCTTGTTTACACATTGACATCCGATAGCTGCGATAAGGCTCCAAGCTTCGAGTCGAAGATGCACGTGGGCAGCATCGTGGTTTTAAATAATATGGGATAGGAGTTGAAATTAACGCAGCTTCAACTCGTTCTATCACACTGTAGTTGGGAAACTGCTAGCCTAAGTTTCCCACCCACATCGTAACGGCCATTAAGAAGTCGGCCTGGCGAACGAAGCGGTTAGCGAGTCGTCTGAGCCTGACAACGATGAGAAACCAAAAAAATGAACGTCATATAAATAACCTGGGTTTTCGAATATCGGCTGTTTGAGTTTGAGTATCCGTCGCCTTCGGTTCAGAGCGTTAGTCTGTTTCCCAAAGTCTCTAGTATTCGCTTATACCATCATGGTTGGATCCCACCAGACAGATCCATCTCTTTTGTGAAAGTTTACTCTGCTCAGAGAAAGCCTAGAAGCGCTTCATCTCCGAAGTACTGGCCGGGATTCCTCTCTTCTCATCTGTAACCCCCCCTCAAGGATCTCCAGTTTCCCGTGCGAGACTTCGCGACGAGCCACGTCTAAGTCTCGAATTTTGGAGGTTGCACTTCTCTGGAGCAGAGGTGCCATCAGCCGTCTTCAAAGAGGATCGTAAAGTCGTCTCCCCCGCCCCCTACATCCTCGTCACCTTCAGGATATTCGGAAGAGAATAACGATCATTTTCCGTTTCCATTCCACCGTGCCGCCCCGCTAAAGTATTCCCCTTCCTCGTGGGGACCGCTTTAAGGTAAAACGATCCTTGCTTCTATCTTCCGTTAATCGACCCAGTTTACGACATATAAATATTCCCTCTGTATAACTGATTTATAGTATCCAATTTAAA
Source organism: Ceratothoa steindachneri (assembly GCA_963969495.1). Classification (NCBI taxonomy): domain Eukaryota; kingdom Metazoa; phylum Arthropoda; class Malacostraca; order Isopoda; family Cymothoidae; genus Ceratothoa; species Ceratothoa steindachneri. The sequence goes on from OZ018339.1 coordinate 1,798,183, forward strand.
AGCTGATTAACGAGTAATTAAGGTTACCCCATATTCAATTGATGTATATTCTGTTAGAATTGTGCTTATTTACATTACCTATATTTCTCGTAAGTATATATATGATAACTAGTGAATTATTCAAATCATATTATTGGTCTTCGCTCTATAAATATATCATTAAACTGGAACTTAATAAACTCATAAAATGCTATCGGCCCCTGTGTTAAAATCGCAGTCTTTTACCTCGTAATCAACGGATTACATTTACGAAGTGAATGAACTTGTACGTAGCAAACGATGCGTACGTACATTAGAGGATATATGTGTATATAACTGTATATATACATATTTTCGTGGTTATTATCTCTTTCCTCCCAACCAATAGTTTTATATATATATATATATATATATATATATATATATATATATATATATATATATATATATATATATATATATATATATATATATATATATGTATATATAGACGTATTGTCTGGGGAGGTGACCTATTCCTATACACTGATGTTCGTCGTTGGTGCCGGCATGCCGAGCTCCATCGGGAAATAGTGGAGTGCAGGAATACCGGCCCACAGCAACGTTACTAATCTAGAGTCTATTCCCCAGACTTAATTTATTTTAAAATAGCATTAATGAATGTATAAACTGATTGTAAATAATTTGACATAATAGTTTTGCGATTATTTGGGAAATCAATGGTGGCCACTAAGGATTAAGGGATTATTCATTGATATCAAGGAGAATAAAGGAAGGATATTTCTAATCAAGGATCAGGCCGTAAGGAAATCTGGTTAGCCTCGTGGATAAGGTGGTGGTCTTTACCTTTCACGTACAGGGTTCACTCAAAAGACAACGGCTGGAATTTTTTCTGGCGTTATTAGGGACCCCCACAAGACTTTTAGGCTTCAGTGCTCCTGTAAATACATGAAGTTGGACTTGAGTTGCGTTCCCTTCACTGAAGAAAGCAGGCCGACCCTTGACGGACCTGACTGTTGGCAAAATGGCTGGGTCTATTTCGGAGATGAAGGTCAAAAACAGGGAGGATGCGTCCTTATTGTTGGCCCAGTCAGGATGCCTGAAGTTAAAGTGACCGCAGCCGCCTACTGTTATCTCTTGGAAGAAGTCTTGGATCCCTAGATAGATGAAATATCCTTGTCATTTCTAAGGACTCTAGTTCTAATGCATGGCAACGTTCTTTCCTACTATACTAGGGCCTATCAAGCGTTCCTAGGCTCTTACGGCATACAAGGTGACAAGTTTATGGTGTGGCCGCCAGCGTTTTCGGATCTCAACCCAATCGAAATTTGTCGTAAATCAATGGGCACCAATTATCATCTAAAGAAGACTTATGGGCGACCATCAAAGCTACAGCAGAGGCAGTTCCAACCTGCTAAAATTAAGAAATTGACGGATTACATGCACGATAGGGTTTTTGAAACCACCCAGCGAAATGCCCCTCATATGGGCAAAATATTATTATGTCCATCAATCAAGTATTATTATTATTAGGGTTTTCTGTTAAATATATACGCAAGATATGCTTAATGTGTCTAAGTATACTTCGTTTTATCTAAAATATCTCTAGATGGGCTCCTTTCATTCAAGATCTATTAGTTTGGTTCACGCCAAAACGACTAATCGGAAATAAAAATTAAACGACGCAGCATAATGAAAACATATCAGTGTTGTCCTTTTGTGCAGACTAGATATAAAATGTTTAATCAAAGTTGATTCACACAAAACCAACAAATCCTAACTTTCCCTACTAAGCTATTATCGTGGTTCAGGGTGTATTTAGTTGGCTTCAAGGAGGACAATTAGCGATATATTGAAACTAAGCCTAAGATTATAATGTATTACTCTTTTTTTCTGTTTAACCAAAGGTTGTTTTAGGGTTCAGTTAATTAGGTGACAGTTTCATCTCCTTAGCAATTTCATTTCGGTCAATCCAAAATATGATTATTAGAGTAAGTCGCAGTATCCTAAACTACAGCGTGCGGTGAGTATTTTGTCGCCGTTGGCAACTCTTAATTCCGTGCATGTTTGTTTTTCGCGTCGGTTCTTTCTTTTTTTCTATCATAATAGACTCAGTTATAGATAGACTATTAAAGAATCAATATAAATACTCAATTAAATTCTCCACAAATTGGCAAAAGACAAGCTGTGCTGCTTGGTATTATGCCAAAAGCTCCAGTGGTTAAATCTCCGAGTATTTGACTGTCAATTTGAGGACGTTGAAGAGAATCAAGAAATACTTGGATGAGTCAGGTTGTGATTTCGAGGATGCAGCGGCGAAGAAACCTCACTCTACGCGTTCCGATACGAAAAGAGCCTTGAGTGGTGCCAGGCCACATTAAAAACGATTCCAGGAAGTCAATGAAGTGTACAACCATGGTCAAGGGAGTCTCAGAGTGTCTCATTAAGCAGATAGCTCATGAGAACATCCGCTACTACTCAACAAGATATGAAAAAGCTAGTTTTTGTCACAGAAGATGAAGGACAAGTGGAAAAAATATTCTGCGAAGATTGTGAACAAACTGAAGCATCCCGTAAAGACTGGCATGTTTTGGCTCTTCTCAGACGAGAATAATCTTTGCCCGGACCAATTTTAGAAAGCGCAAAAGAAATATTGGCTTGCTGTGATACCAAAAGATGTATCAAGGGTCATTAAGACCAAGTTCACGTTCCATATCATTGTGTTTAAGATTGTCAGTAGCCAGGGCCACGTTATGCCCCTTTGTATCTTCTCGGATGGCCTGAGATATTTATACCGCTTAAATTGGTTCTCGGGAGACTATAGAAGCTTTGTTATTCCCATTGTCCATTTAGGGGTTGAGTCTCATGCCGCTGTTTTCTGTTTTTGTTTTGACTTCGTCAGGTGGTGTTTCTAGCAAACTTTCTAGCACTCTCTTTCCTTTTTTCCCTTTGTTCGCATCTTTTATGTCTCTCTTCTCTTCACAAAATTATATCACATTTTTTTTACCCAATTTTCTTCATCCTAAAGTTCTGTTCGCCAATCATATATTCTTATGATTCTAAATCTTCTCTTTGCATTCTAACTTATCTTTACCCTTTATAATTCACGACACACGTAGACCTTAAAATATTTACTCTCTCACCACGGAATTTAAAATCACATTCCACTATTTTTCAGTACAAACCACCAACATCTTCTAGATAGATTTATGAATTTACTTTTCGCCACGATTCACAAATACATTTCGAATGCTTCAATCATCTTTGTTTCTAAATCTCTCTCACTCTGTACTCAGCCACTAATAATTTCAAGTAATCAGAGCACACAAAAATCCTAGAGAGCACTCCCTCTTCACTCTTCCTCTTCAGTACACATCTATCTCAAGAATTTCTACAGGTATTTCTCTTATCACAATCCATATATATATATATATATATATATATAGAGAGAGAATTACCAAAAGCACATAACATTCAATTGCTCCGCAGCTGTAAATTTATTAAACCATTTATTCCATCTATCATTTACCCATCCTCATGCCTTATTTCATACACAACATTTTACAACATCAAAAAGTGCATCTTCCACTTATCATATAATTAAAACCGGCCGAAGGCATTTCCTTATGAGACGAGGATTTGAATTTCACGATTTCAAAAACTAAGAGAGGTAGCGATCAAAACATATCCTTTGGTTTTAATCCGATAAATATCTCGAAGCGAACGCTTAATTTATGTGTATAGAGTGTCTGCCTAAGTGAGGATCTAATTAGCAAAGTAATAACTAGAAATCTCTTCAAGCTAAAAATGAAACAACTTGGGCGTTTTTTAAACGTCGCTAATTTGTGTGACATTTTATAGTAAAGTTTTGTTTCAATTTCTTTTAATTGCATAAAAATCGCCTCGGCTGCAACGATCTTTAATAATAAACTAAATATTTTGCTCTAAAGAATTATATGTAACAAATGTTTAAATCTATTTTCATTTAAGACGTGTATTACGTTTTATTTATATTTGTTTCAGACCATTTAAATATGGTAGTTATTAAAGAAGATTCGATTCAAATTCGATCACTATAAAAAAAAGAGTTTTACCTTGGACAAAATGTGGGGGAAATCCATTAAGTGTAATTGCGAAAAATCACCCCGGCTGCTGTTCTTAGAAAGCTTATGGAAAATTGTAAGCATCCAACGTCCTATCAGAAGAGGAGACCCATAAAGTGTGATGATTTTAGAAAATATATAGAAACTGGTTCGTTCACTTTGCTAAATTATTCCTGTAAAAACGAGCTTCCTCTAATAATACAAGAGAAAGTTTCGAGTTTCTAAAATGTTATTGTGCTACTTTCATTAAGCTAGTCAAGTAGGCCCCATTATGTCTATCCTGTTTACTATTTAACCTTTTCTGTAGAAGAGAAGGTCAATCAAAGTGAGTGAAAACTTCCTCGAGTTTCGTTTGGTAAAATATTTTTAAAGTAGAGAACAATTGCCACCCATCTTTTTTACGAGTACCCTTGATTGAGGCTGAGGTCCTCCGGCCACCATCCTATGTGAGGGCTAAAAGCCCTGAAGGGCGCATTCTAGCTCCATGATTTTTGGTGATATTGATATTGGTGAGTGTGTCAAGTATATTTAATCAAATCAAAACCATGAGTCACTGTATTCAAAACGGTGTGCCTTAGCAGTAGACAAGTCTTAGTCATGCCCTTCAGATAGGTACCAGTAATATATATGGTTGTTATGGAATTATGCCGTTATCTTGAGTTATGGCATCTAAAGATGAATAAAAGAGAAGATATGAACAATAAGAGCATTTTCAAGAGCAAATTCCCTGTGAAATAAGTTGGTGAAATCATACTGTTGATTAAAATTTTTGTGTCTGAGCGAAATTATGAGAAGTGGTGTACTTTGCTACTACAAACACTTATTTCACCTAACCTTTATCCTCAATACTTAAGTTCTGAAAAAAGAAATTCTGCTTTTCTTAAAAGGTTAAGCTAACGTTTTGTCAAAAAAATAACATTATTAACAAAAATCACTCAATGAGTTTCTAAAAATGTAACAAATACACAAATTTCGGTTGCTCACATAAAAACACCTTTCAACGAACTTGAAACACTAGTTAATAATTTTATCCGGGCAATCCCAACTTCAAGAGCTGATTAAATTTGGCTTTGGCTGTTCTGACTAAGTCCTTACCAACTCTCGTTTCAACGACGAACATTTCTGAGTGTCCATCATTGGCACTTGCTTTGCGATGTTCCCTAGAGGTAGGGGAACATTCGTGAATACAAAGTTGGGTATTCGGAAAACGATGTAGTTAAAATTACATGAAATAGAAGATACATGGGGCGTTTGTAGTGGGCGTGATAGATGAGATAGTTGAGTGACTGAGCAAAGTGAACGTCTCCTTTGGTTGCTGCCCACAAATTGCGGGTGAAGTATACTTATTTACTCAGTTAAAATTTATAATATTTGTATGTTTTTTCTTTGTATATACCAGCTTCCATTTTCTTTCTGTCCCTTCTACTATTCTTTCCTACACTAAGTGCCTCCCCTTGCTTGATCGTAAGAGTAGATTCTATTTAAACACCTAAACAAAATTTAATAAGCAAATTTAAAAAAAATCTAATTCTCCTAATTTAGAAATGTTTATAAATGTACGTTAGTTAAAAAATAACTTGTTCTAATCCTAGGATCCGACTAATTGCTTTATTTTCTCGCTGCTCCTACACACTCTCATTATTTGCAAAGGATTTTCAATCTATTCGTAATTAATATTAACGAACCTATTAGAGTCTTGTCAGTCGTTAATTTCAGTGAGTGGTAGCCCTCACGCCCTTGTCATTGATCTAGTTTCCAATAAAGACATCCCTGCATAAAGCGAGTTAACCATAGTTATAGTCTTTTTTGTAATCCTTGAACCTTTGACTCCTAAATACTCCTCTCATTTTATTGTAAGTTACGGGGTGCCCGAGAGGAGGTACCACTGACCTCTGTAGCGAAGTTAAGCCACGTCGGGAGTGTTAAGACGTTGGATGGAGTTGGAATTCCCCACGGTTGTTATGCACTTTCGATCCCCATGGTTTGGTTCACAGGATAAAGTCTTTCTCCATCCTCTCACTAATTAAAAGCCTGAAATAAGGAGTGGTGATAGGTGTTAAAACTCACGAAATTATTTCATTTTATTCATTTCCCTTTACTTTTCTTCATAATTCATAATTTCTCTCACTTTGATGGAATATTTGTAGTCTAAAGTCTTCTTTTCCACCATCCATAAACTTAATTATTTATTTTTTTCCTCAAAAAAGGAGAAATTATAATTGACCTTCGGTTCCCCTTCTGTTAATGGCCAAGGCGTCGTCGGAAAGGGATTCATTTGTTTTTCTTGGATCAACTGAAAACAGAAAGAGTACCAAGGACTGATAGTAAGGGCAAGTAATCCTCAAGGATACACAGTAAAGATTACCACTCATTTTCATTTATTCCTTCGGTGTGCTTATCTTTACCTAGGCCCTTTTCGATGCAGTAGTTTTATGTGAGGTTGAATTTGCTTCCGACCGAACTTTGAGTTTGGTAGAGTTGTATGGTAAACCATTTTCCTCTTGCTGCTTTTTATATTTCAATATTTAACCATTTTCTAAATCTATATATCTATCTATCTATCTCTCTCTCTCTCTCTTTATATATATATATATATATATATATATAGGTAAAACTGTAATTGCCACTTAGTATCAGATCCCAAATCAATTGTAAAGTCCTGTCGAGCAATGTGTATGTGTATGATCTTTCCCTCCATCATTTAATTAATTATTCCCCTTGGCGATCTGTTGCCGTCTGAATATTTGCTCATTTTCCTATCGAGATCTCAATTTGAAGGGAAGTTTTCAAGACTTGAACCTCTGCTCACTTTACGCCGTCGCTCTATAATAATTGTTAACTGCGGCGAAACAGGTCTACGGGTCACGCAAATCTTGTGTTGTGTTCATCTACTGTCTGCACCGAGTAGCTGGCTTAATGTAGCCAACTAAAACCAATGCTAACAAAGGTAAGTGAGGTCACAGAGTTCGAATATGATATAAGTTGCCACCAGGTGGCACCACCTAGTGGCTAGAGATGCTAAATCAGCCATTTTCGCCGCAGATCCCTCTAATTTTGTATGTCCATAGTGTTTTTTATGTTATTTTAGCAATCTATGCAATTAGCATATTATAATGACCTCTGTGGGTGGGGATTTCAATGATTATTCCTTTAATTAACTCATGGGATTTGTTTGTAATTAGTAATCATTTTATGATTAGAAGGAAATAAATAAAAATGATATCATAATTTATCGGCTGAATACCAATAAAAGAGTTGTAATAACATCAATTAAATGTCAAATAAAATGCAATAATTTTATTGTAAATTTGAAAAAAACTCTGTTACCATAGACACCATACAAATGGTTTTGTGAGACAGAATTTCTTCTCTCTCGATTCTTCTCGGTTGGACCTTTCGCTATAAACGACCAATTTGGCGTGATAAAGAAATGATGAGGGTCAATTATTGGTTGAGAGGGTTGAAGGGGCGTGATGGAGGCGTAGTTGTGAAGAAGCGGCTAAAGTTAAATTCTTGAAGTTTAACCCATTAATGCCGAACGGTAACTATTGTTACCAGTGTGAATAAATGTATATATATCTTCAGAAAGTTGGAGAAAAATCATTTTAAAGCGTTTATAAGTTTGAAACAACTTTGAGCACGAGGTTGAAGCGGATATATAAGCATTCGACAGCATGAGTCACATTCAGTCGTCCTTGAAAGTTCAGAGGAGGTGGATGTCATTCGCGATGGCTCGACACACGATTAAAAACCCGTAAGTATCTTTATTTTAGTTTTATATTTCTTTACTCGCGTGTACTTGATTTATTAGCTTAAAGATGGTTCTGTCACATAAAAATATAATATAGTATGTCTTCATTCTAGATATCTTTATATAGAGAGATATATTTACAATGGTAACAAAAGTTACCGCTCGGCTGTGGTAGTATATAATGGTGGATAATGTACAGAATACGATTGTAGCCTTTTTTCAGCGCATTTGAACAGCGCTTTATATAAATTTTAAAATTAATAGTTTTCTATACATTATATAACTACTATAATATCACATTTGATACGAACGACTACGTATATATTTTGTATATATCTTGATAGCCGTTTTGAAATGGGAAAATTCAAATGGTTAAAACATTTTTTACGCCATTTGGAGTAATAGAAATTAAAGAGGCCTAGCTATTTTAAGTTTTATTTTTACTTGTTCTTTATTTTTAAAATAAAATGTTAATTAGTTTTTCAATTTTTAGGATGAAATTAAATGAAATTCACGATGCATTGTTGGAAGAAAATGATAACCAGCACGTGTTTGTTGGAATTGAGCCACCAACTGAGGATGCGACAGCTGAAACCGACTGTGATTCTGACTGCTCTGACGACGAGGTTTCCTGTGACCCTGATCATCTACCGAGAAGAATTCTTCTTACAAGTGTAATTTTGCCACCTGAGGAGCAACGACAAGACGTCGAAAGCCAACCTTCAACTTCCTCTGCTCTTCCAGCACCGAAACGACGAAAAGTAACCAATGTTTGGCATAAAAATAAAGCAAAAGTCATAGATACGGTAAGTGATTATGAACCTTGTATATCAAATAGTGAAACGGAAGACATCCAGAATATATTAGAATTCATTGGGCAATGTTGGACCGAGGATTGGCTGGAGTACATTTGTCACCAAAGCAAACTTTATGCCCAACAAAAATCACTCCAACACGACTGCCTAACTCCAGACAATTTAAGAGTTTTGTTCGGAATTCTTATTCTTTCCGGATATAATAGATTGCCAAATAGAAGGTTATATTGGACCCAAATGGAAGATGTGCAGAATACGTTAGTAGTAAACTCAATGAGGAGAGACACATTCGATCAAATAATGAGGTGTCTTCATTTCGCTGATAATATGTTAATTGATGGGGATCGGTTTTACAAAGTGAGGCCTATTTTCGAGCATCTAAATCGAACAAATAAAATCAATAAAACAGAAGAGTTCATCAGCGTTGATGAGATCATGGTGCCGTATTACGGGCGACACGGCGACAAGCAGTTTATAAGAGGGAAACCGGTTAGGTTTGGTTTCAAGCTTTGGGCGAGTTGTACATCCGATGGCACTCTTCTTCATGTGGAGCCTTACTGTGGCTCTCACACGAAAGTTCCAGATCATGGGCTTGGGCATGGACCCAATGTAGTTATGGAAATGATAAATAAAACGGATTTGATAAAAGGGCAACATGTCATCTGTGACAATTATTTTGGCTCAATTTCGCTTCTAAAAGAACTGTCTAATAAAGGAATCGCTGCTACGTCAACACTTCGAGAAGATCGCCTCGGAGGAGCTCCATTGCCGCAAAGAAAACTCATTGAGAAAAAAAAACGTGGTTACATGGAAGAGGCATTTACCGAATGTGTGTCAGTTGTCAAATGGAAGGATAACAAAGTACTCAGTGTAGGGTCAAATAAGCTAAGAGCTGATCCGATTCAAACAGCCAAGAGGTGGGACCGAATTGCGAAAAAACATGTTCAAATTGATGTCCCGAATTCTGTGAATGTGTATAATAAACATATGGGAGGGATTGATATTTTTAATCAGCAAATATCTGTGTATCGTATTCGAATCCGATCTAAAAAGTGGTGGTGGCCTTTATTCGCTTGGAGTTTGAATGCGCAGGTGGTAAATGCATGGATGCGGTATCGAAAGATAAAAGCTGCAGTAAGTCTGCTGGATTTTTCAAGGAATTTAGTTATTTCTTTGCTGAAAACATACGGTGTTGGACGAAAACAACCAGGACCAAGATGGCATCCATCTAACACGATTGAAAACACAGTAAGATTCAATCAACAACAGCACTGGACAGCAAAAGGGCAACAACAACGCTGCAGGTGCCGAGAATGTGGTCGTCGGACAGTATACATTTGCAAAATGTGTAACTTACCGATCCACCCAGAATGTATGGAGGCATTTCATACAAAGAAATGAACCGTATACTAATTTAGATTTGCCGTTAACTGTTTTATTTTTCATTTGATTAATTATCACAAAAGGTTACAGTAATCAAATTTAGTTATAAGGAACTTATATTTCAAAATCGAATATTTTGTTACGTTAATGCCGAGTGGTTACAAAAGTTACCAGGCTGTATTTTCTGCATTTCTGAATAAATGTCGATGTTAAACATATTATTGTGTTATTAATACCTACATTAACTATTTCCAAAGAAAAAAACTTATAAACTACCTTCAGATAATTTTCGGCATTAAAACCAAAACCAAAATTATGGTAGGGAAATCACACCAAAACATATAATTCTCTCCGAAGGGAAATATATTACAAGTCGTGGTCTTTTCTCTTTAGGCGGAGACTAAACAAAGCTCTCTTTATCTTCGGTTATACGGAGTTGATATGACTTTTAGGTCGACCAACCTCTCTCAAACACTCATTCATCATACTATATTTCTTATGCGCTACCAGACAAAATTATTTAGGGCACCTAAATTCAATGGTAGCAGGCATAACACTTTAGCGCATTAACCTTTCCTATTTATTTCTTTTTCAGTTTTTACTCATGTTTTCCTTTTGTCCATATTTTCCTATTCTCTCTCTTTTCTATCCTTTATGGTACATATTCTACTAAGTTGTGTATATCGAAATTAATCTACTAGCTGTTGCTTGATATATATATATATATATATATATATATATATATATATATATATATATATGTGTATATATATATATATATATATATATATATATATATATATATATATATATATATATATATATATATATATATATATATATATATATATATGAAAGACTGCCTCAAAAACAAGAAATCACCAATCAGGAAGAGGAAAGGGGAAAGGTAAAAAAACACATTAAGAATTACGAGAAGCAGGTAGTAAGGTCAAACTAAGTCGAAGGAAAGGGTAACAGATTCAAAGAAATGGAGATAGCCTAACGAAGGAGATTATAAGACACGATGAGCAAAAGGGGGGAAAATACAAAGTACAAAACAGAGCAGTGACAATTGAAAAATAAAAATAATATTAAAAAGTTAAAATAAAATAGGGGCCACATAACTAAAGAATGTATATAAAAAAAACAACTAGGAACAAAAGACAAAACTAATTTCTTTGAGTATTAATCTTTTTTTATTATTATTTTCATTTTTTAATTGTCAGTGCTCTGTTTTGTACTTTGTATTTTTCCCCTCTTTTGCTCATCGTGTCTTATAATCTCCCTCGTTAGGCTATCTTCATTTCTTTGAATCTGTTACCCTTTCCTTCGACTTAGTTTGACCTTACTACCTGCTTCTTGTAATTCTTAATGTGTTTTTTTACCCGTCCCCTTTCGTCTTCCTCATTGGTGATTTCTTGTTTTTGAGGCAGTCTTTCCTACTTTTCTTTCGTATATATACCTCTAATATATTACTATTTCTTGTAGTTATCCTTGATTAGAAACTTAATAAAGTTCGAAAGTACTTGGAAACACCTTTTCATTTTTTCCAGCGGGACATTGCATTCATTTGCTACCCTCACGTGATACTTTGTGAGTTTTTCCTACATATATATATATATATATATGTATATAAATTATACGTTGGAATTTATAATATTTCTGCCTCTTTTCTTCTCATTTGAGAACATAAAGTTGGATAAAATTGGCGAGTTCTTTGGAACCCAATTTCACAGTTAATTCCCTTTGAAATTGCATTGAATACCAGCATTTCGCATGTTACTGCGCGGGCATCCGAAGAACCCTTAATTTTATTTGAATTGTCGGTTTGCGATCGCCATTCTGCCACAGCCTAAAGAAAATACGATTCTTGTTTTGGAGCTGTTCTCGGTTTATTGTTTCTGGACTCTATTCATAAAGCGTAAGGAAAAACGCTCCCATTTAGGTGCCATAGAACGAAAGAGAAACATATAAGCCATTTCAAGTCGCGCCTTTCCTAATGCACGTATTTATTACGGTGATTTTATAGTAGTAGTAAAGCGAAAAGCGATTACGGAGAGACACAAATAAAAAGAAATTAGTTTGCCACTTTACATCCTTTAATGTAAAACTGATTTCTTTTGCTCTGATCTTTTTCTCTGCTCCAGATTTTAGATAGATTAATCAGAAAGTAGATAGGGGGTAGACGAGTTAGATTGCCAAGCAGGCAAGCAGAAGGCCTGAACTGAGAAAGGGACTTAGCCAATCAGACAAAAGCATAATCAAGTATTGCATGGCAGAGAAATACAAGTGGTTCAAAGGTTGGAGCATAATCCTGTTCAACCTTAGACCACTCGATTGTAAGAATTTTGATTGCATTCAATATTAGGTAAGGACAATCGGAAATTTCAATGCTGCTTTTGCTTCACCTCAATAAATAAAATAATTCAATTCTATTTCTAGCTCATTTCTTTTCATTTTTTAATTATGTCCCGTCGCCGCTGTGAAAAAAAACAGGAAAAATAGGAATTAATAAATTTTGTTAAGGAAATTTTCTCTCTAAAATCTTCTTCATTGAATTTTAGTTTAGTTTGCAGCAACACATTCCTCCCTTCCTCTCAGAGTTCCTCCACATGCAGCTCTCTCCAATGAAACGAGGGAATATGGGGTAAGGATTCACGCTCTGATAATCTTTGTTACTCATAAAGTTTGATTCACGCTTCGGGTGAAGCATATTTTTAAGTGCCTCGGAAGCCTTTAGACTGACAGTAATAGTCTAACCTCCCCAAAGAAGAATGAAGCGGGCTGCATGATGTGAATGCATGTTTAGGACTTGGAAGAGATGACTGTTTGCTGCAAGAAAACATCTTAAGTGTTATTTCATACTCCACGTCATAACAGGAATAACTTTAAAATATGTTTGATTCATAATTTAACATCAATTTAATTCTTATGAGAAATATTCACGAATGGAAATTAGGACTATTGTTTTAGCAACTTTAAATTAATAATTTTATTAATTTATTGGATTTGTTGAGAGAATGCGCATCATGTAATAATTAATTTTCCTGTCATGAGTCCTCATTCCAATGAGAAATTTTGATACGTTTACAGTGGAAAATTTTCCGCAATCTTTTCCCTGATATTTACAGATCAAAGTAGAACCGATAAAGGAGGGAAAGGCCTTGGTATGAAAAGACAACTTTCATGTCATCGCTCGGGTCGCGGTACAAGCCTGAAAAATCGTATTCGGAGTGGGAGAATGATGATAGGCAAGAAGGAATTTTTGTATCCTACGAAAAAGAAATTTAGCTATAAATAGTAATTTTAAGGACAATGAGGGGAGAAAGAAGGAATAAATAAAAGACAATTTCAATTCAAAATATTTTGTACAAGACAAAATATCACAGAGATAACCAGAGTAACACTTTTGAAATACATTTCCAAATGACTACATTTTTATTACCATAAATTCGCAATATATATATATATATATATATATATATATATATATATATATATATATATATATATATATATATATATATATATATATATATATATACATATATATATATATATATACATATATATATATATATATATATATATATATATATATATATATATATATATATATATATATATATATATATATATATATATATATATATATATATATATATAGTCATATGAGTTGCTGCTGACCAGTCTAATCTTCAATTTCACGGTAAAGGTAAGGAGACATAGGAGGCTGAGGTACATATGATTTATTTATCGAACAACATTTCGGGCGTATCACCCATCTTCAGGTTCTAAAACATAAAGTAATCTAATACAGTTAAAAAATATTAAAAATATTAAAAATAATTAGGTTATAACTATGTAGGTAAATCAAAAATTAGAAAATAACTCAGGAATTTAAAAGTCAAGAGAATCAAATTATTAATCTAATATAACACTATTGAAACGAAAAAAACTCACAAAAAACAAAAGTAAATAATTACTGTATAATATTGCTTACCGATAATTCAAGAATTTAAAAAGCAAGAGAATCAAATTATTAATCTAATGTAATCACTATTAACACAAAAAAAAAAGCAAAAACACAAAGGTAAAAAATTACAGTATAATATTGCTTACCGATGAAGTTCAGGAGAAATCACAAAGTGAAGAAATTATAAAGGATGTGGCTTAAAGATGGATAGAAATTTAATTGGTTGGTTGTTAAATAAGAGAAAGTTGGTTGGTTGTTGAATGAGGTAATTAAAATTAAGAAATATGAACAGGAACAGCGGTATTATCTATGTTGAGTGTAGGAGATTTTGTACGTATTAGTAGGGATTCCAAAATTCCTCAGACTATATTCATTGTTATTATGACCAATTTTTTTCAAGTTATCTATGGAACATTCTGTCCTTCATTGTATACTATGATTTCTAATTACAGAAGCTTCCTTCTTAGACAATATTTTACCAGTGCGATGGCTTATTCCCATGTGAGAACAAAACCTCTCTTTCAATGAGCGAACCGTACTACCAATATAGGTTCCTTGCAAACAACAAGGACAAGTAAAAGCATAAACAACACGGCTGCTTATTTCTAGAGGAAGTTTGTCTTTTGACGAGAAAAAACTTCCTATGGAAAGTGGGTTAATAAAAGTGATTTTGAAGTTGGTATGAAAGAAATATTTTTTAAGTAATTTGTTGCATTTTCTAGTGAATAATTTATTGTAAGGTCCCATTTCTGGTACTACGAAATTTTTTTCATTTTTGGGAACATTATATGAGAGAAAGGATGGAGAGTAAATTTTGGTAAGAAAATTATTGATGAGTTTGTCAACCAAAGGTGGGGGGTAACAATTATTTTTAAAATAAGACTTTAGAGTCTGGAATTCATTGTGCATTAGGGAATAGTTGGAGGAGAGATGGTAACCTCTATATATTAGAGATTTAATTGCACTGAGTTTGTGTGACAAGTCACAATGGCTGAAAAAATTGATTCCTAGGCCACTAAAGGTAGGCTTTTTGCATATTGAGGTAGTTAGTTTGTCAGTTTTTTCTATAATGACGTCTAGAAAAGGAAGTTGATAGTTACTCTCTAATTCAATGGTATATTTAATGTTGGGATGATAAGAGTTTATAAAATTAAAAAAATGGTGGGCATGTTCTATATTATCAAAAATCGCAAAGGAGTCGTCAACATACCTACGATAAAATATGGGTTTGAAATCTAAAGGGCAATGTTTCATAAAGTTATTTTAAAGATGAATCATGAAAATATTAGCTGCTATTGGAGCAATTGGTGATCCCATTTCTACTCCATCTATCTGTTGTCGTAATTGTAATGTGTATCCCAGTTTTGTTTATTTTGAGCTTTATCGGAAATCCCTTTATCATTCTGAATTTTATAAATCTTCTCTGGATTATTTGTTAAACCATGAAATTGAATTTAATGTTCGGTCATACGAGCGCCTATTGGTTGATTTTGAATGCTCTAAATTTAATTTACGCACTCATTTTTCATTTTTAGATTTCCTAAATTACCATGATATTTCAGGGTATTCTCAACAAGTATCTTGAATTCATAACAAAAAACTCCACAAATTAGGCCTTGGAAAGCCTGATCTTTTCTCCAATGGTAATAGTGTAAAAAATCTATCTAGCTATCGCCTGTCTCCACGAGAGGAGTTTCTATTGTCTTTGGGTTTCCAATTTAAATTGCCTAACTTAAAAATCAAATATCCTTCCTGCTATTTATACTTTGAAAATTTCCTACATGACATTGGTAAATTACCCATAAACTATGACTTCAGTAGATTCAAATCTGACTTCTCAGAAGTGGCACACGAATTTTATCACAAACTGAAGAAATTGAAAAGATTTTCTCTTATGTTCAGAAACAGTGATATTAAAACGCTAAGTTCCCTATCTAATAATCCAGATATTGTCATTACCAAACCTGATAAAGGAAATGGAGTTGTTCTATTAAATCGAACTGACTATGTACACAAAATGGAATCCATACTTGCAGACACTACAAAATATAAACTGCTCTCAGAAATACCTACAAAAATATCTCTAAAACTAGAAGATAAAGTTAACAGAGTTCTGTTAAATCTAAAATCCACTAAAGTTATAGACCAACAAACTTATGATGCCCTACATTCTAGTGGTTCTGTGTTAGGCTTATTATACGACGACCCTAAGCTACACAAAGCTGGTGTTTCTCTCCGACCAATTCTGGCTTCCTATTCTCTTGCAACTTTTTACCTTTCTAAATATGTTGCTAAATTGCTCTCTGGGTTAGCCATAGGTCAATAAACCATAAAAAACAGCTATTCTTTTGTTAATGAATTATTGTCACACAATTTTGCCCCCTCAAAAGTCTTAGTCAGTTACGATGTATCCTCACTATTTACAAATGTTCCTGTTAATGAAACAATTGATATTATTTTAAATCTAATTTTTAACGAAACAGGCACCTTTCACAATTTGTCTCGCAAAAAGTTCAAGACTATTTTAGAAATGATTTTTACTGAGAATTATTTTTTATTTAATAACAAGGTTTACCAACAGATAGATGGAGTAGGAATGGGATCACCAATTGCTCCAATAGCAGCTAATATTTTCATGATTCATCTTGAAAATAACTTTAGGAAACATTGCCCTTTAGATTTCAAACCCATATATTATCGTAGGTATTTTGACGACTCCTTTGCGATTTTTGATAATATAGAACATGCCCACCATTTTTTTAATTTTATAAACTCTTATCATCCCAACATTAAATATACCATTAAATTAGAGAGTAACTATCAACTTCCTTTTCTAGACGTCATTATAAAAAAAACTGACAAACTAACTACCTCAATATACAGAAAGCCTACCTTTAGTGGCCTAGGAATCAATTTTTTCAGCCATTGTGACTTGTCACACAAACTCAGTGCAATTAAATCTCTAATATATAGAGGTTACCATCTCTCCTCCAATTATTCCCTAATGCACAATGAATTCCAGACTCTAAAGTCTTATTTTAACAATAATTGTTACCCCCCACCTTTGGTTGACAAACTCATCAATAATTTTCTTACCAAAATTTACTCTCCATCCTTTCTCTCATATAATGTTCCCAAAAATGAAAAAAATTTCGTAGTACCAGAAATGGGACCTTACAATAAATTATTCACTAGAAAATGCAACAAATTACTTAAAAAATATTTCTTCCATACCAACTTCAAAATCACTTTTATTAACCCACTTTCCATAGGAAGTTTTTTCTCGTCAAAAGACAAACTTCCTCTAGAAATGAGCAGCCGTGTTGTTTATGCTTTTACTTGTCCTTGGTGTTTGCAAGGAACTTATATTGGTAGTACGGTTCGCTCATTGAAAGAGAGGTTTTGTTCTCACATGGGAATAAGCCATCGCACTGGTAAAATATTGTCTAAGAAGAAAGCTTCTGTAATTAGAAATCATAGTATACAACGCAAGACAGAATGTTCCATAGATAAATTGAAAATAATTGGTCATAATAACAATGAATATAGTCTAAGAATTTTGGAATCCCTACTAATACGTACAAAATCTCCTACACTCAACATAGATAATACCGCTGTTCCTCTTCTTATTTCTTAATTTTAATTACCTCATTCAACAACCAACCAACCTTCTCTTATTTAACAACCAACCAATTAAATTCCTAGCTATCTTTAAGCCACATCCTTTATAATTTCTTCACTTTGTGATTTCTCCTGAACTTCATCGGTAAGCAATATTATACTGTAATTTTTTACTCTTGTGTTTTTGCTTCTTTTTTTTCGTGTTAATAGTGATTACATTAGATTAATAATTTGATTCTCTTGCTTTTTAAATTCCTGAATTATCGGTAAGCAATATTATACAGTAATTATTTACTTTTGTTTTTTGTGAGTTTTTTTCGTTTCAATAGTATTATATTAGATTAATAATTTGATTCTCTTGACTTTTAAATTCCTGAGTTATTTTCTAATTTTTGATTTACCTACATAGTCATAACCTAATTATTTTTAATATTTTTAATATTCTTTAACTGTATTAGATTACTTTATGTTTTAGAACCTGAAGATGGGTGATACGCCCGAAACGTTGTTCGATAAATAAATCACATGTACCTCAGCCTCCTATGTGTCCTTACCTTCACCGTGAAATTATATATATATATATATATATATATATATATATATATATATATATATATATATATTGATATATATTGCGTCGGTTACAAAAATCAAGTATCACAGTTTTCTTGAAGGACAGGCTCCAGTAAATTTCAACCAGATTATTACGTTTCTGTCTCCACAGGCTGGTTATCGTTTGCAATAGATGAATCATTTTCATTATAGGAAACTTGATCTAATTTTTTGGCAATCTTCAAATTACCTGAAATAGATTTTGGATTGTAAGCAGGTGATTGGGATTAAATTTAAATACAAGCTTCACACTTTTAAAGAGATTACCCGAGAGAAAGCTTTCTCTTTCTTTACTCAAAAGATCGACAACACATTATTACTAACACTAGAAGTACTAAGTTGTCAATTTTAACCATTTTCATAATTATATTGCATAAACTGGGAAGATGATTTTTCTATAAGGTATTGAAATAGCCAAGGTGGTGAAAGTGTATTGGTTAGATCGATAGTTGGTAGAAATAATGTGTAAGTAGATGTGAATGATAATGATTATGGGGTGAGAAAGAAAATGAATTTAAAGATGGGTATTAATTTGGTTTGTACCATGTTGCATGCCAAACAATTTCGATTCTCTAAGGTCCTGTGACTTTTAATATATTTAACTACAGATATTTATGCCATATTTGAATTTGATTTTTTTGCAATTTTATTAAATAAAATTGTAAAATATTTAGGAAGTGTCAAATCTGTTCCAGCCCAGTTACAGTTTATTGCACCAGTGAGTAATTTTTAAATCTAAGGGGCGAGTTTTATTCTTTTTTATATTCATTTATTCGGTATATTTCTCTGTTTTACTAAAATATAAGCAAACTTTTTTCTTTCGTTTAAAAATATGTATGATTTTTTTCGGAGTCTATATATTTACATATTGTATAATTTAATTGATAGTAATTAATAATAAGCATACAAATTAGGGTTGTCAAGATTACAATTTTCCATTCACAATTTAAATATTTGCGGTCAAAATGGAAATGGTGAGATAATTAAGCTCTTCCTCAAGCCTTCGGAGGACGCTTCTCGTATAATCAGGATGTTGCAATTCATAACTAATCGTTTATAACGTAAACAAAGTTAGCGTCGTTCCAATTCGCATTTTGATCCATTGATCCTGTGCTAGAAGAGAATGGAAAATTCATATATATATATATATATATATATATATATATATATATATATATATATATATATATATATATATTGCTATTTGGACATTTTTCCTTTTGTTACAGAGTGAGAGAAGGATCTGGAAAGAAGAAAGTGTTTAGTGCTGCTATATTTTTAGGGGAGGGGGGGAGGGAATTCGGAAAATTTTAAGGAGAAAGATGAAGATGCGAATCGTATCAAGGATGTCATCGCTCGGCATTATAAAGAATCGAGGTACTTAGAGGCCTGAGATGCTTAAAACAACATTTCATTCAATTATGCTTAAAACTCAAAGCAAAAATACTTTAAAAAAAATTAGGAAAAGAACGGACCCTCGAATGTCCTCCTGAATCCCATGGAGCATTTGCCCTGGTCTTCTTCAAAGGTCTACACATGGGGGATCCGAAGACCTTGAGGGCCACGTCCTCTCCTTCGAAGAAGAATCCTTGTTCCAGGATTTCCCTTTACTGGGTGGTTTAGAACATCTTCTTCCTCCCTAGTAGGGATTTCTTTGGCTTCCTCTTCTTCTGGTTTCTTTATCTTCCTTCATCTTGGGGCTTTTGGCGTTTTCGTTTTAGTCGTTTCCCTTTCAGCTGAGTACACTTTTTCCTTCGTTCGGATTCTTTTTCTTTGGAAAGTCGACAAATTATATATTGAGAATATCTTGAAAGGCGGCGTTAGGCGAAAACCATAGCTTCATTTTCACCCCCCTTCGTCTGCAGAAGGCGATATAGTTCCTCTGCAAATGTACCAGGGTGAGTCAGGTTTGCCAAGTGGGCAAAAATGACCTTAGTCATTTTTATTCTCCATAAGTTAGTATGACCAGCTTCGATACAGTGATAATTCCTACGATGGTGTTCCGTAGTGCTGCTGCCTCGACATATGACCTTGCATTTGCCTCTTTTTTGGGCTGAATCGTTTCTTTGCGAAAGGAAAACCTCATGGCCAGGGCTTTCTGGTCCCCACCGCAGTTGATGCACTTGGGCTTCTCCATTACGTACTCCTTCCAACCTTATCCGGACTTGGAGCAGTTGGAACAAGTGATGTCACCTGCATTGGACTCCCTCGTTGGATGTTTTTCGACGGAGAATCACTTGAAGCAGCATTCGATGGATACGATCTCCTCTGTTTCTATCTGCTCTGGAACCACACCGAGGTAGAAGCCTAGGATGCCGCTTTCTTGGCCCATTCCGCCATCTCAATGTTTGCAAAACCAGTTTGACAATACCGTTTCCTTTTCCAAACTTTTCTACTTTTATCATGTTTGTCAATTGTTTTTTCCTCCATTTCTTCACTGGTGATGTCCGCGAGGAACGAGTCAAGCTGCCGGATGATAACGATACGGCGTTCGATGATTTCTTTGGGTATCGTTGATTCCAGCCCCATTTCTTGAAGTGCCTTCTTGGTCTCTTTTGATACGAGCCGCTCGACGTTAGGATTATCGATCAGTCCTATAAGGGCCAGATAAAAAATACCGAAAATCGTCTCCATAACGGACTGTCTTGTAGGTATTCCCCCCTAATGGTTCGTTGAGGGAGTCGCTTGTTTTCTTTGGGGGCAAACCATATGGGGCCTCTTCAGGTAGCAGTACTCCTTTTATTGTAGACTTCTTTCTTCTTCTTGTGTGAAAAATATTCCCGTCACACGAGCAAAATTTGATGGCGAGGGCGTCTTCAGAGATTATCCTTAACTTTTTCTCCTTTGCCACGACCAGACATGATGATCAACTCCAAATTGAACGCAATAATACTATCTCAAAAAATTATCAACAGTTAACAGTTTATTAAAAGATGAATTACACTTGAGAGAATTACAGACATGTAAAATAGCGAACAGGAGGGAAAATAGAATTTACCAAAGAAGAGATAGTTAATAGTACAAGTAAGAAGATAGAGGTTCTGGGAGACATAAAATTCAATTAGTTAGTGCATAGATAACGAATACTTAATTGGTAGCTCAAAATCAGGCGATTCCATAGTCAGGCTAGCCAGGAAAAAACAAAAATCGTTCTCATTTCTTTATTTTTAAAGATATTTCCCCCAAATTTGGCATGAAGCACCCTGAGACCAATATACTTATTCGACGAACAGATTCGGCGTGACGAACGAAAGTGTGACCTATTTAATAAAAAAGAATAATATAAACCTTATATTTATAACCGATTTTTTTATATTTAATTCAATTTTATTTAATAAGGCTCTGTACAATTGGATTCTTAGATACTACAGGGTGTCTAATAATTTCAAATTTCAAAATTCCATAGGTTTTCCAGTTACTTAAAAAAAAAAATGGTAAAATCTCCAATTAAAACTGTACTGAAAAATAGGTATATTACATTTAACTACAAACATTGGGAAATATGTAGACGAGCAGCCCGGCCGATAAGATGTACTATTTCGTCCGTGTTCCAAAATGTTTCACGTTTTTGGAGTACATTTATAGGGGACGGCTCGTGGGGGGGTAAACACGATGCGTGGACCGCACTACGATGATCCTGAGTTTCATTAATCCTAATTTTTATAATGTTCTGACGTTTACATAGTTAAATGCTTTAACTACATCATGTCAGCGCCTTTAATCGTTTTGCGAATTATAATAGGGGGTTGGGGGTGAGGTATGACTTCAGACGACTCGAACGCGCATGAATATTCAGAAACGGGTGAACGATAATATTTACACAAAATATTTTTTTTCCGGCCGGGCCGCTCGTCTACATGTTTACCCAAACATTTTTCAAGGTATATTCTAATAACTGAAATAAAGTGGGTAGCATCAATTAAAGAAAAAAAGAAGAAATCCTTCCAGAGCCCACACCTGACCAATCTAGCAAACAATTATATTTCCTTTAGGTATCATTTAGCTAGACCCCCGCATTTGTTTTCATTTTTTTTAACTTTATAAATCTTTTTCATAGACCATGGGTGAGTATCGACTATATTATTTTGAAATAGATATAACAAAGCAATAACTAGTAAGAATCTAAGGTGTGGACACCCTGTACTAGTAACTTATTTCATGGTTAACCTGGATTCTAATATCTACCCTACAAAAGAAAGATTCATAACAAATGTCAGTGGCTATGCACGTTTAAATTGACTTAGGACTTTTTCTCACTAGAAAGTTTCTTCTTCCTGTAGTCACCTTTGCTTCTGGTAGCTTTCTCGGGTGCATCTGGATTACCTCTTTTTATGACTATTCTTTTGACTTTTGCATCGGCATCACTGTCAGCTTTTGACACCATATTTTTGCCCATGACATGGAAGAGGGACCTGGTGATGGCAGGAACAAGGGTGTTGACTAGGCTGCAACCATTTTCACAGTCAAGCAGGGACATGCCTAAAGCATTGCTCATTATTTCCTTGTAGACACTCACGAACACTTCTTCGGAAGAGTAGGCAGCCAGGAACTTGGCCCTACTTTCGCGTGGTGTTGTAATCGCCTTGAAGCCTTCCACGGCCTTCATGGCCATGTGGATGCACTCGTTTGAAAGGTAGAGGAGACCCCCATGGTCCTGGAATTCAATCATCTCTCTGAAAGTTCTAGTAGCTTGTCGGGGTCGGCCACCTGCACTAAGGACATAAGGGTGTTACCTTCTACCAGAGCCTCCTGGCAAGAAACACACTTTAGGAGGCTGCGGGCCTTTCTGGCTAAGTAATACACCATTTGTAATCATATGAATAACAGAATAGTATTATTAATTAGATTTTATTGCTGTCTTTAAACCCGTTTAATAAACTTACCAGGAAATGGCTTCGCCACTCCTTCCTACGGGGGGAGCTTGCGCTTCACTACTAAGATTAAAATTTAAAATCTAAAAAAAACAGCCATGGTTAAATTTTGAGAAATTTCCTGAACTTCGCCAATTATAATAATTTTAAAAAGGAACTCTAAACTAAATTTCCCCTCTTTCAAAATATCACGTTGCTAAAATATAGTTATAGAAGAAGACATATAAATAAATTTCTGTTCAAAATTCGCAAAGTTTCGATACTTATATTTATTTCTGAACTTCACCATTTTATTTTTGATATTATAAAGAGAATTATTAGATATAACTTTGATAAAAAACATAAGTCATTATCAAACTAAGATGAAATTATTATTCAAATACTCCCAAAAATACCCTTCTTAAATTATAGAGTTAGTGATGATGATAAACGACAACAAGTATATAATTTTACCGTAATAACTAGCCAGAGATGATTTGATCAACCCAAGGCATCGGTGAAGGTGTAGTTTAGGGTACGTATCGTAGTCGCGACTTTTAATATCACACTTATGATAAACAGTTATCTATGGATGAACAATACCATTTATTAGGGTTGCACCGATATGCAAATTAGCCGATAACCCATATATCGGCCGATACCCATATATCGGCGCCAATACAAGATTAACGAAATCAAAATAAAAAAAATATATATTTGAAAATACTTTTGCCGAATGGAGGAGTTATTGCCGTTTAAAAAAAAAATGTGTTCAAGGACTCATTTCTGACAATTTTAGACGATCGCAATCTTGTTAAGCCTAATCGTCCTCGTTTGTTTACAAACGTATACAATACTATGAATAATAAAATCATTCGATAATAGTTAAGTTTATTGTAGCGAAAATGCAGTATTTATTGAAATTAGTGTATTATTTATGTAATTATTGCTATAAATTTTAAATTATTTTAGAAATTAACGCGTGCATTGTGAGGTTTAAGGCTAAGTTTGCAATTTCTAGATCATTATAGCGTCCCTCCCAAAGCAGCATATATGTATCATATGCTGGCTTCCCTTATTTAACACACATTATAACTTATTAACTTAAATAGAAGGAGTCCACATCTTTACTACTTACAAGTACTAGAGCTAACAGGCATACAACGGCAAATAAATACAATTAACTTATGATTTCAAAACTTTCCAAGATGGCAGCATCGTCTCACCCAAAGTAAATCGTAACAATGACTGGAATCGCCCCCTGGCGGGGATAGTGGCAAACAACCGCGCTGACTTATCGTCCAACTATGTAAGTAGCATAATCCGGAACTTGGTGAAGCTACCAATCAAGTATTCGTTATCTATGATTAGTGCTATACAGTACAATATTCTATTTACATTTTTACTCATAAGAGTTGAAAATATTTAGACTTCTAAGTTATATACGTACAATTATTCTACATAATTAGGATGCACCGTTATTTCTAAATTATACAATCTTAATTACTCTTTGTTAGTTTGTTCAATATTTATACACTTCTTAACGGTTAGTTGGTTATTAAATACTTTTGTTCAGTTCCTGTAATATTTTTTCATTCGCTGGTTAGTCTAGCTATTAATTTAAATAACATCGTATTTCTAATTTAATTTACATTGTCTTTTGATACATTCTATTAACTTATTTTGAATTAGATTGTTCCTAGTATTTAAGTGGTTAATTATTTCAGATTGAGTTAGGTTATTTGTTTTCTTTCTATTAATACACTCACACTGATTATTTTCTCACTTTTACCGATTAAACTTTAGTTCATCACTTTATTTAATTAATTCACTTATTGGGCTCGTTATTATTATTTTAAAGGCTTGAACTTTTATTCACTTAACACTTTACTTTGATTATTTTATTTCAGATTTCTTTTAATGTTTTTAAAGGTTGTCATATTCACTGTGTGTACACACTTTGCCGGTATGTACACTGTGCCTTTTAAAACCAGCGCTGCCACTTCCTCGGGTGAGAAGGGTCCCTCATAGGTGAACTTAAACTGTCCTGCGGCGGCTATGTCATGCTGTAATAGTTCTAGGTCCTCTTTTGGGGGTGGGCACAGGGGTGAAGCAAATAACTTTAGGGCCACATCCGCACCGTCAAAGAAGTACCCTTGTTTGAGGATCTCATTATTTTCGGTAAGGAGTACCTCACGAACCAAACCCATTTCTTAGTCTCTTTCCTGGCCCGCATGGGTTTTAACCTAAAGTGTTGAAAGAAGTGTGAAATCAAGTGTCACGACACCTGAGCGCAATCTTCAACATGTCAATCCGGACCGAATGTGTTCCTAGAGACTAGCGTGAAGCGGAGGTGACTCCTATCTTTAAGAAAGGAGACCGTAGCCAGCCGTCGAAAAACCAACCTATCAGTCTGACCTTGATAGTCGGTAAACTCATGGAAAGCATGATGGTGGACAAAATGACTTCGCATTTAGAGTCAAACCTGCTACTGGGGAGTTCCCAGCACGGCTTCCGAAGGCAACGGTCATGCCTGACGAACCTTGTGGAATTCTTCCACTTTGTCTTCAGTGAGCACGATCGGGACAAGGCGGTGGATGTGGTCTACTTAGACTTTCAGAAAGCCTTTGATAAGTTACCACACCGCCTCCTTCTCCGGAAAGTGCGAGCGCTGGGCATAGACGGAAAAGTAGCCGGCTGGATCGAGAACTGGCTAAATGGCAGACGGACGGCAACGGGTGGTGGTGAATGGACAGGCTTCTGAGTGGGTGCCCGTTACTAGCGGGGTGCCTCAAGGTTCTGTCTGGGACCATTACTATTCATCATCTACGTCAACGATATCGACGGTGACATGGTTGCCAAGATTTCTAAATTTACCGACGATACCAAGCTTGGTATGAACGTTGCAAAGGATGGAAATACTGCCCACCGGCAGGAAGATCTTCGGAAGTTGGGGAGTAGTCGGACACGTGGCAAATGCCTTTTAACGTAAGCAAATGCAAAGTGATGCATATAGGCCACAGAAACCCCCAATCTCAGTATATCCTTAAGGGCACTGCTCTTGAATCGAGTGACACTGAGAAGGACTTGGGTGTAACAATCACTAGTGACCTTAAGTTCTCGAAACAGTGCATTAAGGCGGAGAAAAAGGCCCAAAGGATGCTAGACTACATAAAGCGCCAGTTTGGATATCGAAACAAGGAGATTGTACTGTGTTTGTACAACTCACATGTCCGACTGCACCTGGAGTATGCCGTACAATTTTGGAGTCCTTCATTTCGAAAGGACACCATGAGATTGGAACGCATGCAAGCCAGAGCAATAAAATTGATTTCCTCTATCAGACATAAAATTTATGAAGATAGATTAATGGAATTAGATCTGTTCTCGTTGGAAACCCGTAGACTGCGTGGTCAGCTCATCGAAGTTTTCACAATACTTCGAGGGTTCGACAATGTTGACTACAGGAATATTTTCACACTTGTTGGAGCAGAACAAGAAATCACGGCTTTAAGCTTGAACTGAAGCGTTACAACCGCGATATGTGTGGAAAAATTTTCACGCACAATATCTGCGTAGTTGGAACACACTTTCAGTGGAAGTTGTCAACAGTGAATCTGTTGACCAGTTCAAGTCAAGACTATACAGGGTCTGGAAAAGTGGCTTTTTAAGGACATAAAACATTTAAGCAGAGATGTGCCCGCTCGACTGCTAGTCCAAAGGTACCCTCTTTGAATGGACCGTAAGGTCTTCTAGGGTACTTTATTTCCTTGTTACTCCTTGTTACTCCTCTCGAGGAGACGGTTGAGTTCTCAGAGTAAGAAGCGGGATTAGTCAGGTTTTCTAGATGAGCGTAGATGACCATAGCCATGACTTCTCTACCCTCCTTTGGCATTACCAGCTTCGAGGTATTGGTTTTCTCGTTATTCTTCAGGGCCGCTACTTCAGCGTAGTTCATTTTTGTTTTGGGCTCCTTTTATTTTTGGTTTTGTTTCCTTTTTACACGGATGGCTTCGTTGTGGATGGGGTACTTCATGGCCAAGGCTCCGTGCTCCCATCCACAGTTAACACATTTTTGTTTCCTTTCCTTGCATTCTTTCTTTACATGCCCTGTTTTGGCGCAGTTAAAGCACGCCACTCCAGTTGCTGTGTAATATTTTGTGTGATGTTTCTCGCCGTCTAAGCACTTGTAGCAGCAGTCGATGGGCATAAGTTCTTTCGCTTGTATTTTTCAGGTGATACCTTTATGTGAAACCCGAGCAGCCCTTGTTTTTTTTGCTTTTATCACCATTTCCACCTTGGTGATGTTGGCCCAGATTTGCTAAGCGGTGAGCCCTTTTTAATCTCTTTGCAAGAGTTATCCGTGAAAAGAGGGTCCAAGCACCGTAGGATGGTTGTGTATTGGACTAGTATCTCCTGGGGGATAGTAGCCTCCAGCCCGATTATATCCAGGTGTGTGTCGATGATTCTAATGATGTTAAGGTTACGGTAAATACTTTCGATGAAGGCCGTCCTCGTAGGTTTTGCCTCCCCTCCCCCAGATAGAGTGTGGAGGGAAACCGACATGCAGTCTTGAGGGAAGACCCCATGGGACCCCTTAGGTAGAGTACTTCTGCCCCTTGGGCTCCTTGCTTCTTCTTCTTGTTGTCAAGAACTTCCCGTTATACAAGCGGGAAAAAAAAGGTGGCTGGGTCTTCTGAATTTTAAACCGCCTTTTCCACGACCAGACATGATAAAAAACTCAGCTGAACCAACTCAAATTTTCCCAAAGATATATATATATATATATATATATATATATATATATATATATATATATCACTTTCTCCTCGTAAGTAAGTAAGTGAGAATAAATCAACTGACATCCGTCTATATATATATATATATATATATATATATATATATACCCCCAAAATTATGTTTTGCAGAACTGGGCTTTTATGTCCTTCAATTACTGGACACGGAGAATTAAGTAGAGCAGAAACTGATGTACTCCTGACCTTATCAAAGTTAAAAGACAAACGTAGATACTTGACAGGTCCAATGCTCAGGTTAGTGAGCATAAATCAGCTACTGGAGGTAGGTGATGGCCAATGGGAGATTGTCTTACTACATTTGACCTGCCATGAATAAATCCGTAGGAAGACGCATAAAACAATATTTTAAACAGTATATAATTATATAAATTTTTACTTAGAAGACAGAATTCGGAAGTCACTGGCTTCCATCAATAGTCACTTCCGAAACTTGTCTCTTAAGTAAAGAATTATTTAATTATATATTGTTTTATACAAAATAAAAACCCTCTGTAAACCTCATTTTTCTACTCATTTGAAGACTCACTACTGATCGACGATCTCCAGATGGCAATTTGGAGATTCATAACACCTTACCTCAGCGTGGTCGATGTCTCTTCGATTCTTGCAAAGTCAAAAATTTCTTCTCCTTTCTAGGAACACGCGGCGAAGTGTACTGTGGTAAACATAGGTCAGAAAGTGTCTTTCTTGTCAAGTGTAAATATTCTGAATGATAATAATAAAATATACACAATTTTCGTACGCTGTTTTCGTAAATAATATTAAATTCATATTGTTCCTAAATGAGTTTTATAAATAAATATTTTCCACAAGAAGCAATCCCAAAGTTTCAATTCTGGTAAACTACCGTTTGTGTAATAAACTAACAATCCTAATAAATCGCATTATTTTTCTCTTCTCATTAAAGAATTTCTTTTATTGTGTACATAGTTCATTAAAACAAAATAAGTAATAAAACAAAATCATTTAGGTATAAATAAATATTGGGGTAATATTAAAAATAAAGAAGAAATCACAATGTAGTGACCTTTGACGCTTTAATTTTTCTACAGTGGAAGATTTCTTTGTACTTCTAGTGTTAAACTGTACTCTTTATCAGCTTGATTGCGGCTGTTAACCCCTAAATGATACCCATTGCTTTTCCCTCGCTCACCGCTGGAGCTCGGTGCAGACATTGTCTCGTCTTTTGATAAAATATTCTCAGGGCGCCGGAAGCTCTTTTTTCTGACGAAAAATAAGGCCATAAAGAGCGAGGAAAGCAGAAACAGCACCCCACCGACGAGAGAGCCTAATAAGATGAGTATTTTCGAACTGGAAGATGTTCTTAGGGTAAATTCTCCACCATCTCCATGGCTAATTATAACGCTGGTGATGTTCGAGCCATTTGCTTTCCCTGAAAACAGTAAAAGAGGAGGATCTTAGCGGAGAGCTGAGGGGCTTCCAAAACATAAAATTGCTTATGTTTTTGTCCTGGTTTTCGAGGGACGATGTTCTATAGGCTGCAAAATGAGTGGAAAGAAAGTTATACCAAGGCGAAGATAGACAATTGGGAATAGAGTTATTTCATGAATATTTTATTGTTCCACAGAATATATTAAAATTTTGAGTGAATAATTTGATTTTAAATCATTATTCAAAATTAGGTATTAGTGGGACAATTTTCTGGTCAAGTGAACGTGTAGATGTTGCCTACCTATAGCAGAAGTTATGGAAAGGCCAGGTTTCGCCTGCAGCTCGATGTAGTCCGATCGAGCGTACTGAGAGGAAGAGTAGATTCGCAGTAGAGTTTTTGAATCAGGGGGAAGACCCCGCAGCAGCCACAGTGGTTGTTTCTCTGTTAAATTGGCCAGCAGTTTGTTGTTATACCACACCTTTAATGTAGAAATAAACATATCAATTTTATAGACAGTGTTCTATCTCACTACCACAATTTTGTAGCTAAAATTCCTTCACGCATTGCTTTCAATTTAGTATATTTTCAATAGCAATCAGAAATAATGCATATTTATTTCATCCAAAGGAGAGTTAAGGGAAGGGATTTGGCTATAGGCCTATGTAAAGATCTAGGAAAATAAGATGATTATTTTTATTAAAGGGAATTTCTTCTCTGAGTCAGTTATTTTCTCACTGTTTGTCTCACAATTCGGAGTTATCATAGTTAAGAGTAATACACAAGTGATTTCTTTTGCTTGGTGAGTACAAACAATACAAACGGCAAACACTAGCAAACAATATACAATAAATATATAAGTAAATGATCACTAGGTTGTAACTAGTAGATTGTACAATGATTCGCGTTTATGAATCAGCTTCCAACTTTGGTCTTTTCAACAAGTGTAATAATTAATAATTCAAACCGTTAAAGGGATTTAATTGGGGTGGATTTACTTTCAAGGAGGGCGACCTACGAGGATATTGGTTTAGTCTTTCAACCTAAAATTATTTCGGCTAGAATTTAGGGTTTTATAATAGAAAGAAATGGGGATATAAAAAGAATAGAGAATAAGTAAAATGGGAATGCACATAAATAGAAATTAATTCAAAAATAGAAACTTAGGTAATTACAGATTAAATTTTAACATCGTAGAGATAATAAAATTAAATAATTAATAGACACAAATACAAATTATTGCTCTCTTGGGTTGTTTGAATGCGATATACAAATATCGTTTATTATGTGTATATATCTCTAATACAAAAGTCACATACACGCTACTGATGGTTCTTGCGAAGAGAAAAGCATTTTGAGACGTTTCAAGGGGAAATCAAAACAAATTGGTGGTAGCAAATGAGAAACACTCGAACAAAAGTAGGTCGTGCTTGGACATCGAGGGAGAGGTTTCACACGACACATGGCTTGAACCAAAGTAGATAAGGTCGTCAGGTAAAAAGAGAAATCCTGCGAACGTAGGTATAGGACACTTACTGCAGACAGTGCTAGGTCAAAAAAGAAGCTGTTTGTATAGTTTTACGGAGGGCAGAAATCTGTTATCGAGATCTCATCATGACAAGCGAGAAACCAGAGAGCGCCAGTCAGTGCGAAAGGACGACGATATACAACAGAGAACGGTAAATGAATCCGTTCTTTCTTGAGTTCGTCCCTCCTCTTTTACACGTTATATTTTGATGTTATCTCCACTCATTATTTTCTTTTAGTTTATTTTGTAATAGGTGGTTAAATTGACGAGATTAGAAGAATTGTCTCTTAAGCAGCCCCGGGTTTCTTCATACAGTAGGGCAAAGCGTGGTTTCCTTAAACTTCAGTAATAAAGTCCTAAACAGCGGGGATGAAAGTCTGTTTCATCGGATTAAAGGGTATAGCTCAGCTTCGTGGGTAAAGTAATTTACATGATGAGGGTATGGTTAGCTCTTCTGACCTAGCATATCCAGAGTGAAATACGCATAATTTCGAAGCTTTCAACTTTCCCCATTGTTAATTTGAACACAGTAGCGCAACAGCGACTTCTGTGGGAACACCAAGAGAGCTTGGTCTTTTATACTGAGTCTCACATGCGGGTCAAGGGATTTGTCTGTCTAGTAATCCAAATCCAAACAAGGAGTGCTGACATAAAAGTCACGTACTCTCACTTATTCTGGTTTATGAATTAGCGACCTTCAAAACTTGCAATAGTTCCTGGACTATCTTTGAGACGTCCTTGGCAATTATATTATTCGAAAGAGAATGTAAAACAACATAAGGGTTACAAATTTTATTTGAGTAAGACGAATAGTTACAATGTTATTACAAAAACAAAAAACAGCAAACCGGAGCCAAGCAAATGGGGACCACCCGACCAACTACATAGTGAGATGTAGAGTCACACGCGACTAAAAACCAGGGAGGTGGGTAGGTAGGGTAAATTTAAAACAAATACCATGGGCGGTATCACATGGAAGAGTTTGTAAGAGGTATGTGTGGAAAAGGTGAGTAAGGAAAAAGAAGTCAACATGTATGACATATACATACATATATACCCTTGGCCAAAAAGAATAAAGCACCCCCCCATAGAATCACATATTAAACGTATTTAAAAAAAAGTCTATTAGAACTTATTCACAAATATCCAGGCTAACAATGTGTATTTTTCTAATATGTTTGAATTAATTATTATTTTAATAAATGGTGTGTAAATGAAAAAATGCTAAAATCATAATTAATCCAAAATTTGTCTCCTTTCATATTTCAGCCCCTCTAATTCACCTTCCTTCTCCTTCCATCTCTCTCACTACTGCCTTCACTCATATTCGCTCTCTGCCCTCCCCTCTCCCTTTCCCTTACTAGCTCTTTCTCTCCCTCCCCCTCTTCCTCCCTTCATATCCTTCCCTTCATATCTTTTTCTTCCCCTCACTCTGCCACCACCTCACTTAACTCTCTCTCTCTCTCTCTACCCCACTCTACCTCTCTTAACCACTTTCTACCCGTCTAAATTCTCTACCTCTATACCTCTCTATCTATCTACTTATACCCATCTCTACCTATCTCTCCTCTTTTTCTTTCTATCTTTTGCCTTTTCCGGAATAAAATGAATTTAATTATCCAACCACACACCTGTGGGATCCAGCTCTATTCATATTTTTCTCCATATAATCAATTTAATTAGGCAAACACAGAACTGTGGTATTCAGCTCTCCTTAATATTAGTAACTCTTGGATATCCGGAACTGTTTTAAATTTGTTTCTCTAAATTACTTTTGCTATATTCTCTTTATCATCTATCTATCTATCAATATATATATATATATATATATATATATATATATGAGAAACGCGCGTGAGTAGAACAGTAATTGCAAAAACTCCCACAAGAAAGATAAGAAGCGTAATTGAAATACTTTAGAACTTTATATATATATATATATATATATATATATATATATATATATATATATATATATATATATATATATATATAACGTTTCGACCTTACGGTCATCTTCTGGCTCTAGAAAACAGATTAAGATGTACAAATATACAAAATAGGTTTAATTGGTCCCCTTAAATTATAATTATAATAACAGGAGAGTAAAATAAAACGATTTAAGGAAAGAAGTAAAGTAAAATTGTATGGGAAAAAAACAACTAAAAAAAACTGGCTAATCAAAGCTTTAAAAACAACAACAAAAAATCAATTCAAAACCAAACGGATCAAATGAGAAACACTTTGAATCTTTGATATCCAGTGAGAATATGGTGTGGTAGAGAGGTGACGGGAAATATAAGAGTTTAGCTAGTAATGGTTGTTTAAAGGATGTTTAATGCAATAGAAGAGGAATCAGAATTGAGTGAGGGAGATAGTGTTTTGATTTAAATAGATTCAGAGATACGTAGTGACAGTGGGTTTGAGTTGGAGTCCAAAATCTCGAAGTCATTCAGGGATGGGATTGTTTAGCATGGAATTGTTTGATTGTCAAACAATCCCATTCCTCGAATGACTTATAATTGGACGAAAGGGACAACACACGCCAAAATGGTTTAAAATTAGTGAACAAGCGATTTAACTCTACTATAACCCAAAATTACTTCACGTTTAAAATCACGTAAACGTGGAATGGACTTCCCAACCGTTTAGTTGAAAGCACGTCAGTTAATATGTTCAAAAACCGACTTGATGAGCACTTCAATAGTGTAATATAACGTAATAGGAGCACAGATTAAAACGTCATATATTATAAGGAGTTGAGAATTAAAATGAAATGATGAATAGGAAGATGCCAGCGACGCCTCCATGCATAGAGTGAATGTGAATTCCCATTTTCTTTTTTCTGTCTGTCCTATAAGTATATTATTTTCATCACTAGCAGGCGACGCCTGCGGGAGAAGAGAGCACTGTCCTATCAACGCCCCCCTCCCTTGGTTCGAAAAAGCGTGTTAGTGTATTTGAGGAATAGCTAAACCTGCATGTCAAGGGTACACATGTAGATAAGTGTGTACCGTAGAGTTGAAATAGTTAAATATATATATATATATATAAATATACATATATATATATATATATATATATATATATATTTATATATATATATATATATATATATATAACAAAAAAACAGCATGAAAAAAAGAGCATGATACACTAACGTTAGAATGTGTAAGCGGACTGGCTTTGAGCGGACCTTAGGGTCTTTGCTGGTTCTTATTTCTGTAGTTCTGTAGTTCTTGTAAGATTAGTTACATTTCATTAAACCCTTTGCCCTTTTTTAATAACTCAGCAACAGAGAGGACGCTTTTGAGATGGTGCTTTGGATTCCTCAGTTATAACAAATGCCAGAGATACAGATTGTCGTTGTAAATTAAGGCAAGTGGACGAAGAAATTGTAGTAAATCACGCAACACTGAATGGCACAGTGCGTGAGTTCCTTGTACTAAGTTGATATTAGGTTTTGTAATTGTATTATGGTATAAAGTTTTTGCTTACTAAAACTCGTTACCTCTAGATGGACGGATGTTCTCGCTTCCGGAGATAGAACGTAGCTGATGCCAGGAAGAGAGAGGCCGGAACTGTTCTTCCTCGGAGGGTGAAAGTGCTTGAGGACACATGTAACTCGCAAGTCAGAGGATGCAATCCTCTCTGAGCGGCAATTTTGAGGGGGATCTGGAGGACCTAGTGATAATAGAAAATATCTCTGTTAACTCTATGGGGTCAATTAATTTGTTTAGGGTTATCCGATTAACATTATGACGGACAGACAAAAATCATTGCATTTATAAGTAAAGAAATAGCAGTCTGTTGAATTCTCTATCTACTACTCTTCTCTTGATTCATTTTCCTTTTAAGGCTAAATTCTGGAGTAGTAACATCGTTTTTCCTTACAACATCGGTGCACAATCTGTATCTAAAAGATCTTTTACAACCAAACTGAGCTACTAGACGTTTGGAACTATTAAATAAACCACTTTGTATACGGATATCGATCGAAACTGGATGATCTTTCTAGCTAACAAGTAAGAAATGTAACAAGATCTGAATTAAATTAGAAAACAAATGTAACTATCTTAAACGCATAGGATGTATTGGTATAGGACATTTCTTTTACTAATGGGGTTTACAGGTACAGCAATGACAGCGAGAAAAGAGTATCCATGACTTAGAGTAGGTCAAGCGGCTAATTCTGATCCTCGGCCGATGTCAGTCAATAAACAATTTCCCCTACCTACTATTTTTAAGGTAAAACTGCAGGGTGACACAGTGCGTCCGACTTCATTCCTGGCGTAGCAGACGACGCCTTGATTTGCATACCGTGGTAGGAAAGTTAATAATGATATAGAGGAATCGTGTCGGCTTCTTGAGTATTGAACTTTGCTAAATTTCTCAGGGAATTTTTCTTCTAGTCCCTCTTCTGTGATCGGGTTAGGCATGTAGCGCTGCATCTTCGGTGAGTACTTCACAGTCGGTTGCAGGACTGGTAGAGAGGGATCGAAAGACCAAGAGAAATTCATTGCTTGAGGTTGGGCAGAAAACTTGCACGAAAGAGTCACGGGTTTGTTTTTGATTGAAACCAAAGTTCTGTTTTTCAGACCCTGGCAATATGGAGGATCTGTTTGTGTCAGATAGAAATATAAAAATAAATGTTAATCGAAATACTACTATCATTCATTCTTAGGAATATACGGCCACGATATATTCTTTTAAATATATAAAATTATTGTATCTATAAGAGAACAGAGCAAAAAAAATAGACAATGGGGTCCATTTCTACATAGGCTCGACCAACGATCTTTGTCAACTTTTACAATTTCAACCTTTTTTTCTTTATTCATTGGAAGAATAGGTCGAAAAGTTAATACTATTTTGAATAAATTGGATTTATTTAATATTTAAAATAAATTTATGGTAGGATAAATAAATTATTCGTGCACTCCTTATTAATATGAAATGTAAATTAGAAATTTGGCCCTATCGAAGTTAATAACTGAAAATAATTAACATGAAAGCTGAGTGTAATCGTTTACTTACGATTCACTTTCAAGTTTAGTGCATTCGAATGGCCATCTCCTTCTCGGTTAGACGCTAAGCAAGTGTAGAGACCAGCGTCTCCTCGCATCACCGGGGACAAACTAAGAGATGTGTTTTGTTTTACTAATCGTCTCAACCCTGGGCTGATGATTCTTCCCTGAAATATATTAATGATTATTGGGACAATTAATGAGTAATTTAATTTTCAAGAGATCAATAGGTGTTGTTATGATTAATATAATATTCTCTTCTCCCAAGTTTTTCTCATAGAACAGCTAATATCTTCTTATATTCGGTAGAATATAGAAAAGATAAAGCCACAGAAATAAATTAATCACTAAAATAAAAATAGAGATTATGACTTATTTGATAATATAAGCAAACAAGAAAAATCTATACAAAAATTTGCAAAAGCTTCATTTTTGGTCTTTCGGTCCATACAAGACATCGGCATAAAATACCCTTAAGTGTATCTATTAATAGTTTGACAAGATTAATCAAGTACCATAAAAAGCCCTGGGGACTTTATATCTTACATTATGAAGCCAAGCTATACTATAATGAAGGGGTCGGGCTTTGACGATGCAAAGGAATGTAAGACGTTGTCCTTCGCGGACGCACACTGAGGCGTCCTTGGTTTGAACTTGAAGGTTCTTTCTCTGCATTGAGACCAGGGATTTAACCAACAGGGTCACCTTTGGCATAACTGAAATAAAAATACAGTAACTTAGAAACTTCATAATAAAATTTAAATGTAAAATCCACAAATGGCTCAGTATTACAGACCTACTCGATTTATTCATATTTTCAATTCAACATTATAAAAATATAATAAAATTCAAAACGAATCGATATTAATTAAAATATTTTAATTTTTAATATGTGAATTAAAAATAAAAATCGCTATTCTCGGGAAGAGTTGTAAACCAGCTGTCTTTAATAATTCAAAGGTAATTAGGGGAAGAAATTTTTAATTGAAACGAAAAGAATCATTGCATGGGAGAAGAGGGTGAAATTTCCAAAGATGATCATTCCTTCGAGAACGAGAACTTATCATTGAAATAAGCTATAAATTACGAGTATTTTACAAACCATGGCAATAAAATGCATGGCAGAATTCATTTTAACACTTCAATCAAATATTCCTCTGTGTATAATGAGAGCGAACGGAGACGGCAACGATAGGACGAACTCAGCTTTGTCTTGTTAACGAGTCGTTCTTAACCTGGCGGCGCGACCCCCTAGCCGAGTGTCGGTAATTTCCAAGGGAAGCGCTAACACATGGGGATAAAGCGGCACTCTCTATTTGTAATTTTTCTTCGATTAATGAGAGCATGGGCTTAATATCGAGACGTTTACGAACCTTATTTTGAATGAAGGGGAACGGGGAGAGACAAACTAATTCCAAACGGATCAGGGTAGTAAAAGGTTAAGAATTACTTTTTTAGACTCTTACCTCTCTACAAAATTCAACATCATTAATTTGAATTTAATGGTTCCTTTATTTATGAGGAGAGAATAATTTAAATTCAATGTTGAATACTACACATTTAGGTCTATGGATTAGAGGATTCAATTCTTCATTGTCCTTTCGAGGCTTTGATTAAGTTTATATATTTCCCAAACTTTAGCCCTTTGACTACCAACCGTTTGTTTCATAATATTATTCAAATATTTTTGTCTTTTATCAAAGAAGATAAATAAATTAAAGAATGCTGTAGTGAACACTACTCACGGGATTTACCCTAACATTCTTTGCCTTTTGGAATAAAACCCCACAAAGACTAAAGCAATATAGGTTATTTTTAAAACCTACTCCCAATTTGCTCATCTCTTTAATCTCTTTCGTGAAGTCTCATCTCACTCTACCTTCAAATGGTATCAAATTAGTTTTAATTTGTACAAATAATCGCTTCAATCGTATTAGGATTGCTTTCAAACACAGTGGCGTAGTGATCAGAAACTAATAAACAAGTGAAGGTGAGAAGTTATCTGAAAGTCTGGATGATGTAGGGTAAACCTCCAAAAAGGTTATTGTTAAGACCAGAGACAACGCAATAAGCAATATCCTTTCTTAAGCTTTTGTGTCACTTAATCAATAACAAAATAAACAGGCTTTCCATGGGAGCCATTTTTTTATCATCACGAATGCATCCTCATCTTATACTTTATCCGTGACTAACTGCATCATAACATCAGAGGGGCAAAAAGATGTATTGGAGAAATTAAATGTCACTCAGGTGTCAGAGGGAAAGAGAGAGAGATGGAGAAGTCGGAGATATCTGTTAAAAACAAAGCTGAATAAATAGAAAATTGGACGAAAAAAGGCGAACACAAGGAATGTTAAATAAAGAGAAATAAAAAAGGAATGTCATAGAGTAAAGAGAATAAAATTAATAATAGAAATATCTGTGATAATAAATACCTCAATCATCAAATGCTGGAAGAGTGGCATTGTAAAACGTCCTCAGGAGCAAATTTGTACAAAGACATTTCAAAGTTCTGATATAAACAAAGATGTGCAGCTTCAAATCTAATAAATCAAAAGAGAGCACAGCTCAGCCATCCTGAATCCACACAAAGGCCAATATAGAACATAATCATGCATGGATGACGATACTCTAACCTTCTTGGCTATTTTGTTGAATTGGATTATGATCTCATTCATTGGTACTTTGAATGTAATTTTAAGAAAGAATAACAAACATCTGAGTTGACGGCCAAATTTTCTAAATAATTTCTACGTAAAGATGCCAAGTTTCAAGCCTGCAAAATTATGATCAAACTAATTTAATATTAAGAGGCCAATGGGTCGGACGAAAGGAAAGATGAGGTTCTTGAAACAAAGCTGGTACTCTTCCAATCTGTGCTCTAAGATTAGTATAAGATTAAAAATGAAAATTCAATAAATTCGGACTAAACAATCTTATTATAAATACAAGTAAATAAAATAATAAGTTAATGAAAAGTAATTGAAAATATAAAAGGGAAGAAATTATTTATGTAAATAAATCAAATTAATGGTCAAGAATACAAAATTTGGTATTTTCTACATATAACTTCAGTATCTTCTGATTTAAATAATCACTACTAATCATAAGAACCACTAGTAATGGGAATAATAGTCAAAATAGGTAGATCAGATCACATCTCGTAATTTAAGCCTCATGGTAGATAGAGCACATCTTAAAAAGTATATAAAAGTGTAACCACATCTTAGACAACCTAAGAAAAATGTATTTTGAGACGTTCGTATCAAGTACATGCCTCTTTACTCGTTGATCTCGAATTAAGCTTTTAGTTTGTATTTGGACTATTTAAATCTACATTGTAAATTGGGGCTGTAAAAGTGTAGGTGGGGAGCGCAACTTTTTATAGTAAAATGCTGCTTCTCCGTTTACTGTAAGTTACACTAAAACGCATGATTTACCTTCGGCCTGAAGAGACGATGCTGGGAATTTGCCGTAGTTCGCCTTTGACCGGTAGGTAAATACAATTGTTCGATGTTTACATTTTAACCAAAGTTTTTTATCAGTTTTACAAAATAATAACGATTTATGCTCGAGATTAAACTTTTATATCAAAATTCATTTTAAGTGTATTTATTGCTGTCACACTGAGTTAGTTCTGACGTAAGCTCGGTATCCTAGCTTACCCATTTGTTGTATTATACACTCATATAATGAATTCATAAATTCAATACACGCATATAATTACATTATACTTCTAATATCCAACTTTAATAAATAGCTTAAAGGGTCCTTTTTCATGTACTTTTAAAATGTTAGCTAATCAAAAATATTTCCCATTTATTAAGTATATGATTAGGGTGACTGAAAACCGAAATATAGTTAGTTAAGTAACGCTAGACACTTATTATTTTCATGCCATGATTGAGTTGGAACAATTCCATGGCTTTTCTATCTTGCGTAAAGTAATCTTTAGACATAGTCCATTGGCAAGTAATAAAAGCTTTAGTGGTAGTGACAATTCTTCTGATGGAGAAAGTGATCAAAATTCATCATGTAGTGAATATCTTTCATATGAAAGTGAGTTCAATGATAATATTTAGTTCCAAAGAGAATATTCCATCCAGAAATTTATAGGTTTACAAGAAACTGCTGTGATTAGTCGTCTGAAACACTTGCAGCATCACAGTAAATATTATCACATGATGATTTAGTATCATAAAGTCTGCTCATTTATATATAAAGCGTAATAAACTTTAGTGTTCCAAATGAGAAAAATGAAAAGTAAACGATTCGTAAGTTTGTAATATAAAATTTGTTTGGTACCAAGTAATGAAAATAGTAGGCTTGTGCAGAATAGGCTAATTATAAAAGTTACAACAATCCATTTTTGGTAACCACGAATGTATTTAAGAGATTGGAAGGCAAACTGAAAGTTTTAGGGGATGGATAAGTCCTTAGATAATCGTGTGTGTTTTGTCTCTAAAGATTTCCCTGTTTTGTCTGTGTTTAGTATAAAGCTGGTGTTTGAGTAATGTTTTTTGGTGGTTATTTTGTTGCGAGGAATCATTGATTCTTGTTTGGAGGCAGAGTTTTGGGGTCATGCATGTATTTTTTGAGGTTCACCAGAGTTGGGTTGAATTCGTTTACTGGTTTATTCAGCTCACGTTTTGGCTCCAGTTTTCCGTTGGTTGTTTTTGGTATTTGTTTGGTGATACGTGTTGAGAAGTTAGTTCTATTCTGTAGCGGTTATGTATTATTTTAGTTTTCTTTCATCTCTTATATACTCTGAGATTTAGTTTCTAAGGATTGAGATGGATGTTTCCTGAATTTCTGAAATAATGCTCTAAGCATCTATTAAAATATTGTTTTAAGACTTACTAAAGTCTGATATAAGTATGGTCTAGGTGAACCATGAGCAACTATGTTGCGATTGACAACTACAGAATTG
The DNA here is from genome assembly GCA_963969495.1 of Ceratothoa steindachneri. NCBI lineage: Eukaryota > Metazoa > Arthropoda > Malacostraca > Isopoda > Cymothoidae > Ceratothoa > Ceratothoa steindachneri. The sequence continues at coordinate 1,838,965 of OZ018339.1, forward strand.
CATTCTCTCCAAGTACCATTTGTTGCGGATGCATTCAACTGCGGTTATATTTCTTCCACACATATCCACTTCCTATATCTTCACCACATTTCATAACAGATAACTCTGGACAAATTTATGGCTCCCTCAGAACAACCCTAGAGCCTTTCCTTTCAACACCCAATTATCCTTCCCTGAGTAACTTCAGTGGCCTTCCAGAAATCCTATTTAGCCATCTAGTATGACCCATTTAGCCCTACCTTAACACCCATAGAGTCATCACTTCCTTGAGTCTTTATGTTGACAACATCCTGCAAGAAGTGAAATAAAGAAAAAGAAAGCTATAAAGCGATCTCAAATTACTTCCCAGTTCATTTAGTCATTATGTCATACGTAATCGAGAAGTACATGGTTACTACAACTGAGCCCAACATAAATGGTTACGCTAGGAAATTACAAGTTTCTCGACCTCGCTGATAACTTAAATGGAAGCAAAAATACCCTCAAAGGAGTTACTAAGATTCGACAAACTTAGAAAGCAAAGTTTTAAGGCCGAAACTCAAGCAATCTTCCGCTAAACGCGGCCTTTAAAACTATCGTCACCGGGAAAAACTCATTTCTTAAACTCAACAACTTGAAACAGGTTCAGCATTCGCTAGATAAAGCAGAGAGGTTTGAAGGGAATTAGCGTATTGTCCATACTGATAATTAACAATGAAAATCAAAAGCTTTGATAAAGAACAACTTTTGTATTCACAAGTACAGAACTAGTCTAGGAAAATCACACTCCATCATTTAGGTCTACAAAGAATGACCAATAGAACATGAGAGAGAGAGAGAGTCACGCGCACAAAAACATGGAGGCCAAATTTATAAGGAGGGGCTGACTCCTCATAGGGCATAGGTGATCCCTATTTGGAAGGCGATAAGTGACCTAACCACGGGATTGAATTTGAAATTCCATCTCCACAGATTAACGTTTGGGAGAGAAGCGATTAGTGCAAATTCAACTCCCTGTCGTTAATCCAATGATTCGATGTATATATAAATTCCGTTCTATTCAAATCGACACTGTGGTTGGTTGCACATATGTGTTGAAAGATTGCATAGAACATATTTCTCGTGTGTACAGGATAGTTTTGTTCATAAATGATATGATACGGCTAGTTTGTACTATGTCATTCTATCGCCATTTTCACAGGGAATTTTATATACGCTTCTTTATTAGGGAAGCATGGGAGGGATTTCTGTATTTGTTCATCTTTCACAGTGTTGGAGAAGCTAAAGATTATGATCGGTTTTGTACATAATATACGAAAAACAAAACCTTTAAAATGCAATTTTAAAAATAAGAACACCATAGCAGAAAGAAAACAAACTGCCCCCAATTGCATTGTTCTCCCTTACAAACCCTCCCTCAACGGATTAAGTCATTTAAAATAATTATAATCCTAACATCGTGAAAAATTAACTTATCCTGAATAACCCCATTCCCCCTTAATAAAATGTTCGAATTAGTTCTTGAAACAACTTTCGCGGAATGAAAGACAAACATACTAATGCAGCTTAAAAAAAATTAAACAGTGTGAAAAAGTTTTTTTTTCCTAACCTAGATTTTCTATAATTATAATTACATGTAAAGTGAAATATTTTAAGCGTTTTTTTATGGTTTAATGATGATGATTATATCTTATAGCTCATTGATACCAGATTTCAAGTATCTCTTTTAGAATATATCATAAGATCAAACAGAAAAGGATGTCCAATACAGAAATTTACGAATTCTGCAAGTCATGTTCATTTATACGATCAATATTTTTGGGGTGTTCCTTTGCCACGATGTACTGCACCAATGCGGCGAGCCATAGAAGTGATCAATTTGTGGCACATTTGAGATGTTATTGGGTCCAGGTTTGCTTTGAAGGTGGCCTTTAGCTCATCTGTATTTTGCGGTCAAGAGTTTTTCATCGCTCTCTTAACAAGCTCTCATAGAATCTCTATGGGAATCAGGTCAAGAGAGTTAGTTCATTAAACAATCACAGTAATATAATAGTCGTCAATTAATTTAGTAGTCGTTTGGCACTGTGGTTAGTTGCTAAATGCTGGTGGAAAAATAAGTCGGCAGGTATAAAAGCTTCACACAGATGGATGCATGTCTTGCTAAGAATGTCTCTGTGAGACGGAATCGTTGACTTTGGACGTGATAAAATACTTTAGAATAACAACAGCTGAAGGTATAATGTAGCATCTTAAGTATCAGAGACAGAGGAATCTCCACATCGTACTTCAAACACTTGGATTCTGAGCCTTTCTACTATCTCGATAAAATTGAGAATCTGAAATTTCAAGTAACATCCAAAATTTACTTTCATCTGAAAAAGGATTTCTGGTCCATTTTTCTTTTCCTAAGTTTTGATAAGACTCTCCTGACGTTGTGTCTGGTTCAAGAGTAATTTGATATTAGTAATGTGGCAACTAGAACCTCTTTAATGAAGATGCCTATATCTGGTGGCTTTTGATGAAGTAACACCAGCTTCAGACCACTGCTTAGAAGCTCTTCTAAGTTCCTGAATTGAATTTTCTTAAAGATCTCAATACTGCGAGCATATGTGTCGCTTGCGTGTCCCTTTCATCACATTTTCTCATTCTCTTTGCACTACTATGCTCCAATATAGCTATTTCTTAACAGCGAGCGTTTTCAGCAATAACCTTCTGGGGTTGACACTTCTTGTGGAGAGTGTTAATGATCGTCTTCTGGACAACTGGCAAGTAAGACTTTTTCTCACGTTTGCCAGTGAAATAGAATGACAGATACACGATATTTATTCTCTTTGAATAGCAATTTACTTAAACTCGAAATAAAAAATTCTAATAATATGTGATATTCTATTTATGATTTTTATAAGCTCTAAGCCATAATAATTAACATTAAAACAAAAATGCTTGAGATATTTCACTTTGCGTGTAATCATTATAGAATATATTAAACTCTGGCATGGCCGGTCCCAAGCCTGCCTGAGAAAATGGAGAGGAGTAGAGACACCTCAGCCATAAAACTAAACATAGCTGTTAATAATCATTTGTGGTTGCATGCACCTAGAACATAAAATACATGAAACTTTACTTTTTGTAATTTAACTACAAAAATAAATGAATTTTTTCAAAATATTCTAATATTTTAGCTGCTGTCGTATTTGTTTCCTGGTATTAAAATACCTTTCCCGGCTTGCTCGATTTGGGTCGAGTTTTGCTATAGTAATTCTGATCACCCTTTTTCGCCTCTCCTTGTTCTCCTCCTTCTCACATTAATATGCATTTTCCTGTTTCCTAACTAATTTAAATTGAACTTCAATTCCTCTTTGGGTTCTGATCTTCATGCCCTCCAAATCTGCCATCGATTAATTAAAACTCATCAATTTTTTAAACCAATAAAAATTGTTAACCGAATGTTAAAATCATAACTAATTTTTTACTAATCGTTTGCAAATTATAGTTAAAATTATAATGCAAAAATATGCAACCTTTACATTGAATAGCGAAACCAATAAGATACTTACAGTACATAATAATTGTGGTGGAAGCATCAACAATTGACGCATTGATGAGGCCGGCGTTTGTGCTGTTGCAGATAAGACGGCAAGTGAGAGTAGCTAGCGAGTGATTGACCGTTAGCTTCCAGTACAAAGTGGATAGGGCCACGCCGGACTGCGGTTGCCGCCACTTGGACTGGACGGGTTTTCCTTCCATCTGCCACTCGATACTCACGATCTGGCAACCTTTAAGTAAAGATAAACAATGAAGATTACTTCGAGAAAAGGAAAACAAAGGAATTGCATGAACTTGTCAGTCATGCTTCATCACGACTGGAAAATAGAAGGAAGGGTATAATCTAATTTGTTGGTGTATATTCAGGAGGGATCTTAAATTTGGGTATATTTTCTGGATTGTAGGGAATTTACGCAGCTAATTTTTGATTGTCTGAACACCAATAAGTCCCCGGCCGGTGATTGGCTGTGTAATTTATTGCATTTTTGTTTTTTTTTGGTTAATGAACTGAGCCTCACGACTTGCGCTTTTATATATGTGTAATGACGTCAGTAGTCTCGTGCTCTTTCTACCCTTATGAAATTATCACCGGAAGTTATCAACCTAGCAAAAAAACTAAAATATTCTAGAAAGAATTAAAAGAGAAAATTAAAAGAAATTTTTTCCACAAATATACGGTGCAAAATAAAAAAATACAGCGCTAATTTTCACAAAGCTATATTTGTGTGGTTATAAAATTACCAACGATATTTTAACTCGAGATGAATTTTCTACGCGATGTATTTAGCACTCGATAAAATTTCAAGCGATGTATTTACCACGACGTATTTATCGGTAATGAATTTACCGGACACAGAAGGTGAGAGCGTGGGACCAATTCAAGGGTACCATCATTTAGCTGAAGATATTCAAGGTTTTTATTTCTTTTTATCTGCCTCCTTCGGGTCTGGGTTCTCCTGGCTGTTGTTCAGCAATGAAATTTACGAATCACCCAACACTCACGCTTCCAAAACATTTAAGATTCATACAATTAAGTTTGGTCGGTCCACATTGTATGTTGAGGCGACTGCAGTAAAATTACAGGCTTTGCTGGCGATGATTTGCCAGTTCATTTCACCCTATCAGAGATTAGTCGCGTTTAACGACACTTTACGAATAACGCATCTATTTTCTCTAACCTCAGAGAACAACCTTGAAATCTCTCATTTCTTCTCTTCTCACGATATTATCTTTCGCTCGTCAGGTACTCTACCACTTTAAAAGGCACTGAAATAACCATCAGACCTTTTTATAGTACAATTAACACAATTTATGTCCTACAAAATCATGTTCTCCTTCCATATTACTATTATTCAGAAATCTTGCAGCACTAACAACGTTCTTCATGGTAATCAGGGCTATTCGTCAATACAAACATTCACTTCACCTTGCATACCCTATCACAAAAGCATCAAACTAATCTCATTATCTTCTTTATACCTTTTCTTCTTCATCTTCGCTATAAAGTACCATTCCCCTCTTTTGGATTGATATTCCCACAATTATTCTTCTTTTATATTTGACGTCTTGCAACAACAATTGGGAGAAAGGACCGGAAAAAAGACTCGAAAACTCTCTTTTATTGGCTGAAGTTTCGCTCGTGTCGAGCTCTTTCAGGAGAATGGGATTGTGTTTATGAGGGAGGGGGCCTTAAGGGGATGGGGCACACTTTCTCTTCCTTCTCCTCCTTCTCACATCCCGGCGAGGGCTAGTAGAGGAAGAGGCCTGCGCCCGACTTGCCCCTAGAGACCCCTTCCTCCATTTTGGCACACAGCTTCATGCGAACTGAGGGTGAAGTGAGTGACGTTGAGAACCCGGAGCGAGGTTTAGAGAGGTAAAAATTAGGAGAAGGAAAACCAGAGATAAAACTATAGATAGATGCTAGGAGGGGCAAACCACATTAGTCTTGGGATAAGAATAGAAATATATCCCATTCCTACACAATAGGAATAGATTTCCACGGGAACCACCCGCGCTACATTTGTCAACGCTTAATTTGATTGTTCTCTTATCACCAACGGAGTACTGACGTTGCATTTCAGTGATAGTACTCGGTAGATACGACTAATCTCTGTTGCTTTATTCCTTTTTAAAAAAGTCATGGCATTTATGCCTTTGACCTAACCTAATGGGATTTTTTTTGTTCGTTTCTTTCCTTTGTTTTCCTTCTCCGTTTCTGGTTACGTTTTTTTGCGGTTCAATTATCGTGTGTCACCTCCGCTTGGCTTAATCGAGGTCGGATGATTCAGTCGTCCACGTAGTGGGGGATGGGGGGGGTGATGTCCCTACTAAAAATGAATCTAGGACGTGCTGCACACCGTCCCGGCCCCAGTTCCACAGGATAAACGGGTACTCGAACTCGCGGCGTTTTTTGCACCTCTTTGAAATGACCCACCCTCTTTTACACGCTTATTAAGACACAACAAATGGCCCAAAAAGACGACAAACATTAAAAAATAACCATATTTTTCTCTTGATTGGGAAAGTCGTTATCTGTTATCGGGGTCGTATTTCGTTATAGGAGGTATTTAAAGCCTTTTGAGGTCGTAAGTTGGGGACTCAGCGGAATCGCTGTAATTTTGTCATTCTTTTTAGTCATATTTTTATTTTCCTTCCTTATTTTCATTTCTTCACATAAAGAAGGTTATTTACTCCTCCTTTCAATTATTTACATAGACAAGGACTTTTCTCTTAAGGTGTTAACTTCTGGTTTGAAATTGAGGATTTTGCGATTTCCATTTGGGATATGGACCTGATTCTCCAAAATCTGGGGAAGGTTTCCTTTTTCCTCCCAGTTATCTTCCGCCATTTTTCTGGGGACCTTGTTTATCTCCCGTACCTCTTCTGGGGACATTCTATTAGGTTGAGTAATAAGTTCTTTGGTTTTTTTAATGTTGTGTTAATTTAAGTATTTGCGACGTGATTTGTGCAAATATTAAGAAACAATATTAAATAATGAGAGCAAATTTTCAAAGGTTAGGCTACGTCTCTTAACAGCGTAGACTATTAGGCTTTTGCTTAGGCTACGTGTTGATGTTAAGTAATAAGTCATTGCGGTTTATTTAAAAGTTGTGTTAATTTAATTTTTGTTCTGTATCCTCAAAATGAAATGTCAAGTTGAAAGAAAGGCACATTATCAACACTTGTTGTTATTCATTTCCAATGGAGACGGGAACGATGCAAACGCAGCCAAAGCTCGTCGCGATATTTGTGCTGTGTACGGAGAAAATGCTTTATCAGAAAGAAAAGCTCAATGTTGGTTTTCATGTTTCAAAAACGGTCATTTCAATCTTAATGACGGAGAACGTTCTAGTCACCCCATTAAGTTGGATGAAGATCGATTGAACGACCTTCTTCACGAAAATCCTCGTCAATTGACAAGAGAATTGGCTGTACAATTGGCGTGTGATCAGAAAACTAGAGTGAATCACCTTCATTTGAAGGGGGAAAGTTAAAAAACTCGGTGCATGGGTTCCGCACGCTTTGAGCGAAAGCAACAAACTTCAACACTCCACTATTGCCGCAGGGTAGCTTGCTCGTCACAAGGCTACTCGTGTATATAAGGAGAGATTTCTTCACCACATTATCACTGGCGACGAAAAGTGGTGTGTTTATGTCAACATGAACCATCGAAAACAATGGCTTAGCCCCAATATAAAACCACTTCCGCGATTAAAGCAACAACTTCATCCACGAAAGACGATGCTGTGTAAGTGGTGGGATTGTGAAGGCATCATTCCTTATGAGCCCCTTGCGAACAACGAGATTGTCAATGCAGAACTCTTAGTTCAACAAATGTGTCGACTCGCCGAAGCTATTCGTGAAAAGCGACCTGATCGACGTTATGGAGTCCTTCTGCACCACGACAATGCTCGTCCTCACATTCACAATATGACAAAAGACGTCATCCAAACGGTAAATAGGAAATCTTGCCGCATCCTCCAAATTCGCCAGAATTGGCCCTATTGTATTTCCATCTGTTTCGATCGCTATCCAACAATTTGCGCGGCGTTTCGTTCAATATTGATGTGAAATTAAGAACCTGGTTAGACGAATTCTTCTAGTCAAAATCTAGAGATTTTTATTGCAGAGGCATAGATAAACTAGTTAAACGTTGGGAAGAAGTCTTAAATAACAACGGAGAATACATTATTGATTAAATTGCATATTGTTATCAATTAAAAATAAAGTTTTTCTAAAATTGTTAATGGTAATGAATAAATATGATAAAACCGCAAGAACTTATTCCTCAACCCAATATATTGGTCCCTTAGTCAAGGTCTTTCATACTTCGCTATTTTCTTCTTCTCGTGTTGATTAATAAATAGGGTTTTCTTCGATACACTATGTAGTTCCTTTCTTCTCGTTTTAGATATCCTATTCATCGGAAGTATAAGTTAGATTAGTGCTAACTTTCCGGAAACCATGTTTAATATTTATTTCATTTTGCGCTGTTAATTATCATAGTGAGTATAGGTAGTATATGTATCGCTAGAGTTCATCTTTCTATTCTCTCGATTTCGTGTCGTATATAACATCTTTATGTTCATTTAAAAACTAAATATATTTATTGATATCTGTACTTCTGTTTTTGTGCACCCCATTCGATGCTGGCTAATTTACGTCATCAAATTAGTATTACCATGAATTTCTGGATGTTACTTCTTATTTTAAAATTTCTTTCAAATTCTTTAATGTTGCCAATTTCCAGGACCATAACCCTTTCAAGTCTTCCTTCGTCCATGTTGCGGCAGATGATTAATTGACTTATATCATAACCAAACTGAAAGATTAGTATTTCAAGTCTCACCCACAGAAGCAGTTCTGCTGTGTTGCTTGAATACGGCGTAAGGCTAACATACCCCCTTGCAGTGGGTAGACTTTGAACTAATATTCTGCTTCTTGTACTCGTTAATCGCGTTTATTTCTCTTCTTCCCGTAATGGAATCGCACAGTATTCTCTCCAAATCGTTATTCATTTGAAGGTAATTATTTTATATTGCATGCCTCTGACCCAAACTTTGTCAAAACTTTCTCTACGTAAGTACTACTAATTTGATGTATTTCCTCTGTTTGGCTATTTCTTTTGTAATAAGTTCGAGGCCCATAGCCATAAGTTCTTACAAAATCCAAAATGGAAATTGTTGTAAATGTTATTTTCCTCCACTTATTCCACGAGTCTTTTAGTTAAGATCTCAAAGATTTTACCAGTAAAATCCATAGCAATATAGGCCTATATTTATTTGAGAGGAATAATGGTTTCTTGGCTCGGGGATGAATATCAATTTTGCTTTCGTTTGTGCGTCAGGGAATTAGCCGTTGTTTAGGCTTGCATTGCAGATTATTTTAATTGCTGTTTGAGGATAAACTCCGTGGGTCCTCTTGGTATTGTTTCCTTTTGCCTGAACTATTGAATGACGCTCCTATTTTCTCGCTCTATATTTGTTGTACCTTTGCCACTTGATCTTGCCAGGTCTGATTAAGTTAATGGGCCGTAGTTATTTTGCCGTACGTTATTTCCAAAGTAACCATGAACCATTTCCATATTATCTAGAATGAATCCTTCGTTTTCCTCTGGTGTTATAGCGATAACTGACTTCCAGTGCCGGGAAAATTTTTATTTTATTCCTTGATCTTCTTTTATTAAGTTCCCTTTTTTTCTTCTTTAACTTTTATTTTCAATCTTGGTTCTGTTTGTGAGTAGCTAGTTTTCTCTTGGCCTTCTGGTTTCATCCATTTTCTTGATAAGGTCATTTCAGCTTTTTTTCTTGCTGTTCACTTTTTAAGTATATCAATTCGTTTTTCATTTCCATTAAGTTATTTCATTCTTTCTATGCTTTTTCTATCTCTCTAGATCATATGGTATGACCTGCTGATTCTTTGGCTTTACTTTGAGGAGCAAAATTACTCAATTGAAAGACAAGTGTAAGAAATCAAAGTGTCAAATAGGATGAATCCCAAAGTCTATTGGATGCGATGTCAAAAGCGAATCAACGTCACACAATCAACCTAAATGACGATTGCTGTCACTATTGACAAAATAAACTTACATCTTTATACAAGAGATAAACACTATTTACAAAAAAGAAACATCCAGATGTCTTGAATGAATTAATTATATTGTAAAAGTTTAAATGAGACTATAAATATTACATCCGGTAACAACAAATCGTAGGGTCGTTAATTACTACAAGCAAAAACAAAGTTCACACCCGAAGCATTTCGAGTAAAGGCGCAAAGCAAACTAAATCTAAACGAAGCTGCTAGTGAGTACCTAACCCCCATACTACCAATAGTAATTATCTGACTCATAAATTTAAAATTATCTAGATGAATATGTATGGATGAGAGCAAAAAGGCTCAGACTACTGGAACATTATCAGGAAAAAAGACGTAATTTCAGAATACGAAACATACACACGAAGATAGGAAATTAAGATTTTTTACGTAGTTCATTCTGCTAACTGCACCAATAAATGGTTTCATAGCACAGCATTCCCAATCCGCTGTAATCTACCATATAAAATATTTAAACTATTTGATGATTCATATATGGTGCCAGAGCTGCATAGTACTATATGCCTATTCGTCATAGCCAAGAGATATCAAACCCAGAAAATGATATTACCTGCTAATTTACAGTTTTATGAGGTTATTTGCATACAAATCAAAGACAAATTTCGCTGGAGATTTGAATGTAAGAAGTGATGCCTGAAAACACGACTCTCAATAATGTATGAAGAAATATAGAATTTTTACTGAAGCAGAGAATCAAGATCCGTCTAGGGCCTGATTTCGCCATATATTATTCACAGAGAGCTGCCACAAAGTCAGATTCATTCTGTCATGTAAGAAGTATAATTAAAATGAACATATTTCTTTTGGACTAGTTATTCCTTTTGACCACAATGACAACTGACTGATACACTTAAGACCTTTAAGCAGAGAGCTCCAATTCATTTTGTATTGACTTAAAGCAAATCTATTTAATGATATAATTGGATTAATGGAAGGTTTATTTTATATGTTTATAAAGTAGACAAAATGATCTTTACTTCTAAGCAAAAACACAGCAGTCAGACCAGCTGACTTTCGCCTAAACTCCTACTTGAAATCGGAGAAAAGATGTTCGAGAAGATCATGCAGGGCGCAAAGAGTCCTATTTTCAATATTAAAGCCTACATAATTACCAAAATCATGAGTTACGTCGGCAGAGAGGTACGGAAACTGCCATTGCAATGACTAAAGAAAAACTAGCGAGAATAATAAAAATAAAGAAATATGTAGACACTTTATTTATAAGTCAAGATAATGTTTGATAAAGTGTGGTGGCGATGTTTGCAAGATAAAATAATTCAATCGGGGTCGAACCCGATATTCTAAATAATAATATGGGATATTGTAATGGACCTAGGGGCATATAATACTGTTAACGTACATCAGGTACCAGAATTCGAGCTGAGTAGATCCGTTTCCCAGGGTGTATGCCTCACCCCATAACTATACTTTATTCACACTAAATACCTACCACCCCCATGTTAGAAGTAAAATTGTATACTGATGATGTGACATAGATGGCCGCGTTCTTATACAAGAATGAAACGTTGATGGAAGTATGACTGCCCGCGAAATTGAAAATCTAAACAAATATGAAACGCTGGAAGATCTAAACAAATGAAAACAAAATCACTATTATACCAAACAATACGCATAACTTAGCTAACGTACTAGTCGGTGAGGCGAGATACCAGTACAAATCTGTTAAAGTGATAGTGCTGAATATTATCAGTATTGGATAAGGGCAACACCAACCCCAAAACTCAATTAAATTTCACACCAGCAGTTTGGTTTGAAAATTGTCCTATGTATACCATCCATTAAAAATCTAATAATAGAAATGAGAAGAAAAAATAATGAATAAATAAAAAGAAAGAAGCGAAGAAAAAATAAGAATAAAAGATGGAAATAATGGGAATCAAAATAAATAAAATAGATGAGCTTAAGGAAGCAAAACCTGCGCTTTCAAAGGCTTAAAAGCTAAAACTTGGGATGAAAAAGATTGCTACTCAATCAATACAACCGAACAATAAGATACACAACTCCAGAAGTTCAGCAGCAAAAATCAAAACAATGAAATTAAGAGGGAAATACTGGGCAAACCAAGATTGCCAAGGCTGTTGTTTTAAAACACATCAGGCTGTGGTTTAACCTCGAGGGTAAAATAAAAGATAATGCAATTCCTAGTATCCTCTCTTTAATACCTCCCACAGAGAAGATCTTCTTGGTATTTGAAGCATTCCATCGCTTTAAATAAATTTCTAGGTATATTTTGGGGAATAAACCTTCCTTCATTATCTTTACGGCTCAAGGCAGAATTCTCGTGAGAACATAAAAGTGTACATTTCATTATCATTAATTAAAAGATACGGATACTTCTTTGTCCTATGAGTTTTATCTTTTGACACTGCTTTAATATCTTTGTCCTCTGTGTGTTCTATTTATGGGTAATTAAAGATTGTAATTAAATTTCCGTAAAGATGGCGATTACTCTAAAAGATTTTATTGACTTGTCGAATTCCAGTAGTTCTTACCTCAAGGCAGACTGTTAATTGCATTAATTTATTTAATTGCAAAGCCACTTCGAGTGGCAACAAGTAGCAAATAATATCTTAATTTTGGTGGTTTGGGAACAAAATTGAAATTCATAGCAATTATATAATATAATAAATTAAGCTTTTAATGCATTTAAAGGTAGTTGTTATAAAATATAGGACTGTCGAGATGTTTAGTGGTCTTAATCTCTTTTTTATTATCAGAATTACTCCATTATCTCCCTGTAGTTTGTTTACGGGTGAATTTTCTAACCAATTAGTTCCAAATAATAAATCGGTATATCCTTCCATAACCTTTACAACCAACTCTATTAAACATGAAGTTCTGTCATGAACAAAATATATTTATGCGAAGATAAGATTTTTTCCTCAAAAGTTTTAATATTTTAGCAATTAAGATCGTACACAATTCAGTAGCTTTAATCAATGAACATTCTCTATACTATATCTTCAACTTACTTTTTAAAAGGTCGCCCCTTTGCCTTGCTTTTACTTGCTTTGCCAGAATACGATTCAAAAACCTATCAACTGTACATGTAAATGAATCCCTTCTGATATCAGTTCAGTATCTCTTTTACATGTAAATTGATTCACCTCTTTTTTCTTTTCCTCCTGTTTCTATTATAATTTTCCTAGTTACTTGTCTAAGCCTTTTGGATTTATTTAATCTGGACCACATAGTAGTTGTGGTTTCAGAAAATCCATGCATTTGGTCAAGTGTGAGAAATTTAGAAATTATGATGCGTGCATTTTAATTTAGTCATAGTAAACTGGTGATCGTGTTTGGCTCTGCCGCCAATTTTAGTTATATTTTGGAGTAAATGTAACCATTGCTTCTTTTAAAAAGAGGTTGCTTTTAGAGAGTGTGGAAACCAGTGTTGGTGTTGAGAAACGTGGCTTTGTGCGAAAGTAATTTATAATTGTTCATTAACAATTCTACTGAACCTTGATTTCGTCTGCAATGGTGCTAGGTCCTATTGCTGCACTGCCATACCCACGAGAGGAAGGAAGGCAGGTGGCTTTGTTAAGGTATATGAAGTAGGGTTGCTCTTAACTCTATGGCTTCGGGTGGTACAAATAACCCCTCTTTAAGAAACCTTATTTTTACCAGACACAAAAGAAATGGTAAGGAAGCATCTCTCCAAGAAGAGCCGATGTGAGAATAGAACCATCGTCCAACCGTCGTAACATTTATTTTGTTGTAACTGTAGTGAATTGGAAATTGCTGACTAGAATTGCCAAATTGAAGTTATGTTAGTAGGGGTGGTCAATATGTTTTGCAATTCGGATATAAGAAAACGAGATATTGGGAAAAGTGTTTTATTATTTTTCAATATAACTACCCTTGACTGCAATGCACTTGCGCCATTTGTCCCTGAGGCTTCGTATTCCCAACAACCGGAAATCTCCCGACTGCTGTTCAATCTACTCCTGAACGGCGAGCTGGACATCTTCATCGTTTCCAAGCCGGCGTCCACGCAGTGCAGTCTTGAGCTGGTGGAATAAAAAGTAGTCGCTAGGGGCCAGATCTAAACTATAGGGAGGATGGTTGAGCTCCTCGCATCCGCACTCGCGCAGGGCAGCTTGTGCAACTCTGGCCTTGTGGACTTTGACGACGTTGAAGTCCATCATTGGGCGTGAGATTTCTAGGAACCCATCGGACAGAGACCTTAGTCATGGCCAAATTGTCGTGGATGATGTTGATAACACTTCCATGTCATATTTCAAGTTCTCGCTCGAATTCTTTGACCTTCACGCGTCGATTTTCAAGGATCATCCTCTCCACACGGGCCACATTGTCCTCGTTGGTTACGACTGACGGGCGTCCTATACGGGGGTCATCTTCAAGGGACACACTACCTTTAAGGAACTTCCTATTCCAGCGAGCAATGGTTGCATAGGAAGGGGCAGGATCGGTGTACACTGCAACCATGCATTCATGGATCTCTTTTGCATTCTTGCCTTCCTTGGTCAAAAATTTGATCATTGCGCGGTGCTCAACCTTCTTCATTGTTAAAAGATTTGTGACTGACGATCTGCAATCAGCTACTTCTTCTTAAATAGACGAGGCAGGAGCGTGAGGCTGCAGGCCTGACTTGTCATAACTTGTCCTTACACCCCCACAAACAGCCATCCCCCTTCCTCTGTTTTGCCCTACCGATTCGCAAAACTTATTGACCGCCCCTCGTATAGTAAGGTTGCAGTAGTAAACAAGTAAACATGGTACAGGGTGGAGACGGTATTTAATCGCAAATTTTTGACTAGGAGCTTGATTCATATTTTTTTATCCTTTGTTGTTCTTCTTTTCCTTCTTAAAAACATTAACCATTTTTGCTTTATTTTTTTAAGAATAATTTACTATGGAACTTTTAGAACCACCCAATTTGTGGAAGAGGCATGAAGTCCTCCTTGGAATCTGCGCCATAAGGACAAACAAGTAGATTTCAGACTTCTTCAACGCCAGCAGGATGATGTTGTGAAAGGTCAGAAAGGAGCTAGAACATTCAAGCTCATGGATCTTTATATGGAAATCATCATCACTAACTATAATTAGGGAAGGGTATTTTTTTGAGTATTTGAATTATAATTTCATCTTAATTTGGTTATGCCTTATGTTTTTTTATCAAAGTTATTTCTAATAATTCTTTTATAATATCAAAAGACAAAATGGTGTAGTTAAGAAATAAATATAAGTATTGAAATTTTGTGAAGTTTTTAAAACCCAAAGAATTTACAAATGGTGAAGTTCAAAAAAATTATTTTTATATATCTTCTATAACTCTATATTTTAGCAACGTGATATTTATAAAAAATTATGAAAATTTAACCATGGCTGGACTTTCTTAGTTTTTAAATTTTAATCTTAGTAGCGCAGCGCAATAGAAAACCCCCAACCGGAGGGGAGTGGCGAAGTCATTGCCTGGTAAATATATAAATTAAAAAAAATATTTAGATTTCACCAAAATTATGATAATTTCCACTGAATTTTATCAGATTTGGACCGATTGTTTGAAATGAGTCCCAAGAAATAGAAACTAAATATTCACATATTTAATGCCATTCCTAATGTAAATAGAGAAAGGACGAATCATTCTCCTCTTTTTAGATAAAATAAAAAAATTAAAAAGAGGATCGATGAGAATATTTATCTACGGTTAAAACTGACTTCTTGGTTTGAATAATCCAAAAGCCTCTTAGGGTGGTTGTCCTATAAGGTAGCTAAACTAGAATAGAGGTTGCTGAATATGGAAGAGCATCTCATTAAATCACAGCACTTCTGCAATGGGCACTTATGCGTCGCGAGTACTGCCCATTTCAGTTAGAGCCTTGATAGGTACTGACCAAACTATTATATGGGTAAAGATGAAAGTAAAGGTGTAAATGATCTCTATTTACTTATGTCTTGACCTCAGCTTGTATGAACTATGATGAAACTGTACTCTTTTTACAACTCCTTAATTCTCTTTCTCCACTATTTACGTGTTTCACTTTTTCTCTTGTGTGATTTTGATCTTCCGAGAAATTGATGTTTGGGAAATGGACCCTAAATGACTGGCTTTGACAAATAGATTTCAATGAAGGGGCAGAACCACACCCTCTCTCTTGAAGGGACAGAACCACATCCTCTCTCTTGAAGGGACAGAACCACACCCTCTCTCTCGTTGATACCATCTTGTTTAATCCAAAAGATCAACGTTGCACAGTGGGTATTTATAACCAGTTTATATTATGGTACTGCTGTAGGATAGAAAATAATATGAAGTAGGAGAGTTAGCGAGATAAATGGAATGAAGAACAAGAAAGAGAAAGGGCAGCCATCATTTGTAGCACTCAAAGACGGTTACAAAAGGAAATATAATGAAAAAAAGAAGAATGCTCCTTCATCTGTTTCGCTTAACGTTTTATCCTTTATATATTCTTCCTCTAGGCGACAAAAATTTACCAGAAATTGTCAATTTTCTTAATTATTCTGTCCAGTTTACCTATCACATTCGTCATAATTCTTAGCTTTTTATTCAGACTATAAGAAAGATAAATAATTATCCATCTAGTCAAAATTGCATTTGGGCGTCTAAATATCTTTATGTCAGAGTCGAACCACAAAGGGATATATAAAGATCAATAGTATTTGGTAGCAAAAGGAGATACAGCTTAAGAATTTTATGATATGGGAGAATTTGAACAATGCACTGTCTTTCTTTCCCTGGTGAAAATAAAAGAAGTTATGATGAAGTAGCACAGAGGACTAAAATTACAAAAAGCGTAACACATTTTGATATTTTTGTAAGCCTAGAATCAAAGACCTGGTGAACTTTAAAGCCGGAAAAATGTACACAATTGGTCACAAAGCCTTAGTTCATTACGTATTATTTGACGCATATTTCTTCTTTAAATTATATAATGAATTTAAACTCAAACTCAATTTTACCGGTGTCCTTTGTTGTTAACACTTTGATTGTGTTTGGGCAAAATTGTTGCTAATCCTGACCTATTTAGACGCAGGCGTAAACCCAGTTAGAAAAGAACATAAGTGGTAAATTGGCTTTCAAACTCGGTTTAGTTTTGATTGTTAAAACAACTTGTGTGGCTTGAAGCTAAATATTTTTTACTTCGCTTTTCCAAAGCTTGCATGGTCCATGATTTATTCACTATGAGAACAAGGCAAAAAGAACAATCATTCATACAAAAAAGACTGTCTGATCCTTTGATTTTGTATGTGCACATGATTTGGTTTGTCCTATGCAATTAAAATACAAGACAAAGAGTTCTCAACGACATTTGTTTTACTTACTAAAAAACGCCTTACAAGTGATGTTCAAAGGAGACCCTTCTGAAAACGGTCCAACGTGGGCCCCAACAAGGTTACCAGCCCCATCAAGGAGTTGAACACGTTGCACAGCATCTGAAATAAAAACGAAGGTTGAGCACAGGAAAGAAACTGGTCTCCATACTCTTGTGGTTAATCAAACCGTGCGCCAAACTTAATTTTAATCATCATCCACTGGATTATTAAACCTCCATAATGTTCTTTGATCGCATAGTTTTTATTTTGCTAGCGATTTTATGTTTCTTTCCATTTTTCTTACCTCCCCAGGGTGTCTATATCTCTCTTCTCGTTTGTCTTTTATAGGAAGATAACCAAATTATTCCAACCAATATTTTTGTGAGATCTCTGCTCTAGCCAACGTTGTCTTAGATTGTACTATCCTTTATCCCATTCGGGAAGGTGGTTTACTGAGTAACGAGGTCATCTCTTTTGCTTTCTATTTTAATTCTAGCTGTTCTATCCTGAACCTTTCTTCTTCCCCTTCCTCTTATTCCCAATCTTCTAGGTCTTTCTACCTTGAGTGTGTTAAGACTTTTATAAAGGGTTCGGAAAAGTACAAAGGAGTGCTGAGCCCTTGCAACCCCTCCCTCTCACTTGCCAACCCAAAGAGTGTCAAGAAGGTGGTGAGTGGGTGGGTGTCGGTCGTTCTGTTTCTGCGCCCTCATTTTTTTCCTTTCATTTCATCTCTAGTGTTTATATGCCTACAACGACGACGAATCCTCTCAATTACTAATCCACCGAATTCAAAATATCATTCAATTGAGTGAAGATGGAAGTCGACACACTTGCGAAAGTGGATTCTAAATAGAGCGCTTCCAAGGTTCTTATCATATTAACCATGCTGATAAAAGGAGTCCTTAAGTGTGTCTCTTGATTCATTGAGGCGCCAGTGGGAGATGATCTGATCTACATTTTTCTTTATAAAGCAGAGGTGATTGAGTGAATATAAGTTGGATTTGTATGGACCTAATAATGGGGCTGTTTCTTACCTTTTTGGGGGGACGGGGGGCGTATTTAAATTCTTGAGATGTTCATTGTGTCTACTTCATTAACCTCACCGTAAATAAAGTAATGGAATCATTAATGGACGCAATAACTCACGTCCAATAAGGGTTGATTTGGCTTGACAAGTAGAATTGATAAGTATTTGAGTGTCATTTGAGTGGTTTATATTTCTTTGGTTCCATCTTTGATAGATGAAAGCTATAGATAAAGATATTGTGCAAATGTGGATATTACTGTTTGGGTGATAGATATACCATTACACACCAGAGATTGTTGCTCCTTTCTTCTTTTTACTTAAGTTCGTAATCACTTCGCAGTCATTCGCTACCATATACTCCAACTCCATACACGTTTTAAAGGAGAGAAAGAATAGAATGTTCCTAAAGGATGTGGGCGATATTCCAAGGGTGCTTGGGAATATTATGTAGTAAAGTGTAAGAAGAAGAATATTTGAATATAATTCTACTGGATCCTAATCCTGTTCGCGAGAATTGAGAATCTGCCATTCCATGGCAAAATGACATAGAAGTAGTCCTTGGTATACTCGAACAATTCAAGCTGAAGATGCGGTTAACATAGACATGTTCCCTGGTTCCATCCTCCTTCCTTCACTCAGCTTCCCCCACCACTTTTTTACGCACAATCAAAAGGAGGGAGCTAATCAAATTCTTGCTTCCTCCTTTAATTCCAATCGGTGTCAGAAAGGTTTGTTGTTTCTATGAGGCGCAGACCTCGGGTTCATGAATGATCCAATCGCAAGTGTTTGATATATATATATATATATATATATATATATATATATATAAATATATATGATCCATTTAGGCTATACACGCCCATCTTCGGGCAAAAAAACAAAGAAAAGGTAAATTTAGAACCAGAGAAAGATAAAACGATTAAATAAACAAAAGAATTAATTCCCATACATAAAATCTCACCATGCAGAATGAAAAGTAGAAGAGGACTGAAAAAGTGAAGAGAAATAGCAACAAAGTAAGTTGTTTATGGTGTAAGGGTTAATTATTGGTTGGTTTAGGATTATAAAATTGACAGTGGGAAGGAAGATAAATCGCTATTGAGAGAAGGATTGTATTGTTTAATATATAGCGATTATAAGGTCCTGAGTATGGTGGTTAGATCTCAATAGTTTTAAATCGTGAGTAGATCGTAATATTTAAAATCGTGGGGGAATCCGAATATTTTAAATCCTCATTAGATCCCAATATTTTAAATCGTCTGTAAATCCGAATATTTTAAATCGTCAGTAGATCCCAATATTTTAAATCCTGAGTAGATCCCAATATTATAAATCCTGAGTAGATCCCAATATTTTAAATCCAGAGTAGATCCCAATATTTTAAATCGTGAGTAGAGCTCAATATTTTAAATCCTTAGAAGATCGCAAGATTTTAAATCCTAGGGAGATCCCAATATTTAAAATTTTGAGTAGATCCCAAGATTTTAAATCCTCATTAGATCCCAATATTTCGAATCGTTATTAGATGCCAATATTTTGCATCCTCATTAGATTGCAATAATTTAAATCTTCAGTAGATTGCAATATTTTAAATCCTCAGTAGATCCCAATATTTTAAATTCTGAGTAGATCCAAATATTTTAATCCTCGGTAGATCCCAATATTTTAAATTCTAAGTAAATCCAAATATTTTAAATCGTCAGTAGATCCCAATATTTTAAATCACCAGTAGATTTTAATATTTTAAATCCTGAGTAGATCCTAATATTTTAAATCCTGAGTAGATCCCATTATTTTAAACACTGAGTAGATCCCAATATTTTAAATCCTGTGTAGATCCTAATATTTTAAATCCTCATTAGATCGCAATATTTTAAATCCTCAACAATCCTAATATTTTAAATCCTGAGGAGTTCCCAATATCTTAAATCGGGAGTAGATCCCAATATTTGAACATCTGAGTAGATCTCAATATTTTAAATCCTCATTAGATCCAAATATTTAACACCCTCAATAGATCGCAATAATTTAAATCGTCAGTAGATCGCAATATTTTTTAATCCAAAGTAGATCCCAATATTTTAAATTCTGAGTAGATCACAATATTTTAAATGGTCAAAAGATCCACATATTTTATATCTTCAGTAGATCCCAATATTTTAAATCTTGAGTAGATCTCAATATTTTAAATCCTGAGTAGATCCCAATATTTTAAATCCTGAGTATATCACAATATTTTAAATTCTAGGGAGATCCCAATATTTTAAATCGTCATTAAAACCCAATATTTTTCAAATCCTCATTAAATCGCAATAACTTAAATCATCAGTAGATCGCAATATTTTAAATCAACAGCAGATCCCAATATTTAAAATTATAAGTAAATCCAAATATTTTAAACCTCATTAGATCCCACTATTTTAAATTCTCATTAGATCGAAATAATTTAAATCCTCAGTAGATCGCAATATTTAAAATCCTCAGTAGATCCTAATATTTTAAATTCTGAGTAGAGCCCAATATTTTAAAACCTCAGTCGATTCCAATATATTTAATCGTCAGGAGATCCCAATATTTTAACTACTGAGTAGATCCCAATATTTTAAATCTTAAGTAGATCCCAATATTTTAAATCCTAAGTAGAACCCAATATTTTAAATCCTGAGTAGATTACGTTTTAAATCCTCATTAGATCCTAAAATTTAAAATTCTGAGTAGATCTGAATATTTAAAATCCTTATTTGATCCCAATAGTTTAAATCCTCATTAGATCGAAATAATAAAAATCCTCAGTAGCTCCCAATATTTTAAATCCTGAGTAGATCCCAATATTTTAAAATCCTGAATAGATTTCAAAATTTTAAATCATGAGTAGATCACAATATTTTTAATCCTGAGTAGATCCCAATATTTGAAAACGCTGAGTAGATCCTAATATTTTAAATTCTAAGTAGATCTCAAAATTTTAAATTCTCATTAGATCCTAATATTTTAAATCCTGAGTAGATCCCAATATTTGAAATCCTGAGTAGATTTCAATATTTTAAATCCTGAGTAGATTCCAATATTTTAAATCCCTAGTAGATCCCAATATTTTAAATCCTCATTAGATCGCAATATCCTAAATCCTCAATAGATCGCAATATTTTAAATCCTCAGCGGATCGCAATATTTTAAATCATGAGTAGATCCTGATATTTTAAATCCTCAGTAGATCCCAATATTTTAACTCCTGAGTAGATCCAAATATTTTAAATCCTCAGTAAATCCCAATATTTTGAATCCCGAGTAGATCCCAATATTTTAAATCCCTTTTAGATCGCAATATCTTAAATCCTCATTAGATCGAAATATTTTAAATCCTCAGCAGATCGCAATATTTTAAATTATGAGTAGATCCTAATATTTTAAATCCTCAGTAGATCCCAATATTTGAACTCCTGAGTAGATCCAAATATTTTAAATCCTCAGTAGACTCAAATATTGTAAATCGTCAGTAGATCTTAATATTTTGAATCCTCAGTAGATCCCAATATTCTAAATCCTGAGTACAGCTCAATATTTTAAATACTGAGTAGATCGCAATATTTTAACTCCTGAGTAGATCCCAATATTTTAAATTCTGAGTAGATCCTAATATTTTAAATCTTCATTAGATCCCAATATGTTAAATAAACATTAGATCCTAATATTTTAAATCCTCATTAGATCGCAATAATTTAAATCGTCAGTATATCACAATAATTTAAATGCTCAGTAGATTCCAATATTTTCAATTCTGAGTAGATCATAATGTTTACAACTCATTATATCCAAATATTTTACATTCCATTAGATCGCAATAATTTCAATCCTCAGTAAATCGCAATATTTTAAATCCTCAAAATATCCCAATATTTTGAATTCTGAGCAGAGCCAAATATTTAAAATCGTCAGTCGATTCCAATATTTTAGATCATCAGTAGATCCCAATATTTTAACTCCGGAGTGAATTCCAATATTCAAAATCCTGAGTAGATCCAAATATTTTAAAACCTAAGTAGATCTTAATATTTTAAATCCGAGGAAGATCAAAATGTTTTATATCCTCATTAGATCCGAATATTTTAAATCATTATTAGTTAGCAATATTTTAAATTCTAGAAAATCGCTAAATTTTAAATCCTGAGTAGATCACAATATTTTAAATCCTAAATAGATCGCAATATTTTAAATCGTCTTTAGATCTTAATATTTTAAATTCTCATTAGATCTCAATATTTTAAATCCTGAGTAGATCCCAATATTTTGAATTCTAAGTAGATCTTAATATTATAAATCCTCATTAGATCTTAATATTTTTAATCCGTAAGAGATCGCCATAATTTAAATCGTCAGTAGATCGCAATATTTTAAATCCTCAGTAAATCCAAATATTTTAAATCATAAGTAGATCCAAATATTTTAAATCGTCAGTAGATCCCAATATTTGAAATCTTCATTAGATCCCAATATTTTTAATCCTAAGTAGATCCCAATATTTTAAATCCTAGGTAGAGCTCAATATTTTAAATCCTAAGTAGATTCCAAAATTTTGAATCCTGAGTAGATCCCAATATTTTAAATCCTCATTAGATCGCAATATTTTAAATCCTAATTATATCGCAATATTTTAAATCCTCAGCAGATCGCAATATTTTAAACCATGGATATATCCCAATATTTTAAATCCTCAGTAGATCCCAATATTTTAAATCCTAAGTAGATCCTAATATTTTAAATCCTCAGTTGATCCCAAAATTTTAAATCGTCAGTAGATCTCAATATTTTGAATCCTGAGTAGATCGCAATATTTGAACCCCATGAGTAGATCGGAGTATTTTTTTCAATTTTGAGTAGATCCTAATATTTTAAATCCTCATTAGATCCCAATGTTTTGAAATCAACATTAGATCATAATAGTTGAAATCCTCATAAGATCGCAATAATTTAAATCGTCATCAGATCGCTATATTTTAAATCCTCAGTAGATCTTAATATTTTTAATTCTGAGTAGATCCCAATATTTTAAACCTCATTAGATCCCAATATTTTAAATTTCCATTAGATCGCAGTAATTTAAATACTCAGTAGATCGCAATATTTTAAATCCTCGGTAGATTCCAATATTTAAAATCCTGAGCAGAGCCAAAAATTTAAAATCGTCAGTCGATCCCAATATTTTAAATCGTCAGTAGATCCCAATATTTTACCTCCTGAGTAAATACCAATATTTAAAATCCTGTGGAGATCCCAAATAATTTGAATCCTAAGTAGATCCTAATATTTTAAATCGTGAGTAGATCAAAAATTTTAAATCCTTAGTAGATCCAAATATTTTAAATACTCATTAGATGGCAATATTTTATATCCTCAGTAGATCGCAAAATTTCAATTCCTCAGTAGATCCTAATATTTTAAATCATCAGTAGATCCCAAAATTTTAAATCGTCAGTAGATCCCAATACATTAAATCCTCATTAGGTCACAATATTTTAAATCCTGAGTAGATCCCAATATTTTAAGTCCTGAGTAGATCTCAATATTTTAGATCCTGTGTAGATCCTAATATTTAAAATCCTGAGTAGATCCAAATATTTTAAATTCTCATTAGATCGCAATATTTTAAATCCTAATTAGATCGCAAAATTTTAAATCCTTAGCATATCGCAATATTTTTAAACCATGAGAATATCCTAATATTTTAAATCTTCAGTAGATCCTAATATTTTAAATCCGGAGTAGATCCCAATATTTTAAATCCTCAGTTGATGCCAATATTTTAAATCGTCAGTAGATCTCAATATTTTGAATCCTGAGTAGATTTCAATATTTTAAATCCTGAGTACAGCTCATTATTTTGAATGCTTAGTAGATTGCAATATTTTAACTCCTGAATAGATCCCAATATATTAAATTCTGAGTAGATCCTAATATTTTCTATCCTCATTAGATCCCAATGTTTTGAAATCAACATCAGATCCCAATAGTTAAAATCCTCATTAGGTCGCAATAATTTGAAATCGTCAGCAACTCGCAATATTTTATATCCTTAGTAGATCTCAAAATTTTCAATTCTGTGTAGATCCACATATTTTAAACCTCATTAGATCCCAATATTTTAAAATCCCATTAAATCGCAATAATTTAAATCTTCAGGAGATCGAAAGATTTCTAATCCTTAGTAGATTCCAATATTTTAAATCCTGAGTGGAGCCAAATATTTAAAATCTTCAGACGATTCCAATATTTTAAATCGTCAGTAGATCCCAATATTTGAACTCCTGAGTAAATCCTCATATTTTAAATCCTGAAGATATCCTAATAATTTGAATCCTGAGTAGACCCCAAAATTTTGAATCCTGAGTAGATCACCAAATTTAAATCCTCAGTAGATCCCAATATTTTAAATTCTCATTAGATGGCAATATTCTAAATCCTTACAGATCAAAAATTTTAAATCCTGAGTAGATCGTAATATTTCAAATCCTAAATAGATCGCAATATTTAAAATCGTCAGTAGATCCAAAAATTATAATTCCTCATTCGATCCCAATATTTTAAATTCCCATTAGATCGCAATAATTTAAATCCTCAATAGATCCCAATATTTGCAATCGCATTATTTTAAATCCTCAAAATATCCCAATATTTTGAATTCTGAGCAGAGCCAAATATATAAAATCGTCAGTCGATTCCAATATTTTAAATCTTCAGTAGATCCTAATATTTTAACTCCTGAGTAGATCCAAATATTTTAAATCCTTATTAGATCGCAATATTTTAAATCTTTATTAGATCGCAATATTTTAAATCCTCAGCAGATCGCAATATTTTTAATCCTCAGTAGAACCCAATAATTTAAATCCTCAGGAGACAACAATATTTTAACTCCTGAGTAGATCCCAAAATTAAAATCTACTGTAGGTCCCTAAAATTTTAAATCGTCAGTAGATCCCAATATTTTGAATCCTGAGTAGATCCCAATATTTTAAATCCTCAATACCGCTCAATATTTTAAATCCTAAGGAGATCGCAATACTTTGACTCTTAAGTAGATCCCAATATTTTATACTCTAAGAGATCCCAATATTTTAAATCCTCATTAGATCCTAATATTTTGAATCCTCATTAGATCCCAATATTTTAAATCCTCATTAGATCGCAATAATTTAAATCCTCATCAGATTGCATTATTTTAAATCCTCAGTAGATCCCAATATTTTAAATTCTGAGTAGATCCCAATATTTTAAATCGTCATTCGATCTTAATTTTTGAAATCGTCAGAAAATCCCAATATTTTAACTCCTGAGTAGATCCCAATATTAAATTCCTGATAGATCCATATATTTTAAATCCTGAGTAGATCCCAATATTTTAAATTCTGAGTGGATCCCATTTTTTTAAATCGTTATTATATCGCAATATTTTAAATCTTCATTAGATCGCAATAATTAAAATCGTCAGGAGATTGCAATATTTTAAATCTTATGTAAATCCCGAAATTTTAAATTCTGAGTTGATCTCAATAATTTAAATCTTCATAACAACGCAATAATTTAAATCTTGAGTATTTCGCAATATTTTCAATTGTCGGTAAATTTCAATATTTTAAATCATTAGTAGATTCAAATATTTTAACTCCTGAGTAGATATTAATATTTTAACTCCTGAGTAGATCCCAATATTTTAAATGCTGAGTAGATCCTAATATTTTAAATCCTCATTAGATCCCAATGTTTTAAATCAACATTAGATCCCAATAGTTAAAACCCTCATTAGATCGCAATAATTTGAATTTGTCAGCAATTCACAATACTTTATATCCTCAGTAGATCTTAAAATTTTCAATTCTGAGTAGATCCCAATAATTTAAACCTCATTAGATCCCAATATTTTAAAATCCCATTAAATCGCAATAATTTAAATCTTCAGGAGATCGAAAGATTTCCAATCCTTAGTAGATTCCAATATTTTAAATCCTGAGTGGAGCCAAATATTTAAAATCTTCAGACGATCCCAATATTTTAAATCGACAGTAGATCCCAATATTTTAAATCGTCAGAGATCTCAATATTTTGAATCCTGAGTAGATTTCAATATTTTAAATCCTGAGTACAGCTCATTATTTTAAATGCTTAGTAGATTGCAATATTTGAACACCTGAATAGATCCCAATATTTTAAATTCTGAGTAGATCCTAATATTTTCTATCCTCATTAGATCCCAATGTTTTGAAATCAACATCAGATCCCAATAGTTAAAATCCTCATTAGGTCGCAATAATTTGAAATCGTCAGCAACTCGCAATATTTTATATCCTTAGTAGATCTCAAAATTTTCAATTCTGTGTAGATCCACATATTTTAAACCTCATTAGATCCCAATATTTTAAAATCCCATTAAATCGCAATAATTTAAATCTTCAGGAGATCGAAAGATTTCCAATCCTTAGTAGATTCCAATATTTTAAATCCTGAGTGGAGCCAAATATTTAAAATCTTCAGACGATCCCAATATTATAAATAGTCAGTAGATCCCAATATTTGAACTCCTGAGTAAATCCTCATATTTTAAATCCTGAAGATATCCTAATAATTTGAATCCTGAGTAGACCCCAAAATTTTTAATCCTGAGTAGATCACCAAATTTAAATCCTCAGTAGATCCCAATATTTTAAATTCTCATTAGATGGCAATATTCTGAATCCTTACAGATCAAAAATTTTAAATCCTGAGTAGATCGTAATATTTCAAATCCTAAATAGATCGCAATATTTAAAATCGTCAGTAGATCCAAATATTATAATTCCTCATTCGATCCCAATATTTTAAATTCCCATTAGATCGCAATAATTTAAATCCTCAATAGATCGCAATATTTGCAATCGCATTATTTTAAATCCTCAAAATATCCCAATATTTTGAATTCTGAGCAGAGCCAAATATATAAAATCGTCAATCGATTCCAATATTTTAAATCTTTAGTAGATCCTAATATTTTAACTCCTGAGTAGATCCAAATATTTTAAATCCTTATTAGATCGCAATATTTTAAATCTTTATTAGATCGCAATATTTTAAATCCTCAGCAGATCGCAATATATTTAATCCTCAGTAGAACCCAATAATTTAAATCCTCAGGAGACAACAATATTTTAACTCCTGAGTAGATCCCAAAATTAAAATCCACTGTAGGTCCCTAAAATTTTAAATCGTCAGTAGATCCTAATATTTTGAATCCTGAGTAGATCCCAATATTTTAAATCCTCAATACCGCTCAATATTTTAAATCCTAAGGAGATCGCAATACTTTGACTCTTAAGTAGATCCCAATATTTTATACTCTAAGAGATCCCAATATTTTAAATCCTCATTAGATCCTAATATTTTGAATCCTCATTAGATCCCAATATTTTAAATCCTCATTAGATCGCAATAATTTAAATCCTCATCAGATTGCATTATTTTAAATCCTCAGTCGAACCCAATATTTTAAATTCTGAGTAGATCCCAATATTTTAAATCGTCATTCGATCTTAATTTTTGAAATGGTCAGAAAATCCCAATATTTTAACTCCTGAGTAGATCCCAATATTAAATTCCTGAGTAGATCCATATATTTTAAATCCTGAGTAGATCCCAATATTTTAAATTCTGAGTGGATCCCATTTTTTTAAATCGTTATTATATCGCAATATTTTAAATCTTCATTAGATCGCAATAATTAAAATCGTCAGGAGATTGCAATATTTTAAATCTTATGTAAATCCCGAAATTTTAAATTCTGAGTTGATCTCAATAATTTAAATCTTCATAACAACGCAATAATTTAAATCTTGAGTATATCGCAATATTTTCAATTGTCGGTAAATTTCAATATTTTAAATCATTAGTAGATTCAAATATTTTAACTCCTGAGTAGATATTAATATTTTAACTCCTGAGTAGATCCCAATATTTTAAATGCTGAGTAGATCCTAATATTTTAAATCCTCATTAGATCCCAATGTTTTAAATCAACATTAGATCTCAATAGTTAAAACCCTCATTAGATCGCAATAATTTGAATTTGTCAGCAATTCACAATACTTTATATCCTCAGTAGATCTTAAAATTTTCAATTCTGAGTAGATCCCAATAATTTAAACCTCATTAGATCCCAATATTTTAAATTCCCATTAGATCGCAATAATTTAAATCCTCAATAGATCGCAATATTTCCAATCCTCAGTAGATTCCAGTATTTTAAATCCTAAGTAGAGCTAAATATTTAAAATCGTCAGTCGATCCTAATATTTTAAATTATCAGTAGATCCCAATATTTTAACTCCTAAGTAAATCCCAATATTTTAAATTTTGGGGATATCCCAATAATTTGAATCCTGAGTAGACCTCGAAATTTTAAATCCTGAGTAGATCACAATGTTTAAATCCTTAGTAGATCCAAATATTTTAAATCCTCATTAGATGGCAATATTTTAAATCTTCAAAGATCGAAAAAATTTAAATCCTGAGTACATCAAAATATTTTAAATCCTAACAAGATCGCAATTTTTGAGATCGACAGTAGATCCCAATATTTTAAATCATCATTAGATCCCAATATTTTACATCCAAATAAAATCGCAATAATTTAAATCCTCAGTAGATCCCAATATTTTAAATAATGAGTAGATCCCAAAATTTTAAATCGTCATTAAATCCCAATATATTGAATCCTCATTAGATCCGAATATTTTAAATCTTGAGTAGATCCAATTTTTTACAATCTGAGTAGATCTCAATATTTTAAATCCTGGGAATAGCTCAATATTTTAAATACTGAGTAGATCGCAATATTTGAACCTAATGAGTAAATCGGAATCATTTTTTTAATTCTAAGTAGATCCTAATATTTTAAATCCTTATTAGATCTTAATGTTTTAAATCAACATTAGATCCCAATACTTCAAATCCTCATTAGATCGCAATAATTTAAATCGTCAAGAGATCGCAATATTTCAAATCCTCAGTAGATCTCAATCTTTTTAATTCTGATTAGATCCCTATATTTTAAACCTCATTAGATCCCAATATTTTAAATTCCCATTATATCGCAATAATTTAAATCCTTAGTAGATTCCAATATTTTAAATCCTGAGTAGAGCCAAAAATTTAAAATCGTCAGTACATCCAAATATTTTAAATCTTCAGTAGATCCAGATATTTTAACTCCTAAGTAGATCCTAATATTTGAAATCCTGAGTAGATCCAAATATTTTAAATCCTGAGTAGACCATAATATTTTAAATCCTGAGTAGATCACAAAGTTTTAAATCCTCATTAGATCCCACTATTTTAAATCCTAAGTAGATTGAAATATTTAAATCCTCAGAAAAGAAAAAAATATTAAATCCTGAGTAGATCACAATATTTTGAATACTAACTAGATCGCAATATTTTAGATGGGCAGTAGATTCCAATATTTAAAATCTTGAATAGCTTTTAATAATTTCAATCGTGAGTAGATCCCAATATTTTAAATCCTAAGTAGATCCCAATATTTTAAATCCTAAGTAGATCTAAATATTTTAAATCGTCAGAAGATCCGACTATTTTAAATCGTCAGGTGATCCTAAAAATTTTAAATCTTCAGTAGATTCCAATTTTTTATATCTTCAGTAGATCCAATTTTTTTAAATCCTCAGTAAATTTTAATATTTTAAATCCTAAGTAGATCCCAATATTTGAAATCCTGAGTTGATTCCAAAATTTTGAATCCTCAGTAGATCCTAATATTTTAAATCCTGAATAGAGCCAAATATTTTAAATCCTGAGTAGATCCTATTTTTTTAAATGGTCAGTAGATCCAAATATTTTAAATCGTCAGTAGATCCAAATATTTTGAAAACCTGAGTAGATCCTAATATTTTAAAACCCAATATTTTAAATTCTGAGTAGATCCCAATATTTTAAATCCTCATTAGATCCCAATATTTTGAATTCTCATTAGATCGCAATAATTTTAAACGTCAGTAGATCCTAATATTTCAAATATTAAGTAGATCCCAATATTTTCAATTCTGAGTAGATCTCAAAATTTTGAACCTTATTAGTTTCAAATATTTTAAATTCCCATTGGGTCGAAATAATTTAAATTCTCAGTAGATTGCAATATTTTAAATCCTCAGTAGATCGCAATATTTTAAATCCTCAGTAGATCCCAATATTTTAAATTCAGAGTAGAGCCCAAAATTTTAAATCGTTAGTGGCTTCTAATATTCTTAAATGGTCAGTAGATCTCAATATTTTAACGCCTGAGTAAATCCTAATATTTTAAATCCTGAGTAGATCCAAATATTTTGAATTCTGTGTATATCTTAATATTTTAAATCCTGATTATATTTTAATATTTTAAATCCTTATTAGATCGCAATAATTTTAGTCCTTAGTAGATCGTCATATTTTAAATCCCTGTTAGATCCCAATATTTTGAATTCTAAAGAAATCCTAAAATTTTAAATCGTCAGTTGATCCCAATATTTCAAATCCTTAGTAGATCGCAATATTTTAAATCCTCAGTAGATCCCAATATTTCAAATTCTAAGTAGATCCTAAAATTTTAAACATTATTAGATCCCAATATTTTAAATCGTCATTAGATCTTAATATTTTGTAAATCCTTATTAGAACACAATAATTCAAATCCTCAGTAGATCGCAATATTTTTAATCCTCAGTAGATCCCAATATTTAAAATCCTAAGTGGAGCCACATATTTTGAATCGTCAGTCGATCTTAATATTTGAAATCGTCAGTAGATACCCTTTTTCTAACTCCTGAGTAGGTCCTATATTTAATTCCTGAATAGATCCCAATATTTTGAATCCTGAGGAAATCACAATATTTTGAATTCTAAGTAGATCCTAATATTTTAGAACGTAATTAGATCCCAATATTTTCAATTCTAATTAGATTGCAATAATTTAAATCGTCAGTAGATCGCAATATTTTAAATCCTCAGTAGATCCCAATATTTTTAATTCTGAGTAGATCGCAATATTTTAAATCCTTATTAGATCCCAATTGTTTAAACACTCATTAGATCGCAAAAATTGAAATCCTCAGTAGATCGCAATATTTTAATTCTCAGTAGATCCAAATATTTTAAAATTCTTAGTAAAGCCCAATTCTGAGTAGATCCCAATATTATAAATCCTTATTAGATCGCAATAATTTAAATCATAAGTATATCGTTATATTTTAAATCCGTAGTAGATCCCAATATTTTGAATTGTAAGTAGATCCCTAAATTTTAAACCCGTATTAGATCCTAATATTTTAAATTGTCATCATAGTCCAATATTTTAAATCTTCATTAGATCGCAATGATTAAAATCCTTAGAAGATCGCAACATTCAAAATCCTCATTAGATCCCAATATTTTAAATTCTGAGTAGATCTCAAAATTTTAAACCTCATTAGATCGCAATATTTTAAATCGTCGTTAGATTTCAATATTTTAAATCCACATTAGATCACAATAATTTAAATCCTCAGTAGATTGCAATATTTTAAATCCTGAGTAGATCCCAATATTTTAAATCCTGAGTAGAGCACAAAATTTTAAATCGTCAGTCAATCTTAAGATTTGAAATCGTCAGTAGATCCCCATATGTAAACTCCTTTGTCTATCCCAATATTTAATTCCTAAGGGGATCCCAATATTTTGAATCCTGAGTAGATCCCAATATTTTTAATTTTGAGTAGATCACAATATTTTAAATCGTCATTAGATATCAATATTTTTTAAATCCTCATTAGATCGCAATAATTTAAATCGTCAGTAGATCGCAATATTTTATATCCTCAAGACATCCTAATATTTTAAATTCTGAGTAGATCTCAATATTTTAAATCCTCAATAAATCTTAATATTTCAAATCCTCATTAGGTTGCAATAATTTAAATCCTGAGTAGAACCCAATATTTTGAATCTTGAGTAGATGCCAATATTTGAAATTCTGAGTAGATCTGAATATTTTAAATCCTAATACATCTTAATATTTTAAATCCTCATTAGATCAAATTAATTTCAATCGTCGGTAGATCGCAATATTTTAAAATCTTCGCTAGATCCCAATATTTTAAATCTTGGGTAGATCCTAATATTTGAAATCTTCAGGAGATCCCAATATTTATATCCTGAGTAGATTTTAATATTTTAAATCCTGTCTAGATCCCAATAAAATAAATCCTGTGTATATCCCAATATTTTAAATTCTAAGTAGATCCCAATATTTTAAAATCGTCATTAGATCCCTAAATTATAAATTTTCATTGATCGCAATAATTTAAATCCTCAGTAGATCGCAATATTTTAAATCCTCAGTAGATTGTAATATTTCAATTTCTGAGTGGATCCCCAAATTTAAATCTTATTTTATTCAAATATTTTAAATCGTCATTAGATCCCAAAATTTTAAATCCTCATTAGATCGCAATAATTTAAATTCTTAGTAGATCGCAATATTTTAAATCCTCAGTAGATCCCAATATTTTAAATTCTAAGTAGACCTAAAAAGTTTAAACCTCATTACCACCCAATATTTTCAATCGTCATTAGATCCCACAATTTTAAATCATTAATAGATCGCAATAATTTAAATCCTCAGTAGATCGCACTATTTTAAATCCTCAGGAGATCCTAATATTTTAAATTCTGAAAAGAGCGCAATATTTTGAATCGTTACTCAATTTTAATATTTATAATCGTCAGTAGATCCTAATATTTCATAATCCTGAGTAGATCCCAATATTTTAAATCCTGAGAAGATCTCAATATTTTGAATCCTGAGCAGATCCTGATATTTTAAATTCTGAGTAGATCCTAATATTTTAAAACGTCATAAGATCCTAATATTTTAAATTCTCAAGAGATCGCAATAATTTAAATCGTCGTTAGATTGCAATATTTTAAATCCTCGGTAGATCCCAATATTTTAAATCCTAAGTAGATCCCAATATTTTAAATACTCATTACATCACAATATTTTAAATCCTCATTAGGTTCAAATATTTTAAATCCTCACTAAATCGGAATTTTTCAAATCATAAGTAAATTCAATATTTTAACCTCCTGAGTAGATTCTAATATTTTAAATCCTCAGTAGATCCCAATATTTTACACCGTCAATAGATCACAATATTTTGAATCCTGAGAAGATCCCAATATTTTAAATCCTGAGTACAGCTTAATATTTTAAATCCTGAGTAGTTTGCAATATTTTGACTCCTGAGTAGATCCTAATATTTTGAATTCTAAGTAGATCCTAATATTTTAAATCCTCATTGGATCCCAATATTTTAAATCATCATTAGATCCTAATATTTTAAATCCTCATTAGATCACAATAATTTATATCCTTGATAGATCGCCATATTTTAAATCCTCAGTAGATCCTAATATTTTTAATTCTGAGTAGATCCCAATAATTTGAACCTTATTTGATCCCAATATTTTAAATTCTGAGTAGAGCCCAATATTTTAAATTGTCAGTCGATCCTTATATTTTAAATCGTAACTAGATCTCAATATTTAAACTCCTGAGTAGGTAAAAATATTGAGAATCCAGAGTAGATCTCAATATTTTAAACCCTCAGAAGATCACAATGTTTAAACCTTAATTAGAATTCCAATATTTTTTTAATCCTCATTAGATCGCAATATTTCATATCCTCACAAGATCGAAAAATATTAAATCCGGAGTAGATCACAATATTTTAAATCCTAACTAGTTCGTAATGTTTTAGATCAGCAGTAGATCCGAGTATTTTAAAACCTGAGTAGATCGCAAATTTTAAACCCTAAATACATCCTGATATTTGTAATCATTAGTAGATCCCAATATTTTAAATCCTAAGTAGATCCCAATATTCTAAATTATCATCAGATTACAATATTTTAAATCCTCATTAGATCGCAAAAATTTAAATCGTCAGTAGATCGCAATATTTTTTTAATTCTCAGTAGATCCCAATATTTTAAATTATGAGTAGATCCCAATATTTTAAATTGTGAGTAGATCCTAATATTTTTAACCTAATTAGATTTCAATATTTTAAATCGTCATTTGATCCCAATACTTTAAATCCTCATTAGATTGCAATAATTTAAATCCTCAGTAGATCGAAATATTTTAAATCCTCAGTAGATCCCAATATTTTAAATTATAAGTAGATCTCAAAAATTTAAATCCTCATTACATGATAATATTTTAAATCCTCATTGAATCGCAATAATTCAAATTTTCAGTAGATCCGAATATTTTAAATCCTGAGTAGATTCCAATAATTTAAATCCTGGGAAAATCTCAATAGTTCGAATCCTAAGTAGATCGCAATATTTAAAATACTGAGTAGATCTCAATATTTTAAATTCTCATTAGATCCGAATATTTTAAATACTCATTTTATCGCAATAATTTAAATTGTCAGTAGATCGCAATCTTCAGAAGATCCAAATGTCTTAAATTCTGAGTAAATCCCAATATTTTAAATCGTCAGTATATCCCCATATTTTAAATCTTCTTTAGATCACAATATTTTGAATTCTGATTAGATCCTTATAATTTAACTCCTGAGTAGATCCCAAAATTCAAATCCTCAGTAGATCCTAATATTTTAAATCGTCAGTAGATCCCAATATTTTGGATCCTGATTAGATCCCAAAATTTTAAATCCTAAATACAGCTCAATATTTAAAAATCCCGAGTAAATCGCAATATTTCAACTCTTAAGTGGATCCCAATATTTTAAATCCTCATTAGATCCTAATATTTTAAATCCTCATTAGATCCTAATATTTTAAATCTTCATTAAATATAAAAAATTTAAATCCTCAGTAGATCACAATATTTTAAATCCTCAGTAGATCCCAAAATTTTTAATTCTTAGGTAAAGCCCAATATTTTAAATTGTCAGTCGATCCCAATAATTTAAATCGTCAGTAGATCCAAATATTTTAACTCCTGAGTACAACCTTATAATTTAAATCATAAAGTGAATCCAAATATTTTGAATCCTGAGTAGATCCCAATACGTTAAATCCTGAGTAGATCACAATGTTTTAAATCCTCATAAGATCCCAATATTTTAAATCCTTAAAAGTTTGAAAAATATTAAATCCGGAGTAGATCACAATATTTTAAATCTTAACTAGATCGCAATGTTTTAGATCGGCAGTAGATCCGAGTATTTTAAATCCTGAGTAGATCTCAATATTTTAAACCCTAAGTAGATCCTTGTATTTTGAATCATTAGTAGATCCCAATATTTTAAATCCTAAGTAGATCCCAATATTCTAAATTATCATCAGATTACAATATTTTAAATCCTCATTAGATTACAAAAATTTAAATCGTCAGGTAGATCGCAATATTTTTTTAATTCTCAGTAGATCCCAATATTATAAATTGTGAGTAGATCCTAATATTTTTAACCGTATTAAATCCTAATATTTTAAATCGTCATTTTGTCCCAATACTTTAAATCCTCATTAGATTGCAATAATTTAATTCCTCTGTAGATCGAAATATTTTAAATCCTCAGTAGATCCATTATTTTAAATTCTGAGTAGAGCCCAATATTTTAAATTGTCAATGGATCTAAATATTTAAAAACGTCACTAGATCCTGATATTTTAACTCTGGAAGAGATCCCAATTTTTAAACGCTGAGTAGATCTCAATATTTTAAATCCTGAGTAGATCCTAAAATTTTGAATTCTGAGTAGATCCCAATATTTTAAATCGTTACTAGATCCTTATGTTTGAAATCCTGATTAGATCGCAATAATTTAAATCGTCAGTAGATCGCAATATTTTAAATCCTCGGTAGATCCTAATATTTTAAATTCTAAGTATATCTCGAAAATTTAAATCCTCATTAGATGATAATATTTTAAATCCTCAGTAAATCGCAATAATTTAAATTCTCAGTAGATCCAAATATTTTAAATCCTGAGTAGATCTCAATAATTTAAATCCTAAGTAGATCCCAATATTTCGAATCCTAAGTAGATCGCAATATTTAAAATACTGAGTAGATCTCAATATTTTAAATCCTCATTAGATCCGAATATTTTAAATACTTATTAGATCGCAATAATTTAAATTGTTAGTAGATCGCAATATTTTAAATCTTCAGAAGATCCGAATATTTTAAATTCTGAGTAAATCCCAATATTTTGAATCGTCAGTAGATTCCAATATTTTAAATCTTCTTTTGATCCCAATATTTTGGATTCTGATTAGATCCTAATAATTTAACTCCTGAGTAGATCCTAAAATTTAAATCCTCCGTAGATCCTAATATTTTAAATAGTCAGTAGATCCCAATATTTTGAATCCTGAGTAGATCCCAAAATTTCGAATCCTGAGTAGAGCTCAATATTTAAAATCCTGAGAAAATCGCAAAATTTCAACTCTTAAGTGGATCCCAATATTTTATACTCTGAATAGATCCAAATATTTTAAATCCTCATTAGATCCTAATACTTTAAATCCTTATTAGATCCTAATATTTTAAATCTTCATTGAATAGCAAAACTTTAAATCCTCAGTTAATCACAATATTTTAAATCCTCAGTAGATCCCAAAAATTTGAATTCTAAGGTAGAGCCCAATATTTTAAATTGTCAGTCGATCCCAATAATTTAAATCGTCAGTAGATCCAAATATTTAACTCCTGAGTACAACGTAATATTTTAAATCCTGAGTGAATCCAAATATTTTAAATCCTGAGTAGATCCCAATACTTTAAATCCTGAGTAGATCACAATGTTTCAAATCCTCATTAGATCCCACTCTTTTAAATCCTTAAAGGATAAAAAAATATTAAATCCTGAGTAGATCACAATATTTTAAATCCTAACTAGATCGCAATATTTTAGATCGGGAGTAGATTCAAATATTTTAAAACCTGAGAAGCTCTTAATATTTTAAATCCTGAGTAGATCCCAATATTTTAAATCTTGAGTAGATCCCAATATTTTAAATCCTGAGTAGATCGCAATATTTTAAATCGTCAGTAGATACCAATATTTTCAATTCTGAGTAGATATCAATATTTTAAACCTGATTAGATCCCAATATTTTAAATTCCCATTAAATCACAATAATTTATATCCTCAAAAAATCGCAATATTTTAAATCCTCAGTAGACCCCAATATTTTAAATTCTGAGGAGAGCCCAATATTGTTTATCCTAAGTAGACCCTAATATTTTAAATTCTGAGTTGATCCCAATATTGTAAATCCTCAATAGATCGCAATATTTTGAATCGTAAGCAGATCCCAATATTTTAAATCTTCAGTAGATCCCAATATTTTTAATCTTCAAATGATCCCAATATTTTGAATCCTGAGTAGATTTTAATATTATAAATCCTGAGTAGATTCACATATTTTACATTCTGAGGAGAGCCCAATGTTTTTAATCTTAACTAGATCCCAATATTTTAAATCCTTTGTAGATCCTATTATTTTTAATCGTAAGTAGATCCCAATATTTTAAATCGTCAGTAGATCCCAATATTTTAAATCGTAGGTAGATCTCAATATTTTTTAACCCTGAGTAGATTTCAATATTTAAAAATGCTGAAAAGATCCTAATATTTTAAAACCTCATAAGATCCCAATATTTTATATCCTCAGTAGATCGCAATATTTTAAATCCTCAGTAGATCCCAATATATTCAATTTTAAGTAGATCCTAATATTTTAAACCTGATTAGATCCCAATATTTCAAATTCCCATTAGATCGCAATAATTTAAATCTTCAATAGATCGCAATATTTTAAATCCTCATTAGACCCCAAAATTTTAAATTTTGAGGAGAGCCCAATATTTTTAATCGTCACTTAATCCCAATACTTTAAATCGTCAGTAGATCCAAATATTTTAACTCCTGAGTAGATCCCAATATTTTAAATCCTGAGTAGATCCCAATATTTTGAATCATGAGTAGATCCCAATATTTTATATCCTCATTAGATCACAATATTTCAAATCCTCAGAAGATTGCAAAATATTTAATCCTGAGTAGATCACAATATTTTAAATTCTAAATAGATCGAAATATTTTAGATCGGCAGTAGATCCCATTATTTTAAATCCGAAGTAGATCTAAATATTTTAATTCCTATGTAGATCATAGTATTTTAAATCCTTAGTAGATCAAAATATTTTAAATCCTGATTAGATCCCAATATTTTAAATCGTCAGTAGATGTCAATATTTTAAAACCTCAGTAGATCCCAATATTCTAAATCCTAAGTAGATCCTAATATTTTTAATCCAGAGTAGATCCCAATATTCAAAATCATGAGTAAATCCCAATATTTTCATTTCTAAGTAGATCCTAATATTTTAAACCTCATTAGATCCAAATATTTGAAACCTCATTAGATCCCAATATTTTGCATTCTAATTAGATCGCAAAAACTTTAATCCTCATTAGATCCCAATATTTTAAATTCTAAAAAAAGAGCTCAATATTTTAAATCGTCAGTGGATCCTATTATTTTAAATCGTCAGTAGATCCCAATATTTTAACGCCTGAGTAGATCCCAATAATTTAAATCCTGAGTAAATCACAATATTTTAAATCCTGAGTAGATTTCAATATTTGAAATTCTGATTAGATCTCAATATTTTAAATCCTCATTAGATCCTTCTATTTAAAATCCTCATTAGATCGTAATAATTTAACTCGTCAGTAGATCGCAATATTTTAAATACTCGGTAGATCCCAATATTTAAAATTCTGAGTAAATCCTAATATTCTAAATCGTCAGATGATCCCAATATTTTAAATCCTAAGTAGATCCCAATATTTTAAATCCTCATTAGATCCCAATAATTTTAATCCTCATTAGATCTTAATATTTCAAATCCTCATTAGAACTAAATATTGTAAATCTTGAGGAGATCCCAATATATTAAATCCTAAGTAGATCCCAATATTTTAAATTTTGAGTAGATTCCAATATTTTAAATCGTTATTACATCCCCATATTATAAATCCTTATCAAATCGCAATAATTTAAATCGTCAGTATATCGCAATATTTTAAATCCTCAGTAGATCCCAATATTTTAAATTGTAAGTAGATCCCAAATTTTTAAACCCGTATTAGATCCTAATATTTATAATCGTCAGCAGATCCCAATATTTTAAATCCTCATTAGATCGCAATAATTAAAATCCTTAGTAGATCGTAATATTTAAAATCCTCAGTAGATCGTAATATTTTAAATTCTGAGTAGATCCCAAAATTTTAAACCTCATTAGATCCCAATATTTTAATCGTCATTAGATTTCAATATTTTAGATCCTCATTTGATCACAATAATTTAAATCCTCAGTAGATTGCAATATTTTAAATGCTCAGTAGATCCCAATATTTCGAATCCTAAGTAGAGCCCTAAATTTTAAATCGTCAGTCAATTATTAATATTCAAAATCCTCAGTAGATCCCGATATTTAAACTCCTGAGTAGTTCCCAATATTTAATTCCTAAGTAGATCCCAATATTTTAAATCCTAGGAGAGCCCAATATTTTTAATTCTGAGTAGATCACAATAATTTAAATCGTCATTGGATCCCAATATTTTTTAAATCCTCATTAGATCGAAATAATTTGAATCGTTAGTAGATCGCAATATTTTAAATCCTCAGGAGATCCTGATATTTCAAATTCTGAGTAGATCTCAATATTTTAAATCGTCATTAGATCGCAATAATTTACATCCTCAGTAGATACCAATATTGTAAATCCTGAATAGATCCCAATATTTTAAATCCTGAGTAGACCTGAATATTTAAAATCCTGAGAAGATCCCAATATTTGAAATTCTGAGTAGATCTCAATATTTTAAATCCTAATAGATCAAAAATTTTAAATCGTTATTAGATCGCAAAAATTTAAATCGTTAGTAGATCGCAATATTTTAAATCTTCGGTAGATCCCAATATTTCAAATCTTTAGTAGATCCTAATATTTTTTCAATCTTCAGGAGATCCCAATATTTTAAATCCAGAGTAGATTTTAATATTATAAATCCTGAGTAGATCCCAATATATTAAATCCTGTGTATATCCCAATATTTTAAATTCTGAGTAGATCCCAATATTTTAAATCGTCATCAGATCCTAATATTTTAAATCCTCATTAAATCGCAATAATTTAAATCGTTAGTAGATCGCAATATTTTAAATCCTCAGTAGATTTCAATATTTTAAATTCTGAGTAGATCCCCAAATTAAAGACCTCATTTTATCCCAATATTTTAAATCCTCATTAGATCCCGAAATTTAAATCCTCATTAGATCGCAATAATTTAAACTCTTAGTAGATCGCAATATTAGAAATCCTCAGTAGACCCTATTTTTTTTAATTCTGAGTAGAGCCCAATATTTTAAATCGTCAGTCGATCTCAATATTTGAAATCGTCAGTAGATTCCAAAATTTTAACTCCTAAGGAGATCCAAATATTTCCTTACTTATTAGATCCTAATATTTTGAATCTTGAGTAGATCCCAATATTTTAAATTCTGATTAGATCCCAATATTTTAAATCGTCATTAGATCCCAATATTTCAAATCCTCTTTAGATCGAAATAATTTAA
Organism: Ceratothoa steindachneri; assembly: GCA_963969495.1. Taxonomy (NCBI): domain Eukaryota; kingdom Metazoa; phylum Arthropoda; class Malacostraca; order Isopoda; family Cymothoidae; genus Ceratothoa; species Ceratothoa steindachneri. Next base: position 1,879,641 of record OZ018339.1, read on the forward strand.
ATCGTCAGTAGAGCGCAATGTTTCAAATCTTCAGTAGATCCCAATATTTTAAATTCTTAGTAGATCCTCATTATTTTAATTCTCATTAGATTCCAATATATTATATTCGCTTTAGATCGCAATAATTTAAATCGTCAGAATATCGCAATATTTTAAATCCTCAGTAGAACTTTAATATTTTAAATTCTGTGTAGATCCCAATATTTTGAATCGTCAGTAGATCCTAATATTTTAAATCCTCATTAGATCAAAATATTTTAAATCCTGAGTATATCTTAATATTTTGAAAACGGAGTAGATCTCAATATATTAAATCCTGATTAGATCCTAATATTTCCAATTTTTTGTAGATCCCAATATTTTAAATCCTCATTAGATCGCAATATTTTAAATCCTCCTTAGATCGCTTTTTTTTAATTCTCAACAGATCGTAATATTTTAAATGATGAGTAGATCCCAATATTTTAAATCCTGAGTAGATCCCAATATTTTAAATCCTCGGTAGATCCTAGTATTTTAAATCGTCAGTAGATCCCAATATTTTGAATCGTGGGTAGATGCTAATATTTTATATCTTGAGTACGGCTCAATATTTTAAATCCTGAGTAGATCGCAATATGGTAACTCCTGAGTAGATCCCAATATTTTAAATTCTGAGTAGATCCCAATATTTTAAATCCTCATTAGATCCCATTATATAAAATCTTCATTAGATCCCAATATTTCAAATCCTCATTAGATCGCAATAATTTAAATCGCCAGTAGAGTGCAATATTTTAAATTCTCAGTAGATCCGAAGATTTTCAATTCTAAGTAGATCCCAATATTTTAAACCTCATTAGATCCCAATATTTTAAATTCCCATTAAATTGCAATAATTTAAACCCTCAGTAGATCGCAATATTTTAAATCATCAGTAGAACCCAATATTTAAAATTCTGAGTAGAGCCCCTTATTTTAAAATCGTCAGTCGATCCTAATAATTTAAATCGTCAGTAGATCCCAATATTTTAACTCCTGAATAGATCCCAATATTTTAAATCCTAAGTAGATTCCAATATTTGAATCCCTAGTAGATCCCAATATTATCAATCCTGAGTAGATCACAATGTTATAAATCCTTATTAGATCCAAATATTTAAAATCAACATCAGATCGCAATATTTTAAATACTCAGAAGATTGAAAAAAAATTAAATCCTGAGGAAATCACAAAATTTTAAATCCTAACTAGATCGCAATATTTTAATCGCCAGTAGATTTCAATATTTTAAATCGTAAGTAGATCTCAATAATTTAATTCCTGAGTAGATCTCAATAGTTTAAATCGTGAGTAGATATCAATATGTTAAATCCTGAGTAACCCCAATATTTTAAATCCTGAGTAGATCCCAATATTTTAAATCCTGTGTAGATCCCAATATTTTCAATTCTGAGTAGATTCCAATGTTGTATACCTCATGAGATCCGAATATTTTGAATTCCTATTAGATCGCAATAATTTTAATCCTCATTTGTTTGCTAAAATTTTAAATTCTCAGTAGATTCCAATATTTTAAATTCTGAGAAGATCCCAATATTTTAAATCCTAAGTAGATCCCAATATTTAAAATCCTCAGTAGATCTCAATATTTTAAATCCTCTGTAGAACGCAATAATTAGATCGTCTTTAGATCGCAGCATTTTAAATCCCTTAGTAGATCCCAATATTTTAAATCCTGAGTAGATTTCTAATTTTAAATTCAGAGTAGATCTTAATATTTTAAATCCTGAGTAGATCCCAATATTTAAAAAAATTTAGATCTAAATATTTTAAATCCTCATTAGATCCTAATATTGTAAATCCTGAGTCGATCCCAATATTTAAAATCCTGAGTAGATCTCAATATTTTAAATCCTCATTAGATCGCAATATTTTAAATCCTCACCTGATCACAATATTTTAAATGATTAGTAGATCCTAATATTTTAACTCCTGAGTAGATCCAATTTTTTAAATCCTCAGTAGATCCAAATATTTTAAATCGTCAGTAGATACCAATATTTTGAATTCTGTGTAAATCCCGAAATTTTAAATCATGATTACAGCTCAATATTTCAAATCCTATGTAGATGCCAATATTTTAAATCCTAAGTAGATCCCAATATTTTAAATCGTCAGTGATCCAAATATTTTAACTCGTCAGTAGATCCCAATATATGAAATCCTGAGAAGATCCTAATATTTTAAATCCTGAGTAGATCCCAATATTTTTATTCCTGAGTGGATCCCAATATTTTTAATTCGGAGTAGATCCTAATATTGTAAACCTCATTAGATCCTAAGATTTTAAATTCCCATTAGATCGCAATAATTTAAATCCTCAGTAGATTGCAATATTTTAAATCCTCATTAGATCCCAATATTTTAAATTCTAAGTACATAAATCTAATATTTTAAATCCTGAGTAGATTTAATATTTTAAATCCTCAGTAGATCCCAATATTTAAAATTCTGGTGTAGATTGCAATAATTTACATCTTCATTAAACCGAAATATTTTAAATCCTCGGTAGAACTAATATTTTAAATCCTGAGTAATTTCTAATATTTCAAATTCTTTTTAGATCCCAATATTTTAAATTCTCATCAGATCCCAATATTTTAAAACCTAAGTAGATCCCAATATTTGAAATTCTGAGTAGATCTCGATATTTTAAATCCTGATAAGATCCGAATATTCCCAATCCTGAGTAGATCCCAATATCTTAAATCCGCATTAGATCGGAATTTTAAATCCTCATTAGATCGCAATATTTTAAATCCTCACCAGATCACAATATTTTAAATGATGAGTAGATCCCAATATTTTACCTCCTGAGTAGATAAATTTTTCAAATCCTAAGTAGATCCGAATATTTTAAATGGTCAGTAGATACCAATATTTTCAATTCTGTGTAGATTTTAATATTCTAAATCCTGAGTACAGGTCAATATTTTTAATCCTATGTAGATCGGAATAATTTAACTCCTGAATAGATCCCAATATTTTAATTTCTGTCTAGATCCTAATATTTTAAATCCTCATTAGATCACAATATTTAAAATCCTCATTAGATCTCAATATTTCAAATCCTCATTAGATCACAATAGTTTAAATCGTCAGTAGGTCGCAATATTTTAAATCCTCATTAGATCGCAATATTTTAAATCCTCATTAGATCGCAAAATTTAAATCCTCACCAGATCGCAATATTTTAAATGATGAGTAGATCCCAATATTCCAACTCCTGAGTAGATTTCATTTTTCAAATCCTCAGGAAGTCCAAATATTTTAAATCGTCAGTAGATACCAATATTTTGAATCCTGTGTAAATCCGGAAATTTTAAATCCTGATTACAGCTCAATATTTCAAATCCTAAGTAGATCCCAATATTTTAAATCTGAAGAAGATCCCAATACTTTAAATCGTCAGTAGATCTCGATATTTTAACTCGTCAGTAGATCCCAATATTGGAAATCCTAAGTAGATCCTAATATTTTTAATCCTGAGTAGATCCCAATATTTTTATTCTTGAGTGAATCCCAATATTTTCAATTCTGAGTAGATCCAAATATTTTAAACCTCATTAGATCCTATTATTTTAAATTCCCATTAGATCGCCATATTTGAAATCCTCATTAGATCGCAATATTTAAATCCTCATTAGATCCCAATATTTCAAATTCTGAGTAGATCCCAATATTTGAAATCCTAAGTAGATCCCAATATTTTAAATCCTTAGTAGATCCCAATGTTTTAAATCCTGTGTAGATCGTAATAATTTACATCTTCATTAAATCGCAATATTTTTTAATCCTCGTTAGATCCCAAGATTTTAAATCCTGAGTAATATCTAATATTTCATATTCTCATTAGATCCCAATATTTTAAATACTCATTAGATTGCAATAATTTAAATCCTTTGTAGATCTCAATATTTTAGAATCGTCAGTAGATTTCAATGTTTTAAATCCTTATTAGATCACAATATTTTAAATCCTTAGTATATCCCAATATTTTAAATCCTGAGTAGATCTCAATATTTTAAATCCTGAGTAGATCCCAATATTTTAAATTCTGATTAGATCCCAATATTTTAAATCTTTTTTAGATCTAAATATTTTAAATCCTCATTAGATCCCAATATTTTGAATCCTAAGTAGTTCCTAATATTTTAAATTCCTGAGTAGATCTCAATATTTTAAATCCTGATAAGATCCGAATATTCCCAATGCTAAGGAGATCCCAATATTTTAAATCCTCATTAGATCGCAATATTTTAAATCTTCATTAGATCGCAATATTTTAAATCCTCACCAGATCACAATATTTTAAATGATAAGTAGATCCCAATATTTTAACTCCTGAGTAGATCAATTTTTTCAAATCCTCAGTAGATCCGAATATTTTAAATCGTCAGTAGATACCATTATTTTGAATCCTGTGTAGATTTCAATATTTTAAATCCTGAGTATAGGTCAATATTTTTAATCCTGATTAGATCGCAATATTTTAACTCCTGAATAGATCCCAATATTTTAAATTCTGACTAGATCCTAATATTTTAAATCCTCATTAGATCCCAATATTTTAAATCCTCATTAGATCTCAATATTTCAAATCCTCATTAGATCATAGTAGTTTAAATCTTCACTAGATCGCAATATTTTAAATCCTCAGTAGATCCTAATATTTTTAATTCCCATCAGATCGCAATAATTCAAATTCTCAGTAGATCGCAATATTTTAAATCCTCAGTAGATCCAAATATTTTAAATTCTGAGTAGAGCCCAATATTTTAAATCATCAGTCGATCTTAATAATTTAAATCATAAGTAGATCCCAATATTTTAACTCTTGAGTAGATCTTAATATTTTAAATCATCAGTCGATCTCAATAATTTAAATCATCAGTAGATCCCAATATTTTAACTCCTGAGTAGATCCCAATATTTTAAATGCTGAGTAGATCTGAATATTTTGAATCCTGAGTAGATCCCAATATTATAAATCCTAAGTAGAACACAATGTTTTAAATCATTAGTAGATCCCAATATTTGAAATCCTCATTAGATTGCAATATTTAAAATCTTCAGAAGATCGTAAAAAATATTAAATCCTGAGTAGATCAAAATATTTTAAATCCTAACTAGATTGCTTTTTTTAGATTGGCAGTAGATCTCAAAATATTTTAAATCCTGAGTAGATCCTAATATTTTAAATCCTGAGTAGATCCCAATATTCTAAATCCTGACTAGATTCCAATATTTTTAATTCTGAGTAGATCTCACTATTTTAAACTTAATTAGATCCCAATATTTTAAATTCCCATTAGATCACAATAATTTAAATCCTCAGTAGATTGCAATATTTTAAATCATCAGTATATATCAATATTTTAAATTCTGAGTAGATCCATATATTTTAAATCCTGAGTAGATTTCAATATTTTAAATCCTCAGTAGATCATTATATTTTAAATTCTGAGTAGATCGCAATAATTTAAATCGTCATTAGATCTCAACTTTTTAAATCTGGATTAGAACTTAATATTTTAAATCTTCATTAGATTGCAATAATTTAAATCCTCAGTAGATCCCAATATTTTAAATCGTCAGTAGATCCCAATATTTTAAATCCTCATTAGATTCCAATATTTTAAATCCTGAGTAGATCCCAATATTTTTAATCCTGAGTAGATCGTAATATTTTAAATCCCGAGTAGATCTTTAATATTTTAAATTCTGAGTAGATCCCAATATTATAAATCTTTATTAGATCTAAATATTTTAAATCCTAATAAGATCGCAATAATTTATATCTTCAGTAGATCTCAATATTTTAATTCCTCAGTAGATCCCGATATTTTAAATTTTGACTAGATCTTAATATTTTAAATCTTCATCTGATCGCAATATTTTAAATCCTCATTAGATTCCAATATTTTAAATCCTGAGTAGATCCCAATATTTTATATCCTGAGTAGATCTTTTTTTTAAATCATGAGTAGATCCCAATATTTTAAATCCTGAGAGCTCTTAATATTTTAAATCCTCATTAGATCACAATATTTTAAATCTTCATTAGATCGCAATATTTTAAATCGTCAGCAGATCGCAATATTCTAAATCCTGAGTATATCCCACTATTTTAAATTCTGAGTAGATCCCAATAGCTTCAATTCTGAGGAGATGCCAATATTTTAAATCCTCAGTATATCCCAATATTTTAACTCCTGAGGAGATCCTAATATTTTAAATCCTCAGTCGATTCCAATATTTTAAATCCCGAGTATATCCCAATATTTTAAATTCTGAGTAGATCCCAATATTTTAAATCTTTATTAGATCCAAATATTTTAAATCCTTATTAGATCGCAATAATTTATATCCTCAGTAGATCTCAATATTTTAAATCCTCAGTAGATCCCGATATTTTAAATTTTGACTAGATCTTAATATTTTAAATCTTCATCAGATCGCAATATTTTAAATCCTCATTAGATCCCAATATTTTAAATCCTGAGTAGATCCCAATATTTTATATCCTGAGTAGATCTTTTTTTTAAATCATGAGTAGATCCCAATATTTTAAATCCTGAGAGCTCCCAATATTTTAAATCCTCATTAGATCACAATATTTTAAATCTTCATTAGATCGCAATATTTTAAATCGTCAGCAGATCGCAATATTCTAAATCCTGAGTATATCCTACTATTTTAAATTCTGAGTAGATCCCAATAGCTTCAATTCTGAGGAGATGCCAATATTTTAAAACCTCAGTATATCCCAATATTTTAACTCCTGAGTAGATCCTAATATTTTAAATCCTTAGTCTATTCCAATATTTTAAATCCTGAGTAGAATCCCAATATTTTAAATCCTGAGTAGATCCCAATATTTTAAATTCTCAGTAGATCTAAATATTTTAAATCCTCAGTAGATCCCAATATTTTAAATCCTTATTAGATCCCTTAATTTCAATCCTAATTATATCCCAATATTTTAAACATATTAATAGATACCTCAGTTTTACAACTGATACTCTGGCCTAGTTTTCAAGCAGCGCACACTACTAACGATGTATTTTCCCTCGATATAACCGGGACAATTGAAATTATAAACGACCATGCTTCTACTTTCGGGCGAGAGTCTCTCCTTAAAATTGAAGAACATTTCTAGTTTAAATTTTTTAACGATAACAATATTAAAATCTTGTTGAAGGTCCCAGTCTGGGCGATCTTCGCTTACGTTACCTGTTCCGGTACCACGACGAGCCGGGTCTCTACCGCTCGCCCCTTGTATTTTTAATGCTGAGTAGATCCCAATATTTTAAATCCTGAGTATATCCCAATATTTTAAATCCTCAGTAGATCCAAATTATAAATTTGAATAATTTATAATTAACGATGGTAGAAGTGACGAGAATGGGACGCATCGAACCTGAGTCTTTGTGAGTTTGCGATAGTCTATATAATATTCGATGGAAGCTGTCTGGATCCTCACCAGAGGCATGGCGGAGTCTCTACCCCTAACCTCACTAGACTTCCTGAAGCTGGTTGAGTTCTGCGCAAGGTTTAACACCTTCCATTTTCGTGAGCAAGCGTACCAACAAGTGTACGGGATGGCCATGGGATTGGATTTTTCCGCCGTCTCAGCATGCCTGTTCATGGAAAAAAATGGAGCTGGAAAAAACTGATAAATAAATTGCTTGGGCCAGTCACACATCCAATAGCTCAGGTAAGTAGACGACATGATCGTGATCGTCTCATGAAACCTCAACCATTAGAGGAGGTCCACAGTAAAAATGAGCTTCACCTGCAATCAAATTTACCGACAAAGAAAAGGAAATGGCGCTATGCCTCCAGTCCTGGAAGCAAAGCTTGAAATTATCCATCTACAGGAAGCCAACCAACAAAAATGACTTTGTTCACTACCTGTTGGCTCATGACTCTGAGAGCAAAATGGATATCATCATCAGTTTCTTCCTGCGTGCACAGAGGATTTTCAGACAAAAGTCCATCGCACAGGAAGAAGTACTTCCAAGACTTCTTCCACAAGCTGGGGTACCCTGTGACTTTGATCAGGATGGCAAGGACCAAGGCCATTAACATCTGCTAGTGGGCTACAGCAGTAGGGGAGGCGAGACATAACACAAGGTTTATCTTAGGCCCTACTAGCCCTCTCTCCATTGCACAAGAAAGAAAGATGACCCCACCATCCACCAGAGATGCCCGGAAAGCTGGAGTCAAAATCGGAGACAACTGGCACTCCAAACAACCGAAGGGAATAACTAGAAACTCCGTAGTATACAAGGTGGCCTATAGCGACTGCCCCCTGGCTTAATTTGGTGAGACACACAGAGGCGTGGACACCAGAGTAAGTGCGCACCTACAGGATATCCAGGCACGGTGGTTCAGCATCACCTTTACCGAACAATTGAGAGATGCTTACCACCGCATCAACTAGAGAGAAGCAAGAGCAGTCACATGTGGATCTAACAAAAGGAGGAGGAAGGCATTAGAAACAGCGTTCATGACCACGTCAAAATGCTTGAGCACCAACTCCGGCTTCTTCAATATAAGTCGGAACGTGGCCAAGCAATTGGTATTTCCCATTCATTTGCCTCCTTTACCGAAAAAGATGCAGTGAAACAACTATGAGCATATAGACTGCCCCCCGCACTGGTCTGGACTGATCAGTGATGAGCTAAGGAGATGGCCAGAGTAATTGTTCAGTCCTATTCGTATCTAAGCACCTGCTCCTCTCCTAGTTCTAGTTGCAGACGGGAAAGACTTGTCTAAGGCAGACTGGGATGCATACAGGAGAGCATTCACATTGGATTTCCCTGATCTGAACGGAGCATCCGAAGAAGATCTCGACGACGAACTGACTGCTATCAACAATTGCATTTTCAATGCTGACGCTATGGCAATCCGGAAAAACTCATTCAAAACGCTACTGCTGAACAGCTTTGCACGGGAGAGGATGGAGCACCAAGATCGCTTTAAGAAGATCTGCACTCGCCCCATCGAAGCGGTCTACAGGAGGCCAATGGACTTCCACCTTGTTCAGCAACTCAAGGGGCAGCAAAACACTGCACTGTCTCATAAACTGATGGGGAAATGGAACCATCCAATCGATAGAACAGACATTGACAGGAATCCGAAATCTTTTTGGTCAGCCATCAGCAGGCCCAAAGGGACTACTAGAACATACAACCCTACCACAATTTCGCACGAGGGAACCATGGCAGTTGTTCCTTGTGAAAGTGAGAAGAAAAGACTGTTCCGCGAAGTCTGGAAGAACGTCTTCAAAATATCCGATGAAGACGAGGAGTACTTCGACCCAGGCTTCTAGGATCAGGTCCTCGAATACATGGAGAGGAGCTCAACGCGTCCATGGTAATGGTATAATTCTCTGACGGCCTGAAGACCTCAAAAATTATATTTATTCCAAAGCTTGGGAAAACAACAAACCAGGTCATGAAATTTTGAGCTATCTCATTGCTAGAAACCTTTGGGAAGGTTTTCGAGAAGATCCTCATCAACAGACTAACAACACATCTGTTGGACCACTCTATGCTGAACGAAGAACAACACGGATTTAGAAAGCACCGTGACAAGGAGACAGCCATAGCCCACATGCTGTAACATGCAGCAACAGAGCAGGCTAATTGGTGCTGGAACAACTTCGTCTGTAAAGATGTAAAGAAGGCCTTCGATAAAGTCTGGATTGATGGTCTGAAATACAAAATCTCGCGACTGAGACTCACGCCCCATTTCGAAAAGAATCCTTTGCAACTACCTGACAAATAGGCAAGCTGTCATTAGCTTTGAGCAACATACGGGGAGGCTTTAGAGCTCATGTCCGGTGTACCGCAAGGAGGACATCTCAGCTCCGTCTCTTCACCAACTTCATGAGAGATATTTCTAAAACGATTTACGGAAGAACGCTTAAGATCAAGTATGCCGACGATGTTACCCAAATCGTAGTTTGAAGAATAAAATCAGAAAGGATGAGGGCAAAGCCATGGCTGCAGAAGCAAATACGAAGAAACTATAAACCTGTTGAGTTAGATCTAAACTGGTGTATTCTGCTATACCGCTCAAAGCGGCCTCATCTAAGAACACATCAAAGCTTCAGCGGGTGCAAAATCGAGGACTCCTGTTCATTAACAACACTAGGTGCAAAGACTTCCGGACCTCGAAGTGGTCGGCATAGATCAAATCAACGTATTTCTACACAAGCGAGGATGGGATATCGTGGCAAGACTGAAGACAATTCCCCACAGGGAGAATCTGGCTTCCCTTGACAAAGAAGCAGAAGGAGACAGATTAAAAAACCTACCTTTCCAACACCAAGACGACAGGATCCGTACCAAAATACAAATAGATAGACCAATGCAAAAGAAATAATCGAACAACAAATAAATCAAAATATCTAGTAGTGGGACAAACCAATTAGAAAAAAACTAGTAAAATCAAGTCAACAATTCTAAATAAAAAAGATCCCGTAGTGGGACATCATTATCAAACAAAGGATACAGCCCAACCACCGGGCATCTTTCCTTTATACTACTTCCTTCCATTTCTCTTTCATTTGCCCTCTCCTCTTTACATTACTCCTACCCCTCTTACTCTATCTTTATGAATACAATACAATACAATTTCATGCCTTAGTTTTTTATTACTCAGAGGAAGCTCCAAGGGAGCAAAACGTTAGTAATAAAGAACTTTGTACCACCTGTGGTTTCTCTTATTTTCTCTCCCCACTTATACACAGGTAAGTACTGAAAAACCAGCACTTTCTTTCCATTACTATTCAATCAATGACCACCAAAGTTTTCATCTTTTCGCCCTCTCTTCCTGTCCACTTTTTCTTTATTCATACCTTCCAAATTTATTAACACAGCTATTCCAAATTCTGACAACACGTTTCAACTTATTCCAGAAACCTCGAATATCATCTTTTTTTCTAACTTTGCAGGGCCTTAGACTAAAACAACTAAAATAGTTTCACTAGAAAACCTCAACATAACCCACAATTTTAAAGCACAATAAATGTCCAATGCCAATCTCTACTTACCTTTTTTTTTTTTTTTTTTTTCACGGGTAAAGGCAAACCCTTTCCCACACCCATCATTCTCTGACCGAATACATCCCTCTTGATTAACCGGGCTAACTGAGGGGGACAATGGGGGCAGGTCCAATAGTACCCCCTCTATAGGGCATTAATTAATTGACTTTTAAGATAGGCACAGGGCTACTGTATGAGAGTTCCTAAGCCCCCTGATACAGGTAATGTGTTAGCATTGGGTTACCCCGGTTGGGTTTTCTAGATATTTAGTGAACTCTTTAATTATTTGTCGCCTTTTGGCTTGACAGTAAATTTTCCTTCTTCTACACCCATCTGAGGAATATCACTAAAGTTTTAACTTTAACCTTCAAAATATAGCATATAAAATTTCATTTTGCTTCCCTTGGTGTCAGATCTGCTGCCAACGCTTCTTCCTTTCGATTTATGAAAACCGAAAGTCGTCAGCCATTCACTTTTTCACCTCTTCATTACATATTTTTTATTCCTCCTATCTATATACTATCCCTTTTATTTAAATATAGTGGAGGAGAAGCATTGATTCCTATATGTAACTTTAAGCAGAACTCAATTACTTTCTTTTTTTTCAATTTCAATAGAAATTTATGATCGAATTGCTTAGGGTGTTTGGGGGGCTTTATTTTCTTCGTAGTATAACCAAATGTAAAGGATCAATTTAATAAAAATATAGACAAATTTGTAATTACTATTTGTTAAAGTGAAAATATTTAAGTATCCTAAATACTGGGGAAGACAAGAGATATTTTGTGCCTTGCTTTTATTGGCCAGTTTAAGTAAAAATAAGGAGCTCTTATAGAAACTCAGGACGCGGTTAAAAGGATTAACTGGTTAATATGAATCTTACAAATTAAAAGGATCGATATCTTACGATAAACTTTAACCCTATCAAGACTATCGGTCTTTACCATCACTTGCAATTGAATAGAACCAATAGAGGATGACTTGATCATATATTACATGACGATAAACTCTCCGTAATGGACTCAAATAAGTTAACACCACTTATAGAATATTTAGTCCTGATAATTCATTTATAAGATGATAAAAACATAAATTTAATGATCATGGCTGTTTAATTAACAGGTAAAAGAAAATAATATCATAAGAATTAAGATTATAAACTTTGTTAAAAAGTGTTCAACTAAAAAATGGCCACCAGCAACAAGAAGGAACATTTGGGTAGATGGACTGTTTAATCTTTCATTTGTAGTCGAGGCGATTATAAAACACACACAAACGACATATGATGGTAGCAAGTACAAACTATGTACAGCATCGAAAGAAAAGGAAGGCACTGTGGAGAATAGTGGAGAATGACCAATCAATTTGAAACCAAAGCTGGAATTCCTGGCAAGGTGAAATGTGTGGAGACCATGTCAGCAGAGAAAGAATTGGTGTAAGCGCTGGTAGGTGAAAAGAGAGGCAATAGGTTATAAATCTAACTCTCAGGTGGTTGTTTTACATTCTCTTTCGAGTGATATAATTGCCAAGGTCCACTCAAAGTTAGCTCAGGAATTATTAAAAAAAAACGAACTATGGGTCGGATTGCCTCACTTGTTGAAAGTTTTGAAGGTTTTAAAGTCATAAGTGTGAATAATTGAAAGCACGCCTCATAGGTATGTTGACCTTGTCTCATAATTCCTAGCTTACAACGTCCCATTCGGTTGTGTCATTCCAGAGTCATTTATTTAGATGTTGTGGTTCTTTAAATTAATGCTTTGCATGTGTTTTAGTTTGTGGTTTTATGTTCTTCCTATTTTACATCTATATTTTAGTGGAGCGGTTTTTCGTTTCTTTTGTGTACTAAAATCCTTTGCCTGTGCTTTTCGTTTGCACTCTGGCTAATTCATACCTTTCTCACTTGATATTGATTGGTATGTTTAAGTATATCTTGTATAGTTCCCTTTATTAATTATTTTTTGGGGTTCTTTTGTAAGTAGCTTCCTTTTATCATTACTTTTTCCTGCCTCTTTACCCTCTGGTATTGTCCAATGTCCAAACTCTCTCATATGTCATTTTTCCTCCCACCTTATCACCTCCAGCCTCACCCATCTTCTGTAAGCTCGTCATGAGCGTAAAAAAGCAAAGTTTTTGCCACCTTCCCATGGCAGGAGTAAGTCTACTATTAGCGCAATCTACCACTCCTAAATAACCTGTTTCATTTGGCTAGTTTAAGCCGTCGCAGTAAAAGTGGTTTCATCTAGTCTTTAGCGCATGAGTAGAAATAACATGTACTGCCACGGCAAGTGTAAGGGCAAAATTAATTATTGAAACAGTTATTTTAAGACAGTTAAAATGAAATATTGATTACAGCCTTTTACTTGGCTTAGATGAGGAGGCTATTGCTCTAATAACCTCATAGCACCTTGCTGTATATTGCTTCCTAACTGGCAGTCGCTTGAGGTAGTTTGAGTTGTTCTTACTTTGCTAATTAAATAATAAAACAACTTACTCTATTATCTTTACGCAAAAGTAAATTATCACAATATATTAACACACTCCATCAAAACATATAAGGATCACTTTCTCGCTGTCTCCTACGAAGATTTTTTCCGAGTAGACCCCATCATACCTCCCTCATCTCGTAGCCCTTCTACTAACCCTTCATCTCCCTATGATCAATCCTTTTTCCTACTTACTTTCTAAACTGTCCTACACCATTATCCAATAAAACTAATTTCATTTTAGACTTTGTTGCATTTGATGAGATAACCCCCTTTGACCTTGCGAAAACAGAGCTCATGAGCAATGCAAACGCTATTTCACCAGCCATTTCGCCTTAGGGTTATTTGTTTATCTTTGTTTCAAACCCACAAGACTGCGTGATGGTAGTAAGGGTTAAATTATTCTTCCCGTTTCTCCTTCACTCTCATTACAATCAACTACCCCAATCATTTTCCGGTTGCAGTTATCTACCGTTTCTCTGATCACACATCCGAAAGCTTCTTAGATAACTTAGGTAGAATTTCTTAACCAAGCCAACTCTTCGGCAAGATTTTCACATCCACTTAATGGAGGCAAAGAAAATCTTTAATTTAATGATAGTTTTGTTGGATAAAGAGTGAGATCGCTGATTCTTTAGTTCATTGTGTAAAGAAATTTTCATAAAGCATCGATGACTCCACTCTTATTTTACCCAAAGATCACCAAAATTTCTATGTTTATCCTTGCGTTTTAAACTTAGTTTTTCTTCCTTGAATCTCTATTGCATTGTTATTTTTTTTATGTTAATTTGCCTTTTCCGGAAACTTTATGGATTTCTTCAAATATAGAGAGTAAATATACATCTTACCTACAACGATGAGTTTTAATCGGCGGGTGATGGATGGAGAATTACTTGTGTGTACAGTGCATCGATACTCCGCTTGATCATCGTCAACCACTTCAGCTATGTTTAGTGTCTGTCCGCTGTCCTCAAGGAAAAACCGATGGACATCCTCCTTAGCCTGACCTCCTCCAGAGACCACAAGGACCGGACTCAATGAGATGCCGGTCAGAACTTCTCGAGGCGATTCGCTTTCCCTCGCATCATAACTACGGGAAGAAATTATGGAAATCACTTGTCTTTATTCGAACTATGGCAGTGAGGTACAAATTATATCTATTTATTAGTATCAGCTGTTCGAGAGAGTATGTGTGATTTGGTGGAATCTATGGAGATGATTTCTAATACTGAACATTTTGTGATGATGTGCAAGAGACAGGTTTGTACCTTGTGTTAAGCAGGAATACCGTTGTACCTTGTGAAAACCATGAATAATAATTTTATGCAATTTAGGAGACGATTTATTGTAATTCATTAAAAAATTTCAAATCATCGTTTTTCATCCATTTCAGATGTCCTGCAGGAAGTGCCTCTTCATATGAGTCCTATCAAGTTGAAAACTTCACCAGATGGCACATTTTTCTGTAGCTCACTTTTGTCGCTTTATTTGCAGGAGGCTCACACAATCGACTTTTATGTAGACATCTTGGCATTACTCCTAGTTGCCAGGAACGCCCCCGAATGTTTCAGTTGTTGAAGAGGACGAAACCATTGGATTACCAACATTTTGTTACGTTTTATGAAAAATCAGACCTAAGTAAATCTGTCCGATTCGGGTAACTGTTACAAGATTACGTTCGTGGAAACAATGGGCAAATACAAGATGTACACAAAGAAAATTGAGTACTCAGTCTGCTGGAACTAAAGTTTGTAAGTAAAGTACTTAGAAGAGGATAATAGGTTTTTAACTGATTGTGAGGTAATCATTTTAAGACAAGTCCTGCTGGATGGCGTTATCATTAATGACAAAGGACTGTAGTTTTATAGTTAATTAAATTTAATCAAAAAGTTTTAGTCAATTACATTTGATGCTAGCACATTTTATCACACAGTAGTGAAACATAATTGTGTTTCAATTCAAATCATATATTCCATGAAACCACTTTAATGCTTTGACGCACCAAATATTTAACACTAGAGATTAAGTAGAAAAGCGGAATGGGATTCTAAGGTCGTTTTGTGTTATAGTAATTGATGCTCGTTCAAAGTTCAAAGTTCAAAGTTAATGAAATTGATGAAATGTGTGGTAGGTTTTCATACGTGTGAAAATGTTTACTACTTTGCACTGGTGTTAGGGCATCAATAGCATGCTTTCTTCTTGTTTGTCTAAAAATTATTTTTCCTCCATCAATAATATTGCTGACAGTCAATGACGGTCAGGTATTCCATTGTTATATATATATATATATATATATATATATATATATATATATATATATATTTGATTCCATTAATAAGTTTCTCCGCCATGGCTTTCACTTTCAAGCCTTTCAATTGGTTTTTATTTTGCTAATTATCTTTTGTTTCATATGGGCATTTTTGCCTCTTTTATTTGTAATTGACTATTTATTACTTCGTTGTTTCTTTTTATTTAAATTATAGTTAGGTTCTTGTCATTGTATTTAGTTATTCATTTATTATTTTCAGTTCGAATCTTAGTTTGGGCACTTCGCCTCTTTTCGTTTATGTTAATCTATCTTCCTTTTCTTATTATTATTTGGTTAATTTTGTTGATTATTTATTCTTCTTCCCTTCATTTTGTTTCAGTTAAATTTTAATTTGGGCACTTCGCCTCGTTTAGTTAAAGTTTTTCGGCTTTTATACTTCTCCTCTTCTTTTGTGTTAATTAAATTTTTATTTGAATTTGGGCACTTCGCCTTTAATTAAAGTTAATTTTCTTATGTATATTGTTAGGTGTAAATAAGTCTTATATTCTCTCTTGCACAAGTTCTTCCGCTGGGGAATAGAGATGTCCTTTCTACTATGCGTATTCTGTGTTCTGGTATATCTAAATTGCTGTTAATTGTTGGAAGTATTTCTTGGTCTACTTTGTCCCAAGTCTTTCTCCCAGCCTTTGGATCGCCATATTGATCAGCGTCGAAGAATACTTTTGTCGAGGTAATACTTATTTTGTTGTTTTAAGGAAAAGGCATCTCAAACACGTAAAGATATAGTAAAACAACCAGGAATTATCCCAAAATAGACATATATTTAAATTTTAATAATCAACTAAAAAAAATACATGAACCACAGAAATACTACGAATTTAAATACAGAATAATGACTTCAATAATTTTTTAAGTAAGGCTTTTTAACTTGACCTTATAATGTTGGTTAACTCGCAACTCACTTCAATATACAAGAAATAGGCTAATTGTCACTACTGGAGTTTAAATATCTTGGTTGATCTGGGGGCGGGTTTGAGTCTGACTTTGAACTCAATGAGCCCAGACACCTCAGGAATCCGGTGGGTTCTTTGACGCATGCTTCAACCAGATGGTTGGTGGTAGACGGGATGACTAGGCAGTCACAAGTGACTTTAGGCGAGATGGGGGGGCCACACGGTATTCGAGGGGGAGGGGGTCTTCTTCAAGTGCGAGAACTATCACGAGAGTAAGTTGAACTTGGTTCTTAAACCAAGTTAACTTAGAGCTCGGTGCGACCACCGGGTAACGAGCTCGAGGAGGAGCTTTTACTTCTTCGTTTCGGAAGTCCTCAAGGTCGAGGACTATCACGGCGCTTTGTGCTACACCAGGATAGTAGGGGGAGGAGGTTCTCAGACGAAAATCAGTTGAACCTTTTTCAAAAACCAAGTTAATTTAGAGTTTGGTGTGACCAACGGGTAACGGGCTCGAGGGGGAGCTTTTTGATGGGCGATGACTATCTCTGGGCTTTAGGATGCACCAGGATAGGAGGAGTCTTTCTGACGATAGTAAGTTGAACTTGAACAAGTTAACTTAAAGTTCGGTTTGATAACCAGGGACTAGCTCGAGGATGAGCTGCTTCTTAGTCCCCTTGGTAGCCCGGCCTCTGTTGCCGGGAACTTCGTAGCCTCGTTGACTCACGGATTCTACCTCGTTTTTCCCAAGTGTTTGGTATTTATACCTCGCCACCCCACTGGGGTAGGGGTAGGAGGGGAACTTGTTGACGTGCCGCAGGAGGGTTCTTACTCCAACAGTTTTTCTCAGCAAGTCTTCCCTCTAGTCCAGCTGACCCTTTGAATATGGTCGATCATTTCTTGCCAGTTATAGGCAGTGTGGCTTTATTCTGTACTCTCTGAATCGTCCTGAGAGAGGTATAGCTTGCCATCTGCGTTATCACAGCCGAGTATACCAGGACTGAGCGTACCAGGGCCATGTAGAGTTGTTTTCTTATTTGGCACGTTCGGGCTTCGCAAACGGTTCAGTTTCTTCAGCTCTCTTTTGGCTAGGGAGACTCAGTTTTTTACGTGGGCCTTGTATCCGGATTTAAAAAGATGTAAGCCCAGGACCTTTCCCTCGTTTGAGTAAAGATAAATTTCATTGTCGACGAGGACGTCGTCTAATTTCCGGCGGTTCATTGGAATCATATTGAACTTCTGGCAGTTGGTCTTTATTTTTCGCTTTTTTTCATAACGATTGATGTTATCAATCTCGGCAGCTGTCGCTCTTGCTTGACTTCCGGCGTTCCTGAATGTACTTGAAATGATTTGTGTGATGTTATCTGCGTATTACAGATACATCCAATCATACCTCACTGGAGCAGGGAGGTCAATTGTGTACATGAAGTACAACGAAGGACTCAGACAGCTGCCTTGTGGAACTCCCGCCTCGAGGTTGAATCCGGGTCCTTTGCAGCACTCGATCGCGATTTGAACTCTCTTATCCGTGACATAATTACAAATGACCCTTTCCAAGATTGGGTTTAGCTGGAGGTTGTGGATCTTTAATCGTAGCCCTCTCAGCCAGACCTTATCGAAGGACTTCTTTACATCCCGCAGCACCACGTCTAAATATTTTCTCTCAACTTTGCTACATGCGAGTTTTTCCGTTAGGAGGGCGATGCGGTTTCCGTTCCTCGTCTCCTGCGGAACCCGTGCTGCTCAGGATTGTGAGCTCCTAGCTCGGCTAGTTGTTCTTAAAGCCTGTCAGCCAGGAACTTCTCATAGACATTCGCAACGAATTCTAGCAGGGCGATTGACTTGTAATTGACCAGTTGATCAGAAGGTTTACCTCCTTTGAATATGAAAATTATTTTAGCAATCTTAAAACTCTCAGGGAAGTAACCCGTATTCAGGAAAGCGTTGTAAACGTTTGTAATTCTCTGAATGATTTGCTGTGGAGCATTTACCAAGTTGTTTCTGGTGATGCCCGTCCAGCCTGGTGCCCTTTGTTCAAAGGTTCTTACAGTAACCATGATTTCCTCTGATGTTATGGGACGGCTATGGTCCGCCATCACTCTGCCTTCGTCTACTTGATGTTGTGGGTGCGTGCGGTGCATAATCTGATTCAGATCGTCGATCAGTTGGCCTTTGAATTCTTGGTCGAACTCTTCATTGTCTTCTGAAGTGATCCTGAAGACGTTTTTCTAAAGATTCATGAATCTGTCTTTTAGACCCGCCGGGTCCTCTATATAATATCCGTTCTCTTTTATTCGATCCTTAGTTCTTCCGGTTAGTCCTTTGAGGTTCTTGACTTGACGCCAGAATTTAGCCGAGTTGAGCTCTTATCGATTTTGGCTATCAGGCTGTTCCATATTTCCTCTTGTTGGACGTTGATAGCCTTTTTTAGCTCGGTGTTAAGGCGCCGAAGGAGCAAGCTTCTTTCCCGGTAAGACCTTCCCTTCTTATCTCTTCGTACACTTCCGTGTGAACACGAGCGATCTCTCTCATCTCATATGTCCATCTGGGCTGAGGAGGTGTTTTATACCCAGTCTTGGGTATGCACTTACGGTCTGCTTCTAGTATAAACGTAGTTCCCTTTTCCAGTTGTTTATCTATCTCCTCCAAGGCTGCGTCGCTTAGGTCAGTTGGCCAATGCGTAGTTTTTTCGGAGAGAGACTTGAAGCTGGATCGGAGCAAGTGATAATGTGATGAGAATCGCTATGCGATCACTTGGGATTGTTGGGGTCGGCTCACTATGGTAGTTGAATGGGAAGCCTTCACTTGTTAAGATTATGTAAGGTTTGGTTGCTGATATGGAAGTGATATAGGTCGGAAAATCCGGCCCTATTCTTTGGATGTTTTTTCTTCTCATAATCAGTTCCAAGTTTCGGCCTCTTTCGTTGGTACTACCATAACCCACCGCACGGCATCTGGCATTGAGTTCGCCCCCTAAGATTGACATTCTGCGGTGCCCAAACAGTGTGCAGAAGTTATTTAACCCGAGATAGGCTCGACGAAGGGGTTGATAGGCTGCAGCTATCACGAGGTCTCCTACCAATATGTGGAGTTCAACCGCCACAAAGGATTCATCCCGTTTTGGTAGATGTTTGAACGAGATGTTCGCCTTGATAGGTATTGCAGCACCATCAAACCTTTCCTGAGAAGGATTCTTCATCACCACTCTGTAGCCAGCCCTGTATTCTAATTTGACCAGATGTAGTGTAAATGCCGTGTCCGTTATAAGAATGATGTCTGGGTCAAGCACCCGGAATATGTTTCCATATGCCGTTGCTTTCCCCTCCCATCCGTTTACGTTGAGTGTCAGAATCCTCATTCTATTGCTTACTCTTTCCATGTTGTCTCTTTAGTGTTTCTGGGTTACGTTCTTCTTCCTTTCGTTACTCTTCTTCCTGAACTCGGCGTTAGAAATCTGCTCGCAGGTGTTGTGATGTAGGGTCACATTCTGGCAGATCAGAGCTTCTTCTACCATTTCAGCGTCGACTTCAAAGTCGTATTCTCATTTAAACACTTTTGCTTTAATTCCGTGGAACATTTCCCTGGGTTCCATTTCTTCGGGAAAGGAGAACTGGTCACATGCGTAAATTTTAAGATTGATATTATCGACACGCAATCTTTTGTTTTTCTGTTTCTTTCCTTTGACCTTCTTTGTTTTGGGGGCTTCGGTGTCCGATGAGTCTGAGGACTCCGAGGAACCATTAGTATCAGACACAGCATTTTCCCTCTCTTCGCTGATTTCTTGTCGCTTTTTAGGGGCAGGAGCTTTCACTTCTACTGCTTGTTTCTTCTCTTTCTTCTTTCCAATTTTGGGGTTGTTTTGTCCATTTATTTGTTGATTTGGGACCTTCTGCATTTGAAGGACATCCCTACAGGGATTGGGGTTGTCCGGGAACCACATTTGGTCCATACTATTTTTGGCGAGCATTTGGTTTAGCTCTTTAGCGAACGTGCCAGGGCGCGTGAGATTCATGACGTGCGCGTGAAGGATGCACGCATAATCTTTGTTGAATTCTCATTCTGCAGCTTAAGGTATGTTAATTGATGTTCGTCGTTAGTTGTAACGTATATGTCATCAGCAAATCTGGTGTGAACTTTCGTTGGGCTCTTCATTTTTGTTAAGAACATTTCTTCTAGGTATTCCATGTAGAAGTTCGCAAAAGTAAGGCACAATGATTATCCCATCTTGACTCTGTCAATAAGAGGGAAATGTTTGGGATCTAATCTTTGGAATGGAGCTTCAGTTGTGCATATTCTTAAAAGTTGTTTTAATATTTGGAGTTCCAGTCACGAGGGAGCAAAATCAGGATTTTCGTAGATGCACTTTATAAATACTTCGAGTTTTTTTCTATTGGCACATTGGTGAAAAGGCTCTTGACATCGAAATAAGCCGGGATGCCTCCTGGTAGGGAATTGTGAAAATTATCAACAAAATCATTGGTCGACTCATGTAGAATTTTAATGGGAGGAAGAATCGAATTAAAATATTCGGCGAGCTTATATTTCTGCATTTGGACTTGGGGAATAATTGGAGAGAGTGGGTCATTGTCCTTATATGCTTTGAGATCTCCATAAATTTGTCCGGGGCTATATTGACTTTCAACAGGAAAGAGCTGGATTTGATTGTGGATACTCTTGTTTTCGGACTTTAGTTTGTTTGTTCTTTTCTTCACTTGGTCCGTTAGGTCTTTCGTTATTAAGTAGAACGAAAGTTTGGGAGTTTTCTGCTCTTCTAATGATGTGTCATTTTTATCTCAACTTTTATGAGGGACTCTTTTAATCTACGGAGTATGATGGAGTGTCCATTGGACCATGCCTTTGCAAACCTCTAAATGGGAAAACTAGTGGGATTGTTTATATCGACTGAAAACCTAACATTTAATCACTAGAACAAATCTAGTGACCATGATAATGCAGGACAGGCGCTCAAGGGTGGAAGCCTGCGTCCACCTAGGGGTACACAAACCTGGTAACCACTGCTTTCGTTTTTTTCATTTAGGGGAGCTCTTAATTATCCACAGTGAGAGAGAGACCATGACCGCTATTTCATTATTATTTACTGGTCACATAAACAGCAAACCTAGGACTGGCACGCCGATATGCATGATAAGCAGACCAGAAGCTGGCACTACCAATTCCCGGTAAAAATATTGTGTATTTATATGTTGTATAATCCACAAAGGTAAATCTTCACTTTAGGGCAACCTGGAACTTCAAAGGGTGTTTCATGCGTATAGCCGCTAATTTTGTATCAGTTTCTCCCTAAGAGAGAGGAGAGGACAGCCAGACCAAGTTAAGAAATAGAAATACTTAGGAGTCGTTCTCTTAATAAAATGAGTGGTAATCGTGAAGCTCTGCTTCGAAAGCAGATATTTGTAGGGAAATCCTTTTACCAGAAAGACGTGTAACATCGCCACGCCATCCTCTCGCCCACTGGCCACGTAGAGCGATAGTGAGACGATGTTGCCTTTTGAGGTGTCAATAGCTAAACCTTGAATTACTGTTTATATCATAAGCAATAAGACGAAAATACACTTCAGTTATTGATCTGCATCACGCATCTAACTACCTATATGATCTATGATTTTTGTAAGTTATACTAGTCACTTTGTTATTTGTGTGAAAGTTAAGTTGTGGGGGCGCGAAGCGTGAAACAACTCCGATCACAAGTTTTCTACTAGCGGGTCGATCTTCAAAGGGCGCAGTACCCTCACTAAACAACTAGAGAAGAGTGCTGGCACGGACATGTGCCCCTGAAACATTTTATTCGTAACAAGATGTCACGAATCTAAACATCCCCTTGGAGACTGACCGACACACCCAGAGACCTAACTAGAGACTTTCTGTTGACTTAGCAGCCATCAATGTATTAAATCTGGCTCACCGCATTTAATATAAACATGGGCACTTAAGAACTGTTATATAGAGATGGTCACGTTACAGAGGGGTTATTAGCCATTTTTCATCCCATTAAGCACATCTACCCCCTAGGCCGCTTTTAGCTCGGTCATTTTGAACTAGTAGGTATAAAAAAGTTTGTCTATGGAGATTTCAAAGGCCTCTCTTCCAAAACAGCAAGAAGTCGCCACTCCGAAAATTGATAGAATTGGTGAAAGGATATTCTCGTCTGCTGGTTGTTAAATTGGGAATTTTTACCAATGCCTAGGACTTATACATGATCGCTGTGACTGGGAACTAATGAAGACCTCCCGATGTTAGCTGCAGTATGGTTGCTTGTGTTACACTTTACACCTCATTACAGAGTTATGACAAAAATGAGAAAACCCTAATCACTGAATTCATTGCACCAAATGACACCAACTCAAATTGAATTACCTTCTCCAGAATGTTTTCAGTCTTTTCATCGGTCCCAAAAGAAGGTTTAAAACTGTCCCTCTGTTCATTTATACCTAATTATCCGAGAATTCCATTCCTTTATGATCCGAGGAAAGAGTTTCAATTAAGGAGTTTTGCATTCCTAAATGCTTCAGCCCCCTGACACATCATGTTTCTCTTTTCTCCGATTTATCCCCCCACCCTACTATTTTAGTCGTCATCTTTGAGCAATATAGCTAACCTTTTCTTGATATGTCGTAGACGTACTAAATACACAAATCCCACGAAACAAACACCATCAACTAGTATATTGTGTAACAGAGTTTTCGAGATGTAGTAGTTTACTCTTTGATTCCGGTAATGCGGTTACTTCTCTTTCATTTCTCTTCTAAAGAATGAGTCTGTTGTTGAAAGTTCTGCAGGGTACACCATGCCTTAGTCGGGTGCCACTTGAAGGGCTCTCAAGAATTCTAAAATAAAAAACAGTTGGAGAATGACAGATATTTTTTTAACCTATAGCAAATCTATTAATCTCAAACTATTTTTTACTATTGTTAGAATTTTTTAAAAAGTAAAAAATAAATAAACAGTACTGATTTAAGTATATAAATAGCAAACAAATTGAAGGGTTTTTTACCTGACGCTAATGAGCAGGAGCCATGTCAATACCTTCTGGTAACCAGGAATAAATACTATTGTACCTTGTGATAACCATGAATTATCATCTTCCACATTTTTGGAAAAGATTTATTATAATTTATCACAAAATTTTAATTTATCTTATTTAATGAGTTTCTGGCGTTCTGCGGGAGGTGCATCTTCATATGAGCCAGATTAAGTTAAAAACTGTCTAATCCTCTCCAGCGGATAGTGCTTGTACATGTGATTCACTTTTGTTGCTTTATTTACGAGTCGCTCACACAATCGACTTTTTTGTAGACATCTTGGCTTTACTCGTAGTTCTCATGAACGCCCACGAATATTTTATTTTATTGAAAAGGATCGAATCCTTGGATTACCAACATGTTCTTATCATTTTAGGAAAAATCAAACCTAAGTACATCTGTCCTATTCGGGTAATTGTTACAAAATAGCCTTCATAGAAACCAAGAGCAAATGTAAGATGTACACAAAAAAATGGTTGGTGTAGAGTCTTCTGAATGATTTAGGTGCCGGAACCAAAGAATGATCACCAAAACAATAGGTAGGTACCAGTCTGCTGAAATTAAGTTCGTGGTAGAGGTACTCAGAAGAGAATAATATGTTTTCAACTGGTTATAGTTCATTTAAACAGGCATCTACTGCTGGATGACAATATCATTCATTATTTACGAAGGATTTTGGTTTTCTAGTAAATTTAATTTATTCAAAAATATTTAGTCAATTACATTTAATATTAACATATTTTGTCTCAAATTATAGAAAGATACTCATATTCATCTTATAGGTTCCATGAAACCACTTTAATGCTTTGGGCCACTTGATATTTTACACGAGAGATTAAGTTGCCGGGCGGAATGGGATTTTAAGGTCTATTTTAGTTGTACTAATTGAGGTTTGTTGTTAGTTGTTAGGTATCTATATGTCATCAACAAATCCGGTATAAACTTGGGGTGAGGTCGTGATTTTTGTTAAGAGCATTTCCTCGAGGTTTCCCATTTATATGTTCCCAAATTAAGGCACACTGCTGACCTCATCTCTAATCGATTAATTTAACGGTAACGTTTGCAATCTGGGCTTCGGAATGAAGCTTTAATGGTACATATTCTTACAAGTTGCTTTAAGATTTATGGTTCAATTCGTGGCAGAGATAGATCATAGTTTTCTTAGACGCACTTGGTAATTATTTATTTGTATTGTTTCTTTTATTGGCATATTGGTACAAAGGATTTCGACAGAGAAAGAAGCTCGGGTGCTTCCTGGTGGAGAACTGTGAAGATTATCAAAAAAATAATTGGTTGATATTAGGGAAAACTTTGACGGGATTTAAGTAGAAGAACGAATTTTTTTACGGACTCTTTAATTGATAGAGTATGATGTGGTTCCCATTGGTCCCTAGTTTTACAAACTTATATATGGAAAACCTAGAGGTAATTCTTATATTGACTGAGCATCGCACAAATAATTTCATCAGTTGAACAAAGATGGCGACCATGAAAACGCAGGACAGCCGCTTAAGTATGGAAACCTTCATCTATGGGGTGCCACCTCCCACTCTGAGTTTAGTCTATATATTTTGGTGGCAATTTGCAGCCACACGTGTTCATAGGCTCTCCCCTTCTCGAGGGGCCCTTTCTTTTCTTCTTTCATTTAGGATTAAGGCCCCTTAGACTGACCTAACATTAATACGGGACCCCTTTTTGATGTCATAATTCTCTGCCCCATGATACACTCCCTACGATTACACAAACTCGGTCACCACCTATTTATTTTTGTCACTTAGGATAGCTCTTAAATTCTCAAGAGGCAGAGAGACCATTGCCGCTACTTCATTTATTATTACTGGCAAAACAAAGTTCAAACGTACATCTGGCACTCTGACATGCATGCCAAACAGACTGTAAGCTTGTGCTACCAAATCACGGTAAAAATAATGAGTATTTATTTGTTAATTCACAAAGTTAGATCTTCACTTGAGAGCAACTGGGAAATTCAAAGGGCGTAGCATGAATTTAGCTGTTTATTATGTAGGAGTTTCTCTCTAAGAAAGAGGAGAAGGGAACCAGACTAAGATAAGAATTGGAACTTCTTAGGAGCCGTTCTCTTAATAACATTGAAGGTAGTTGTGAAGCTCTGCTTCAAAAGAAGATAATTGTAGAGAAATCTTGTTACCAGAAATAAGTGTAACATCACTCTCCTCCTGCCTAGTGGCCCAGGTAGAAGGATAATGAGATGATATTGCCTTTTGAGGTATCAATAGATTAACCTTGAGGTACTCATTATATTATAAGTAGGGGCACGAAGATTCACTTAATTCCACTTATATCTTCTGATACCTTCCAACCACAGATAAATTAATAAAATAAGTTATTGATTTGCATCCCGCATCAAACTACTCCAGCCTTTAATACCTAAGATTTTTGGAATCAATAGTAGTTTTTTTCGCTAGGTGTGTGAAATATGTTGTTAGGGCGAAGGGTGCGCCCGGACCGACTACAAGTTTCCCACTAGCTGGTCGATCTCCAAAGGGTACAGTTCCCAACTCAACCACCAGATAAGAGAGCTTTCTCAGAGAAGTGCCCCTTCTGTGATTTATTAATTGACCTGAGGCTCTCCGTTGACCTGACAGCCATCACTCTATTAAAGCTCACTCACCACAGTTATACGGAGATGGTTTTATCTCATTAATCAGGTCTAACCCTCAAGACATTTGTAGCTTGGTCTCTTTCAAGCTCTAAGTATTCAAAGGTTTGTCTATAGAGGATTTGTCGTATAATGCCCCTTTTGATCACTACACCTCTGACACAAATTTTGTCGTAGTATACCTTGTGGAACGTGATCTACTTCTTTGATAAAGTAGGATTTGATCTAAGAGTGCTAATTTTGTTATTTTAAGGAAGATCCACTTCAAACACGTAAGGATATAGAGAAACGCACAGGAATTCCCCAAATAAACTTATATTTTAAATTTAACAATTTACTACACAAAAACAAAACATGAACCACAGAAATACTACGAATTTTAAAATACACAAAAAGGACTTCAATTAACTTGACCCTCTAATATTGGCTAATTTGATACTCACTTCCATATACAAGAAATAGGCTAATTGTATCTACTGCAGTCTAAATACCTTGGTTGCTCTGGCGGCGGGTTTGAGTTTGACCTTGAACTCAAAGAGCCCTAGACACCATAGGAATCTGGTAGGTCCTTTAACGCGTGCTTCGACCAGATTGTTGGAGGTGGTTGAGATCACAAGGTACTTTGGCGAGTGTAGCAGATGGAGGTCCACACGGTATTCAATGGGGGGGGGGTCTTCAAGGGCGAGAACAATCACGGTGCTTCAGGAGGCACCAGGGTAGGCGGCGTCTCTCTGGCGAGAGTAAGTTGAACTTGGTTCTTAAACCAAGTTAATTTACAGTTCAGTGTGACCACCGGGTAACGGGCTCGAGGGTGAGCTTTTTCTCCTTCGTTACGTAATTCCTCATGGGCGAGGACTATCCCTTGGCTTTAGGATGCACCAGGATAGGAGGAGTCTCTGTGACGAGAGTAAGTTGAACTTGAACCAGTTAACTTAACGTTCGGTTGAAAAACCAGGGACTAGCTCGAGGATGAGCTGCTTCTTAGCCCCCTTGGTAGCCCTGCCTCTCTTGCAGGGGACTTCGTTGCCTGGAGACTCACGTATTCTACCACGTTTTTCCTAATTGTTTGTTATTTTTACTTCGTCACCCCACTGGAGTAGGGGAAGAAGGGGGAGCTTGTGGACGGGCCGTAGGAGGGTTCTTATTCCAATGGTTTTCCCCAGCAAGTCATACCTCGGCTCCCGCTGGCCTTCGAACTTGAGAGAAATGCATCTCCAATTTCTTACTAACTCTCGTGGGGGAAATCTTGCAGTTTAAAACAATTTGGCTTTTCATAGAGACGAGTGGTGAGGGGCTGTGGTTACGAGTTTGATCCACGGTGCCGGGTCCGGATGTTCTTGCGGTCACCGTCCCGTGTCTCCACTGGGAGAGAACGAGGGAGTGACGATTTCCTTACAGGATTCATAGGCCTTTCTTCCAAAACAGCAAGAAGTCGCAAGTCAAATAATTGCTAGAATTGGTGAAATGAGTCTCGTCTTCTGGTTGAGTTAAAGTGGAAGGTTTTCACCAATGCCTAGGACTTGTACTTGATCGATGGGACTCGGTAGCTATAGAGTCCTCCTTCCTGATCTCAGCTGCAGTAAGGCTGCTTGTGTTATACATTAAACTTCATTACAGATAAAGAAGGAGATCAAAATTCCCCAATCCCCGAATTCATCGTACTAAATGACACCGCCTTAAATTAAATTAGGATGTTTGAACGTTGTTAGTCTCTTTAGCAGTCCCGGAGAAGGCTTTAAATTGTCATTCTGTTCATTTATACCCAACTATCAGAGTATTTTCCTTATTCATGATTGAAGAAGAGGGATTCAATTAAGGAGTTTTGCATTCCTAAATACTTCATTCCCCTAACACATCATATTTCTTTTTTCTTCTATTCTCACCAACATTTTTAATCACCGACTTTAAGCATTGTAGCTCATCCTCTCTTGAATTTTCGGGAACGCAATAAATATTCAAATTACGTGAATTCCACGAAACACGTCTGCAACTCACAAATTATCTTCCAATTATTTTACAAGAGATAAGATTGAGAGTTCGATTAGAATATAGTAATAATAATAAGTATTAGCAGCTCTCTTCTCACCTACTATTTTTTTTTTCTATTTGATTTTTTCCGTGGACGGATTAAATATTGAAATTACGTAAATCCTACCAAACCTACATGTGTAGCAATATATTGTATAACAGAGTTTTTCCAGAAGTAGTATTTTACTCTTTGATTCCAGTAATCCGGTTACCTCTCTTTCATTTCTCTTCTTGAGAATAAGTCTATTGTTGAAAATTCGGCAGGGGACACCATGCCTTAGTCGGGTGCCACTTGAAGGGCTCTCAAGAATTCTAAAAAAAAAACAGTTGGAGAATGACAGATATTTTTCTAACCTCTAGCAAATCTACTAATCGTAAACTATTTTTTTCTATTGCTACAATTTTTTAAAAGTTAAAAAATAAATAAACAGCAATGATTTAAGTATATAAATAGCAAATAAATTGAAGTATTTTTTAAAAAATGCTGCTTATTACGGAAAAACAAAGTATTCTACATAAAGGACGCCATAAATTAAGCAAACCATCACTATAAACTAAGTTCATTCTACATAAAAATGTTTAAATGAATGTGTTTGAACACATTCCTGTAGCTCTCCTTTAAATTCTCAAAGCTGCACAGTTCTCTTTTGAGTATCTCTGTGTGCATAGTATACATATTGTCCTGAGGATTTTCCTAAATGGGAATTTCTAAAAAAGCAAATTGCAGACATTCCTTGGTGTGGCCCACCACGTTGATCTGGTCATAAATTTAGAGCGATGCGATCAAAGAAATAGATGACAGCCACTACTGAGCCCTACTCCTTGTGTGACATAGTGCAGACTCTACTGCCACAGGTATGGCCTTCCAAGGGTTACCTCCTTAATCTCTGGCAACAACAACTCCTCCACTCACTCGATATACCCAACAGATGACTTTCTCGTGATCAGCAACATACTTTTTTACTGTATGATTACAAGTCTACCTAAACACTGCCCAATCGCAACGTTATATCAACCAAGCCTTTGGAGAAGATAACTTGTCGTCGCACAGCCTACGATTGGTGACCAATTTGATCTCCATGATCAGCCAAGAAGTGGTCGCCCCTTACTTATTGACATGACCATTAGTGAGACCGTATAAAAACTTATCCACATCTAACATCACGCGATCTAGCTGAAATTGTTAAGCTCAGCTATACAGATATTTTGCATCATTTATAGGAAATGGGCAAAGTCAGCAAACTTGATGTAAGAATTACCTGTAAAATGACCAACTTGGACCGCCAGCGCCACATAGACGCCTGCATGGCAGGGGTCTCCAAGAAACGTCGTTTTAAGTGGCTGAACAAAGTGGTCACTGCATATCTGCAGATGAGAAATGGTGTCTCCAGCCGAACGTAGCATGCAAAAGAAGATGGACAGACAGAGGTGCACCAGCACAATTCAGGCAAAGGTCGACCGATATCAAAAGAAGCTTAAGGTTTGTGTCTAGTGGGATGTGAAGGGAGTGACTTAATGCGAAATGTTGGAACGCCATCAGTCTCTTAGTTAACGACTATGCAGAAACGACCAGAATTGTCTGATATCATGCTTCTTCATGAGAGCGCTCGCGCAAACGTTGCAATTTATACTCGTAAAAAAACCCTGGAGCTGAAGGGGAGTTATATCTCTCCCAGCGTGCTCGCCAGACCTGGCACCAACAGACTACCATCTATTACAGGCACTGCAGAGCTTCTTAAATAACAAACGTTGGCAAATGGTGACGAACTTACAACTGCAGTAGAAAACTCCGTTGATAGCAAATCATTTGAATTTTATAACAAAGGCATCTATGATCTATCGTGTCGTTGGAAGCAGGTGCTCGAAAATAACGGTGATTAAAATGTTCATCAATGTGGGTTTTTTTATTCATTATTTCGTTGTAAATCATTGTTAATATAAATTGTGCAAGAACATCGTTTGCAACATATTCTTTCAACCGTAAACACAATTCATTATACGTTTTCTGCATAAATTATATCCTTGACTATATTCTTTATTTGTCAACAATTCTCTAGTCTATGTATATATGTTAATAAATAATTAAACATTGAAAATCATTGATTGAGAAATGTTCAAGTACGTTCTTGACCTCTAATTTACCTCTGAATCCAATTTCATAGTCATGAGAAATTCACAGACCTGAAAGAAGAAGCGAACCAGAGAAAGTGATTCCTCACAAGTTATCAAGACGTTTAGACGTGGCGGATAAAATTAATGCAAATTCCTTTAAACAAATGCACAAAAACAAAAAATCTTTTGTTGAAACTTGACTCAGAGTTTAATTATTTACGCCGGCTGCATTGTAATGCCCAAAGTCGTATTCGGATGTTTCGAAGATCGAGGCTCCAGATACATAAATTTACTTTATTAACGTGTTATTTATTCTCTTTTTTGATACTTCTATTCTTTCATCTTTCTAATCAATATATTTTTTCTTCTGCTTGCATTCCTCTCATGATGACTTACATTTGAAGTTTAAAAATCGTGTCTTTTCTTAAAGCCTCTTACAATTTTGCTCTGGGATCCATTTAGTGAAATGTTATGTAAACGACGCGGATCTTTTGGGTAAATCTGGCCTTGGTCTGGTTTCTTTACGCTTTATATAAGAAATATTTTGCATATTTAGATAAAAAATTAAACATATTTAATGATCTTGTTTATAATTCTTTCGAGAATGAGATAAAATCTCCTTCAAAGAGAGTAACATTGTCTTCAATGTGTAGCAACGGGTTAAGGGTAACTATCCATTGTTCTGGCTATTTTCTGCAAGCTGGATGTGGTAGGATTTACAGTGTGCAGTTTGTAATTTGTCAACATTCGCAATTTTCTGGCATTCAATATCTCTTCTTCTTATCATAGTATACTCAGTTGTGCTGCATCCGTGAAGAAGCAATATCATGGCTGAAGTCAATTCTACAAAGATTTGGAAAATGCAAGCCGTGCTGCTTGGTATTTTACGCCGGGAGATTCAAGGTGAAGATCTCCGAGTATTTGTATGTTAATCCGAGGGGTTTGCAGAGGATCAAGAATGAGTTGGATGAGTCTGACTCTGATCACGAAGAGGTAGGGCGGCTCAGAAACCTCACTCAAAGCGTTTCGATATAAAATGAACCATCATTTTGTGGCCGAGATCGAGTCCATCATTGGCAATGTTCCCTTTATGTCACTGAGGTTCATAGACAGGATCAAGGGAGTTTCGGAGTCTCTCACTAGACAGGTACTGCATGGAGACATCGGATAATATTATTCAAGATGAGACAGGGACAGCTTCTATCGCAGAAGGTGAAGGACAAGCGAAACGAATGTGCTGCGGAGCATGTAAACTAAACGAATCATCCGCTTAACCCTGAATGCTTTCGTTATTCTCATACGAGAAGAATTTCTGCCATGACCAGTTTTGAACTTGCAAATCAACCGTTGGCAGCTGTGTCCCCAATGATATACCGAGAGCCATAAATACTGACTTTCCTGTCCCTATCATGGTGTCTGGGGAGGTCAGAGCAGCAAGTTCACGTCCACGACCCAGGTGGATCTTAGGTCCAGGATCATCACATCTTTCACCAGGTTATGAAGGGGGATCGTCGAGTAGGCATAGAAAATGTTCTGACGCCGCCTGGAGGACATGATTGAAGCCGATGGAGATTTCATTGATTAAAAGAAATAGTACAGCACTCTTTCAAGTCTTTAACATGCAACCTTAGTAAATATATCTGCATTAATGAATTATGTATTTTATTTTATATTCAAATTAGGCGAGAATTTACCCAGCGCACATTGTAGAGAGATCTCAGGTTTCCAAAGGCTTCTCTCATGGTAGGGACTGGAAGAGAGGGGGTGCAACTCTATTGTTTGGTGTAAATTCCGACAATAAATCCTGAACTATTGCCTAAGGTAAAGGAAGGGAAGGTGTCTGACCCACTAGTGTACGATTCCTGGTGAAGTTGTCCAATTTTGGTTGTAGGGAGAGGCAGTGGTTCTTGAGAATTAGGGTGTTACGAGCATCGTATTATATCCAAGGGACTTGAATCACAACACTTGACAGTTGAAACGCTGAATATTACTATGTAGGCTTTAACACTAGCATGGCCAAGGTGTCGAAATTGACACCTTGCCATTTTTCACCTCTTTTTGGAGCCCAAACCAATGCATATAACTCATTATGCTTCTATGACAATTATTATTATTTTCTGCTGAAGTTATTAAAACGCAAATTTGTAATTTTTCAATGTTTATAACTTAATAGGAACATGCGAGTTTACCTTGGAAGGCCAAGGTGTCGAAAACGACACCATTTATATTTTGCTAGTACAAAGTGAGAAGATCATATTATTTCCCCTAATTTTTACTCCAGTGAACATTACATAATGTGATGCAATAAGATGTGGGTGGAGCCTATTTGTGGGTGGAGCATTTACAACATTTCGTAGTGTGGTGCAATAAGTTGTGGGTGGGGCATTCTTATTTTTCTAGAAATTTCCATAGAAATTTCCATTCAAATCTTTAGTGCTTTTTGTATTTATAAATTATCGTTAGTTACTTGTTCAGGACCGTACAAATCTGTACTGTGGTATAACCTGATAGCCTAAACTTTCCTTTATAAGATAATTTTATATATCTAGCTAGATTATATTTTCAGGTGCAGATAAATGTATTCCAATTGATAAAGCAATCGACATCCTGTGGGATTCGGTGACGATATAAGTAGTGAAAGTGAATATGAAGAAAATTCAACTAATCATAATAACAGTCAATTTGAATCAATTGAATCTTCAGAGTCTTGCTTAGAAAACGACCAAGAGGCATCAGCTCTCCAAACCTTTACATTGGATAAAAGCGAAGATATTGTAACACGATCTGGAGTAACGTGGTGAGCTTTCACGAAAGCAAGGCCTGGCAGATCAAGAAACGCATCAGTATTCAAAGTTAATCCAGGTGCCACATGAGCCTTGATAAATGATGTTTCAAAATCTCCATACATGGCATGGAAATCATTTATTGATGAGACAATGCTAAGAAAAAATCTCAAATATACTATTGCAGAAGCAAAATAGTGCAATCTTGATAACTCTCTCACTTTAGAAAGATTGGAACCATTTTTGCATTGGAATATTCTCGAGGAATATATGGTATGGGCCACAGTGCAGATTTTCTTTAGAGCAAACTTTATGGTCCTGATATTTTTCGAGAAACGATGTCTCTAAGACATTATAAAGAGATCAGAAAACATGTGCTATGATCTAAAAGGTACGAGATTAGAACGTATAAGTAATGATCAATTTTCCCATATAAGAGACATTTTTGCGGTATTTGCTCAAAAGTTCCAGAAGAAATTATACTCCAGAGTTTAACCTAACAATAGATGAGCAACTATTACTGATGAAAAATCGTTGTCCTTTTATTGTATACATGCCAAACAAGCCAGATAAATTTTGCATTAAATTTTGTATCTTAGCTGAAGTGAATTCAAAATATGTTGTCAATATAATATCGTATCTCGGTGCACAAGAAAAAGAATCAAGAAATAGACTACCTCTTGGGGAAAGTGTTGTGCGAAGATCACAGACACATTAAAAAGAAATGGCTATAATGTAACAATAGACTACTTCTTCACAACATTTGAACTTGCAAGAAAACTTCAAGATCAAGGGGCTTCCATAGTTGGTACAGTTCGTTCAAACAGCTGGCATCTGTCCGAGGAAATGACTGCCTATGAAAAGGGAGGACGTTACAATAGCAAATTTTTCTTTCAAGAAGAAAGTGGATGCATGAAGCTGAAGATCACACCATACCACCCACAAAGAGAAGAAAGCACTCCAGTCAAAGGTGTAACAATGCAACTGTCACTACATGTAAAATGTGCGACAAACCAACCTGCGGGAAGTATTCAGAAAAAGAAACGAATAATCAGCGCTACATGTAAAAAGTGCAATCGGAAATAAATAGTATTTTCTCATTTTAAAAATAAATTTTCATTCATATTTCCGACTTTTACTTTTCATAAAATAATAATATTAGGTATTCAGAGGGGATTGAGCAGATATTAGCTTTTAGATATTCTTTATTCACCAATTAGCAAAAGTGATATATAATATACAATGGCTCACCCAAACAATATTCCTGGCTACGCCATTGATATTATTATAGGACTAAGAGCACATAATTTATCTCTTTTAGTACAGATATTCAACCCTAAGATTTTTAAAATATACTTTGAAAAAAATAAAAATTATTGGTTGTGTCAAAATCGACACCTCGGCCGTTTTATATATACACAATATGTTGACTATTCTAGTGTTAAAAGCAAAGTGGGGTCAATTAGTTGAAGCCTGTGTTCAGGTCTCTTCTCAAAACTACAGTAAATGTGACTGATGGAAAAATTACTACAAACTGTAATAAGTTCCATGGATACATTGTCTGAGACGATGTAGAAGGTGAAAGTGCTGTTTCCACAATTCAGTTGTATCCATGCCAGTTATGTGGCGTAAAAGTTGTTGTGGGTTTGTTATTTTAATTTAAGAAGCAAAAACTAACGAGAATTACCTGACTAAATTGAGTATAAGCAGAGATCGGCAAAATTTGAAGTGGTAAAGATGGACGAATTGAAATGTGTAGGAGAAATTTAGCCGAAAATCTATCTACGAGAGTTGGTGCTGGGGGCAGTTCCAACCCTATATATACAATTATCTTCACTGACACATGGTGTATATAAGTAGTGAAAATGAGGAAAGAAAGTAACTTTTAAAGGTGTAATATTTAGATGTATTCAACTGTTTTCCATTTATACCTTTATATTTGAGTTTGGGCAATTTCCCTAGGTAAATTCTTTGGCTATGGTAAATGATGTACTTCCCATATATACTTTCTATTTTTTATATAAATAATATAATACAATTTTCTAACAGATATTCCTCCAGAATCTTGGCTGCAAGATTATCTCGGAAAAATATGTATTAACAAAGAGGAGGTCTAAAATATTTATCATGTCATATATCCTTAAATTCTCCCAGTGATTAACTTTCATGTATATATTTTAACATTATTATTATTATACTAAGTTTAGACAGGTCGCATAAAGGGTACCTAAATTGCCATATTTATTCTCAACTTCTTTATAATGAGCAAAGAAAGAGATATTATCTTTCTGCGCCATTTGCATCTAATCGTCATCGGATGTTGTATTATACGAGGGGCGGTCAATAAGTTTTGCGAATCGGTAGGGCAACACGGAGGAACGGGGATCGCTGTTTGTGGGGATGTTAGGACAAGTTATGACAAGTCAGGACTTGCAGCCCCACGCTCCTGCCTCGTCTATTTAAGAAGCAGTAGCTGATCGCAGATCTTCAGTCACAAATTTTTCAACAATGGAGAAGGTTGAGCACCGCGCAGTGATCAAATCTTTGACCAAGTAAGGCAAGAATGCAAAAGAGATCGTTCAACGCATAGTTGCATTGTAAACTAACACCGCCCCTTCCTATACAACCATTGCTCGCTGGAATAGGGAGTTCCACCATGGTCGTGAGTCTCTTAAGGATGACCACCGTCCAGGACGCCCGTCAGACGTGAACACCGAGGACAATGTGGCCCGTGTGGAGAGGATGATCCCCGAAAATCGACGGGTAAAGGTCGAAGAAATCGAGCGAGAACTTGGCATATCACATGGAAGTGTTGTCAACATCATCCACGACAATTTGGCCACGACCAAGGTCTCTGCCCGTTGGATCCCTAGAAACCTCACGCCCCATGATCGACTTCGACGTCGTCGAGGCCCACAAGGCAAGAGTTGCACAAGCTGCCCTGCGTGAGTGCGGATTTGAGGAGCTCAATCACCCCCCCTACAGTCCAGATCTGGCTCTAGAGACTACTTTTTATTCCGCTAGCTCAAGGCTGCACTGCGTGGACGCCTATTTGAAGACGATGAAGATGTCTAGCTCTCGGTCCAGAAGTGGATTGAACAGCAGTCGGGAGATTTTTGGTTGTCGGGTTTCGAAGCCTCATGGACAAGTCGCTCAAGTGCATTGAAGTCGATGGTAGTTATATTGAAAAATAATAAAACACTTTTCCTCATATCTCGTTTCCTTATACCCGAATTGCAAAACTTATTGACCGCCCCTCGTAGCATCGTATCCAGTCAAGATTCATAACTAGAGTTAATGGAGTGAAAAGGCCCTCTTCGATCCCTCGCTTTGCATACCGATCATATACAATCTCCGTGAATTACGAGAAATCTTTAGACAAGTGGTGCGGTTAGTATCAAGCAAAAATTCCCCATCGACGCTTCATCACCAGTGAGGAGATATTCAAAGCAAAGAAACTTTCTACGCCCTCCCCCCTTCCTCAATGGTAATCATTTCAACTCTATCTGTTCCATTTGTCTCAAAGGAGTAATCCATATTTTATATCATATTTATAGCCTTTGCAGAGCCTGGCAATCATTCTGCTATTTCCCTGCAGCAAGTCTATTACCATCGTGTTTATGGATAAATATAAGCAAATGCAGAAAACAATAACTTTGAAAAAGATTAACATATGGAAGGTAAAATTTTAAACACAATTCATGGAAAATGAGTTAATTACATGTTGGTGTCATGATATCGAATGATTTAAAACTTTCACAACAATGTAATGTAGCTTCCTAAAAGGTAAATAGGGTTCTAGGATAAATAACTAGACAATTTTCATTTAAATAAAAAAATATTGTTATTGCCTTATATAAGGCACTTTTTAGAGTTCATTTGAAGCATACAAAGCAATTCTATTCCTCATATATGCAAAGGATATAGTAATACAGAAGCATGTCCGTCGTCAAGCGACGAAATTAACTCTTGAACTTAGGAATAGATAATAAGACAGACACTTCAATTTACATTTACTTGAAGATCGGCATTACGTATTCAACTTATTTAAGTATTAAAAATACTAAACGAGTTCATTAATATATAATGCGTCAATATTTAGGCTCGATAACGGAGCGGTAATTAGAAATGAGAATTTCAAGCTAATAAACATCGAATTTATCACCTTGGTAAAGCAAAAAATTTAGTTTTTAATAAATAATACAAACTTTGAATAACTTTCCTAGGAATATCATTGAAATCTCAAGAGTAAATAGGTCAAGTTAAAAAATCGATAAATATTACTTTAAATATGTTTGCAGAAATAAGGATTGTTAAGCTGATTCTTATCCAAAGTTATCTTACACTTACCTGTCACACCTCTTTCTCCTCCAGTCCCTATCTTTATTT
Organism: Ceratothoa steindachneri; assembly: GCA_963969495.1. Lineage (NCBI taxonomy): Eukaryota > Metazoa > Arthropoda > Malacostraca > Isopoda > Cymothoidae > Ceratothoa > Ceratothoa steindachneri. Next base: position 1,917,434 of record OZ018339.1, read on the forward strand.
GTTCATAATTCAGTATATTATATATCTCCGTTCGAATTCCGACCATCGAAATTACAATAACTTTCAAATCCCACCTCAAACGAAAAATGTGATGCTTTCGATATTCTATCTACACTTTTAACACTTTAATTCCATCTAAAATAGCATTTACTCATACAAACATTCTTTTCACCCTCTAACACGATCTAACATCAAATCTGTGTTATCAGACTCTTATTTATGTGTAACACTATGGTTAACTCAACACTAAATATGTTAATCATCGCATATGTTCAACGAGACAAAACAGTCTCATATCATACGTCTTCTAGTACTCAACATCAATAACGTTAACTTACTTTTATTCTATATTTACTTCAGTTTCTTTCTTTCAAATACGTTTTGAAACAGTAAAATCAGAATTTACATGGAACTCAGTCTCAGCAAATAGGCCAAGGAATCAGGTTATGCGTATGTAAACAGCGCCAATAGCTTACATTTTCCATTAGCTTCGCCCCCTTGCGTCACATCCAAATTCGTATTTTTCTAAGCGACATCCATATACATATTAAACGCATAGACATCTAACAACCTTGTCTTAAACTCTATAATCTACCAAATAATTACCCCAGCCATGTTACACCCGATAGTATCCTTTAGTTCCAACAAATATCCTTTTCACACCATTTAAAACAAGGTTTTCCAAACTGTTCCCTACGGATGCTCTGGCTGCGTAACTGGAATATTAAGGCTCTCGGATTTCCTATCTTTATTTATGTCCCTTTAAATAAAGAGTTGGTTTCCCTTGTGTATATTTATCTAGGTTTTTCAATTTCAATTCTCTCTCGTTCATGAGAAATATACATTTTATATTCGCTGCGCTTTTAACTCTATTTCTCGTTTGTCCTTTGAAATCCCAATTAATATCTCTCACTTTCAGTCCTTCTGATCGAACGAGAGTGGGATGCCCTAAAAGTTTGAGTCTATTTGAGAGAATTTTTATTTTCCCTCGTCGCTGAGTGGTCTAAGAGGTTGCTTTAATTGAGATCAAAGCGGTTAATGGCTGCCTCAGTGTGCATGGATTTTTTCGAAATAAGGAATAATAATTTTTTTCCAAAAAATTATTCCGTTTCTCTTTACTTTCCTTGCAGTTTGATTGATTTAGTTTCATATATATATATATATATATATATATATATATATATATATGCAGGTTCTATTGAAGTTCACATCTGTGGCACCGTTATTAATTTTAATTTTTAACGGGGTCTTCGAGGCGAAAAACATCCGCGAATGACATTCTTTATTCCTAGACGTCTTTCGACCATGTTAGGACATCTCCAGGGAATGAACAGAAATGGAATTATTTTTAATGAGTTGTAAGAGTATATGTGGGCTATGAGATAGAGTAAAAGTGTGTGGACAGATAGCAGAAAGTAGACCAGTGGTGAAGAAAGAAAGAAGTGTGGAAGGGTGCAAAGAGATGCTAGAGCCTGGTGACCAGGCCTATCGCTTTTAAGTATTTTTGGTTTTGTAGTTCCTTTGTTGTCTTTGAGTTAGTTTATATATATATATATATATATATATATATATATATATATATATATATATATATATATATATATATATATATATATATATATACATAATATGGCGTTCAAGACATTTGTCTTCAAAATAAATTAATTTCTTTGGATATGATATACGCATTTGCTGTTGTGGTAATAATTGCTTTATTAATTCCTATATTATTTTTGCTTAGAGTCTTTGTTTTTCCGTATATTTTGTAGTGTGTGTAATTTGTGTTTTTTGTTTTTGGTACATGTCTTCTATGTTAAAGTTCGGTCCTCATCGGTGAGGTTTCAAATTTAGGTTAGCTTTTTCTTAGTCGGATTTTTTATTGGTTTAGGGTAAAAACATTCCTTTTATCATCTGTAGAACGGCACTTCTGCTCCACCAGCTAAAACCCCAGCGGAGCTTGGAAATCCGGCGCGAAGTATTCCTCTTCTGTTCTGGTCAATCATTTGGACGATATCATCGTCTAATTCACGATTAACCATTTCCAACATATTCCTTCTCCGTTCTTCTATGATAATGTTATTGGGACTTAACTTCGCCTCCCGGTGCAGCTCTTCCTGGCGTCTTTTTTCTCTCCTGTGTGTACCTGTAATTAGGTACGTACATTTATTCTGCACCACTTGTAGTTTCCTCTTTTCTGTCTTCGAGAAACACGAGAGGGCGGAAGCTGGGTATAGCAGCGTCTATGTTACAAGTGCATTGCAGATTATTTTTTTTATTGCTTTGACGAAGATTTCTGAACCTAGAGTCTTGACTGTAGCAATGGCCTTGGTGATTCTCTCTTGGACGTGCTTCTTTTATCCGGATGAGGTAATCTTCATTTCGACTACATTGCACTCCGTGGTGTAGGGATAACGTCTATGCCCCAGCCTTAGGTCGTGAAGTAGTCTCCTGCCTTTGGGGACTACTTTGAACTTTTCCTGGTTGGTGCGGATTTTCCACCGGGCCTCGTAGGTGTTAAGATTTTCAATTTCTGCTGCTATCATACGAGCTTGCCAAGGCGCATTCCACCATGGACAAGTGATTATCCTGGTAAAATCATCGGCGAATTGAATGTTGAGGCAAGTAGGGCTTACAGGAGCTGGGACATCCACGGTGTAAATTAAGTAGAGAGTAGGGGACAGGCATTCCCCCTGCGGGAGGCCCGCAGTGAGCGGAAACTTTGGTCCGTCCGTGCACCTTAAACTGATGTACGCCGCTCTCTTCATGAGATAGTCACAGAGAGTTCTTTCTAAGTTTTCCTTGAGCCCAGGGGTAAGATGTTGTACTGCATTTTCCTTTGCTACATCTTATTAAACGCCTTTGATACATCCCGACAAACAATGTCCACGTAACTCTTTTCCCGTTTTGCTTGGGCTAGCTTTTCCGTGATGACATTAATCGCTTTTCCGTACTTCGCTTCCTCCTAAACTCGAATTGATGTGGGTTGAAGAGGGAGTTCTCGTCCAGGTAAGACACCAGTCTTTTGTTGAGGATCTTCTCGAAGATCTTCCCGGCAAATTCTAGAAGTGAAATTGGCCGATAGCTCTCCTTCAACGTCGGGTTCTTTCAGTGCTTAGGCAAGAAAATCATCTTAGCCGTTTTATAAACATCTGGAAAGTATCCCGTATTCAGACAGGCTTTTTTTATTCTTCTCATCCTTTCGATGACATTGACTGGTGCTTTTTCAAAGTTAAGCTTTGTAAGCCCCAATTGTCCTGCGGCTTTTTGTTGGAATGAGTGGAGCGCGCCGAGTGGTTCTTCTTCCGTAATTTCGGTGCCTCCGTCACGCTATCTATCCACCTAGTGGCGAGGGTGCGTCTTGTGTATTAGTTTTTTAAGCTCGTCGATGATGTAGCTTTTAAACTCTAGGTCATAGTCTTCGTTTTTCTTGTCAATTATCTTGGAGATCTTTTCACAATAACTTCGGAATATCTATTCAATTCTTCCTTCTTTCGTTTCGATGTTTCCATCTTCTTTTTGTAGCGCGATCTTCTACTTCTTCTTTCCAGTCGACCTTTGAGATTTCTGATCTTTTTACAAAAATCTTTGAGAGTTGCTTCGTGACCGAGGCTATCTATCGCATCCTCCTATATTCTACATTATTGTTCGATGATCAACTGGTTCAGTTCTTCTTTAATTTCTTTACTTCGCTTCATTGAGTGAACTGACGCATTCACGATGTTGATTTCATACAATAACTTCAGCTCATGGTATAATTCCTTCATGTACTCGGTCCATCTGTAGGTAGAGATGGTCCTATACTCAGATTTAGGGATACAAGCCCTATCTGCGTTGATGAGATAGTTATTGAGGTCGTAGACTGGCTCGTCAATCTGCTCGAGAATTACCTCGTCCAAGTTGGGTGGATCGTAGGCCTCGAGAAGGCGCGCGCACCGTGTCCAGTCTGCTCTTTTGTAGTTCTTTCTGACTGCAGCTGGAACTTGTATAGGGTTCCTATTGATGGTGAGTTGGATCCCGATATGGTCACTAAATGGTACCTGGACTAGTTCCATGTAGTAATTGAACGGTAGCTGACCATTCGCCACACAGATGTCTGGTTTTGTGGCACTTCCTGCTCTGACAAAGGTGGGGAATTCGGAGCCTAAACGCTGGGGAATATTTCTGTCCAGCAATGAGTCCAGACTTCTTCCTATACTATTGAATGTCCTGTAACCGGATTCTCGGCATCTGGAGTTCATATCCCCCATTAATATAGTGGGGGCTCTTCGGCCAAATAGGCCAGTGAGAGTGTGAATTGGTGACACATCTCTCCTTGATGGTTGATATCCGGTAGCAATGACCAACTTTCCTAAGTCGAGTTCGACGTCAATCGCGAGGTGGGATTCTTCTAGATTTCTCATTTGTTTGTATGTAGTCCCTTTTTTATTGCAATAGCGGCTCCGTCGAACCTCTGCTGTGAATAATTTGTGATCAACACATCGTAGTTCCCAGATTTTCATTTCTGCACTACGCGTGTCGATGCCATGTTCTTAAATTAAGATGATGTCCGCATCAATTTCCCTAGATACATTTCCGCAAAGAGTTCCTTTCGTCGTCTAGCAGTTGGTATTAATTTTCAATATCTTCCGTGCGTTCCGTAACATGGTGAATTGTTTTTATCTATGCTTCTTCTTATTCTACTTCTTCTTGGGAGCTGGCTGGGCGGTTTTACTTGGCCCAGGGTTTTCCTTTTTCGGTCGGGACTCGGGGTTTTTCGACCTTCTCTTCGTAGCTTGCGTACGGGTACAGGTGCCGTCTTCGTTGTCAGAAGAGGAGGATCCCTCCGGACTTTCAGCCTTTTCCTCTTCGTCGTGCTCGTCGGATTCCTCCGATGAGGGAGATTCAACGATCTTCTCCAGTCCATACTCGACGGTATTATTCTCTATGACTGAGTCCTTGAATGCCTTGGAGGATTCGGGATCTAAAGGCATAATTACTGATGGGGGAGTATTCAGTACCTGGTTATAGCAGCCAGGCTTTTCTGCATTAGCCACATTTGCGTGGGTAATGCAGATTAATATCTTTGCACTCAAATCTCCCGTCATATTCATTTGTGCAAATGCAGGCTTTATTTCCGCTTTCTTCTTGGTGGCGTTCGAGTATGTCGTTTCTTTAGCTTTCCTCTGTTCTTCTTCCTTTCTTTTCATAATCTTGCGGCTCTTGGAGTAGTTCAGGGCCATGGTCCTATGTTCCCCTTTGCAGTTTAGGCATCTCTTCTTGGTGCTCTCGCATTTGTGAAATCGATGCTCTTCTGTGGCGCATTCAATGCACCACAGTTTGTTTTTGCCCGGGCATGTCGTTGTAGAGTGTTATTCGAGTTTGTAGCATACAAAGCATATTTCTATGCTATTAAATTTTTACTGCTGTATGGTTTCGCCTGGTATTCTCATATAGAATACCACTATTCCATGTTATGTCGATATTTTGGCCATTTCCGTGGGTGTGTTAGCGTAACTTGATTATTTCGCGAACTTGTGATCTCTTCCTTGAGCTCCTCGGGTGTATGCTCACCCATCTAGCTCTCCACTTTGCGGCAGATCATGCTTCTGTTTGCTGACACTTGTGGAGGGGTTTTTGCTTCTAGGCCAGTGTTCTGTAGGACCATTGCTCCCTCTTCCGATCGGAGCTGCTGCACGTCCTTGGTCTCGGCACATGACGCGATGAAACCGATGAAACTTCAATAAGTTTCACTAGTGCCACTTTTAGTTCGAGATAGAGGTTTTCACATTGGTGCCTTTTGTTGGGGTTCTTCTTTCCGGGGATTGTCCTTAGGGGGACCTTCTTAGTGAGGGTCTCCATAGTCTTCGTTGTCCTTGCTATGTACTCTTGTGACGTCTTCTTTTTTCTGAAACCAAAGTGTAATTATGGTGTTTTGGAGTGAAAAAGAAAGTTATGAGGTGGTAAAGGAGGTAGTGCATAGTGCAGGTAGGTTCGGGTACGAATCCAAAAAAATGGTGAAAAAACGCTCCCGTCCATCTTCCTGTTGTTCCCCCGCTATTTTGCTACCAGAATGATGGATGACGGATGGATGGCATGGGTCTCGAGTGAGAACCTCAAGAGGGGTGAATTATGGTGGACTTGATGCAGTAGCAGCCGAATCAACGACCGCTAAAGATTTGCCACCCCCTCTCGAGTACTTACGCCATAACCGCATCCAACTACATAGAGACGGGTGTACTTCCCTTTATGATTCTGGCCGGGTCCCCCGGGCGATGAGGATATCTCCTCCGTCCGGAACTCGCAGTAATGCCCCAGTTTCGAGATAATTTTTGACTTATGCTTCCGCTGTTTTCACATAAGCCCTTAATTATGTCAGTCCAATTGGGCGGCATAGTTAAGACGAAATCAATGAAGGGTAGACATCCGACTAGGTTCACACGCAGGGCGATGGACGGGAGCAGTGAAGTGCTTAAGCCCTCATTCTGTTATGAATCTTTGACGAAAAATAAGTATCTCTCTTTTCGAAGGGTTAAGCTCAATTCACCGTAAGACTTCCAGAATAGGCGCTCTTCTATGTAGGCAGTGCTCAAAGTCCGTTACTAAACAAGTAAAAATGCTTTACGCGAAGGTTGTCAGCAGAGCGTAGTAGTCGAATATTCGGCCGTCAATGGAATTATTCTTGGACCTTGGACATAAAAAGTGGTGAGATTTAGGGAGAGTTAGAGAGAAAGATAGTAAGAGAGGAAAGTGGTGAAATAGGGTCAGTTTAAAGAATAGAGGATGTGTGGGAGACAGAATAAATAGGTCCCTGGTAAAAGGGTAGCTACGTTTGTTTTTGTTTTGGATGAATTTTGTTTGTTTTTTTGTTTTTATTTAATAAACTATAAAATTTATAGTTTATTCAATTAAATTAATCTTGTTAATTTAATTCTTAATCTTTTAGATCTTAATGATCTTTTGGGCATTCAAGCCTTTATTTGAGGTGGAGTTTTATTCCCGCTGTGGGTTTTCGACATGGTTTATTTTTAGTTTCATCTTAATTTTTGCAAAGTTGAATTTCTACTAAAGAAACTTGAGCATTACTCTAGTCGTTTTTTTGTGTTTTGTAGATTTTGTCATGTGTATTTTGGAGTCACGTCGCCGTCAGACTGTATCTTACTGCTTTTAAATAGTGTTATTTTTCGCTCACCTGGGTGTCTAGGTGTGTACGAGAGAACTCAGGGGTCAAGCAGGTGCAAATGGCTTGCCAGAAACTCTTAGCTCTCTCGTAGACCGCCACGTTGATCGGATATAATCCAACCGAGTCGTGGAGCTCCCTCTGTCGTTTTTTGTTCTCTTCTTCGGGTGTTTGTGATGAGAAGCACCGCTTTATTCTGGATAATTTGTAGTTTCGCAATGTAGGTCTTGGTGCTCGCGGTCAGCGGCATCGGGGGGTACAGGATTCTCGAGCTATTTGCGACTGTTCGCTCGATACGACTCCTGTAGCCCCCTGTGGGGATTTTGAGCCCCAGAACCGTCCCTTCCAGTCAATAGGGGATTCGTCCCTTCTCTACCCGTATATCATTCAAGGTTCTGCGAAACATGGGAATTATTTTGAAGTTTTGGCTATTGATTGATATCTTCCATCTCCTGTCGAAAGGGTTGATGTTAGATATCTCCGAAGCCGTATTTCTCGCCATAAATTCCCTGTCAACATAAGCGGCGGTACAAATTTGCGAACTGTACGTATATCGTACGCTCGGAGAGAGGTTGTGGTAGGCCGCGTGTATAAATGTTGTATAAAAGGGGACTGAAACAGCCCCCTTGTGGGAACCCTGCTTTGAGCTCAAATTCGGGGCCTTTATTTTCTCTGATATAAATGTATGCTCTCCTCTCCATTACCAGGGCGGTCAATAAGTTTTGAAATTCGGATATAAGGAAACGAGAGATGAGGAAAAGTGTTTTATTATTTTTCAATGTAACTACCCTCGACTTCAATGCACTTGCGCCATTTGTCCCTGAGGCTTCGAATTCCCGTCAATCAGAAATCTCCCGACTGCTGTTCAATCTACTCCTTGAAGGCGAGCTGGACATCTCCATCGTCCCCAAATAGGCATCCACGCAGTGCAGCCTTGAGCTGGCGGAATAAAAAGTAGTCTCTAGGGGCCAGATATGGACTGTAGCGGGTATGGTTGAACTCCTCGAATCCACACTCGCGCATGGCAGCTTGTGAAACTCTGGCCTTGTGGACAGGGGCATTGTCGTAGAGGAGCAGGACACGGCGTTTCTACTTGCCGCGCCGCTTCTCACGTATGCACTTCTTCCACCCAGCCAGTTCCTCGGCGTAATATTGGTATGTGATGATCCTTCCTTTCATCATAGTCCACCATCAACACTCCCTCAGGATCCCAGAAGATGGTGGCCATGATCTTCCCAGCTAAGGGTTGGGTCCGGAACTTGATATAGGTCGGAGAGCCCCTGTGCTTCCAGAACATGCTGTCGAGCTTGGTCTCGGGATCCCAGTGATGGACCCACGTTTCATCACCTGTCAATATGCGTGACTCGAATCCCGCCGGATCTTGGCTGTACAGGAGCAGCAGCTCCTCCGAAATTTGTCGACGTTGAAGTCGATCATCGGGCGTGAGGTTTCATGAGGTTTCTAGGGACCCAATGGGCAGAGACCTTGGTCATGGCCAAATTGTCGTGGATGATGTTGATAACACTTACATGTGATATTCCAAGTTCTCGCTCAATTTCTTTGACCTTCTCCCGTTGATTTTCGAGGATCATCCTCTCCACACGGACCACATTGTCCTCGATGGTCACGTCTGACCAGCGTCCTGGACGGGGTTCATCTTCAAGGGACTCACCACCATGACGGAACTCCATATTCTAGCGAGCAATGGTTGCATAGGAAGGGGCCTTGTCGGTGTACACTGCAACCATGCGTTCATGGATCTCTTTTGCATTCTTGCCTTCCTTGGTCAAAAGTTTATCACTGCGTAGTGCTCAACCTGCTCCATTGTTGAAAGATTTGTGACTGACGATCTGCAATCAGCTACTGCTTCTTAAATAGATGAGGCAGGAGTGTGCGGCTGCAGGTCCTGACTTGTCTTAACTTGTCCTAACACCCCCCCCCCCCCCCCTACACCAGCCATCCTCCTTCCTCTGTTTTGCCCTACCGATTCGCAAATCTTATTGACCGCCCCTCGTATGTAGTCGCATAGAATCATCTCAAGAATGGGGTTGAGGCCTACTTGAAGGAACTTATATTGTATTCCTCTCTTCCAAACCATATATAAAGCTTTTTTGACATCGCGGAGCACCAGGTCGGCATGCCTTTTGCCTGCCTTGACTTTAGCAAGATTTTCAGTTTCAACGGCTAGTGCCGTGTCAGCCCCTCTTTTCCTTCCGAAGCCGTGTTGCTGCTAGATATGCAAGTTGGCTTCGTCGAGAAAAGAGTTTACTCTATTAGCCAATAGCTTCTCGAAGACTTTGCCAGCAAATTCTAGGAGAAATATCGGTCTAAAACTGGCAGGGCAGTCCGGGGGCTTTCCCGGTTTTGGGATGAAAATCATCTTGGCCACTTTCCACTGATCGGGTAAATAGCCCGTGTTCAGAGCGGCGTTCATGATCTTGAGAAGGCCACTCCAAACGTTAGGCAGGGCCTTAATAAAATTCTCGCGGCTCAGCCCCGTAGTACCCGGTGCTCTTTGGCGAAATGATTTTAGAGTAACGGACAGTTCTAGGGCAGTTATTTTACTGCCATAGCCCTCCATCACTATTTCCTGCGACATACAGTGATAAGGAGAGGTTTTGTGCATTTGTGTGTTTAGCTTTTGGATTACGTCAGTTTCGAATTCGAGGTCATAGTTGTCATTTTCTTTTGGGGTAATTTTGAAGATTGAAGACCAAAAAATCCTAAACATTTCCGCAACCTCTTCAGTCTCGTTATTTTTTTTGCCGTCGTGAATGATTGTCATTTTTGTTTTGGGAGGTTTTCCTTTAAGACTTTTAACCGTCTGCCAGAATGTGTGTGGTTGGGGCCTATTAGCGCTACTACATTCGACAGGTCTCTATATTCTTGGGCCAGAGCTCTCATTGGAGGGGTCCAGGGGGAAGCTGGAAGGGTTTTATAATTAATACGGCGAATGCTATTTTTATCGGCTTTTATTAGAAATTCAGTGATTTTATCTAGCTCCTTATCTATTTCCCTTAAATTAGCATCAAATAAAGGGTCGGGGATATAATTTAGAAGGAAATTTTTATAGCTTTCCCAGTTCGCTTGCTTATAGCTTTTGCGCTCTGAGATTTCAATTTGAATGGGATTTACTCCTACTGTAATTTTGATAGACTGGTGGTCGCTCGAAATAATGGCGCCTGATTTAATGTAGTAGTTGTAAGGAAACCTGATGCTCGATAGGACTATATCAGGTTTCGTTGTTGATCTTTTCGTTATGTACGTCGGGAATTCTGGTCCGATCCTAGTCATGTATTGTCTGCCAAGTAGTACTTCGATTTTTCTGTCTGCATTGTTGTAGGAGGTATATCCCGCCGCAGCACATCTTGCTTTAAAATCTCAGGCAAAAATTACCCTTTTTGTGGTTAAATATCTGCAAGAGGTTGTGCATGGGCAAATAGCCGCGTCTTGGGGGTTGGTACCCCGTGGCCATGACCAGTCCCCCTAGGGCAGTACCTATTTCAATGGCAAGGTAGTATTCATATAAGTCCTTCAGAGTCCTGTATTTTAGTCCCTTTATGACGGCTATTGCGCAGCCGTCATACCGTTCCTGACTATGATTTCCTTAAAAAATAACTCTAAATAAAGTTCGAAAGCACTTGGAATCCTCATATTAATTTTGCCTTTGGGCTTTATTGCATTTATTGCTAACTCACGCAATACTTTGTGAGTTTTCCACATATATATATATATATATATATATATATATATATATACTATTGTACGGGTGCTGTAAAAAATTAGCATTTTTACTAAAAATTATTTTAGAAATCATTTTAACATTAATTTTATTTTACCTTAAAAAATTCAATTTCTTCCTGATTATGTAACAAAGGAAAAATGAACGATGCTTTTAAAGTGCAATGCATTTTTATTCTGAGGAGTTGGAATTTCCTTACATTCAGAAGGTGGTGGCGCTGGAAGGCCGTACGTGTGGCAGCAAAACTCTGTGCGCCATGCCAAATAAGCAGTAACACCTAATCTTTGCAGTCACACATCTGGCCTCTTCATTCCCGAGACTGAAACCCTCTGTAATATTATGTATGGCGCATGGTTGAGAGAAAGATCAACAGGTTCCTCTGTCCTACCAAGGTGGAGCTTAGGTCCAGGATCACCAGAGTTTTCGCCCAGTTAAACAAGGCGGACCTTCGAGAAGACCAGCAGCAGATTCTAACGCCGCGTGGAGGCCGTGGTTGAGGCTGACGGCGATTTCATTGAATACACTGAATGGAACAATCCTATAAATCTTGCTAAATGTATATGTATAAATTCACTTTTTGTGTTATTTTATTTAGGTTGAAGTTAGGCGACAAATTACCCATCGCACTCTATACACTCTTTCCCATTAAATTTAAATTGATATACTCCGTGGCCTTTATTTTCGCTCCTTTTTTTCTGTAAATTTAGTTGCTAATTTTAATTTTGATAATAACAATCGATCTTAATTTTGATGCGTCTGTAAAAAGGGATGATACGTCATTGCTCTCGGTTGCTATTTCGGTGTTGACCTACTCGTGCGATTAAAGAAACAGCACCAAGTACCACCTTATTAGAATTCATAAATAGGAGGATGATTCCCCATGAAAATGAACTTCTTAACACAAATCATACCATCTTCACCGACGTTTATTGTGCTCAGTTGTACAACTTACATGCAGCACATGAGAGGAAGAGTGCTCATTCATCAACACAAAGCTCAAATTCACATCGTAAAAGATACGATACAAAATCTTAACAATCTCGATTGGTAAATAATGAATCATCCTCCATACTCACGCTGCTTAAAACCATCAGAATTTTAGTAGTTGGGGGAATCACCTGAAGAGAATAAAAAGGTCGAAACAATCCACAAGAAACATTTTAAGTAAAAGTCTTTGAAAAGTTAGTAGAAAGAAAGAGGTTAGTGGTAGAAACTGATCGAAATTATGGCATTTAATAAATTAATAAAAAAATAATTATTTAATTCTAAAAAGTTTCAAGGTGTAGTTTGAATTCCATAAAATAATGATAAACCTGAAAAAATGAGTGCATTAATTTTGAGAAATGACATAATATTTTTAGATTCTATTTTTTATATTATTAAAATAAAAGAACATGGAATTGTCACTTTAAACATCACAACGTGAACAACTATGTGGAATATGTGGAAGGACTTCACCTTAGGTCTAAAAGATAAGAACTAACATCCTCACATTTAGTTGTGCTTAATTTACCTTTAAAAGATTTCGAAAGCTATATATATATATATATATATATATATATATATATATATATATATATATATATATATATATATATATTTGAATAATATATCTCATAAATCCCCCCGGAAAGGGCGGCATTGCTCTTTGTTTGCTCCATCATGCGTCCAAATGGCCAATAAATGAAAAGTGTCCCTAATCTCCCTTCTGACGCGTACGGAATATGCAAATTAGCCCCCCCTTCCCTCTCCCAAGGGAAACCTTACGTCTCTGGAGACCTTACCTTATAAATGGCCTCGAAGTGTCGTTTCTGTACCAGAGGACGACGCTGATTTTGTTGGTGGGGTCCTGGTTGCGATGGAGGCAGGGAAGCCTCGCTTTCTCTCCCCTCGCGATGGTGATTTGCATTAGAGGACCTTGAAAGAGAAGAAAAGAAGGCGTGAGTTTACCTAAAATAAAGAATTGCGCGCCCACTATGCCCGTTGAGGTCATAGTTTTTGTATCTGTCAACGCTCTGCATCAGGGCCGGCCCTATGGTTGCTGGTGCCCTAGGCAAGCAGATGTTCGATGATCGATTTAAATATAATTTTAACAATTTTCCCAACGAAAAAACTAAAAATAGTGAATAATAGAAATGAGTATATTACCTGGGTTGTTTTTCTTCGCCAGGATTTTGGACAGTATGAACAATTAGCCTACCTGGAACATTTTTTCCTAGGCTTCAGATCAACAAATCTTTTCATGCCATTTTAAAACTTTATACATTTTGAAATATCATTTTCTATAGAAAAAAAATTGTCAAATAATTCATTCTGTTTCTATAAGCTTTAGTTTACTAAAGCTTCTCTCGCCAGCTGACACAGTAGTAGGCTTTGTAAGCATTAGTCTTAATGCAACCCGAAGATTTGTCATGACATCCTCTAACTTATTATTAGTGCCTATGAACTTAGCTGGTTCTATTGGAAGCTTTACATCATCAGGAATTAAATATTCGGCTATATTTGGTTCAGTTCAAATATCGCATCCATTAATATCACTTTTTCTTTGTACCTCAACTTATTCTCCAAGCTTTGACATGCTACTTTGAGTTTATTTTTTTCTGGCAGATCCTTTAGGTCATTTAAAAATCCCCTTGTGTAATTGAAACTTTGTAGTAGTTCAAATCTTAATGATAAAGAATTAAGTGACACACACACATTTTCGCTCTCTCTCTCTCTCTCTCTCTCTCTCTCTCTCTCTCTCTCTCTCTCTCTCTCTCTCTCTCTCTCTCTCTCTCTCTCTCTCTCTCTCTCTCTCTCTCTCTCTCTCTCTCTCTCTCTCTCTCTCTCTCTCTCTCTCTCTCTCTCTCTCTCTCTCTCTCAACCTTCAACACAGCCACCTTGTCGTCGGTGAGAGAGCTTGCGTGATCTGCCTGAGTTAAGCTAGCTAAGCTGGGGGACTTTTAGTCCGGTAGGGTCACCCATGCCAGTAAGGTAGCTGTAGTAGGATCCAGACTAAGGGTTGTCAAACTTCTCTACCACTTCTTTGATGCGTCTCCTTGCATCCCCCTACCAACCCATTCGATTCTGTTAGTACTAAGTTTCACCAACTCTCTTCAACTGTCAAAAAATCAAAACAAAAACCCAATAACAAAAAAAAAACCTTCATCTCTATTACACATAAGTTGTTTATTAATAAGGGCCTCACCAGCTCCCTTATGCCGCGTGAGAAGAGAGGCTTTGGAACCTCTTTAAATAACGCCTTGGAGCACTCATAGGTTACAAGAGACTGAGATTGAAGGGATCTTAGGCGTTTGGGGTACGATTAATGGAGAAATGCTAGGTACCCTTTAAAAGCTTTCTCCTAACGTGTAATTGCCTGACCAGCTCCCTGTGACCGCTACTTGGTGAATAAAGGCTCAACTGATCTTTGGAGAGAGAGCTTTTGTGCCTTGCTGGTTGCCAGATCAGCTAAAGATCTCGGATGAAGTCGTGGGCACTTAGCTTTACTATTTGCCTCAAGTCTGGCCGTTTTTAGTTGATTAGTAGGGCTTAGTAGGAAGACAGTTACACCTCAAGCACCCCTGTCGAAAAATCAGAGAACCAGTTCACTGGGGCTCTCGTGCTGCTCAGTTGGGAGCTGCGGCACGATTGGGGACGTCCGGCCCAGGGGAGACCTTAGGGTTGGTGTGCTTGATCAAAGGGTTTCTGTTCGCCGAACGACCGAAAACCTCCTGGAAATAGGCGGATGAGATTAGTGCGAGAGAAAATCACAACCAAAAACCCCTTTTTTAATGCGTATGGTCCGAGATTTTTGTAACATGGCGAAGAAGAATGGTCCTCCGTTTCGAAAGCTAACCTGCAAAATATGCAAAGTCTATAGATGGAGTGAAGACTTCGGGGGAAGGAGTTGCAAGGAACTCACAGATGGCGTCAGTGTCTGTGACTTCTGCGAACTCGAGAAGCGCCTGGGCGAGAACATCGCTCAACTGAGAGAGGAGAACTCCCTCCTTAAAAGGGAAGTTCAACTCTTAAAATCAGAGAGATGCAGATGCTCAGGCGAGAAGGCTCCGGACGTCCAACAGCCGATTTCTTCTGCTGAAGGGCTTCCTCAACGAGCCAAAAAGAAGAAAAGAAAGAAGAAAGAAGAGAAAGTAGAAATAGAAGAAGAGAAAGTAGAAAGAGAAGAAGAGAAAGTAAAAGGAGAAGAAGAGAAAGTAGAAAGAGAAGAAAAGAAACTGGAAACAGGAGAAGAGAAAGTAGAAGCAGAAGAAGAGAAACGGGAAACAAACGAAGAGATAGCAAAGGAAGTCAAGAAGAAGAATAAGAGGAAGAATAAGAAGAAGAAGAAAAAAAAATTAGAGATACAAGAGGAAAGCGGCAAGTCGCCTCCGAAAGGAAAGACTAAGTCGTCCGCAGTCAAATGTGCAAGAGTCACCCTTATTGGTGATTCTCAAGCACGGGGTCTGAAGCCCCTGCTAGCGGCCCGCCTTCGCACAAGCGTTAAGGTGAGCTGCATCCCAGGTTGTGGGAATATGCAGGTAAGAGCTGAGGCCGAGAAGTCTCAGATTTCAGAGACTTCAGTCGTTGCCCTTATGGTAAGTGGCAACGACCTCTACCTCAGAGGAGGTAGGGTAGGCCCTACAGGTGAAATTATGAGGACAGTTATGGGCGCTGTCGACGACTGTGGACTGAAAACCCGCAGACGCGTCGTGGTGGGGATGCTCCCGAGGTGGGGTCCAAGCCGGACTGCCCACTTGAGGAACATGTCGCTAAACAGGCGCCTTGCAGACCTCTGTACGGCTGAGGGTGTCTTTTTTGTGAACCCGTACGCCGTGTTCTATGGTAGAAAAGACCTCTACCAAAGGGACGGGGTGCACCTCTCCTTTAAGGGCAAGGCGTTCCTAGCCAACCTCATCCAGGATGTCGTGGAGCGCACCCAAAGGAGTGTCCGGCCCATTGGGAAGGCGGACGTACGCCAGTACGCCCGAGTCACTCCCCAAACAACCTTCTCGGAGGTTGTTAAAAATGGTGCCACCAAGACAAACAAGAAGCCGGGAAACGGAAGAGTATAGGGGGTCCTACATTTGGGGACTCCCTGAAGGTTCTTCTGTTCAATGCGAGGTCAATCAGGAACAAGTTTCCTGAGCTCCGTGGCCTCGTAGCGACGGAAGAACCCGAAATGGTAGCCATAACAGAATCGTGGATAAAAACGTCAAACCGAGACTTTGAAGGCGAATTCACGGTTCCTGGCTACCAACTCTTCCACAAAGATAGGCCAGACAGAGAGGGTGGCGGTGTAATGTTGTATGTCAAGGATACAATCAAATCTACGAACTCCAACGTTATATCCGACCACGAGCTCCTAGGCGTTGACCTAGAGATTGGTCCTGCCAAATACAGGACCCTGGTGCTTTACAGACCCCCTTCCCAACCTGTTGAGAAGGACAGGGAACTGTACCAGCTGCTGGGTGAGCTGGTTCAAGGCAGAGTGTGCATCGTTATGGGCGATTTCAACAGCCAAGTTGACTGGGAAACCAGAGCAGCCTGTGGCGAGAGCGCGCTACTCCTGGAGTTCGCCAACAACGAGTTCCTCACTCAATGGGTCAGAGAACCGACGAGAGGAGACAATATCCTCGACTTGGTCTTCACCTCTGAGGATGATATCGTTGAGGATATCTCTGTAGGCGAAGAGCTCGGTGGCAGTGATCACCAGCTAGTTAGATTTAGCGTCAAGATCCCGAAGGTAAGGTCTGTTGCCAGTCAATTAAAGAAACTTGACTTGAGAAGAGCAGACTTTGCAAGCCTTCGAGCTGGACTGACTGACGTGAGGCTAGAAGTGTGCGATGCCGTTGAAGACTCGTGGAATAGATTCAAAACCACATTCATGAGTCTTCAATCGCGTTTCATCCCTCTGAAATGCCCCCGTCTGTCTTCTGTTCAACCTAAGTGGTTTAATCGAGAAATCGGCCAACTGCTTAGGGAGAAGAGAAATGTGTACCGGCAATCGAAGATCTCGGGTGACTTTGACGAATACCTGAGGCTAGCCAGGAGAGTGAAGTCCAGCATAAGGGCGGCTAAGCGGTCTGAGGAACTCCGAGTGGCGAGACTCTGTAAAGAGAATCCCAAGGAGTTTTTTGGATATGTGAACAGCCGTAAACCAATCCGTCGAACGATTGGCCCTTTGAGGAATGAGGAGGGGACATTAAAGCATTCAGATGCAGAAAATGCTAACCTCCTCAACGACTACTTCTCTTCAGTGTTTACTGAAGAGTGTGGTCCCATTCCCCAGCCGACAGATTCCTACTCGGGGGAAAAGCTGGAGGCAATGGACTTCACCGAAGGAGAAATAAAGAAAAAGATCGCTGACCTAAAGACGAATAAGTCCCCTGGACCGGACGGGTTTCTACCTAAAGTGTTGAAGGAAGTGTGCGATGAAGTATCACGACATCTGTGCGCTATCTTTAACATGTCAATCCGGACCGGATGCGTTCCTAGAGACTGGCGTGAGGCGGAGGTGACTCCTATCTTCAAGAAAGGAGACCGTAACCAACCGTCGAACTACCGACCTATCAGTCTCACTTCGATAGTCGGTAAACTCATGGAAAGCATCATGGTGGACAAAGTGACGTCGTATTTAGAGTCAAACCTGCTACTGAGGAGTTCCCAGCACGGCTTCCGAAGGCAACGGTCATGCCTGACGAACCTTGTGGAATTCTTCCACTTCGTTTTCAGTGAGCACGATCGGGACAAGGCGGTGGATGTGGTGTACCTAGACTTTCAGAAAGCCTTTGATAAGGTACCACACCGCCGCCTTCTCCGGAAAGTGCGAGCGCTTGGCATAGACGGAAAGGTAGCCGGCTGGATCGAGAACTGGCTAAGTGGCAGACGGCAACGGGTGGTGGTAAATGGACAGTCTTCTGAGTGGGTGCCCGTTACTAGCGGGGTGCCTCAAGGTTCTGTCCTGGGACCACTACTATTTATCATCTACGTCAACGACATGGACGGTGACATGGTTGCCAAGATTTCCAAATTTGCCGACGATACCAAGCTTGGTATGAACGTTGCAAAGGATGGAAATACTGCCCGCCTGCAGGAAGATCTTGGGAAGATTAGGGAGTGGTCGGACACGTGGCAAATGCCTTTTAACGTGGGCAAATGCAAAGTGATGCATATCGGCCACAGAAACCCCCAATCTCAGTATATCCTTAAGGGCACTGCTCTTGAATCGAGTGACACTGAGAAGGACTTGGGTGTAACAATCACTAGTGACCTCAAGTTCTCGAAACAGTGCATTGAGGCGGAGAAAAAGGCCCAAAGGATGCTAGGCTATATTAAGCGCCAGTTTGGTTATCGGAACCAGGAGATTGTACTGTGCCTGTACAACTCACTTGTCCGACCGCACCTGGAGTATGCCGTACAATTTTGGAGTCCTTCATTGCGAAAGGACATCGCGAGATTGGAACGCGTACAAGCCAGGGCAACCAAGCTGATTCCCTCTATCCGACATAAAAGTTATGAGGATAGACTAAGGGAGTTAGATCTGTTCTCACTGGAAACCCGTAGACTGCGTGGTCAGCTCATCGAAGTCTTCAAAATACTTCGAGGGTTCGACAATGTTGACTACCGGGATATTTTCACACTGAGTGAGAACAGAACGCGCAATCACGGCTTCAAACTTGAACTGAAGCGTTACAACCGCAATCTGTGTGGAAACTTTTTCACCTACAGTATCTGCGGTAAGTGGAACGCACTTCCAGTGGAAGTTGTCAACAGTGAATCTGTTGACCAGTTCAAGTCAAGACTAGACAAAGTCTTGAAAAGTGGCCGTTTATGGACGCAAAACAATTGAGCAGCCATGTGCCCGCTCAATTGCTAGTCCAAAGGTACCCTCTTTGAATGGACCGTAAGGTCTCCTAGGGTACTTACTTTCCTTGTTACTCCTTGTTACTCTCTCTCTCTCTCTCTCTCTCTCTCTCTCTCTCTCTCTCTCTCTCTCTCTCTCTCTCTCTCTCTCTCTCTCTCTCTCTCTCTCTCTCTCTCTCTCTCTCTCTCTCTCTCTCTCTCTCTCTCTCTCACCAGGGTCCTGCAATCTTACCCCTTTTGATTTTTTCTTATAAGCATGCATGAAATCACAGGTATACGCAAATAAACCACGCACAATTTTTCAACTCAAGGCTGCAATCAGGCGTGTGATAGGAGCCATATATATATATATATATATATATATATATATATATATGCAAATTTTGTTGAAACACATTTTGTATTTTGCCTTAATTAAATTCCTTTGGCATTTTTCTCTTCTTCTAAATATCTTTTTTATTCCATCTTGTAGATGGTGGATCACTTGTCCAGTATTCATTTTTTTTTAAATGAAGGTGTTTGGTAAAACCCAAACTAAATTGTTAAGCTTTCCGAAGATGATCGAATAAGATCGAAAATTTAGCAATTTAGTTTGTTTTTTAACAAACAAATTCATTTAAAAAAGAGCTGAATACTCAACAAGTGATCCACCATCTACAAGATGCAATAAAAAAGATAGTTAGAAGGAGAGAAAGTTGCCAAAGGAAATTAATTAAGGCAAAATACACAATGCTCTTCAACAAAATTTGCATTCAGGAAAGAGTGCTACTTAACCACACTAATATATATATATATATATATATATATATATATATATATATATATATATATATATATATATATGAAATGAAAAACTCACAAAGAATCACGTGAGGGTAGCAAATGAATGTAATGTCCCGCAGGAAAAAGATGAAAAGGTGTTTCCAAGTACTTTCGAACTTTATTAAGTTCCTTATCAAGGATAACTACAAGAAATAATATTATATTAGAGGTATATATACGAAAGAAAAGTATGAGAGACCGCCTCAAAAACATCTTCTGGGTACTCCTGGTAGGGCTTGCCTTGTCGATTTGGTCGGAAACGATGTTCCAGACTAAGTGCATCATTCCTTCCTTTTTCTACTCTATCCCTCTCCTTTTTTACTTTCCTCCTATCTTCCACTCATACAAAAAGAAAAATAAAAATAAAAAGCCTACTCCTATCATGTCACTCTTTCCCTTTCTTCCTCTATCTACATATAAGGACCTGGCAGCTACCTCATGCGTCAGAAGAGAGGTTTTGGAACCTCTATAAATAACGCCAATCGACGCTCACTGGTTGCGAGAGACTAGGACTAGAGGATTCCTAGGCGTTGGGGCACGATAAATGTGATGAGGGTAGTGCCCCGTTAATCCCTTCCCTGGCGCGTAATTATTGACCGTTCCCAGTGCCCGTTGATGGGTGCTTATGGTAGCATTGGTCCGAGGTGACAGCCCTTTGTTCCCATGTTGGTTGCCAGGCCAATAAAAAGCCTTGGGTCGAGTTCCTTGGTGTGGCGGGATATCCATTGAGTTTAGTAAGGGGCGTGCTTCGTTGTTGTTCACCTGGTGAGAAATCGATAACCCCTTCGGGGACCGTCAGTGCTGCTTGGTTGGGAGCCACGGCACGCCGAGGTTTGACGACTCGGTCAGACGAACAGCAGCACATAGACCGTGCCTTCTGAAAGATCCAAAACCTCTCCGATGGATAGGTGGGAGCGACTCACGCGGGGAGAACTCCCCAACCCCCCTTTTTATCATTGATTGGTCACGAGTTTTCAGAGAGAGAGAAAGCGCTCAAAATGACAGGCAAAAATGGACCCGTTCGTCTAAAACACAACTGTGCAACATGCCAGTTAGAAAAGTGGTGCGTTGACTTTCCGGAGGGTTACTACTCAAAATGCAGCCCTGAAAAGTATCTGCACTACTTGCATATTGACGCGAGAGGTGGGGAAATTAAAAGACCTCTATAGAGCCTCAGAGGAGAGAGGTAAAATCCTTGAAAGAAAGTTGGAGAAACTCGAAGCCCTTAACGCAGCTAAGACTCGATGCCTAGAAGAGGCGCCGCCTACTGACGTATCGGAATCCCCTGGTACCCAAGCGGACATTCCGGCATCATCTGAGGCTAAGCTAGCTGAGGCGAGAGAAAAAAGAGAAAAAGAAGAAAGGAAAAACGAAGAAATAAAAGAAAAAGAATAAAGTTGAAACAAAAGTAGAACCAAAAATAGAAGAAAAACAGATAAACAAGAAGAAAAAGAAATATAAGAATGTGGAGAGTAAAGAGGAAAAGGGGAGGCCTCTTCCACAAGGGAAGACCCCGTCTTCAGAGACCAAGTGTCCGAAGGTCACCCTCATTGGTGACTCGCAAACACGGGATCTGCAGCCGCTGCTAGCGGCCCGCCTTCGCACTAGCGTGAAGGTAAGCTGCCTGTCAGGACGGGGTAACCACAACATCAGAGTAGAGGCAGAGAAAGCTAAGATTTCTGAGAATTCAGTTGTTGCTCTGATGGTGAGCGGCAACGACCTCTACCTCAGAGGGGGTGAGGTTGGCCTCAGTGGTAAGACCATCCAAACGGTGATGGGAGCCGTGGATAACATAGGGCTTAAAACCCGCAAACGTGTGGTGGTTGGGATGCTTCCGAGAAGAGGTCCATCCCGAACCACTCACGAAAGAAACGTCACAGTGAACAGAAGGTTGGCGGATCTCTGCACGGCAGAAGGAGTCTTCTTCGTGGACCCCTATCGTACCTTTTTAGGTAGAGACGACCTCTACCAAAGGGACGGGGTACATCTCTCCTTTAAAGGGAAGGCCTTTCTCGCCAACCTAATTCAAGATGTCGTGGAACGCACCCAAAGGAGCGTTCGAAACAGAGCGAAAGCGACGTGCGCCAGCAAGCCCGTGTCACTCCTGGAACGACCTTCTCGGAGGTCGTCAAAATGGGTGTGACCACAAAAACAAAGAAGCCGGGAAATGGAAGAGCGTAGGGAGTACTACACTAGGGGACTCCCTCAAAGTTCTTCTGTTCAATGCGAGGTCAATCAGAAATAAGTTTCTTGAGCTCCGTGGCCTCGTAGTAACAGAGGAACCTGAGATGGTGGCCATAACGGAGATTTTGAAGGTAAATTCACAATTTCCGGTTACCAGCTCTTCCTGAAAGATAGGCCAGACAGAGAAGGTGGTGGTGTGATGTTGTATGTCAAGGATACTCTCAATTCGACTAATTGCAACATCGTATCCGACCATGACCTACTAGGTGTCGACCTAGAGATAGGTCGTGCCAAATACAGGACCCTGGTGCTTTATAGACCTCGTGCCCAACTCGTTGTAAAGGACAGAGATCTGTACCAGCTACTAGGAGAACTTGTCGAAGACAGAGTGTGTATCATCATGGGGGATTTCAACACACAAATTGACTGGGAAACCAGAGAACCCTGTGGCGAGAACGCACTACTCCTGGAGTTCGCGAACAACGAGTTCCTCACTCAATGGGTGAGAGAGCCAACGAGAGGAGACAATATCCTCGACTTGGTTTTCACCTCTGAGGATCACATCGTTGAGGACCTCTCTGTTGGCGAAGAGATCGGTGGCAGTGACCACCGACTAATTAGATTTGTAGTCAAAGTCCCGAAGGCAGGGCCTGCAACTAGTAAATCGAGGAAACTCGATTTGAAAAGAGCAGACTTTGTAGGTCTTCGTGCTGGACTGACTGACGCGAGGCTAGAAGTGTGCGATGTTGTTGAAGACTCGTGCAACAATTTCAAAAATAAGTTCATGAGTCTTCGATCACGTTTGATCCCTCTGAAATGTCCCCGTCAGTCTTCTGTTCAACCAAAGTGGTTTAATCGAGAAATCGGCCGATTGCTTAGGGAGAGGAGAACTGTGTACAGGCAGTCAAAGACCTCGGTCGACTTTGACGAATACAGGAGGCTAGCCAGGAGAGTGAAGTCCAGCATAAGGGCTTCTAAGTAGTCTGAGGAACTCCGGGTGGCGAGACTCTGTAAAAAGAATCCCAAGAAGTTTTTGGGGATATGTGAACAGCCGTAAACCAATCCGTCGAGCGATTGGCCCTTTGAGAAATGAGGAGGGGGCATTAAAGCCATTAGATGCAGAAAATGCTAACCTCCTCAACGACTACTTCTCTTCAGTGTTTACTGAAGAGTGTGGTCCCATCCCCCAGCCAATGGATTCCTACTCGGGGGAAAAGCTGGAGGATATAAACTTCAACGAAGGGGAAATAAAAAAGAAGATCAGTGACCTAATGACCACCAAGTCACCTGGCCCGGATGGGTTTCTACCTGAAGTGTTAAAAGAAGTGCGCAATCAAGTGTCACGACACCTGAGCGCAATCTTCAACATGTCAATCCGGACCGAATGCGTTCCTAGGTACTGGCGTGAAGCGGAGGTGACTCCTATGGACCTATCAGTCTAACTTCGATAGTCGGTAAACTCATGAAAAGTATAATGGTGGACAAACCTGCTACTAAGGAGTTCCCAGCACGGCTTCCGGAGGCAACGGTCATGCCTGACGATCTTTGTGGAATTCTTCCACTTCGTCTTCAGTGAGCACGATCGGGACAAGGCAGTGGATGTGGTGTACTTAGACTATCAGAAAGCCTTTGATAAAGTACCACACAGGCGCCTTCTCCAGAAAGTTCGAGTGCTGGGCATAGACGGAAAAGTAGCCGGCTGTTGGTGGTGAATGGACAGGCTTCTGAGTGGGTGCCCGTTACTAGCGGAGTGCCTCAAGGTTCTGTCCTAGGATCACTACTATTCATCATCTACATCAATGTCATGGATGGTGACATGGTTGCCAAGATTTCCAAATTTGCCGACGATACCAAGCTTGGTATGAACGTTGCAAAGGATGGAAATACTGCCCGCCTGCAGGAAGATCTTGTGAAGATTGGCGAGTGGTCAGACACGTGGCAAATGCCTTTTAACGTGAACAAATGCAAAGTAATTTATATCAGCCACAGAAACCCCGAATCTAAGTATATTCTTAAGGGCACTGCTCTTGAATCTTGTGACACTGAGAAGGACTTGGGTGTAACTATTACTAGCGACTTCAAGTTCTCGAAACAGTGCATTGAGGCAGAGAAGAAAGCCCAAAGGATGTTAGGCTACATAAAGTGCCAGTTTGGATACCGTAACAAGGAGATAGTACTTTGTCTGTACAACTCCCTCGTTCGGCCGCACCTGGAGTATGCCGCACAATTTTGGAGTCCTTCGTTTCGAAAGTATATCGCAAGGTTGGAACGCGTACAAGCCAGGACAACCAAACTGATTCCCTCTATCCGACATAAAATTTATGAAGATAGACTAAGGGAATTAGATCTGTTCTCGCTGGAAACCCGTAGACTGCGTGGTCAGCTCATCGAAGTTTTCAAAATACTTGGAGGCTTTGAAAATGTTGACTACTAGGATATTTTCACACTGAGTGAGAACAGAACGCGCAATCACGGCTTCAAACTTGAACTGAAGCGTTACAACCGCAATCTGTGTGGAAATTTTTTCACTTACAGTATCTGCGGTAAGTGGAACGCACTTCCAGTGGAAGTTGTCAACAGTGAATCTGTTGACCACTTCAAGTCAAGACTAGACAAAGTCTTGAAAAGTGGCCGTTTAGGGACGCCAAACAATTGAGCAGCCATGTGCCTGCTCGATTGCTAGTCCATAGGTACCCTCTTTGAATGGACCGTAAGGTCTCCTACGGTACTTCCTTTCCTTGTTACTTCTTGTTACTCCGTGTTTCATTGTCTCAGCAGCACATCTCTTACCATTTGGCAATTACCAATACCCTACTCAATTTTGTGTGAAACAGAGAAGAGTGAGCATTTTTTCAGTGTCTATCTGTGTTTAAAATATTCTTTCTGGAATATAATTAACATGTCAAGTTCAATTAATACAAGGAGTAAAACAAAAGTATGCTCTATTGGAGAAACAATTGATGCAATTCAAACCACAAAAGTTCCATCAAATGGTGATATATTAAGACGGCTTTTCTCCTTAGCACAATGCAAAAAGAATGTAAAAAGAGGCCTGTAACATTGTATTTTCAGAAATATATGAAATATGGGAGAAAGCAAAAATACCAACTAGAGACAGAAAGCAGAGAGGTAGAGGAGGCTATATAGGTAGTGTTGAAGAATGAAGAGAAAAAACGCAAAAGAAGTGGAGAAGAATCGAGCGAATTGAACGAGAATTGCGTAGAAAAGTAAATGTTTCAGATGTTTAGCTGACAAGTAGCTCAAGCAGCGAAAAAAACAGCAGTGATGAATCAGAGCCTGGTTCATGATATCCTCCAAGAAAGAGAATATTTAAAGGGGAAAAAATTATCTCGCTAGAGTTAGTGGCTACATTAGACAGAACAAAATGCGTGATCAGCCTACGATGATGGTGCTCTCAGCAAATGCATTAGCGCTTGCAACAGCTATTGATGATGTAGCCATAAGTTGAAGTACAGTACAAAGAAAAAGAAAAGAACTGCGTAAAGAAATAGTAGATAGTTTGAAGCAAAGATTCACTACAGATGCACCACTCACAGTCTATTGGAATGGCAAGTTATTGCCTGATTTATTTGGCAGTAAAATTGACTTGTGTTTGTTTCCGGTGGTGCTACCTATATGCTTTTGGGAATACCGAAACTAACGTCAGGTACAGGTGCTGAAACAGCAAAAGCAGTTGTGGAATGTCTTCAAGATTATGTTTTGACACCACTGTTAGTAAGACTGGACCTACTTTTCCATATAAGCATCATGTTCATGAAATAATTGTATTTTTGTCTATGAGGAAACAAGCTCGTGAGGGAAGAAATAACGTCGCTTTTAAGCATTGCCTCCACGTGATGGGCCTCGTGTAGCTTACAAACAATTTTCAAAGCTCAAAAGCGTGAGAAAGTATAGGAACGGATTCATGAAATGTAGCCCTTATCAAGGCGAGTATTTGAACAAGACGAGAAGTCTCCCCCCCGCCTTTCAGCCAAGCTGGGAGCGGTTGAGACAATTGCCTCCCGGGCCGCGTTCGCCATGACTCAAACGATGTGCGATAGTCCCCCCTCCCTCTTCTATGGGGTAAGCTCCCTTACTTCTGGTGTCCATATCTACCCGCGTAACGAGGAATGGTCAGATTGGTGCGAGAGACGCTCACGAGTGCAGACCATCGTCCTCCTCCTCAACTCGGGTTGTCATACGCCGAAGGCAAGGACACGTTGTGGGACAAAACCAAGCATCCCTTCTTGGATAAAACAAATATCTACCCCCTAGAGTTAGTTAAGAACTCTTCACCCCGTAAGAATACCCGTCTGACTCCGGTCATCAACGCCATCTCCAAACAAGAACCAAGTCTTAATCCAAAAGGCTTCAGTGAAGGCTAAGATTTATCTTGGCGTAATACCCCCTTGATTACGCATATCCGACCAAACAAACCGTTGATGTCTCGGAGAAACTCACCCTCCGTTTTCTTCAAAGGAATTTACACCGGAAGAATTCCTAACCTCCCTTCTCGAAGACTCTGCTCCCCCCTCCCCCCGTCATCTCAAAAGAATATTTCACTACACGCAAGTTGACCTTGGACCCGGTCGAAGTGACCCAACAATCATCTCACTGCTTTGCCGGAAACGACCATCGTCTTCCCCAACCCCTCCATTTTTGTAAAAGGTATCGTAACGAATATTTTAGCTTCCTTAAATTTATAATTGCCGTCTAACATTCCCCATTGTCATTTTGTGCAACTACGTGTCTCAATTAACTGCGTATTATTATATCATATTAACTTCAATTATAATATTTATTAAAGTCTATTTTTTGCCAACTTTTTTACTTTCCCACCCTCGAGCTCATTATAGCCGTATAACTAAAGCCTATAACTAAGTAAAATTTGGAACTCTCAGCCAATACCAAGTTTAAAGTAGCATCTATTGGACTAGCCCTCCCTTACGAGGATCTGACCTTGTAACCGGACCTTGGCCTACCCAAACCATTTAAAAGGAAACCCCGTTCACTCTAAAATCAAATATAATAGATATACGTATGATATATAGAGCTATACCACGACACTGCCGTATTTCAAAAGTGTTTTAGTGCTTCATCCGGACCAGAAATTCAATTTTGCAAGCGTTTCCGTGATTCCTGGAAGACTATCAATACTTCATCGTATGAAGGACACAATACATGTGCTTCTTGAAAAAAAGCTGTTCTTAGTTTTTGTTTTAGAACTAAGCACAGCGTTTTCCCCAAAATGTCATCAGCCTCGAGCAAATTACAAAGGACTTTTGCAACTATCAGTTGCGTATTTAAGGGGTGACACAGAAAGCTTTTCCTTCAAACAACCTGGAGCAGTGCCTCTGGGTCAGTCTAATATATATATATATATATATATATATATATATATATATATATATATATATATATATATATATATATATATATATATATATATATTGTGGGGAAATAAATATCACGAGGACAAACAGACGCTAAGTTGTTTACACAGCGTCAACAGTTACGTTCCATATGGTCTGATACTTTACCTCCCCCCCCATTCCCCTTTGCCTTGCTTCCCCAAAGATCCTCGAGCGTCCTTCGCAAAGAATAATTACAACCAGCAAATTTCGTAGTCCGTTAATATAAACATAGGAGGATGGGATAGCCTTCAGATTATAAATCTATACACAGGCTCACTGTCCCCTTCGATTATTTATGTCTATTTTTGCCAAATAGACGAATTTTCACTTCTTTGTACGTAAACCAAGAGGGTGAATGGTCACAACGTTGAAAATTTATTCCCTGGAAGAGAGGCTTAAATGTGGGCCCTCGTCCCCTCCCCCCTCCCTCCAGGGTATAATCGACGTATATATAGTTCAATCCGGATAAATGTACAGTCTAATCGGTGTAACAATCGAGAGAAGAGCAGTCCCTGAGTAAAATAGGGAATCAAGAAGACAGTGGATCAGATCGTGATTTTTCTGCCCAAGGGTGTTCCTTTGGTCGCCTAGAAGAGTAGACCAGTGGTATCGAGACTAACTCTCATACCAATCTCGTTCAGAGAAACCCCCTATCTCAGTTTTTCTGAATAAAAATAGGGATAACCCTCACCATTGAGGAATACCAACGTGAATGCCCATTCTAGAAAAGATTCACCTCTTGGTCAAGTCTCATCATCGAGAAGCCCGCGAGTTTAACACAGGGATTAGAATAGCCCGTAAAGCCACAATCCCTTCGCTTATATCTTCTAGTCAAGAAGCATCGCCACGCGTTCCCTAACTACCTCGGGATAAGCATCATCTGGTCTTCCCGAATAGCCTCAACAAGCGTCTCCTCCCCTCAGAGAGACGATCAGCTGTTTTTCGAGCCAGTCGCACGTCAGCGAGAAGGTTCCCGTACAACTCGTCTTGAGACATCTCATCTAGGAGTTTCTCGTTCAAGGCCGTCCAACTTCAGACTCCCTCTTAGTTAAAGGTAAAAGGAATCCTTTCCAAAACTTATTCATGTTCGTTAGTTAGCATTCCGTGTTAAAGTGAATTTTTGCGTCAACCATTGCGTAATACTCATTGGTAGTATTAATTTTTATTTAGATCCTCTTATTATAGCATTAGTGTATTTAAATTTTAAATATTACATTTTTTATGTAATTAGAAGTATATTTTTGTCCTAGTTGTTTAATTAAATTCTCCAAACGCTGCAAATGGCAATAGATATATAATATTACGAATCCTTCCTATTTAAAGAATCAAAAATTAAAGGAGAGCACTCTTAGAGAAAAGTGGAACAAAGTTACCCATGTACGGAGCAAACGTACATACGTACTCTGCCGTATACTACGATATATATATATATATATATATAATTATTTATTATTTTCACTTTTTCCTCTTCTTTTTTTAGTCCCAAAGCACATGGCTCACACCCAGGGTACCTCGAGCCGACACTGCAGTCTGCATAATTAATTTCATTATGCGTCATGGCTTCTCCTCCTCATACCCCCTCCCCATCCCCATCCCTCATAAATGTCTCTAAATGTCTCTGTGATAGGAAACAAATGGTTCCTCTCAAACTCCTTCTCCCACTGTTCAGATTGTCTAGTCCTCAACATGATTAATGTTCACTTAAATAATAATTGAATGTGTAAGTAAGTGATTGAATGCATTAGTGGCGTTCAACAGGAAGTAGTTAATCATCTGAAATACAGGGTGTCCCTAGTGTCTGAACACAGGTTAAATGCATATTTTCAGCAAAATAATTTAACTACATTTTATTAAATTGAAATATTAATAAATGCCATTTTGGATGTGATTTCCACCATTTTTGATTCAAAGTTGGATGCTCGTTGCGAGAGTCACCCGATGAACGCGATGCATTAACCCTAAATTGCCGTCAATTTGAGCGCATTCCTTTATGATGCGTTGTTCCCTCAGGTGTCTCCTAGTATCATTAATTTCCATTCAGTACACCTTCTCCTTTATCTTATCTGTCCAGACATCCTGTAGAATAAACACTATATTTCTAAGATTATTTACATACTACTCGACCAAACTTGATGTGAGATGAGGGAGACTTTTGTGTTTGGGGCAAGTTTTCCAAACTTTGTCGTAAATTTCATCAGTAGCGCATTTTTTGCGCTGATTCCAAATATTTATTTAATTTGGGAAGGAATTATAATTTGCAACCGTAAGATAATTATTAAACTAAATTTCCAAATTAATAATAGTCTGAGGTTAGTAAAGCAATAAGTAGTCACCTTCAAGCTGCATCGGGCACACCTGAAGCACACTTTTTATCCACCGCAATCAACTCACTCTATCCAGCCAAACAATATAAAAGCCTTAAAAAGAACTGTATGAATTGGGCTTTTAACCTTCACTTTTGCTGTCGCAGTACACAGGATCGTTTGCACCCACCAGCGGGGCCACGCCATATCTTCCAATTGATAGTTCTTTTTTAGGGTTGTTAGATGGTCTATTAGATACAGTCAACTTTCTTGAGATGGATTGCTGTTTTCCTTACTAATAAACGTCTCTTTTCACAATTGTGAGAGTGAATGATTGTGTTTGCTGGAATGAATGAGATTCGCATAAGCATTCGAGGTGGATCTCCTCAATGGCTCCTTTAGAACTCAGATGTGGGGAGTGGAATTCTTTTACGGATGGAACGTGGTCTGATGGCGGATTGCTACCATTAACTACGTTAGTCTTCTTTACTCAACCAAACAATCATGATCACTATATTTTTTACACAGTATCACTATCAGACTCTGCGACTCTGATATTCTCTTATTTTCTCATTTTACAATTCTAATTCTTTTATTCTTTCTCTCATTCTCTTTCTTTCCTTCTATCTTCCATCTATCTCTGATAATCCTTCTCCCCCATTTTCTCACCCACTCCACCTCTCTCTCCACCCTCTCTCTTTCGGTTTCCTTCTCTCTTTCCCACTCCCTCTCCCTCCTCCTCTCTAATAAATAATAAAAAAATGATTTTCGCAATAAATGGTAAGAAACGGAACCAACGGACTTCCTGAAATGTTGCATGAGAAGATTGAATCATGGGTCACTCGGGGCGGCGATAGACACGTATTCCGTAGGTGCCAAGGATTGGGCACGGGGCGGCGAGTTGAAAGCCGGCAAGAATTTAGTCACGTACACATATAGGAACCCCAGACGCGAAGAATCTCAGATCCGATCAGTAGTTGGTACATAGAGGACCGGCTGCTACCTGCACTGTCTTATTAGACCCCTAACAGGATTTTTCGCCTTACCTCTGCCGCTGTACCTGTTGCAAGCTCCCGATTTACCCGTCTCTGTCGCTCTCCCCGGGACTTCGGATACATCTGGGCTCATTACGACTCTCCCCGGTTTCCAGGACAACCACCATCTGTGTATTACCTCCCTACTTTTGTGACAGGTATTTGGAGTACTTCTTTTCATCTTGCGCCCCATTCTTAGGTTCTCGTTATCGAGACCTACAGTTATTTAAAAGTGACGTAAGACGGATGTATATTTCGGCACCGATTTTCCGGAGTAGCAGTGCTTATTTTATAACGACGTGTTGTCGTTAGTGGTTTAATCCTGTGATCTTTATTTGTGATATTTTTGCTCTTTATTTATTTAATATATTTGAGGAAGCATTCCTTGTATTATTTTACCCTAGCAGATATCTGAACACCTTCCTGTTGGACCTCTTTATTTTTGTCTTGAACCGAGACAAGTTAGTTTCTCGTCTTGCCTTTACACTGGCGACCTTAATAGGATAAGTGCCGTTATGTGTTTGGGCGTGTAAGTCGCATTGAACGCGCATTCACTGCCTGTGGTCCGGAAGTGAGTTCCTAGTTTGCTTAGAATTATTAGCCTTTTGTGCTTTCGAGGCTTTTTGATTGCCTCTCTTTACACGGCTGTGTTTTTCCTGTGTTTTGTTGTATACTAGTTACGTTTGACACTTAGCAGAGTGTGACATTTATTTAAGTCGTGCGAACCTGCTATTTCTCGTTAGTGTCGCTGCAATTATAGATGGAGCTCATCCTAAATGATAGTGGCAATAGTTCTATGTCCTGTTCCACCCTTATTTATATGGAGTAGGAATTATCAGCGAGAAGAAGGAATAATAAATGGACAGCAGTGCAATGGACACAAAATCCCTAAACAAACAATGACATCTTAAAATCTTTCATTTGAAGACCATTGAAAACGAAAATCCAAAAAAACAAATTCGAAAATTTTGTCTTATATTTCCTTTTCCAGCTAATCTTAATCCAGTGATTCTCACTTCTACTGAAGAAGAAGAATATATTTTGCCTAAATATTCATTAAACACCAAACTTTAATAATAAAAACACTAACGAAAGCCTAGCGACTAATAACTACCTCACAACACCACAAACTACTTTAACTGGATTAATTTGCACGACTGCAAAAATTTTAATAATTAACTTAGCAAAATTTGAACATGTATATTAAATCCAGTGGCATTACAAGTAATAAAGCTAATTACCTCGCCAGACCACCATTGGTGGTATATCATTTGGGAAATTCCATAGATACTTTCATCTTTAATGGGATTTGTAAACCCCAAACGAGCATAATCAAGGGGAAAGCTAAATTCAGCCAATATATGTAAATTTACAGTGAATGGGAGAAATGATGCCCTGAGGATGAGGAAGCCATGCAATCAGTTATAGGAAATCATTAAAACACAAGGAAGTTATGATCATATTAAAATAATGTTGGCAAGTTAGTTGGTTAGTTTTGTAGTTAAAATATTGTTTCAAACTGTATATAATATACAAAAACAAGGGTAGTCATTATAATTTAGGAAAATAGTGTAGTCATTAATTAGGGAGAAAGAGCAAAGTTAAATCGCATCGGGAGGGGTAAGTCGCCGAATAGTGTCCAGATTCCAGTTGAGTTTAATTAATTTGCTGTAGAAAAAACAGTGTTTCGGATCCCAGGTTAAAATGCAGCTCCCGCTTTGATGACCTTTGTGTTTGAAAGGAAAAACCCCAAAAGTACGTTTTTATTCTTTGAATTTTGTTCTCTGTTCACATTTGTTCTATTCTTTTAGTTGTTGTTGTATTACTTTTCAGGTATATTGGTATTTATTTTGTTGAGATTGTTCGATTCGTTCTAAAGAAACTCCGGCTTTCGCTTTTCAACTATATAACTTAATTGTTTTAAAACAAATGCTATTTCTTCCAGGCATTTTTACTTTTCAATATTTCATTGTATACATTGTAACGTGGGGCCTTGTGCTGAATCTAAACGGAGTTGGGAATAGAAAACAAGAAAAAATATATAGCTATTGAATTTAGCAACTCTGCCTCCGTGCACCCTCAATTTGGCTAGTCTGGGTTAGTAGTAACGTCCGGGTTTCTCCTGAGAGAAACGTGTGAAGAAAAGTGAAACGGATGAAGTAAAGTACGATAGCATGGAAATGAATTGTAAGAAAGATTATAGGGCTTTAGATGTTTATAAATTTGATTATACGGGTCTCATATTTGGCCCAATTTGTAGTCACCGAGTTAAGGGAATATGAATGAAAAAAGGAGAGAAAACTGAAGAATGATAGCAGTGATAATCAATTTAGAGAGGGTGGTGTGGACTAAAATGTTAAATAAAGAAAGAACCAGTCATCGAGAGATATGGTGTGTCACAATGATGTGAGAATAACGTGAAGAGTTATTATATTGAGACTAAGGTGCCGATAATAGACACTTAAATAGGGATAAGTGGATTACACGATGTATTAATGATAGATAAATATGGCGGGAATTGTAGAAAGGAGTTCGTTCTTTTGCCTGGAAATGAACGTTGACTAGGCGATGGTACCATCCAATAGTCTTGCAATGGCGCTGATAGGGGAAGAAGAAGGGCCTCCTTGCCCTTAAATGTTAAAAAAAGGGTGAAATGAAGGAGAGTACTTATTAGAAAACTATAGAATCAAGACCCGCAAATATCTCTAGATCCTTTCTATGGTTAGTCGTAGAGAAAGGTGTAAAGTAAGGTTAGGGGATTTTAAATTGTTAACATTTTTATTGCCTTAACTATGTGCCAATGTGTGCCATTATGCGGAAAAATACAGTTATCATCCTAAAATTATTCCTGATCGTTTGCGAAAAGCCGTTGATGAAGCACATTTTGGTACCATTTTAAGTTCATGGCCAAAATTGTTGGTATTCCATTTCCTTTAGATGAGAAGCACCCCTAGACTTGGCGAATCTCCGGACGCTTTACTGTGGGCACGAAATAAGATTTGTGAAAGCGCTCCTCTTTTTTCCTCTTGACGAGGGATCTTCCAGAAGCTTCAAACAAGCGGAAGAGAATATCACTTTTCCGTAGTCTTCAACAATTTATAGTTCCTCCAAAACTAGCGTCTACCTTTAAGGCCCTTCTTGATGAGATGATATTTCTCAATACACCATTAGCAACTATTTCCTTGCATTTTAGGCCCATTTGATGGAAAAAAAACAATTTTTGCCCCCTCTTGTTTCGAAAGATCCATAAGAATATCAAGAAATAGATAATAATTACAAAATATCATTCATTAATTCATATGTTACATGATTTTACCCGTTTGGTCGAATAGCAAAGCGTTAGGGAATAAAAATCTTCTCAAACAAAAACAGGACCAGAGATCGATTTTGGATTCGGCGAAGGAATGAACTGTTTTTTTCTAAATGCTGACTTTTTAATATACCGATAGTAATTTAAATGTTAAAATAATTATTCATATCACATAATTTATTTTTTAAAAATACAAAAATATAAAATATATATTAGTCTCAAAACTTTTGTTCATCAATGTATTAAGAGTACTATGCCTGATTTCGTTATAAAGTACTCGAAACTGTAACAAATTAGAATTGAATAACCAAAAAAGTGTCCTAAATGTAGAACACCTTCACTCTGTCTATGATTTGATCTAAAGGCAAACGAATAAGCCTGGACATGTCTATATAATGTTTCAAAAGAGTGAAGCATTTGTTCTACCTCGGTATAAGGACAGAGAATTATTTAAAGAGATTAGAGTTTAAAACCTCTAAGATGGTGACTGTAACTGTATCATCTTATACAGGTCGAGAAATAAAGTTAATTGAACGCAAGTATTTTTATGTAAATTCAAATCAGATAATTCACTTAAAATATGGATTTCCGACGAGAGGACCTCTCGCAGAAAGCTTGTAGCACAGATCAGTGGGTGAGATAGTAAAATTAAATATGTGTGGAAGATATACTCGTATGTCTGCGGATGCTCATGCAAGCATTGCGGCCGGGTGGGTACGAAATAATCCCGGCCAATGATAATTCCCTTGCAAGCGTAAACTTATCATAAATTAATGATGAATAATGTTTAACCAAGCAGTGGCTGGCACGCATAAAGCCTTGAATTTATGTTGTGGGAGGACGTGCTTATTCACATCATTTTGCACTCTCGTTTTGTAGATACGTAAATAATTTGATTCTTAATCCCAAACGTTTAGTGTTTTTTTATAATGTTGCCTTAAATTTGTCTCTACCCCTTTGAATTCCTCACGCGTATAAATTATTCGCTTGAGAACTTAGAGATAAAATTGCTAACCATAAACATATAAAAGAAAATATTTTATTTCCTCTCGTAGTCAGATAAATACTAACGCAGGAAACGTATATTGTACAGTTACGTTTCTACATTTTTCTTGGTAACTATATGAGAGATTCCATAATAAAGTTACTGAAACCTAAGTGAAGTGCAATTACCTAGAGGTTTACCCCAAAAAAACGGGCCCCAACTTTTGATAGGCCTCATTTCTTAGTTTTCTGCAAATATTGAATGAACCTGGTGATACCTAGTTTATTATGTTAAAAAACATCATATCAAAACATGAGAGCCTTTGGACTTTTCTTTATTCTAGAGCACGTTTTCGAGATTACCTCCATTTAGCCCTGTGCATTTTTTGAGGCGCAGCACAAAGTTGTTCATGACCTCCTTACAAACCGACCGAATAATGGCTCTGATCTCCTCCTTGATTGATGGCTTCCTTAAGTTTCTTGATTGCCCTGGGTCTCTCTGCCTACACTCTGTCTTTAAAGTAGCCCCAGAGAAAGAAATATGGGTGGGTAAGGTCTGGGCTGTGAGGTGCCCAATGAAAATCGGTCTTGAGACTGATCACACGGACACCAAAGTTCTCTTTCAGCCAATCTCAGGACAGGTTTGAGATGTGAGAGCTTGCTCCATCTTTCTGGAACCAAAACTTCCCTATAAGTGACGAGAACAGGGTCTTTAGCTCTCTCTTGAAGGTTTTGAGGACCTCAACATACCGCTTCTTGGTGACTGACACTCTCGCGCCAGATTCCTCAAAGAAAAATGGTTCGATGATGCCTCTGGCTGAGATTGTATTCCATGCCTTGCTCTTAACGGAGTCTAGCCTTAATGGCTACCTCATTTGGTCTGAAGGTCCTCCCAGAAGGCATTTTTCTTCGAGTTTACCTTTCCATAAGTATTACTAAAATTGTCCAATCATGGCCCACTTTTAGCTATCTGAAAATATATGTCACTACATCACATTGGCCTTCGAGCATTTGGAAACCTAGACTAAGATGTGTAGGGCGTGATTGAGAGAGAAACAATTCCCTTTGTACCAACAAGGTGGAGCCTATGTATGTATATGATTACTATGTTTTTAACCCACTCAAACAGGGAGACCTTCGAGAAAGCCTGTATAAATTAACTCCTCTGTTATTTGCCTTTATATGGAAACTAGATGATAAAATATGAACGATACCGTATATATATATATATATATATATATATATATATATATATATATATATATATATATATATATATATATATATATATATGAGGAATTAAACCACTTTCTCCGGAGACAATTTAATCCAGAACAGTTTCGGTGTATCTCACACCCTTTTTCAACTGACACTGGATAGAAAATATAAGGGAAGTGCATACAAACATAACACAAGGTCAGGTCGTAAAAGATGCCCTCTTTTTACCCCCAATCCCCTACTTGTGGCTAATCTGGGGGGGGGTTAGACCTAAGTTAGACCTAAACATATTAAGGGCTGACATTTTACTATTTTGTTTATTTGCTTTCTTATTACAGGATTAAAAAAAAATTGACCCTCAGATAGATTTAAATTAGGAACTGACGATATCAAGCTCGATTCTACGATTCTTCTCTTAACATAGTTAGCCGATTTAAATACCATTTTACTTCCATTGAAATCGATCGTATGATTCAAGTCTCTAACATGGCAAAATATTCCACTGCTTTCGCTGCCCACTCTAATATCTCTTTTGTGTTCATACAATCTCTTGTCCAGATTTCTCCCCGTTTCCCCTATATAAACTTTATGGCAATCGTTGCATGGTATTGCATATACTCCTATGTTATGATGTTCTTTGGGTTTTCTGGCAATCATCAATTGGTTTAAGGAATTATTATATTTAAAGGCTAGATTAATACCCGCTTTTCCAAATATGTTCTTTAAACTATTTAATTTATTATTAAATGGCAATGTTATACATTTGTTGAAGTCATTATGTAGTGCGGGAAGGCTTATTACCATAGAATGTTTTCCTAGCTGCAAAAGGGGCAGACGATATGAACCAATTCGGGTAATACAAATTCGAAAAAATGGTCCTGATAATGACAATTTCTTCATCTAAATAGGAAGGATGACATATTTTGTATGAGAAAAATTTTACATGTCTCATTTTGGGATTTATCCTCAACCTCTATATATATATATATATATATATATATATATATATATATATATATATATATATATATATATATATATATATATATATATATATATATATATATATATATATATATATATATATATATATATATATATATATATATATATATATATATATATATATATATATATATATATATATATATATATATATATATATATATATATATATATATATATATATATATATATATATATATATATATATATATATATATATATATATATATATATATATTATATATTTATATATATATATATATATATATATATATATATATATATATATATATATATTATATATATAAAGTAAGAAAGACAAAACGAAGAAGGTGAGTCACATCTTTATTCTCGACGTTTTGGATTATTTCTAAATTAATATTCA
This sequence comes from Ceratothoa steindachneri, assembly GCA_963969495.1. Taxonomy (NCBI): domain Eukaryota; kingdom Metazoa; phylum Arthropoda; class Malacostraca; order Isopoda; family Cymothoidae; genus Ceratothoa; species Ceratothoa steindachneri. The sequence goes on from OZ018339.1 coordinate 1,954,836, forward strand.
GGAGCTATAAAACAAACTATAAATCTAAAATTAAAGCTATACTACGGCACAAGTACAATATAATTAAAAATTCACAAAAACGGCGGTAAAATACTAAAATGAACGTTATGTTAATGAAAACCAAACTAACAAAAAATCTAGTGAGTTTTGTACTCAAGTTAAAATGTTCCTGTGTCCTATGTGATTTTGTGTACAGTTCTCACTATGTCTCATCATCATACTTGGGTCTACTCTATGGGCTACCTAAGATAAATGAGACAGGATACCCTCTCTGTCCCATTCTAGCTTCATGCACTCTTCCTATAAAGTTTCAAATTTTAGTTCCATTATTAAACCATTTTTCTCCTAATTTATATACCCTTAATAATAGCCATGAATTTTTTTCTGAAATTAAAAAGTTTATGGCATCAAGTCCTTTATTCTTCTCAAGCATCGAAATCACATCCTTATTTTTAAATATTCCCATTCAAGAAATTATAGATTATTTTAACTAAAGCTATTCCAGATAAAAATGCCCTCATTAATAAGTTCAGTTTTTTCACAATTCTACCAGTTATTGCAGCTAGCCGTCAAAGACAACTATTTCACTTTCAACAACGTCGTTTATCATCCAATGAAGGTGTTGGGATGGGAAGTCCACTAGGACCAGTTATTGCAAATATTTTTATGTGCATTTTTGAGGAGAGTGTTCCGTGATTGCCCTGCTTAATGCCGTCTCCTACTGTATAAAAGATATGTTGACGAGACCTTTGCTGTTTTTTCTTCTATTTTGTGTTCTGAAGAGTTTTTCTGTTTTATTAACAATTTACACCTTAATATTAGGTTCTCATCTATGAACAGAAGATTAATAATAATTTGCTTTTTCTAGATATTAATGTATCCCGTACCCCTTCTGGTATTCAAACTATTGTCTTTAGAAAACAAACTTTCACAGAGCTGGGATTAAATTACTTTAGTTTTTGTGATATACCATACAAAATTGGTGCCATTAAAACACTCATCTTCAGTGGTTTTAACCTGTCTTCTACTTACCTTATTTGACTTCCGAATTCAACTTTTTAAAATAATATTTTATTAAACATCACCACCCATTATCCTTAGTCAAAATCTGTATTGGAAAATCTTTCTATATAACCCCTTGTAGAAGTCTAAATACCGCGTACATAAGTGTACGCAGAAATACTCCCATATTCCCAATTGCACCAGCCTCGAATTCTCTATCGCCCCTTTTCCGCGCACTCGTAAACTCCGAAGTGGCTCGAAGGTGTGAAAGACTCATACTGTCTGCCCACAGATGAAAAAGGTCTTTCGCGCGGCAATACGGATTTTATGAGAATTCGGTGCTCTCTCTCAATTTCTGCCCGCGAGGAAAATAAAAGGAAAAATTCTCCCTGGAGTCAGGCAGAAGACCTTGGACCTACGTTGGGAGGTGGAGCTTGATCCACAGAAGAAACAGTTTGCCCATTGCAAGAAAGGAACTTCTCGAGGAATTGGTTGTAGCCGTCACGGTACTTTAAGATGCCAAACTTCTTGAAGACCCCCCTCCTTCAAAATCAGAGGTTACACAGGACCTCCCTCTAAGGATTACCCTAGACTAGCTAGGTAATCGGTTTTGGCTACCCACGCCAGGAGCCGAATAATCGGACAGTCACTTTGGGGAAGAAGTTTGATTTGAGTCACAGTTTATCTCGCCTTCGTGATCCGACATAGGATCAGTATATCACCGGTCTAGGATTACCCGTTCATTCGGTAATCTCGGACGGCCGGACTAGGTGCGATCATCGTCACCAGAAGATCTTCACCGTCATCTTCAAAAATACTTACCAACTCAAATGTATCGTTAATTGAATTATCCCTTCTCTTAACTTCACCAGTTTGTTTGTGAACTAGACTTCCCATCCCGAGCCCATAACCTCGAGGATTAGAAGTGCTTAATTCAGTGTTTAACTCAATAATAATATTCCATTCGTTCTGTCGGGTGCCATTAAGAAGCAAGCACCCTAGTGAGTAATTTTCAAGTAATCCCCACGACATTTTTGTAGACTTATTTATTCAGTGCAAGATTAATTCTATTTATATTTATATACGCTGTTGCTTATTTCAAATTCATGTACATTAAAGATTATTTTTGTATCTGTGTGTTTAACTATTTTTGACGATCCTTTGGCAATTATTAAGCACTCCACTCGGCTTAAATTTCATTATTACAATGATCCATCCATGATTGGCTTTTACTGAGTGGGGATACACTCAGGGGATCATCATCTTAGTTTTGATAAAAAAGTACGCAACGGGGTTATTTTTATTCACCGGAAGGGGCTAAGGTAGGTGTATTGGATACGCTTCACCTCGGTGCGGTAATAAAATATGCGTCCAGGAAGTGGTACTGGGATTACCCACTCACTAAACCTTGACACCTCTCCACTTCTTTTAATGTTCCTAAGGAAATTAGGTTCTTCATATTGCCAGACATCATCCCTTTTAATGACCTGCTCCAGAAACACCTATCTACCATTTTAAGGAAATTTTACTGTCAAATAAATTTTAAACTTATATTCATCAACAACAAAAATATTGGCAATTTTATCAGAGTAAAGGATGGCATTCACTCGCCGTTGAGTTCGTGCATAGTATATAAATTTGTTTGCCACAGCTCTAAGCAGGAGACCTATATAGGAAGCACGGTGCGTTCTCTCCAGACAAGATACTCTGCTCATATGGCCTCAAGCTATAAAACCGGTAAAACATTAAGCAATAAAGAGTATTCTTCCATCAGAAAACATACAATAGATTGTAAGACAGACGTATCCTTAAATGATTTTTCTGTATTAAAATTTGATCAATCTACATCTACTATCTGCATTAAAGAATCTCTGTGTAGTAAATAGTATCACCCAAATTTAAATAATGATGCGTCATCAGTTCCGTTATTTATAACTTAACAACCAACCAAGCCTATTTAAACTAAAATTTCCTGCACGTTTTCTCGTCTCATTATTATCCGACCATGTAAGGTAATGTTCTGTTTCTTTATTTAGTTTTACTATATTGTATATTTTTTCAACTCTGATTCCACTCCCTCCCCATCTCATTCTTAAGTTTTGTACCGTTACGTTTATTTTGTTTGCATTTGATTAATATAAATTGTTTCAAATATTTTCTACTGCTCTTACCTGACTAGATTTTTAGTTCGTTTGGTTTTCATTAACATAATGTTTATTTTAATAATTTACCGTCGTTTGTGTCAATGGTTAATTATATTGTACTTGTGCCGTAGTATAGCTTTAACTTTAGATTTTAATTTTGTTTTATAGTTCGTAAAGATTGGTATAAAAATAACTAGAAAAGTAGAGAATAAAGATGGGACCTGCCTTCTTCGTTTTGTCCTTCTTACTTAATATTAAACTCAATCTTTTTCAGAGAAATCGTGATGAATCTATACTGGGTTTTTAAAAAAAATTGATATAATTTTACAATCTAGTAACTTTGCCAGTTCCCGTCCAAATGACTTCAAATTTTAATGCCATGTTTGATGTTTTTATCTTTACAGGTATAGAAAAGCCATTCTGTGAAAGTGAAAAGGCGTTTTAAAGAAGACGAGTTCAAGGAACGTCGTTTTCATTCGTGAGGCCACATTTCATACGAATGGTAAAGTCAATAAGCATAATGTTCGCATTTAGGGCGAAGAAAATCCCCATATCCCCATCGAGCACGTGAGAGACTCACCGAAAGTGAATGTCTTCTGCGCCATCTCCAAGAAGCATCTTCATGTCCCCTTTTTCTTCGAGGGAAATGTGAGCGGCTACGTTTATCTGCAAATGCTTCAGAACTGGCTAATGGATGAGCTCATTGCAAATGAACAAGAAAACTTCATTTTTCAACAGGACGGGGTTTGACCCCAATGGAAGCTCACTATGCGGGCTTATCTCAATGACAATCCACGAGGGAGATGGATTGGACGTGCTGGTGATGAAGACAATGTGCTGTTGAAATGGCCGCCACGTTCACCTTACCTGATATCTTGTGATTTTTTTTTCTCTAGGGCTATGTGAATGGACTGGTCTATGCTGCCCCTCTTCCTGCAAACCTAAAGGAACTTAAGCACAGAATCACTACCGGACTGGAGACTGTTACCAAAGACATGCTGCAGCGTGTTTGGGAGGAGCTGGACTACCGATGTGACTTGTGCCGTCTCTCAGTCGGTGCACATATTGAACATTTGTGAAATCGTTCATGGAATCCACATACCTTTGATTTTCTCATTCAAATTTGGAGGAATAAATCTAATGTTGCTTAACATTAAGCCTCTTTAGTTTCATTCCCCTTAACTATGTAGTTTCTGTAATATTTACATCTCAAATGATATAAAATTTTTTTGAAACACCCTAATATATATATATTTTCTCATTTTGTCTTTGCCTTGATTTAATAGAATAATTTATGATGTACTTTTGATTTTATTTGCCTTTATCATTCCGTACTTTTCCTTTATCGCAGAAATCTTTGCAATATATCAGATTTTTTACCTTTTGAAGATTTTTTTAGATTTTCATTTTGTTTATCTTTTCTGTCCACAGCCAAATGTCCTTTACTTCGAATGATATATGGTTTTCAAATATTTTATTTTGATTGATATAATTTTTACTCAAATTAAAAATACGTTATTCAGTTCTCTCCACACGATGAAACCGATCATCGTTAGATTTTTAAAGAATCTCTGGTCGAGATTTGCAAATATTTGCTTCAAATTCATTTTCGCCTAATGTCACTTTAGGTCCAATCTAAACCCAATTCATTTTTATTACTTGATTTAATGCCTTTTCTTGTCTTTTTTAGGCGTCAGTTTTGGAATATCAACTATGAATATTTCCCCGTTGTACTTCAAACCAATTGCAATCTTATTTCTTGCCTTCTTTTAATATCCATGAAAACATTCCGTATAATTCATCCTTTCTTCCGCTATGATACTCTGAAGTTCCTCTGTAAATTTTTTTCGTCATTGTAGTAAGTCCGTTCTGTTAAGCCATTGATTTTTTAATAATTACACTAGGCAACAAATTTTAACTTTTTGTTTGTTACAGACATGTGAATAGGTCTTTCTAATTAGTTCGAGTGCGCTGAATCCGAATTTGAAATCCAAAATTCTCTATTAAGTCTAGATTTCGTGTAATTCCCCCCACCCTTTCGCTATTTGTTCTGAATAATAAAAAAAAAAAAAATTATTTCGTATTTTTTTAATTTTTAAGCAAAGAAAATTTAAAAAGTCAGGGGACCTTCCATGTTTATTTTGGTTTACGACAGACAGTGTACATCACTTGCGAAATTATGCCCCCCCTTTCCCTCCCAAGTTATGAAGATTTTATTGCATTGATTAAGTTTGTTATGCACTTAAATTTTAAAGAAACTTTGCTGTAGCCTTCTCGTTTTTCTTTTATGAGACATCAAACTTTTTTTTGTAAAGACCAGCAATAATCCCCCATCATATTTGAATTAAAATTTCCTTGGTACCTCGTCTCCATAACCAAAATCTGTTGATGAAAACGTTCAAAATGTTCATCACTAACCGCTCCCAGATTTTCAGGAAAAAAATCGAGATAAGAATGCAGAAAATGCATTTTAAGTGACTTTCTACATCCCATCCTTTCATAGACTCGCAGAATATTGTTTGCTATTGGTCGGTAATTTGGAGAATTAAAAATGCCGAAAAAGTTTTCAATGAGTTCCACGAGGATGTCGTTGCTTTGTGTTCCTTTTCATTGAGACACAAAGTGAAGGAATCATCAGAAACAACTCTGCAAAATTGTGGTCCAGTGAAACTCCAGCTTCTATTTTTGCATCAGTAAATGATCCTTGGAATTTGTTTTTCAAATATTGAAAGCCTTCACTTCTTTAATCCATACCCTTTACAAAATACTTCATTAACTCTAATTTAATGTGAAGAAATGGCTGGCTATTCTCGCTTTTTATAGTGATTTTTATCATCTCTGCTAACCTATATACACAAAAAGCACATGTACTTTGTGTATCCAACTGTAACCCAATAAGAAGTGATGGGCAATTTGGATAAACAATTTTAGATTTGTTTTACCTTGAAAATCTAGCCACATTTGTTAGGTAGGCATAAATAACAATCTTTAAAGTGATTTGAGGGCTCATACCATATTATGGGAACAGCAAATGGCATTGCTTTCCTCTTCCCATTTAACCAAGCTGTCAACATTGTGTTACACTGCGTGCAGCAAATATTTGGGGCCGAATCTTTATCCTGGTCTCCTACTTCGCACCCAAAATAGTATCCGTTGACTTGCCTTATCGATACTGCTGCTTTTATTTTTCTCCGTTGTGCCACTGGTGTAAATTTTCCACAAACATAACAAAATATGTTGGGGCTGTTTACACATCCGCATCTAGAACTTGAATCTATGACAAGATTTCAAATACTAACTTGAGCAAGCAAATGATACACAATGTGAGATCCTTATCATAAAGTTCTTATCAGAGCAAAATTTTGATAAACTTATCTTCTTTACCAGTTATCAGTAGCAGAAAAGTTATCACAAATAATTATGTATTAATCTGAAAATTTGAAAAAATCTGAAAAAACTGTAAAAAAAACCAGTAATTAGAATTCAATGATATTTGAGCTTCAATATAGTCTACTTTATATATATCAAAAATGTTAATATATTAATATATATATATATATATATATTATTTATTAATATATTATATATTAATTATGTATATTAAAAATTGCATATTGGTACAATATTGAGCAAAAGTGTGGAATGGCTTGAAAAGGAAAATTGAAATTACAACAAAACTAGACGTGATATGCAAATTCTAAAGAGCTATTTGTAATCAGGGCCTAACACCATATAGAATCACCTATTTCCTGCTCTGTAACAAAAATCGTGTTACACAGTGTTATCATTTCATCTATTTATCTTAACATGTTTTGGAATTTGGTTTTATTAGCCTTTTTTATCATTGCATACATGATTCATTTTTCTCATTCTTTCCATTTTATTATTGTTTCGACCCCTTTGTCGACTCCACGTCATGAAAGTGTGTCTGTCTGTCAGCCTCAAGTTTATTTTTTATGGATTAGGCATTTTAGCGACCTTTGAGTGTTCTTTATCGCCAATTCTTTTTTGTTTTTCTTAAATTTTATTTGTTTCCATTGTTTTCTGATTCGTATTAATTACATATGTCATCCTAAAACGTTCGTTTACTACAAACTATGTTTATATGTTTATTGTGATCGTTTTAATTTTATTAGATAATTCTATGCGTTTTGGCGATAGTTCTTCACTTTTAATTAAGCTTCTAAAAGTTATCCTCGTCCCAATTAATGTGTTGTTTGTCTCTTTATTTACTCTTTCTAAATGATTTATTTCATTTTCATTGATTAACCACGTATGCCTCATATATTTTTATTATATATGCAAATATTATCCTTATTATTTCTCAATTTGTATAACAAATAAATTATTCTATATATACTATCACTCAAATATTTAATTTCATCCTTTTATTTTCATCTTAATATTATTATATATTTTAATATTAATAAACATCTTTCGATTTTAACTATATTTCGCCCCAATGTTATGGTAGGAATATATCAAAGAAGTTTTTATAATGTGGATATGTGCTTTTAGGCCAAAAGTATATTTATTCATATGGTAGTATGTAACTTTCGAGCTGCAGAATTTTTTTAATTTATATTACCAAAATTCATTTTTACAAACCTTCTAATTTACTTTTTCACATGATAGATTGTATTTTCTTATATGTTAAATTGTATTTGTCCTTATACTAAACGTTGCCTGTTTTTAAAATAAAAAATAATTATGCATGTGATATATTTTCGGAATTCTCAAGGTGTTATTTTGTAAGTTCGGGTCATTTATTTAAAATTTATTTTTGAATTTAATGTTATTTATTTTGTAGATTTGTTCATTGATTTGATTTCAGAACTGTAAATTATGTTTATAGACTGTTTTATTTAAACATAATTAAATGAATATGTAAAATATAACCTTTTCTTACATCAATGAGAAATGGCTCCTTGCATATTTAAAGCGCTGATAAAATTAAAAATTAAAGAGAATAACAAGAGACCAGTTGGTTAACAAAAGAATAATAACAGTAAAATTGCAGGAAGAGAAGAAAGTAAGGCGAAAATAAGAGGAGTCTGATGGTTGTATTGGATAATAAAGACCGAATCAGAATAGAGTATGAAACTATCGTCTTTGCTTGAAACCCAGTTCGATCCCTATTAATCAGATACCAATTAATATTATCCTGATAAATATGATTTGATCTTCCTTAATCCGATTTCCATTGGAGACATCACATTAAGAAGGAAGCTCTTGGTGTTTCTTTGGCCTGATTTAAAGATCATCCTTTCTCTTCTCTGTAAATTGATTCGATCAAAACGCTTTTTTGCTCTTTTCTCCTAATGATGCATCTGCGTATTTTTTTAAATTGCTTAATAAATACAGTCAAAAGCGTTAATATGAGTTGGAGAGGATATTCGAATGTCGAGGGTGGGATTATTAATGGAATAAAAAGATTTGGGGCTGATTTAAAACTGGCCTCCATTTTTTTCTACTGGCGCTTTAAATAAGTGGCTCTTAACCCATTTTATGGTCAATAGCCCCATTGATTGTTGATTAATAGTTGATCATCTTCCAAAAGTAAGATATCGTTTGAAGATGAAGTCAAAATTTGAGAAAATCTAAATAAAATCTGGTTAGTCTGCAAATAGAGCGGAGAGACTTTTAATTCAGTTCATAAAATACAAATAAAAAATGAACAACCAGCCACTACCACTAATCCATTCACGGAGGCAGATTGATGAATGACTTACAACGAAAAGAGCACAAGCCTCTCTTTGTTTTGCCACTTATTATTCCATATCGTGCTGCATTTACCCTATGTTGTAAACCCCAGCTTTAAATGTTTACTAATGGTAATTGTTTCTATTTCATCCTGAAAATATTAAGGGCGGATAATATTAAGGGAGAGATGAACATAGAAGAAACGAGGGATTAACAGCCGTTGGTTTTCTCAGGACCTTCTCTATGGAACTGTCGCATAAGGGTCAGAATCGAACAAATGGTGATGCGGAAAGAAAAAGAAGCCGGTCGTCGCTAGGTGAAGGAAGGTAATGCTATGAGTGCCCCATCAGCAGGTCTCCGGAAACGGAGGAAAGAGTTCACATATTGTAATACTAGTCTCTGGTTGACGATGTGTTTGATGACCTGTATAGGAGAAACCTGGGCCGACGGGGGATAGATCGGGCGCTGAGGTTTTATGTGCGCGCTTTCCGTGATTGAATCCGGCACATCGACGCCGGATTTTGTTTTATTATTTACTTTCATTAAAAGTATTTTCTTCAATGGTTTATATCACTTCCTTTTAATATTACTTATAATAAACAAAAAAATAAACAAATATGGTCATATTTATAGAAGCATAGGTGTAAACATCGTCAGCAGGAATCTTTTCAACAGTTAGATGAAAGAGGAATATGATGATGATAACAATAATGACGATATAGCAAATATCCTATTATGACAAGACAAAAAAGTATTCAAAAGTCATTTAGAAAGTTCGCTGTACTCATCACTTCAACATGACCAACGATGACAAAGGCAAAATGACGTTGTGTAAATGTCAAAAATGATGTTGGTAAATTGTTTAATAAGTCAGACCTTTAACTATGCACCGCTAATTTGATAGTGTGCAAGTTTAAGGAACTGTGAGCCATCCTCGAAAGTTTTCCAGTCCTGCTACCAATAGGATTAAACGAATGGTAGGGAAACACCCGGGAGCTACTTGCAAAAAGTTACTCCAAAGTCTCCAACCAAAGGGGACGACCAATTCACCTCAGCTGTCAGAATTAGAAGAATGGTGAAAGAATAATCGCGAAATACTCGCAGGACGTTAATACAAATTATCTATCCAATATGGATGACTGTTATAGCTTAGACTCTCAGTAATGTTCTCTGCCAGCACGTGAATTCCAGATGGAGAGGAGTGCAGTTGTAGAAATACTCTCAATCCTCAGCTTTGCAAAAGAGAGTTTATATAAGCCAAATATTTATTGAACCAATCTACTTTGGTTTAGGGAAACCAAGCAACCTTCAGTTATTCGCCTTAATTCGATCACTAGCCAAAGTTCTGAAGAATAAAAAGCAGCGAACAAACCAAAAAAAGTTCAAATCGTAGAATATTGTGGTGCAAATAAAAAGAGAGGAGGGCATTTCTCTTCCCTTGTTACGAAGGCAGGATGGATACCCTGGAGATATTTACCCTAATAGAGTAGCTGAATAATTTACGCCGTTAGCTAAGGCCTATAAGATAAAGCGCAGCTGTGTATTTCAGAAGGAGAATAATCCAAACACATACCGACAAGGAAAACAATAAAGGGCGTAGAAATATTATAATCAACATATTAAAATGCACCAGCCATTCTCCCGACCACCTCGACCAGATCTAAACTATCTGGTTGGAATTGAAGAACTATTTTCTGCTCGCAAACCAACTAATGTTAACAAAATGCAGTAAATCTTGCAGAGAGCTTTACCGAAAGTACTAGCAGAGCCTAGTCAAAACTAAAGCCTTCTTATAAGAAGTCTTTATTTTAGACTAAAGGCTTCTTATGCTGTGTTGCCACAAGGTTTATCTATATATTGCGTACCACAACACTACAAAAGACGTGTTATTTAAGCATAACAAGGCCCTATGGTATAAATCCAACCATACGAAGAATTGGTTTGGAGAAATAGGGACCACTTACATAGAGTGGCTACCACAGAGCCAAGATCTAGATTAAATAGAACTTTTTTGTGTAGTTCTTGGAAAATCAAAAATAGCCACCAAAATCACAAGGAAAAAGAAAGGGTAGGAAAAATTAGAAATTGAGTTGTTGAGATTTTGGTGAAATCCATGTTACGAAGAATTATTGTTGAAAATGAAGCAAAAGGGCCTCCAACTTGGTAGCAAACTGACTAAAATTAATGAAAATATAATATACATCTATTTACTAAAATCATTTGCCACACACACATGGATACTTATACCTTAATCTAATGAGGTATATATATATATTTATATATATGTATATATTTGTGTATATCATGTAAGGAAAATATTAGCTCCTGGTTTCTTTCCTAAGCGGTAATCTCGAGACCGCGTCGGTACAGAAGGGGCATGGTTGCTCTTCGACCTTATTCTTCTACTCCCATCCAAAATATGGCATTTTCGGAGTTGGCGGAGAAAAGTGACAACCCCTAAACTTTGGGGAAGCAGAGTCTTCTAGTCGAGCGGTCAATTGGGGTGGGAGGGAAGGATAAGGGAATTCCTGACCCAACGTCAAGCAGGTGTACAAGTTAATTTCAACCGACTGCGTGTACATATGAACGGGAAAGGAAATTAATTATTATAGTTTTACGCTGACCAAAAGAGAATTAAGGGGGGTACTTAAGTAAAAAAAAAATGAGAAGAATATATACACTAAGCCATACAAACCAAAGGAAAAAAATGAAATGGATATTCAAAGATACATCATAAACAAATAAGAGGAAGGTTACGGTGGTACATATACACATATAGTGGTGATGTACCAGGATTCTAAATAATAATTTTATATATACAAGGGCGCTGTACATCCCAGACGTACACATCCCCCTAAAATAATTATCCTTTAGCTTATATCTAGCTGGCGGTTACAGTAATTACAAAATAGAAAAAGGGCTATGGAGCACTTACAATTACAATTTAGCAGGGGTGATAACCCAAAGATTACGGCTAAGAGTATCGGTGATAAAATTTTCCGACCCTTTTATATAGATTATCCAATACTGAAATTCCTGCAATAATAAGGTCAATCTCATTACTCGGCCATTAGGCTGTTTAATGTTACGGAGGTATGGCAGCGGGCGCTGATCAGACTCTATAACAAAATCTCGGCCTACCAGGTACATTTTGAATTTTGTGCACGCTCGATATGATAGCTAAGGCTTCCTTTTCTATCACTGCATAATTCCTCTCACGTGGGAGTAATTTGCGACTCGTGTAGGCTACGGGGTGACTCTCACCGTCGTCCCCGTACTGAAAAAGGACACAACCGATGCCCTCGTTGCTCGCCTCCATTCGGATCCGGAAGGGCTTACTGGGATCAGGCAACCTGAGGATGAGAGCAGATGCCAATTACCCTTTTGCTGATGGAAATGAGTAGTTGCCCTCGACATCCAGACGATGAGATCTGGGGACTTTTACTTGGGCAGTTCACACATCGGAGCCGTCAAAGACGCGGAATTAGGGACGAACCTCCTATAAAATGAGGCAGACCCCATGGAAGAACGAATCTGTTTCTTTGTATCCGGGAGGGGCATATCGCGTATCGCCCGGACATTGTCTTCTTGGGGCTTAAGTTAGGCGTTTGTAATGTGGAAACCCAATTATTGGATCGAATTGTATGTAGATGAGGTGACACTTACCGGGGCGGTGTTCTCGCAAACGGCTTAAGAGCGCCTGAAGGGAGGCCAAGTGTTGGTCCGAGTCACAAGTGGCAATCTAAATGTTGTCAATATAAAAGGTGAGAGTATTCAATCAGTCCAAAATTATGAGCATTATCCGATTATAATTGCTACAGGCCGTTATTAACTCAAAAGGAAGTCTACATAACTCCATTAGGCCTTCATCGGTGCGGAACGCGGTGTATTTCCTTACGCATTTTTTTCAGGGGAATCTGGTAATACGCTTTACAGAGGTCTAGCTCGCTAATATATTTGGCCTTTTGGGACAAGTGAAGGTTTTGGGCGACTAATGGGATTGGATCGGCATCGAAAACGGTCACATAATTTAATTTACGGAAATCTACGCATATGCGGTAGGAGTTATCCGGTTTTTGCACCATAACTATTGGGGCAGAATGATTTTACGTAGAGGGTTCAATGATATTGTGGTTGAGCAGATTGTTATCCCCAGCGTTAAAAGCATTTCTCAGATAAATTGGAAGGGGGTAAGGTTTTAAGCGAACCGGTGCTTGCGTATTGAAAGTTATATCATGCTCAAAATTAATTGCACGCCCAGGGGTCTCAGAAATCATGCCCTCACCCATAGTTATAATAAACTGCAGTTGGATAATTTGGTCAGAAGTTAGCCACTTATTTATATCCAAGATGGTGGGTGGTGAACTGGTAGTGCCGGGGAATGCGGGTAGGGGGTAATCCCTATCCTGATTGACGCACACGGCCTGTATAATGTATAGGGCATCTGTAGTGTAGTCGGCCTCCAAAGCTGTCTCTTCGTTGATAGTAACAATGCTGTTGATACATGCGCGGCGGAGATATTTTTTTAACATGTTGACGTTGAACAGTTTCTCGCCTGTGGGGGTCTTAATTAAATAATCCCAGGTCCTCGCGCTTCAAGAATTTGGAAGGGCCCTTTCCATTGGCTCAGAAGTTTGTTGCTGTCCGTAGGAAGTAGAAACACAACCTCATCACCGGTTTGGACCTCGGACCTCGGCATTTTGGTATGCAATCTCGGCACATTTTCCAATCTTCTTCACAGATGCAAATCATACGCGTAGGAAGATTGAATTTCCCAATCTAACTTAGCGTTCGAGAATAACTCCGTGATGATGCTAAGGGGAACTTGCACGTTACATTCGTATATTATTTCGAAGGGAGCAAATCCGAGGGCACGATAAAGAATCTCCCCGTATGCAGATAGGGCCACGGGTAAAGAGCGATGCCACTCACGAGGCTGTTCGGCACACAGCTTCTTTAATATGGACTTCAAAGTTGCATTTAATCTTTGCACACGGGTGAAAGAGAGTGGTAAAGAGTCGTTTTACCATCTACACTTTCCCAATGTATTCTATCAATTCAGAAGTAAATTGTCTACCTCTATCAAACAATACCTGTTTTGGTATGCCCACCCTAGAGAAGATGGAAAGTAAGGCTTCGGCACACGTAACACTCTCGATTCTCTTTAATGGTACGGCTTCGGAAAAACGCGTGGCACAGTCCACAAGGGTAAGGACATAACTATGCCCTTCGCTGAAATGGAGACGAATGGGGCCGACAAGATCTGTGGCCACTCGTGACAAGGGTTTCGATATTATTGATCCTTTCTGAAGGGGGGCCGGTCTAACACGCCCTTTTGCCGTCGATTTATGGTAGATGTAACAGGATTGGTAGCATCCCGAAATGTTAATTGCAGCACCAGGACAGTATAAGTACCACAAAATCCTTTGAGCAGTCTCATAGTGGCTAAAGTGGCCAGAAAAAAACTATCGTGTGCAATTTTTAGTACCAGGGGGACATGGGACGGGGAACACAGAAGGTTGAAATCGCAGAGTTAACGTCATCTGAGCAAGCGAGATGTAACAAGCCTTCTTGGTACCGCGGACAGAATCCTGTTGGATCCTTATGGAAACATTTTTGGAATTACTTTCGAGAAAAATGTATGAATATAGCCAAAAAAAACATTTTATAATTGTAAATTAGAGACAATAGAACCTCGTAAAAACCTATTAATTTTACCCTATCATGATAATTTTATGTCTGTAGTGCCCATTCTAAAACAACTTAATATTAAGGTGGCCTTTAAATACAATCAGTTATTAAAAAATCTCTTAATAAAGCATAGCCCCAATAATGATAATAATGTAATTTACCGAATTCCATGTTTAGATTGTAATATATTCTATGTAGGCCAAACTTCTAAAAATGTTTCCATAAGGACCCAACAACACAAAAATGCAGTAATTAAGGATTATCTGAATAATGCCTTAGCTGTCCACAATTCCAAGATCGGACACGGAATTAACTGGTCAAAACCGATATTATAATCCATAGTAATGATTTTATAAAGAGAAATATCCTGGAATCATGTTTAATCTCCCACACAAAGGAGAGTAATCTCAATATTAGCCCAGGGCTGTTTTCGCTAGATCCAATTTTATCACTTTTTCTAAAATCCGACTTATCTGATAGCATTAAAATGTTGATCTCATAGGAAAACGTGCTCTGTATAAATACTGGGTGTCTTATTTTTCTTACCATTGAGTTTGAAAATGTCGAATAGACGAAAGTACTAACTCCAATCTGCTTTTTATTCAGTTTCCTTCCGTGGTGCAGTTATCACGCGCTAACTTTCGTGGTATTTCCCATATATATATATATATATATATATATATATATATATATATATATATATATATATATATATATAGAGAGAGAGAGAGAGAGAGAGAGAGAGAGATATATATATATATATATATATATATATATATATATATATTACGACAATATCGGTGGTCTCCTTAGGGCTTACTTAGAATCACCTACAGTGAACTCACCCAGCGAAACCACTATGATGATCGATCTATATTTGTCTCGTTTAATCGAAGGGTAACGACAATATTCCCAACCTAAAAGAGTTCGATTGACTTACATTCCTTCCCTAATTTTGCTCTGCTGCACCTGATGGAAGTAAATGGGGAAGGTATGGAAGACTAGCTACAAATATCCAATATATGTACTAGCGCAATTATCCTAAAACTTTACATGGTGAGACATATACATGAAAATTAAACAGATTTAAACACTTAGTTTAAAGGAGGAAAACTAGCCAAAGTGATCAGCGCTCTGTTCACGTTAACAATACGACATAGCTTTACGTACCGGAGACACCTCTCCCCGACAGTTATTTGAGTTCAGAAAGTGCACCAAATGCCAATTTGGAAAATGCCTCTAAACACGGCCTTGGGAAGGCCGGACAGATAGAGGGTCTGAGGAGAATCTAGGCCAATGATTCTCCCTCCGTCCTATGCAGTAACTTATTGTCGTGGTATGATCAGGTGTACTGAGTTATACGTACACGGGCCTACTGGCCGACCGAAATTGAGGCTCTACCTGGGGAGGGTTCTAAGATTGCTTTAAATACACAGTTGCTAGGCCAAGGAATATTCAAAACACGGCTACAAAAATATACTTTAATAGCACTAAAGTTTACATATACATATAGGGCAATTTAAATGGCAATGAAATATTGACGATTCACTGGTAAGATGATTAACACTATCAATTAAGTTTGAGCCGAAGGATAATTAATTAAAAAAATAATTTTACACTTATGCAAGTTCGAGACGGTAAAGGTGGGAGGAGTGTGACGAAGTGGTGGTTAAATCCCTTTTCTTTTGATGTGCGGTGGGTAGAACCAGGTAGGTAAGTTCGACCTTGAACTTGTGGGCGTCTCACGAGACTCTCAATCCAAATTTTGGAAACTGAAGTTGGGGGCCTCTTTCCTAAAGAGGCAAACGGAGTATGCTTCAGGGATGGCTTTTCTGTTTTCCGATCCCTAAAATCCGAAGACGGTGTGACAAGGGTT
The DNA here is from genome assembly GCA_963969495.1 of Ceratothoa steindachneri. Taxonomy (NCBI): domain Eukaryota; kingdom Metazoa; phylum Arthropoda; class Malacostraca; order Isopoda; family Cymothoidae; genus Ceratothoa; species Ceratothoa steindachneri. Next base: position 1,971,252 of record OZ018339.1, read on the forward strand.
GAAGCGTGCCTAAACCTATCTACACGAACAACACTGAGCCACGACTAGCTCTTCCTTGGCCCTTCGAAAAACACTCAATTCTTCTCTGAACGAGAATATAGTCGATTCCCTCTCGAATAACGAAGGCGTTACGGCTAACGTACTAGAAGGCGGCTTCAGACACAATCTGAATGTGAACTTTGAAGTCTCGAATATAAACTTAGAAATTATGTAGACGGGGAGAGAGATTCATCGTCAACAGTCTTTCTTAATTGCCTTGGGTCGCGATAAGTTACCATAGCGCGAAGTCGCAATGCCCCTTAATGGTCTTTTCATTGTGCTAATTTTCAAAGTATATAGGGCAGACAAATTCAGAGGGGTCAACGGCGAACTGGGGAAGTCAGACGCAGGGGGGGGCGGTCTTTTTCTCACTCTTTATTCTTCCACACTTATCAATAAGGACCTTTTCTTTTCTTTCTTCGCTCCGCCCCGTAATTGAAGCCTCTAAGTTGCACATTAGCACATACCCCATTCCTGTAGTTGATTCTAACCTCTCGAATGGCCACTTAACCCTGAGTGTGTCCATTTGATTTCGTTCTGCGTTTTTCCGATGCAAAATGAATGTGTATCCACTGCTGGCTCTTAACAAGCACGATCCTCTTTGACTTTCCAAAGGTATAGGGTCAGACACTGGTCGTAGACCATCTGGTCTCTTCTCATTATTTACATTTCTATATATAACCTCCCCCCCCCTTCTCTCTCTCTCTCTCTCTCTCTCTCTCTCTCTTTCTCTCTCTCTCTCTCTCTCTCTTTCTCTATCTATCCTTCTATTTCTCTCTCTATCTCGTTCACATCCCAGAGACACCATTTTGATTATAGCCATTTTAATATCGTCTAAGATGTCTTCTGGCTGGTCTCTTCTGAAGCTCAATATCAAGCTTAGAACTTAACAAAATGGTGATAAATGGATGGGGATCTAAGATAGAAGTAAGTTTTAGGTTTACTAAGTTTTCCAAAGGAATAGCAAATCATTTATTCAAGGATTTTCTGATTGGGATTCAAATTTCGTTATAAGTTTCAACGTCTCCTTTTCTGATTTACCATTGCCAACCCCTATGTGGTCGAATATGGAAGCAAATTAACAGGATGTCTAATATGGAGGCAAACTAGCAAGAGGTCGAATATGGAGGCAAAATAGCAGGAAGTCTAATATGGAGGCAAACTAACAAGAGGTTGAATATGGAGCAAACTAGTAGGAGGTCTAATATGGAGGCAAACTAACAAGAGGTAGAATATGGAGGCTAAATATCAGATCATCGAATATGGAGCCCAACTCTCAGAAGGCCGATTATGGTGGCCAACTATAAGAATATGGAATATGGAAGGAAACTTCTAGGCAAACTTAATTTATATTTTTATTCAAATTTGCACCTACGAGTATCATAACTATGGGTGAATTTATCCGTTCTCACTTTAAAAAAAACTAAAGTACAAAATTAATCTTTTATATATTTTATTAACATAAAAATGAAATCCATTTTGTGGTTGATTTGTTTATTGATGCAATCAGAACAAAGGCCAACATCATCCGCATTGCAGACTGTCGTAAAACACTCAAATGAAAGAGCATCTTTCTTTTGGGAGTTTGCAGAGTTCGTAATTTTAAATTTTATTTTCAATATTAACTAATGTTGATAGATTTGAGCATTTTTAAAATACCCATCAAATATTTTTAATAAAATTTGATTTAGCAGAAATTTCCAATGCTTTGTTAACCCAATCTGTAACAAGTTTATTTTGATAAACGTGAGAAATTCTATTTTTGAACCTTTCTATTGCTTTAGTTGGGCATCAGTGTGGATATTTTTGTTCTCTGAATCTCTAAACAATGCCACTAGTGTAATAAAATAAGGCAATGTTGCTGAAATAAGAAAAAAAGGCATTATTATTCAGAGCACTTAAAATATCTGCTCAAATTTGCACGCAACTTTCAAGTTCTAATCATAACCTGGATGAGATATTCCAGAATATTTACAAAAAGCTAGGTGGTTTAGGCGAACACCACCCACCCCAACCCAACCACCACTGCTCAGAATGTGTGATAGACTAAACATAAGAACAAAAACAATACAGTAAATAATAAATTGGAAACTGATATATTTCAGCCAGGCTATTATTAAATGATAGATAATTTACCTAACCATGTGAGGTCAGCGGTATGTCCTCGGCTCGGGGTGGCATTTTATCGGGTCGCAATATTCTCCTTTCGTTAATCCTGTTCTCATCTTGGGCCTTGACTTAATGCTAAATTGTCGAGTTAGATGCCGAGATATCTCGTGGAGTTTTCTGTAACGCTTTAATAGAAAAACGAGATATCTCGTGGAGTTTTCTGTAACGCTTTAATAGAAAAAACGAGATATCTCGTGGAGTTTTCTGTAACGCTTTAATAGAAAAACGAGATATCTCGTGATAATCGTGGTTCAAGAGATTCAAAACATTGGAGAGACGCAACCAGGAAAATATATCTAGTTTTCTCTCTTCCATCTTTTACTTTCCTTGATTGTCTCTCTTATACAAAGACAGAATGGGAGGTTCTCTCACCCATTACCCACCTATCTCCAACTTCCGCCTTCAACCCCAGAAAAGGGTTGCGGGTGTAATATCATCATTTAAAAAGCGAAGACTAACGAGAGCATCTCCCAGAGAAAGTTGGCAAGAAGTGAAAATGTGTGGCCGATAGTACTCGCAGCACACCACCAAATGGGCAACCACTCTGCAACTTACATCCGGAAGAGTGTGTCTCTGTGCCTTTCCGTCCCCAGCACTTCATAGGAATCTGCCTTAATCGTGGAAGTAGGGCACCTCATGGAAGAAAACGATGCTCAGGATTTCAAATGCCCTACGTAGATTCCTCTTTACACTCCTCTTGCTATTTTCCTACCACACATTTTCGCTTCTTCTAAATTCGCGACATTCTAACACAGATGCTCTCGATAGTTTATACTTTGTGTCTTTTAATAAATAATAATAATCAAAAAGATACCTTGATAACCCAATTTCGACTACCCGATATATGCGACCTATGCCCACGTTGTTGCCCGCAGCTTTTCATAGATCAATCCACTTCCACTTTTTAACCCTGTGTCATCTTTGAATATAATATCTTCCATCTTAGATTCCTTACTACATCGCATATCTGACATTTATAGCGATAAAAGGACGATTTTTAACTTACTGAAGTTTTCTAACTTCTACCACACAAACACTAGGCTTATCTGGTCGTCCACCTGGACCCGACAGTCCTTGCTCTGAAAGAAACTCCTACAAGATGTGTGGTCTTAATGTCGCTTCCCTTCTTCTCAATTTCACATCTTTGTAGAATAAGAAGTGAGAAAAATCTCTCCTATTTTTCCCCATCACACTATTTATTTTTATTCTTGGATTTACTCCAAAAGGTAGAAGAGGGAGGAAGAAGGGTAGGAGTTTTTCTTCATTTTCTCCTGGACGCTTCTTGAGCTCTCGAGTATAGCAGCCATCTCGACTTCATCATTTCGGAGTGGAACAGGGAGTTATTTTGGAAAAAGGGAGAAGGGTGAAATAGAAGAAAAAGAATGGCTCGAAGAGCATCCATGATGACACGGCAAGAGAATTGTAGAGAATGAGAAGGTCAAAAGAATTTCGAGAAAGTATTTTGATAAAATGGACGATGCAGTAAATCTGAATAGGATTGGGTTGAAAGAGTAAACCTGGTATTCTACCATGGTATGGTACCTAGTGGCTATTCTACCAGGTGTAGCCATGGCAACCATGCTGATCCCTGACCTCGAGGTCCCATCGCCCGGCGGAAGAACTGCGGCTGTTTATCTTCCATACATTTTTTTCGTTTCCACTTCCTTTTAAACTTAATGCCCCAGTTTATTTGCGCTTGTCCTCACCCCCCTCTCTTCCCACTCCTTCCAAGGTTGCCTTTTGCATGCCCCCACAAGTGGGTGTCCCGCGTAGACTGTGCGCTTGCTAGATGCGCTTGCAGTCTCCAATTAGTTTGAGTCTACCTGTGCTTTATTTCTTCTAGGCTTTTTCATTTCTGTATCCCTTTCTCCCTCTCTCTCTCGTGGCTGGAGGGTAATTTTGCAGGCTAGTCGCTGGCCATCTTCCCTGCGATAATCCTTGACCGTGGGCTAGGAGACGGAGATAGTTAACCTGTCTGCATCTCTCCCACCTTTATGTCCCTCAGGCGGATCTCATGGGAAAACTGAATGTTTGCGTGCCCTCCAGGCCCCAATGGCTCCATCAGTATCTGTGGCAATATATATCTTCCACACATTCTCACCTTCACAGATAAAACTTTCGGCGTGATGCGGCCTCGTTGCTATAGCACTTACGGTGTGATGGGGCCTCGTTGCTATTGCGCTTACGGGGTGATACGCCCACGTTGCTCTTGCGCTATAAACTCGATGGGAAAAAGAGGAAGGCCAAGGCAATCCATCTTTTAGCGGCATCTAATAAAATCACTCATCCATCTCTACACTGATCGACCCAATGTCATCCATCTATAGACCGATGTAGCTAGTGCCATAAATCTAGTGTCATCCATCTAGAAACCGATCAATCTAGTGCAATTCAATCAGCTTCCACCTTCGCATGCCATACTTCTATCATCTTCACACAGGAGCACATCAATGCATAATAATAACTCATCTTCCTCACCCTACACAAACTCTGTTTCGCTATTTTCCTTCTACTTTTGCCTCAGACCCACTTCATCGTAGCTTCTACATAAATATTCTTCTCGTACACAGACCAGCCATGTGCACCCATTTCACTGATGCCTTTTAAACATGGCGGAACCCCACTCTCATCAAATGATATCAGACGCAGCGTCGCTTTCATCCTTTTCCTTTACACATTTCAATCTCACATAACGACACCAAAGACTGCTTTCATACACCCTCACTGGGCAAAGAGCTTGCAAGAAGTTTCTGAAGATCACCTTCCTTCTTACAAGTGCGACTTGTTACTCCTGCCATCTCATCTTCTTAGCCCATATAAAGTTCTCCAATTTATTTTTTGTTTCTCTCCATCTTATCTCCAATTATACTATTTTTCCCTTAATATATTCCGCCTAATTTATTTCGGTGGCGGAGTCCATCTTCAGGGCATCGAAAGATGAGATGGGTATTGGAGAAATGAGGCTTCCGTGATCAGTGAGGCGGGAGAAATAAGATTATATCTGAGATTTTAGAGATGAATAAAAGATGCGGAATTTATTAATAGCCCCCGGAGGATGATGACCCTATGTTGTAGTGAGACAAAAAGGATTTGGTCTGGTAGAGGCTGGAAGAAACGTTAGGTAAGGATATTATGGTAGTAACGAAATATGTGGACCGACACTGGTTAAATATATAATAATTAATGGTGAGAAGAATGGGGAGGGGGAAATATGGAAAGAAGAGAAAATAAAATTAATTACGAGCTTTAGTGATCGAGGATTGCTTGAGATTTAGACAAATGGGGACTGGGTCGTCTTTTTCGATTTTGTGGACTCAAGGAGGCGAAGGACCCAAAATCCTGTGGTTTTAAAACTCTCTGAGTCGGAGTTGACTGTAGGAGCGCCACTGTCATCTAGCAAGTTTGTGAATAACTTTTATTGGATATCCACTCGAGGGAAGTAAATTGTTAGGATAACTCTGTTTACATGAAAGGTGGAAGTAGAAAACGCAGTGAACCATATCAAAAACTCTATCAAATTTATTTAGGAGGTTCTCCGGATGATCTTTTATACAAGGAGGCTATTTTTAAATCTGGAACAGTAAGGAGCAGTGAAACTGCGACAAAGGTAGGTACAGAGTCAAACTACCCAAATGTGAACAACACTTGAAGTTTTCAGGACCAGAATGGCACGCTACTGTCCTAAATATTCTCCAGTCCCTCTTGGGAGTCATCCTTGGACCTACGGGAGGAAAGTCTGAAAATGAGTGGCGAGAAAAACCCATCAAGAAATCAATTTTTTTTTACAGTTGGCTTAAAACGACCTGGAAGATGATTGGTTCGGGTCTGGCCTCATGGAACCAAAAAGGAGATTGATTCCATCCTCTTCAACAAGGTAATTTTTATCAACAATTTATCTGTTATCTGACCTCGATACACAAGGAGACACCGTCACACAAGGTAATGCCCGGTGCAGGATGGGTATACATGCTACAGCTGTTATCTGGAGGAGTGCCTAATGTCCTTAAGAGGAACTACGGTTAAATATCGTCGACAGATTTTCGTTTATTTTATCTTCCATCGTTTTTGTCTCTATCTTCTTACAGACTATCTTGGAAAGATTTCTTCGTTGGTTTAAGCTTTATATTTAATTATAAAACATCCGCTTTGATGCCACCCGATTTAGCTTAATAATAATATAATAATAATAGGTATTTATAATGCACCCTTCAGGGCTGTTAACCCTCAAGAAACTTGTTTACAGGGCCTAAATGATGCCAGACACGCGTTTATACAATGAAAGACAAATCTAGTATTTTTATTTTGGGGATTAAAATCATGGGCTTAGAACCAATTTGTCTGGAACCATTAGGCATTTGAAGAAGCGGAAGAGAGATTTATTAAACACTCACAAAAGGGAACACTATAAGATAAGTAGACTATAGAAATAATTCTCTTTATTTTTTGCATTTTATTATAATTAACCACAAACAATTAAGAATTCAAATTTTAAACCCATCAAGGTCCTCCCCCTCACTATACCTGATCTAAAAAATACAACTGATTAATAAATCTTTGAACCAGTAGTTTGAACTGAGCCAGGAGTTCTAACTTCCCCAGAAAATTGTCATTTGAAGGCGCCTTTGGAACCTCATTATGCCCACAACAAGTTCAACTAAAGGTTTTGATAGTTGTGACGACACTTTTCAGGACAAATCTTGAAGACGCACGTTTTGCATTTTGTTGTTTTCCTAACAAACTATCAATTTGTGAGGTTAATTTGAATGTATAGTCTACTTGATAGTGTAGGGTAATCGATATCCTATCCTAAAAACAGAAGCCCTGTTCGGACAGCACAACGTCCTGGCACTTGGCAGCGTAACCCGGTTACTTCTCCCCCCCCCCTCTCTCCCATCGAATTGCGAACCACCAGAAGGCCTCCCCAAACCACGAGATGCACAAATCATCAGTTTTCTAGGCCAGCGAGCATAACATAGGTTAAATCGGCACTATTTTCCCTAAAATTTAGGATCTTATTTCGCGTCATAGACTAAATTAGAGGAGCGGTGGCCAAAAGCCAGAAGATGCCTTTAGGGCTAAGTGAAAGAAGCTCAAAGAAGATCCTTAGAGGAGAGAGGCTTAATTCCTATGCCTTTAACCCCCCCTCCTTCCTTCGCCTATCCCCAGTAGGTTTGAGAAGTATATAGGTGGATAACTGGAGAAGAACGAGGAAGATCGAGTTAGAGATCGATACGACAAAGTCCGACGCAGTACCCGGCAATCGAAGAAAGAAACAGAGAAGAAGCTCACACTGAGCGAGTTCGTGGTGGTCACACCGAAAATAGCTATTGTATTTACGATCAATCTCAGTCATCTCTCGTCAGAGACACCCCCTATCTCGGTTTGAAACAAAAACCAGAGATAGTCCTCGCCATTGAAGAATACCCAAAGTGAACTCCCTCAAACCCCCTTATTCGTCAAAGGATTCAATTGTTTGCTCATCGCTCGTTAGTGCCAACCATTCCAAGATTAATCTGAAGATTGTAAAAAGCATACCTTCACGGTCCTGTTGTTTAAATCATCTGATTACGACAAGGTGCTTTACACCATCCATCGCCCGCACCGTAATCTCCTGTTGTTTCAAGCCCGTTGCCGCGCCAGTCAAACAACCGGGTGTCTGTGAACACGCCCACGCGCCTAATCGCAAAAAGATTCTTTCGTCTACATAAAAATTCAAGGCCAAGGTCACTCTCCAGCTGAATTCAAGTGTGGTTGTTTTAAAGGTAAAGGAATTCCATAATTTTTGTGTGTTAATTTGCATCCAATATTAAAGTGAGCTTTGGGTCAACCATTACTTTATATTCATTTGTTTTAAATTACTAAGTCTCAAATAAACTCGTTCAATTCATAGCTGTATTGTTTGTTTTTAAGATTTCACTTTTTTATGTTGTAATTAAAGATATATTGTTGTTTAGAAGTATTCAATTCAATCCTCTAAACGCTGTACCTGGCAGTAGAAATCCTTAAAGATTAAAATAATGTAATAATAAAAAGATAATATAGCACTATTAGAAAAAATGTAATCGAGGAGTTATTCAAGTACGTAACAAACCTACATACATACACCACCACTCGGCCCTTACAATACAAGGACAGATAGCAACATTGCGATGCTCAAGTCTGTTTTCGTATCGTTTTATAAGTGGTTTCGCATTGTTTTCAATCATTTTAGCCACTATAAATAAATGATTTTCGGTCCCTGTTCTCTCGACGATAAAATAACTAAGAAACAAAGCAGAAACACTCGCCCAGAGCTAGCTGAGTAACAAAGCCATATCCTCCCTATTTCCTCGCCATAAACTGAATAAAACTGAGTCAAGAGTCATTTTGTGAAACGTCTCTTCTTTCGCCCATCAAACTCTATATATATAGATGTATCATTCTCTTTGTTTGCAAATTCAAAGCAAGATTTCTGTACTTAGTAATTTTTTCATTGACTGAGGTATTATTGCTTCTGGCCAAAGCGCAAGATCAGTTGGATAAAGTTCTAATTCAGTGATTGAACTTTTCTCTTTTTCCACAAATTGCGTCACATCCTTACTCTAGGTTCTGTTACTGGTGTCTTGCTCGGTTCCTTTTCTAACTCAGTTGAGCTTTTTTCAGCGGAAGATTGTAAAATGTGTTCGTCCTTACTGTTGGTGGCATCTTTTAAAATAGTTGAAAAAATCGAAGTCATTGTTGGAATCACTCTTAATACATCTTCATCATGCTGTTCTCTTTGTTCTCTTTCTTTTGCCTCTTGAGCTCCTGATTCGCGATGATAGGAGATTATTTGTTTAGTTCTCAAATACAAAAGATACCTCCATACATGATAATGTAAACATTAAATTCAATAAAAATCCCCCTTCACCATCATTAATAAATTTTAAAAATACATATTAGCCATACACTACTATCTTTGGAGATAAATGTTGAGTTTTTTATATAGCACAGCACTATCAAGTTTAAATTTATAACACTAATTCAACATAGTAAAATTCTTATCTATGTACTTTAAATATTCATACACCTATAGATTACGATATAATCTCAAATTGTACATGAAAATTGTAAATAAAACAAAAACATGCTAATTGTTTACTATCTCCTGCAGCATGAATACTTACAGTGAGCAACGGACCAAGAAGAGAGGAGAAACCAGACCAAAGGAACAAAAAGAGACGAGATACCAGGTTAACGGAAACCAGATTAACGTAACAACAGGAGAAGAGGAACCAGAGCATTCAGTGCCAACGCAAACTTCGACGGCCATCAAGGAAGTGGCGAATGATGAGTGTGATTATGCATGATATTTGTAGTCTAGCCACAAGTGAGCGTTGTAAAGTCTTCAACCACGTTTAAATTTGTTTTGAGCACAATTCTACATTACACCCTCAATAAAAAGTACATTTATATTGTATATGAATTGAAGGGTACAATCTTGCATTCTAAGACATACCTGAGAGCAAATAGTTTATCGAGTATTTTACTTTGCTTTATTTTTCTTTTCTCTTGTAAAATTTCACCCTGCACGTTTCTGCGAGCCATTTTCATCAATGCAAATGCAATTCAAGAGACTTAGAAGTGTGACAGGATCTTTAATATAGACAAAACATAGCTACAACGTTCAGATGAATTTCGATGTTAAACTTAGTAAAACTCCTAGACATTTTCGTGTATTTTTGCCTTTTCCACTGATTTCTCATTTAAATATTAAATGCATAATTAACGCTTTAAATAACTTTCAACCCGAGTTGTCTTATCAATTTCACCAATCATCCAAATCGAAAAGTAAAAAGAAATTACAGATAAATTTTAAGCCAAATAATTGGGAAAAATGTCATAATTCGCTCAAAGTTATGTAGTGAGGCGATCAAGGAACAAAAGACACAGGGTCTTTATAAAATTTTATTAAGTATTCGACTGGCTTCTAGCTTGATCGTGGCTAATAATCTAGGAAATAGAGAGAAAGAGTTTGTGCTCATTGCCAGCTTGCGGAACATTGCAGAACAGCAAAGGAGGAAATTGACGAAGGGCACCCAGCAGCAGAAAATGTCTCTCTCCCCTATTCAGGTCACTTATTTTATTGGTATTTGCCATGGTAATCGTAGTCGAGTTCGTAGTGAGTCAGTACGAGTCGCACCATAGACACCAAGCCGAGAGAGATATGGATCCAAAATACTACTATACCAAATTCAAACAAAATGCAAGATTAATTCAATACATACTTAAAAATAAACATCGAGAAAATTTTATGCGCACATAAAAAATTAAGAAAATTTGGGGTTAGGCGCGGTTAAGAGAAATCTGTGTATATTAAATTTAGGTGACTCTATTTGTATTAATTTGGGCAAGAGTTATTCATCTACTAAAGGTCCAAAGAGAAACGACCTTTCTTTTTGAAAGGAAATTGAAATGCCATCTAGTCACTGAACGAAGAAGGCTTATAAAATATCGAGATTTTGATGGAAGAGCGTAAAAATGCATAATAAATTCCAAAGCGTATTTAAAATTCCTCAGGAACACATTGGAATAATTTCAAAGTTTGCGGAACTTGAACCTTTTGGTTGACAATGAGTGTTCCCAGAAAAAGTGAACCTAAATCTACCATGTGTGTCTTCTGATCTTACTAAAATTTATTGAGTTCCATAAATCTTGCTTAATTTGCTTAATGTAAGAAGATATTCGCAGTAGACATCCGTAGATAGCCTGAGCTATGGAGAGAGAAAGAAAGAGAGTAAGAGAGACAGAAGGAGCTTGGGAGAGGCAGAGAGATTGAGAGAGAGGGGTGTGGGTTCGAGTGTCCCATCAGAATTATTCTGCAAACATATAGGCAAGTAGCCCCCAATGTAGCTTCGCCCTGCTGAAAATAGTTACCATTCTAGAAAATGTTAGATTTGTGTGTCTTATCACGTGCAAGATCGCTTATATACAGTGGCGGATGTACGTATAAGATAAACAAGCTATAGCTTAGGGCCCCCACTTTCATTGGGCACCCCAAAAATTAAAGAACAAAAGAGATGTACATTTCCAAAATATAAGATAAAAAAAAAATAAAAAAAAAAACCTACAGACTTCAACAGTTTTGCCGATGACGTATTTTGCTCCTAATTTATTGGGGCCCCCAAAAAATTAATGAAGAAAAACGGAGTGTAAATTTCGTAATGTAAAAGCAATTTTGAGAATGTTTCTTAGTATGATGATAGCAAATTGCTCTGGAGAATGATCCTTTTCTCACCTAAAGAGGATAAAACATGAATTTAAAACAACAATGACTCAAGATAAATTAAGTTCCATCACTCTCAGGGGCATGGAAAGTGACAAACTACGCAGTTTATCATTTGTTGATATCATTAGTGACTTTTCTCTGGCAAAGGCAAGAAAGAAAGAATTTTAGTTTATCTCATGTTTGTGTTCTGTTTGTATACACAGAAATAAAGTAAATCTTGATAAAATTATATAATTTAATGGGTACTGATTAGATGCATTAATATATTTATTCCTTATAGTAAGTTTCTACAGACTAGATTATAAGCCTCTGTAAATTGTGTTTCTAAAAGAACTTTTGTTTTTTACCAAAGTGTTGGCATTATTAAGTTTGTTATGAATAAAAAATAATTTTAAGTTAGAGGTTGATAATTATTTCACTATTAATATACTTCCTAATTGTATTTCAGTTTAATAATTACTTTGATAAAATACATATTTTGTTAAGTGCAAATGGCTTTAGATATTTTAGGTCTAAATATTACCATATAGCATATTAAACACAAAAAACAGCGACAATTTGTGGCCGACATAGGACATCTGGACATATAAATGGCTCTGTTGAAAGAATTCGGACACTGATATCTTCTATTCCTTTTTATATCTATCTCTAATATATAGAAGATATTAGAAGCAAAGTAATTAAGGATAAGGGCCGAGAATGTCTATCTGAATGATAAAAAAGCAATCAACTGACATAGTGAATTGTTTATAGGGTGGCTTTGTTACTTTGCCACTAGGGCTTTTCTTGCGTACGTCGTTTACTAATTCAGAGAGGAAGTGTAACTGCCTGGCTAAGGGAGGAAAATGATTCTTGCTCTGAGAATAAAATGCGAGCTCAAAGACTTTGGAGTCGTTGATAAAGATTTCGTCAGAGGCTTCAATTGGGGAAAGAAAACCATTTATCAATGAAGCTGTGGTACATATTTCCCGACAAAAGGTGAACAGTTTCTGTTGTGTTTCGATAAAGTACTTTGAAAAGAGAGGCAATGAAGCCCATTTATTTTCCATTGACTGCCGGGATTCTGCCCCCATTATCTCTGCGCTAAATTGCGTCATATTTGTAATGTGGGCAACCGTTAATGGAAGAGAAATCTGTATTACGTCTTCGATCACGTTTTTAGCCTCAGTGATTGGCATCGTTCACACTCGGATAACAATTTAGATGGGATTTGTGTACTTCTATGGATGCTCATAGTAATTTTTGACATTCTTAAAAAGAAACGAAACAGATCTCAAAAATCCCTTAACGATTTGTTGCTCATCAGGCTAGAGAAATTTATTATTGCGTCCACTCTACCACAATACTGTGAGATGCTTTCGGTGCTTAAAAGATGCCAAAGGAATTCGAACCTCTACACCTCAATTGCATAAAACTTCTAACTCTTTTCACACCCTACTTTATCAATTTTCCCTCATATATTTTCTATCACTAAATTATCGACACAAATGTATGAAATCCCTCGGTCTTGCATATCAAATAGTCGCTTTGGACATTTTAAAACAATTAAATAATAGGGTTTTATATATTCATATTAATATTTTTCAATATTTTAATATTCTTGAAGAGGTTTTACTTCCCTTCGATGTGATGTTAGCAATATATTAAACAAAATTATAGAATGGGAATATGTGCTTCTCGATATCCTAAAAATTAAAATGTACCTTATCCTATGGTAGAAGGTATATATCGATATATTGAAAAATAAATAATATTAATGTATGTTATATTTTGTGACTTATAAATTAGGTAAAATATAATAATTAAACACTTATTTTAAAAATTAACATTTATTAATTGTCATTGCTATCGTCAATATAGTCATTACATATATTTACACGATAAAGTCAAAATTCTTTGTGTGGAGAGAAATAGTTAGGTCTCTTTTCGCCTAACAAAATAAAGATACTAAAAGCAACTTTATTCTATTAAATAGAGGTGAGCAGTTTGTTTGACCGCAGAGTGTAACAGTATTATTCAGAGCTGTGCAATAAATAATTACATGCAATCTTGTGGCGGGCATTGATAATTATCAATGTCAAAAAAATGATATGGCACACACTCTACATACCTGCCAACGTGGAAGCTATAAGATGCTTTTCTTCGTGTCAATAATCAAAACATAGAAGCGAAACATGTCTCTTCTCGTGGCAAGAATCAGAACATATACTTATGTAGATTCACCATATGAAATATTAAAGAAAGTTCAACTGTTGTATCAACTGTTAAGACGTTTCGTTATTAAATTGAAAATTTGGTCTATTAAATTATAATAACTCGAGAAGGTGTGAATTAAAGAGGAGGAAAAATATATTAGGATGCTTGAAGTTGTGTGAGTTTGGTCTAAAGGTGGCAAAGACCACGATGAGATTTAAGCGAAGCGAGGCTGTCCCTAAGGAGGTTAATGGACGGCAAGCCCTGTATGGATAGGTAAACTCATGCTGAATTAAGTACATTGTTTTTAAGTTTTGGGGAAGCTAATTAAGTGACCATACCGCACGCAGGTTAGCTGGACTGTGCCTTACTCCATGCTTGACCAGATCAGCACATAAGATTACATGCCGTATTATGTCGAAAGCTTTATTAAGACTAAAATGATTGCGGCAACGCTCTTCTGGTCATTTATGTAGATATTTATAAATTTTTCGCGTGCGGAATTGGTGCCCAAAGAAGAAACCCATTAGTTAAAACGGTAGACATTAGCTGATGACGGACTATCCTTTTGTAAATAGAGGGCTATTGATGGAATACTGGATTTGGGGTAATAAATGGATGGAACATAAACGTTTCCCCTTTAAAGATCGGGGTGATACTATAAATCATTAGGGAGCCAGGATATAGCTCTTGTTGTACGCAATGGTTGAAAAGGATTGAGAGTGTAAGGGTAAACTACTATGTAGCTTACGACGCACTAGAAATAACTTCTTAGCGGCTGGGAGGCGCCGGGTGGCGAGTTGAAGCCGGCATGCATTTAGTCACGTACACACTCCCGGCAAAGGTTATACATAGGACCTTCTAACGCGAAGAGACTCAGAGCGGACCAGGAGTTAGGACAGAGAGGACATCGTGTTACCTGCACTGCCTTACCAGACCCCTGCAAGTACTTGTCGCCATTACATGTGCTGCTGAACCTGTTGAAAGCTCCCGATTTACCCGTCTCTGTCGCTCTGACCGGCAATTCAGTTACATCTGGCCTCGTTACGACTCTCCCTTTCCTGTTTCCAGGCCAACTATCCTCTGTGTATTGCCACACTACCTACGTGAAAGGTATTTGGAGTAATTCTTTTTAACTCGCGCCCCATTCTTAGGTTCGCTTTATCGAGACCTAAATTTACTTAAAAGGGACGTAAGACGGGGGTATATTCCTTTGCTGATTGTCTGGAGTACCAGTGCTTATTCGACGTGTTCTCGTTAGTGATTTACTCATGTGATATTTGTGGCCTGTTTCTGCACTATATTTATTTAATACATTTGCGGAGGCATTCCTTGTATTATTTTACCCTGATAGATATCTGAGCACCTTCCTGTTGGACCTCTCTTTATTTCTGTTTTGGGTCGAGAGAAAATAGTTCCTCGTCTTGCCAAGAACAGACAGTTTTAGATGCTTAATAGGTAATAAATACAATTAAAATGAAACTATCTAGCATATGCTGGCGGCAAGAATTCTCCGAAGCTTTAGTCTTCATGTGAGATAGTGTTTGGGGTGGTCAGAATTATTGCGATGCTATTTATAAAGCTTCGGGTTTCCGTTTTTAGTTGCTGTGGTTTGCTAATTGCCTAAATAATAAGAATTCACATTTTTAGGGTTTATCTTTTCTCCAAGAATTATGTGTCGTAGAGGTTTGTAAACCTGCTAGACATCCTACGACATATTCCACCGCCGATTTATCGATTCCTTAATGCTGGAGTGATCCATCATGCATTACAGGGTATTCGAACTAAATTTAAATGTTTGCATAAAAGCAAAGTAACAAAAATATAAAAAAACATGCATTATCTAAACCAAAAATAAATTTATATATTTAAAATAAGTTAAAATATCAAATAGATTATGGTAAGAAATAAGATTTTAGTCTAAGTAGCCACCTTCAGCTTCCACCACGGCTTCAATACAGCTCATGAACGTTGCGTAGGAAGATCTTCTAACACCTCCTTGATCTTGGTCACCAGTTCGGCCTTGGGGTTGGAAGCAGATAAAGTTGCGTCTTTCTCAACCTTGCTTGATACATAGTAATCCATAGATCTATAATCGTGGGATTTAGGAGGGCAAAACTTTGGGACGGTGAATTCGTAGAAGTTCTCCAAAAACCACTTCTGACTCTTTCCTGCCTTCCAGCAGCAACCCTCTCCACCTGGAGTTTCACTGCAATCTACAGCAGCTTCAAATAGCCGTCTGCTTTAAGCCAAGATACTGCTCAAACTTGTGGGGTGTAATGGCGTCACCTTTAATGGAGACACACCAACAGATAATCACAGTTTGGGTTAACTAGATCTTTATGATACATGGAACGTCGCATGGATTATAATCAAAACACCTATAGCTCTGAATGGTGGGAACTGGTCCTGGTAGAAGCTCTTTTCTTTTATGAAGTACAAGATCATCCCCGGCTTAACAGGATGATTGAGTTTGTTGGGAAACTTCTTTTCCTTCGTCAAGCAGTTTTCCTTGTGCTTGTCTGTCAGAGTTTATCCATTATGCCTCTTGTACAAGTGTTAGCGAACGTCCTATTTCAGGGCCTGCTTCATAGTGGTGACTTCAACATCCATCTCTCTCGCCAATGCCAAATTTCCTATCGCGAGTCTTTTACGACCTTGTCCTGCAGTTGCTGGATGAATTCTTGTGTTCGGATGCAGTGAGAATGCCTGCTGTGTCTTTTCTGTTGATTAGCGCTCCATATTTTTAGCTACAGCAGCTCAAGTCACGTCTTACGGCCTTTACAGTGTTAAAAGAGCTTGGAGTCCTAGTTATAATGTCGCTATTATGATACCCGGCGCGAATCATAATGATACTGGTAACTCTTTCTCATTATTTAGATGGCTTCTAGTCCTCCGTGTATGCTGGCCTTAGCTCAACTAAAACTATATTCTTTGTGTATCCTAACACCTTGACTGTTCACAGATACATCCACATGTTCATGGAAAAAAAGAGACATCAAATATAGTCAAACTTTGTCTGAAGAGCAGGTATTTAGTGGTTTCGAGGACACTTATTTTAATGATGGGAGGAATCATATTTCATGCATGAATTGGAATAGATTCAAATAGCTGAAATCTTCTACATTTGTCTCCTGCACAAATGTATAATCACAATTTTGAATTTCTGCCCAAAAGGCTGAGCATTACGGTCATTATGGACAGAAAAATGAATTTCCTTTTAAATAAGGAAAGCGGCCGATTTATTAATAAGAAAGAGAGAACGGGCACAGCGGAGGGGGTGGGGGCATCAAAGGTGCATTATAATGTACACTTCTGGAAAGAAGTCTTTTTTAGGGGTAATTATTGAGAAAGTGAAGTAGCTCAAATGTAGTGCCTTTTACACCGAAAAATCTCCCATTTTCTGACTAAATTGAGAAGACTGTTTTATGTCATTGAAGACTTGGTGCTGAAAAAGAACGATGATGAAATGTGGTCTTTCAACTTACGGTATTCAGATTTCATCTAAGATCGTCCCGTAACCAAAGGATATCTTAAAATTAGGGTCACAAATAAGGAATCAGATTGTAACTTTCAGTGGTAATGAAAGTTTCAGTCGAGTTAATGACAAAAACATTAAGATGACTTCTCCCGATGTTGCTCCAAATTAAAAGAGGAGCCCTTGTTAGAAATCCCACCCCCTACTCCCATTTATTTCCAAATATTACCAGATTAAAAATGACTAGACCTCAACCATATTTACAGTTAAGTTTTGCTCTCATGGCGCCACGTCTTGACTTCCTAATAGTGTGGTTAATTAGATTGGCAATGAAAAGGTACTCTACAGATCTAATCAAAATTATCCGCTCTCAAAAATGGCTGCTCACGAGAAATTCGCAAGAGAGAGAGAGAAAGAGAGAGTGAGAGAGAGAAAGAGTGAGTAATGAGAAATCAATGAAATATATTGAGTACTTTGCCCTTCCTTCCTTTTGGTAACAACCTCTCGTACAGAAGGAAGGGGAGCAACAGGATCTATTTCGAAAGAATGACTCTTTCCTCTTAGAGTCAATAATGCCGAACGAGTGAGAGGGAGTGGTATGCACTTAGGGATCAGAACATCATGAGGAATATCGATTCGTTCGAGAGATTTGTTAATCCGGAGCAAAATAGTACTGATAGTTAGGTATGGAGACCAGGTGCGTACTGCTCAATTCTTGGATGGTGGGTAATAAATAAAGAACGCAAAGAATCAATTTGGAACAAAATTGAGCTAATTTTAGTCAAGAAAAAGGAAATCACCTCACTAATATTGAGTTACTCTTTGGGTGGGTAAAGACCTGTGATAGAATAGTCTAAGGCTGCCATACCTCAGCCCCTATCGCATGTCGAAACTCATGCTTCCCACGTGTATCCTGCGAGATCGAGTAGAACGGCGTCTTATCGCCTACTATTCCCAAGTTTAATCAAAGAGGTTCAATATCCCGTTTGCCTCTATGCGTCGATCTGGACAGATTGAATTGGGCTTATGGGAAGATAAGATATTTTCCCAAGCACTACCAAGACATTCCTTCGAAGTCCCCCCATTTTCACTACGCCGAGAAGCTGGCTCCGGCTATTTATGCGATAGAATTTCGCGTTTGAACCAGATCCCGATTATCTTCGCGAAGCATCACGCCGATCCGGTCTCCCTTGTGCACCTAGGAACTCTATCCCGAGAGCCCCCTTATTGTCCAGAAGAGGACAATATCCTTGAGTGCCAAGGTTCTTGCCCCTCAAGACGCCAACTCAACAGGGCCTCCCTGTTGTTAAGAAAGAGAACAACTTTAAAACATTCATTGTTCTTCTTCTAGCCTGTTCGAAAAGAAACGGTTCTCCCTCCCCTGATATCACGTCAGTGATAATTTACAATTGTTCAGAAAGATAACAACTTTAGAACAGTCATTGTTCTTCAAGCCCGTTCGAAAAGAAATGGTTCTCGTTCCCATGATATCATGTCAGTGGTAATTTATTTCCCCCCTTTTAACGTTCTTCAGAAGAACGCTTGGTTACACCAATAACCTCAATTGTTCTCCAGAACATCTCCGATATCCTGTCTCAATGATCGCTCGTACTTCTGAGCCCCACTTTGCTCTCATTCCTTAATGTTGGTCCTTTCCCCATCGTTAAGGACAACCCCCCCCTAAAAACCCCTTCTCCTAGAAAAGAAATCGCCAGTTGGACCGAAATTAACTTCAAATCGCCTTCCTCTACCACGACGACCTTATAAATACGTAAGCTACGCATTACATTTAACTAATTAACTTTATGCAAACGCTACTCTGTGCTTTAAACCGATTTTTGCGAACCATTTTCTTTCTTGTTTGTTTTGTCATTTTAAATCGATCCAAATCTTAATCTTCCGCTTAGTCAAATATTCCCATGACCTTTTTCCTTTCATGTGTATCTCCCATTTTAATCCCCGGTCATGTAAATATTTTCAGGGGGTTGTTTTGTTAGATAAATTAATAAAATTCTATTTTATTAATGTTTACAATATTATTTATCCTTGGGCTCTGTTCAACTTCTTAAGTATATTGAAAATAAATACGCCCTCTCCAGGCTCATTTTAGAGTCATTTTCCGCCATCTGATCCCCCCGCACTCGAATATAAAATAATCTCCACAAAGAATAGATATATATATATAGTATATCGTCAGGAGCCTATTCTACGACACACACACACACATATATATGTATATATATATATATATATATATATATATATATATATATATATATATATATATATATATATATATATATATATATATATATATATATATATATATATATATATATATATATATATATATATATATATATATATATATATATATATATATATATATATATATATATATATATATATATATTTACATATATATATATATATATATATATATATATATATATATATATATATATATATATATATATATATATATATTTATATATATATATTATATATATATATATATATATATATATATATATATATATATATATATATATATATATATATATATATATATATATATATATTTACTATTTAAATTTGGTGTCAAGCGTGTAAGGTGTAACGCTATATCTTTGCAAACACTGGTCTCAGTCGAGTGAAGCATAGTGTTATACGGTATAAGAATAGAGTATATTAATTCCCTTTTGTTTTTAACGATTGTTATCCCCTTTTGAAAACTTAAGAAGCTGGAGTAGCTCAAGGAAGTGGTATAATAAATTGTTCTTGTGTTTTTTGTGGTTATTTTAGTTATTGGTTATCTAGGTCGAGAAACCAATGACGAATAGGCCAGTGCCCATATTTAGGTAGGCTAATTGTCTAGAAGGCATACTTCTTATCGCAAAGGAATTTAGTTGGTTGACTACTGCCTACCAAGAGCAAATATGACTCAGTTTGAAATATTCAAAGCGCAAGGAGAATCCTTGGGATTTTCCGGAAGAGAAATGATTGAGTACATCCAAGAGGAGCAACGAACAGAAAGAGAAAAGTTAAGAGAAGAAAGGCAAAGAAAAGGAGAAATTCAACGAGAAGAGAGAGAAAGAGAAATTCAACGAGATGAGAGAGAAAGAGAAATTCAACGAGAAGAAAGAGAGGAAAAAAGAGGGCAAGCCGAGCTTCACGATGAGCTTAAAATAGAACGCGTACAAGATTAAATACAATCATTGAGCGCAAATTCAGAAGCCCCGTAGAATTCCGCACTTAAGCGACCCAATTTCAGGGATGGAGAGGATTTCGGAGCATTTTTATCGCACTTCGAAAAGATCCTTGAAATTAACAACCTGAACTTGGAGGCCGAAGGCGTAGTGTGGTTATTGCCACTCTTAAATTCTAAAATGCGCGACATCTTCATCTCCTTACCATCGGAGTGTACAATTGACTACAATACATTAAAAGCTGAGTTATTGGCCGCTCATAATAGGACTCCCAATTTCTACAGACAGGAATTTCGAGGAAGTCGTAATAAACCAGCGCAGACGTTCCGTCAATTTGAATACATTCTCCAGAGGATTTTGAAATTCTGGTTAGAATCCTCAAAGGTTGCTCCTGACTACGAATCCTTAAGAGACTTCGTGTTGCGGGATCAATTTTTGGCGTCTCTCCCGACGGAGATCCGCGCGTTCGTCAAGGATCGTTGGTGCTAGTCCTTTAAAGAATGTACCGAAGAAGCGGATGTCTATGCTGCCAGCCATAATTTGTACCCCAAGGAGAATATAAATTCCCATCAATACCCCTACCAGGAAAGAAGGAAGGATTCGCGCCCCTTCACAGTTAAGCCAACAAAGTTTCTAGGCCCCGTAAAACCCCCAAACTTCTCCCCTTCAAACCAACAACGGGACATCAAACCTCCTTTTAAGATTTCTCCACCATCACTCTTCCCGAAGCGACTGATCATATGTTTCACTTGCGGTGTAGAAAACCACATGAGCTGGAATTGCCCCCAAAATTCTAGGTTTAAAAACGGACTAGCCCATTAAGTACACCAGATTAAGGCCACACCGGCTTCCCCGGTGGTGCAGACCCAAGCATCAACTTCTCCCCTTCCGTCAGGCCACCAGGTAAATTTTATTTTTGATAAAAGTTCCCCGGAACTTTAAAATTTTAGGAGGTCAGCGTGAACGGCTGACGAATATCTACCCTCGTCAGGGACACAGGGTGCACTTGTTTCATCGTGTCCGACGAGCTCCCCCCCAGTGGACCCTAACCACACAAAATTTGCGGTAGTACATGACTACCTTGGGTGGGCGAATCGATTCCACGTCGTTAAATGTTACTTAGAGTGTCAGTATTCAGATGGCTGGTCTGAAGTCATTTCAGCACCTATAAAGTTTTGTTCCGTACTTATAGGGCAAAGCCCTCAAGTAAATTCCGACCTTGTGTCCCAGGCCGCCCTTATTTGAGCCCAAGCAAAGAAGGAAGCACAGGAGCCCGTCCTCCTTAGAACCCCGATACCGTCCGAATTCTCGGAGATCCTTAACCAGGATTTTAGGTCCGCACAAAAGGAGTGTGAGACACTAACACCCTTATGGGATAAGGCCCAAAACAAGGACACGGAGACTGCCCGTCGACCCCAAATAATAAGGTATCTGGAGCAAGGTGGTCTAATCTACTGATGCGCTGAGGACAGTAATAACGCCGTTGCAACCGTCTTATGCCTTCCACGATCACATGTACCAATAGTGCTAAAAATAGCTCATGACAGCATCTTTTCCTGTCACTGTAGTCATACCAAAACGGGTCAGCGTATCTTCTAATATTTTTACTAGCCGGGTGCTGCAGCTGAGATCTCAAAGCATTTTCAATCAGCGATGTGTGTCAAAAGACGGCCGCTAAGAGGCGGGTCAAACCTGCTCCCTTACAATGGGGACCAGTCATCACTGAACCCTTCTCCACAGTGGCCATCGATCTGTTTGGCCCTATCTACCCCCCTTCGAGCGAAGGGCACAGCTACATTTTTACCTTGGTTGATTTTGCTACCCGTTTCCCCGAGGCAGTCTTCCTTCGCCGAATCGATAGTATTTCTTGCGCTGAGGCCCTGATTTCCATCTTTTCAAGGGTAGGCGTCCCCAAGGAAATACTCTCAGACAGAGGACGGCAATTCACCTCCGAGTTGACGGAGTACGTAAGGAAGCTGCTCATGGTAAAGCCCATTTTTACCACCCCTTTCCGGCCACAGACAAACGGAATGTGTGAAAAATTATACGGAAATATAAAATATATTATTAAGAATAATTGTACCGAGCAGCCCCACGAATGGCACCGATATCTCCCGGTCACCCTATTTGCCTATCGAGAAATTCCTCATCGTACATTAGGCTTCGCGCCGTTCGAGCTCCTTTATGGACGTAATGTACGCGGACCACTCAGCATTTTAAAGGAATTGCTAACCAAGCCCCAACTGGACCAAGAACTTCAGTCATCATACGCCTATGTCTTAGATCTACGCCAAAGGCTCGAGAAATGCGCGAACATCGCCTATGAAAATGCCGATGTCAATTTGGACAAATATATAACCTATTTTGATGTCAGGTCGGAAGATAGGAAATTTAAGCCCAGTGATGAGGTACTCCTGCTCCTTCCCACAGCCAGTAATAAATTACTGAGCCAATGGAAAGGTCTGTACTCGGTCCGCGAGGTACGAGGACCGTTAGATTACCTTATTGGTTCCCCAGCAGGCGATAAACTCTACCACGTTAACTTATTAAAGAAATACCACCGACGCGCCCATGGAGATACGTTCGTAGCACTAGACGAAAAATAGGCGCTAGAAGAGGATTACCCCGTGCAGTCCCTTAATGTCATTCAGCCGATTATCCTCTTCCTTCCCTACCAAGCGAGTCTTTTGAACCCTCTGACCTGGATATCGACGCTCAGCTGACACCATATCAAAAGAGTCAGCTACAACAATTATTATGTCAGTTCGATGACGTTATTTCGGAGAAGCCTGGATGCGCTACTAGATTCGAGCATGACATTAAATTGACAACCTTGGAACCTGTCCGTTCAATACCCTATCCCATGTCGATCCATTTACGCCAAGCTTTTAACGCCAAAGTAGATAATTTGAATAGTTTAGATATAATAGAACCTTCCACCTCTAGTTATTGCTCCCCAATCGTCATGGTCAAGAAGCCTGATGGCTCTTATCAGATGTGCATCGACTTCAGGAAGTTAAATTCGGTAACTGTGTTCGACGCCGAGCCCATCCCGTTGGTAGATCCAAAACTCAACCTTTTTGAAGACGTTAAGTTCATCTCAGAACTTGATTTGTGCAAGGCATATGACCACATTCCCCTCCGGCCCGATGTGAAAGCATATAACGCCTTTGCTATTGAGAAAGGCTTAATGCAATTTAAGCGCCTTTCTTTTGGCCTCGTGACCGCTTGTAGTTACTATAACCGTCTCATGAGAAGGTTGGTAGATAGACTTCCGAATGTCTCCTTTTACTTTGATAACGTCTACGTCGCTACTCGTGAATGGAGTCATCATCTAACCACCCTACTAGCTCTCTTAGAGCGATTGCGCGAAAATGGCCTCACTATTGGCGCCAGCAAATGCCATTTTGTCCAAGAAACCATAAAATACTTGGGTTTTAAAATAGGACAAAGCCAGCTAGGTCCACGGGAGGAAAAAATTAAGGAAAGTGCCGACATGCCCCTCTTGAATACTAAGAAACAATTAAGATCATTCCAAGGATCAGCTTCTTACTATCGGCGATTTGTCCCAAATTTCGCTGCAATCGCGGTGCCCCTCAGCACCCTCTTAAAAAATAATTCCCCCGATCTACTACGCTGGAATGATGTCGCTATTTCGCATTTTAACCAGCTCAAGAGTAAGCTCATTTCTGCCCCCATTTTGAAGTTGCCCAACCCGGAAAAATCCCTTGGAATTAAGACCGATGCGAGCAACGAGCGCATTGGGGGTGTACTTCTCCAATATGAGGATGACGGAACAAGTCATCCAGTTGCATATGCTAGTCGCCAGTTATTACCCCGCGAAAAGAGATATGCCACTATAGAGAAGGAAGGTCTAACTATTATTTGGGTTATTGACAAATTTAAAATGTATTTGATAGGAAAAGAATTTCGGATAGGAACTGACCATCGCCCGCTGACCTATATTCGGAATGTACGACACTCCAAAGGCCAAATTATGCACTGGAGTCTACTCTTGCAAGAGTATCAATTTAAAATAAATTACATAAAAGGTTCCGATAATCAGGTCGCTGACGCACTCAGTAGAAATGCTTTACCGAATAGAGCAGATTAATTTATAATTCGTAGGATGAGGATTTCCATGTATGTATGTATATACCGTTTTGTAGGACTTAATTGGATTCTCTTGTAATATAATTAGTTAATTGAATGTAAATGTCAGAATTTTGTGGCTAGATGTCTATTTTTTTTCGTTTCTTATGTTTGTACATTTGTACCCATTAATCTACGCATGAATTCTTTTGCCCCATATATATATTTTTTTTTGTTGGTATTAACCCTTTTGTAAACGCTCGAAATTAGCAGTTTTCGCAATTTTTATTTCATGTCATTAATTACGCCATGTATGAATTTTATATTATTATATTGTTCCCCCATGTCTCTTTTATGGCTAAGATTGTATTAAAGATTAGTTACCCTTATAGTCAAATGATCGACATAATCATAGGTATTGATGTATTGGTAGCTGGGTGCATGGAAGGACGGTAGATGCAAGAAAGTGAGTTCTCCAAAACGGAGCTCTATGGTTGTCCCTTCTCTCTTTTTTTTCGAAGTGACAACTTCCACCTGAAGGGAGGGGTGCGATAGAATGGTCTGAAGCTGCCATGCCTCAGCCCCTATCACATGTCGAAACTAATGCTTCCCACGTGTATCCTGCGAGATCAGGTAGAACGGCGTCTTATCGCCCACTATTCCCAAGTTTAATCAAGGAGGTTCAATCCCCCATTTGCCTCCATGCGTCGATCTGGCCAGATTGAATTAGGCTTATGGGAAGATAAGATATTTTCCCAAGCGCTACCGGGACATTCCTTTGAAGTTCCCCCATTGTCCCCTAAGCCGAGAGACTTGCTCCGGCTATTTATGCGATAGAATTTTGCGTTTGAACCAGATCCCGATTATCTTCGTGAGGCATCACGCCGATCCGGTCTTCCTTGTGCACCTAGTAACTCTACCACGAGAACCCTATTATTGTCCAGAAGAGGACAATATCCTTGAGTGCCAAGGTTCGTGCCCCTCGAGACGCCAACTCAACAGGGCCCACCCTTGTTGTTGAGAAAGAGACCAACTTTAGAACAGCCATTGTTCTTCGAGCCTGTTCGACAAGAAACGGTTCTCGTTCCCATGATATCATGTCAGTGGTAATTTAATTCTCCCTTTTTAACGTTCTTCAACAGAACGCTTGGTTACACCAATAACCTCAATTGTTCATCCAGAACATCTCCGATATCCTGTCTCAATGATCGCTCGTACTTCTGAGCCCCACTTTGCTCTCATTCCTTAATGTTGGTCCTTTCCCCATCGTTAAGGACAACCCCCCCCTAAAAACCCCTTCTCCTAGAAAAGAAATCGCCAGTTGGACCGAAATTAACTTCAAATCGCCTTCCTCTACCACGACGACCTTATAAATACGTAAGCTACGCATTACATTTAACTAATTAACTTTATGCAAACGCTACTCTGTGCTTTAAACCGATTTTTGCGAACCATTTTCTTTCTTGTTTGTTTTGTCATTTTAAATCGATCCAAATCTTAATCCTCCGCTTAGTCAAATATTCCCATGACCTTTTTCCTTTCATGTGTATCTCCCATTTTAATCCCCGGTCATGTAAATATTTTCCGTTTGTTGTTTTGTTAGATTAATTAATAAAATTATATTTTATTAATGTTTGCAATATTATTTATCCTTGGGCTTCGTTCAACTTCTTAAGTATATTGAAGATAAATAAGCCCTCTTCAGGCCCATTTTAGTCATTTTAGGCCATCTGATCAACCCGTACTCGAATATATAATAATCCCCACAAAGAATAGATTTATATAGTATATCGTCGGGAGCCTATTCTACGACAAGACCTAAATAAGCATTGCAAAATATGGGTAGATAGACAATGCTCGAGAGAAGAGATCGAGATGATAACTATAAGAAAAGCTTTCTGGCGCTGTGGTCGAGCTTCTCCGGGCACATAATGATTTTTAAAAAGTTTCTTGCTTAATTATACGAATGAAACAGAAATCAACGTCTAAAACTAGCGACCTGTGCTTCTATGTTGGCGTCCTCTCATTATCATTTCCCTGGTATAAATGTTCCTTGTCTTTTGAGGTGATGTATTAGTTCGATAGAAAAAGTAAAGGTCTTATATAGCGTGGTAGAACACGAGGGCGTTGATATCCATCGTGGAGATAGAAGTACAACTTTAATTCTTTAATTATGGTAAGGTGAGGAGATAAATTTAGATACAACTGAAAATGGCTGGCAGAACTTATGATGAAAGGAAAATAACTCCCAAAATAGAGGAGCATTTGTTTTATCTATATAGAAACTTTGACTGAAAAGACAATTTATAAACTTAACCAAATATCTTGAAGAAGAGACTCTAACTCCATCTTCGTCCTTTCTGAAGGAGAGACTTCGACTCCTCTTCTCCTTTCTGAAGGAAAGACGCCGGCTCCTATTCTCCTTTCTGAAGGAGAGACTCCGGCTTCTCTTCTCCTTTCTGAAGGAGAGACTCCAACTCCTCTTTTGCTTTCTGAAGGAGAGACTCCGACTCCTCTTCTCCTTTCTAAAGGAGAGACTCCGACTCCTCTTCTCCTTTCTAAAGGAGAGACTCCGACTCCTCTTCTCCTTTCTGAAGAAGAGAATCCGACTCCTCTTCTCTTTTCTGAAAGAGAGACTCCGGCTCCTCTTCTCCTTTCTTTCGGTTGTTTTACTGTAATTTCCCGTGATGTTCTTTTATAAGATTAATGTGACGATATTGAAAGTACAGTGGCTTCTTTTTCTGCCCAAGGATTCCAAGTCAAAGTCTTTCTATTTCTCATCTTTATGTAATAGGAAAAATATGGGTATGACCACAAGTGGGCACAGTTAATCATTAATACGTGAATTCGTTAAAACTTTTCTGTTTTTTCTCTTTATTTTGTCCTTTATAATTTTGGCATTTCTTTATATTTTATTGTTTTGTGAGTTTTGAAGTTGTTTACAGCAAATGTTTTCTGTATTGTTTTATAATAAAAAAATAACAGATTAACGATTAAATGTACCCACCTCTGGATATGACAGGAAATATTTGCAGACTCAGAAGTTTCTATTGGGTGGTTGCGTCTGAAGATCGGTAGAAAATATGAGGCCAAAAGTGTATACAACTGAATATCCGAAAAACACCTAAAATCAAATCCAATTTCAAACAAAATTCTTACATAGGAAATATTAACATAAAAAAACGAACCGAAACCAAACAAGAATTGGAATGTATTTTTTCGAAATCTAATTTAAATTAGATTGTCTGGTAAGTAAATTTAAATTATGCATGTTTTATTACAAAAGTGAAAATTATTCCTTTACAAAAATACTAAATAAATTATCGAGCTATTAATTATTTACATGTGATCTTAGGTAACCTCAACCTGTAGTTTTATTCATTAAAAAAAAGGTATGAACATTCTCAACTTTTATTAATTCCACTCTTTTCTGTATTATTTCTTAAAAATTTGTACTTAAGGTCACTATTGGATGAGTGGAACTTCTCCCAACAAAATTTAAATTCCGCCACACTTCGAACTTGCCCGACTCTCAAACAATTGGAACAGAAGCTCCAGATCTCTGCGCGAACCACGTCATGTCGGTGGAGTTCTTGTCGGTTACTATCCCATGCAAGCAGGACTTGAGCCCTAAGTATATTAATTAAACTAGCCAGAGAAGCAACTGCTGAAAACACTTATTATATTAGCATGTTTATGTTTTTTTACAGACGATTGAGATATTCTAACTCTCCTACTGAAGGTCATTGGTCAGTTACTGTGCGTTTTTTCATAGTTGACATTAGCGATGACCTTCTAAAATTCCCTTGAAAATGATAAATGTCCAGTTCAGCCATGTTCACCGGTGTCAACCAAGGTTTTTTCGAATGGTGAACTTAACCGTTTTTAAATGATTCTTAAATAATTCATAAAATATTATTATCATTGTTTTCCAAGGGCTTGTGACCCCGGTGATAAAACAAATGCATTAAGTTTTGCCAGGGAAAATTACCAAATAGAAGAGATTTTTTTTAGAATTGGGAGGGTTTATCTGCCAGTCTACTGCCGTTTAAGATCCAATTATTTTTTGGTGGGGACCTACTGATTAACGTGGATTCCGAACCACAACAGTTTACAGCGTATGGCACCTACGGAGAATTCCACACATGTTATAACTTTTCCGATGACACTCGATGTAGCTTAACTTTGCTAAAATCGTAAGCGGTCCTTTCTACTCAGCAAAGCCGCCAAAGCCCAAATAAGAGAAATAACGAGGGTTGGATGCAGATAGAAAGCTATTCTCAGACATAAATTACAGTGGCTGCTTCAAGGGCAACATTGACCTACTTAAACTATACTAGTCTCTTTTGAGGACGTCCAATATTCTCCTCTAGGTTCTTCTATCTTTACTAAATATATGATTACAATAATCGCCAGGTTATACCCGATCGAAAAGAGTCCTACTAGAAAAAAGGTTTCCCATAGGGAGGTTGCTAATATGGCGTCACTTAATTACACCTTTTTCTTTTACCGCCGCGTCTAAGTTCTTGGCAAGGAACGAAATCTTCCCAGTTTCAAATTGGTACAATAAAACAAATCAGCTATGTCCAATTACTAGGATTATTTTGTCTCTTCTTTTCGGAAGATTAAAAGGAGCTGATCAACGGATGACAACGACTGATTAGAAGAAGTAATAATAAAATAGACTCAACCAAAAGCTCTCTCTTACCCACCTAACATACACCCTCCTCCTTAATCTACTGACAACCTATATGAGTTTGTACAAGATTCTCCAAGTCCATGGTGATGAAAAGGATCCTCCATTCTACTTACTATACAATAAAAAAATTACGTTGATTTGAGATTTAATTATTCTTTGTGGTTTCATTAGCAATGTTTATCCGCCATCACACTGCATGACTCATGCATTAGTGCTGCTCTTCTTCCACGGCAAACAAGTGACTAAATCTAACAGCATGTAATAGTGACCACCAACATAAACAGTTATTGTTAGGGATGCTATATTAGTCCCAATGCATTTTCGGTTCAGTGTTAATCTGGCCAATCAATACATTAATAACTGCATCCATTATAGAGTAATTAAGAATATCTTCGTTCTTTCCTGTTTATCGACAATTTCAAGTTCTAAATGGATAATTTTGTCCCTAAAGTCTGGACAGCAGAAATATCGCACTGGTCTCCTCCTTCACTTGACCTTACCTCACTTTTTCATGCTAAGGGAGAAAGTGTAGTCAGTGAAAAGTAAAGATACGACAACCCTAAGGCAACAGCGCATCCTAGATGAATGAGCTCAAATTGACGGATATTTGGAGTTAATGCATCGTTTTCATCACCTGAATCTCTCTGTCTCGTGGTATAGCAATTATATATATATATATATATATATATATATATATATATATATATATATATATATATATATATATATATATATATATATATATATATATATATATATATATATACATATATATATATATATATATATATATATATATATATATATATATATATATATATATATATATATATATATATATATATATAAAGGGACAATTACATGCTAATGGTTTGATCAGAACAGTTAGGAGGGGATAATTAAAATGGTGGGAGAAATTTGTCCCCCGAGTGAGTGAGTAATAATTATCAAAAATAATTGAATGCAGATTGGCTTGAAGATTAATTATGGCCAATAGTAGTTCAGGGTTATTTAAAGGCTGCTATAAAAATAAATTTTAATAACAAGTAAAGAAATATTAAATATAAATACAAAAGAGGGTTAAATGATCAACTAAATAACGAACACATAGGTCTCAGCAAAGGGGCAAATCCAAGGGATTAAAGAGGTTAATTACCTGACTCAGATCAGAGTCTTAAAAAGGGGCTACACTAAGCCGCAATGTAAGTAATACAATTGGTTCGGGCGAAACCAGATTATAACGAGGTCCACAGGTTGACCTCTTGCACGGGGTAAGCCTCAAAGGGGAGTTAACTTAGGGAAGCGAGGATGTAATCAAGTGTATAGGTTTACCTCAGAGTTCTCGATTGGAAGGGGAGTTCTTAGTTCTACTTTAGGATGCTGAGGAAAGAGGACGGGTTTTACCTCATGGTTCTTGATTTTTGGAGGACTTGGTATACCTCAGGGTGCTGATGAAGGAGGGCGTGTTTTACCTCAGGAGTCTCGATGAGGGAGTACTAGCGCCTTCACCGAAGAACGGCCGTTGTAATGAGCCGCCAATTGACTGGGGTGATGTCCACGGCGGAGAGATTCTAGCCGTCGGTACACGAATAATCTACGGAGGATCCGACTCGAGAACGTAATGTGTCTTTGGGCGCGGGCGTGTGGTACTGCTTATCTAGCAGGAAACCTCCGGTATATAGGTTGTCGGGGGGCAGCGAAATGGCCTCGGTCGGCGGCTTGCTCTCCTGGGATCTCAAGTCGCTAGCTTCGGCTGGGGGGCGGGGGATTAATCCGAGATAAGGAGCCGGTCGAATAGCCTTCGGGCTCTTTCGTGTCCCGAGTTTGGGAGGCGAGCTTAAATCTCCTCGGGCGCAGGAATTAGGCCTCGCAAGAGGCCTAATTGGTTGATAAACCCATGTTCACACGATTCCTTCCTTTCTTCTCACGCTTTTTGTTCCAGGGTTAAGGCCATCTGGCTCTTCTAAGGGTTCAAGGTGGCCCTCCAGATCATATTAGACTCTATTCCTCCACACTATCAAAGTGCATCGCTCTTGGCATCGTGGTGGAAATCACACCCAAGATATTATTTATTGATATTTCAATTTAAGAAAATATAGTAAAAATTCTATTGAAAATATGCATTGTGGCCATGTGACCTGACTTTAGGGAGACCCTGAATAATTATTTTGAAGATCTATCAATAATTGTTGTTCCCAATAATTCCCATAGGAGAAAGATGGGGAAATATAAATACAAGAGGACACAAACTGATTCATTCCGATTTTAGATTTATTGATAAAGGAAGGAGTGGTGATTCAAGGCTCTCTCACACCGCTCTATTTGACACCTCCCGAGTCTGCCTGAGTCATTGTTCAGAGGTAACAAACAGTTTGGTGTGGTGGAGGTCATCAATTAATACAATTTATGATACAACATACGAAGAACAAGCCCATATTCACGCCCTTCAAACAAGGTCCCTAAATACAGGGTGTGATGAAGCTCTGTGGCTGATGGTGTTCCCAAAACGCAAGGAGGTGCTGAACATAAAAAAAATCAATTCACAGTTCTTCTGAATCTCTGAAATTGGTGAAGTTCAAGTTTATGTTGTGATGATGACAAACAGATACACGAGGCTTTAAAGTGAGACTGGGTTTTATTATGGAACTCTCGTTGTCTAGTATATAAGACGTTAGATTTCTAAAGACATGGTTTCACGTTCAATTCCAGTGACAACAGATACAATAAATTTTTTGGCTCGCAAGAGGGTGCTGCCAATATGGCGGAGCGTCGAGTCTAATGTATAGGCTCAGACCAAACTAGGCACTTACGTTACAACAAACGGCCAATTACAACACTCCTGTCTGTTCCACAGCCCATTCTTTCGCATAATATCACATTATTCTTCCGTCTTGGAACATCCCGAAAAGGATTTAATAGCCATACTCACATGATAACACGAACGAGTAGCCCCAATTGGATCACGGAGGGTTCCATACTCATTGGGCAGAGTACAGTACTACCGTTCCTACCTTCTATCCACTATCCTGACTATCTACTAAATATCACGTCTGGAGACTATTGTATGTTCTTCGGCCGTCTCCCATCTTCTTTGACAGGTAAATCTCTCCCACTACTTTAATCATAAATCCTGAAATATTCTAATCCTAGTTTTATTTTGCGAACGTCTGGCCATATTACGCCGACTGTTTCCTTGGTCGAAATTCTCCTTGTCCCTAAACTTGTGTGTTGCCTGGGAACATAATTCTAACTCTGATGTACCGAAAAAGTCCCCCAAAATATAGCGTGATTTGACATACAAAAGAGCAAGCAAAATTTCTATTTCAAAATGGAATTATGCCCCAAAAATCACAGTTTGATTAACTTGATACGTTTGTACCATTTTGCAAGTACATAATTATTGTCAGAACCATTCTGGTTAATTTCGCTGCCATTACTATAAAATTTACATCGTTTATTATGTACTAACTCAACTATATGAGAATATGGGACTATAAATAGCCCAGTAAGAGCTACTGTACAATTAATATCGGCTATTTTATTATCAAATCCATTTTCGTCTCATTTAGTGGGCTCAATATAGGCTTTATTACAAACCTCTGTATAATAAACAAATAAAGTAACAAATGGTGCAAAAATTTGCACTTCGTTACTAGGCAAATATTCCATGTGTTGATAAATTTTGTGAATGTTTCACTAAGATTTAGTTCTACTTAATGTTCAAATGCATCCCTGAGTTGCAACGGTTGCTTTGTTCTAGTAAATTATTACACATCCCTTTGGAGCTCTCGTATCATGGTGTCACACGTGTTTCCCAGCAGTCGGGTTCAAATCCTGGTGGGAGCAGATGCAAAATGCACCCTAGGTTTGTAAGGAGAACTCGTCAATCATCCACAAAGCGAATGAGAAAAAGTTACTTCTTTAAGCTAAAATCTTCTACCGCATCCTTCATATCTTTCAGAAATAGTACCCTCAGATTACCATCTGATAGATGATCAGATGATTTTCCCTATACCACAAAACAATTTCCTCAAACACTTTAGAATCTACCCAGTTATGGACTTGAAAATTTGCCATTCATTTCAATCGCAATCATTGATTGCTCTTATAGTGATTATATAATGGATTGATATGAATTCAGTTCTGTGAACGCAACTTTTTCTCTCCTTTTGAAAATGGAACAATTTTTCATCGAGCAACCAATCCGTTGGTAGCTCAGTCTTAGTTTGATTTACCAACTTAACTTCACTACAAATCAGCAGTTAGATTATCTATTTGCCTCTCTGTCTAAGAGAATGAACAACGCAGTTAGAATAGCAACCATTACCTACCTTCCCACTGCACTGAGTAGACCTGGACGACACTCTTCACCCAATCCAAGCATGTGACAGTATCAAAAAGACCAATCTAACAGCCCTAAAAAAGAACTATATCAATTTGCTCTTTTATTCTGTACTTTTCACCAATCATTGCGTTCAGTGCAGTTTTCCTGGCTAGAATAAAGAACCTTTAGTTTCCATTACTCTTTCGTATCATTTATCGTCTTAAGTATGATCTTTTTAATTTTTTTATCTCTCAAAAGATTTTCATGATTATTGTTTGTTTTACATTTTGCTTGTTCACATCTTGTCTTATTCCTCCCTCGACGTACCTCCATGAAATCGGTTCTTCTGTCTCCAAATTATTTCATTTAACTTTAACCTGTTTTAAATACTCACATTTAAAATAAAAGAAAACGAAAGATGCTTTCATTAAAGTAAACCAAGAAGTCAGTTGTGATTCACGATTTATATAATAATAGGGGAATTTACAACCTCAAGGGTTGTGATGGAGTCCGTACGGGGAACAACGCAATTATTTCCACTGTATCTGAATCTTCCACCACCCCCTCCCT
Source organism: Ceratothoa steindachneri (assembly GCA_963969495.1). Classification (NCBI taxonomy): domain Eukaryota; kingdom Metazoa; phylum Arthropoda; class Malacostraca; order Isopoda; family Cymothoidae; genus Ceratothoa; species Ceratothoa steindachneri. Next base: position 2,005,272 of record OZ018339.1, read on the forward strand.
ACACGAGAGGAGACCACCAGCCACCGCACAAACTGAATACTTAAGGTCTATTCAAAATGTGGCTGCTCCTCGACTCGTTTTTCGTAGCCTTCAGATAAAAACAACTAATTCTTTGTCTTAGATCCAGAACACGAACAAGACGAAATTCCCATCTTGGGCGATTCAATTATAAGAGACCAAATGGTGATTTTTTTGGCCGAAAACCAAGTAAAAGTAAACAATTCTATTAATTGGAAGCAACAGTCGAAGATCCGAAAGAATCTTTAGATGACTTCACGAGCGGAACAGCACAGGATACGGTTTAATACGCGCATGGCGGTACTAATAACTTAATTTCTACCTGAAGTGAGAGAATTCTAAGACGGTACAGACACCATTTGAGAAGATTAACAAAAATGAGTAGCAGTATCATTTTTTCAGATATTCTACCTAGATTAGAGAGGCAGATATTTTCTACGGAGAGGAATCGTACATCAATAATATGTTGGAGAATCATGAAAATAGTGATCATAGCATGAAATTCACATTAAGTATTTCTATATCCCACATAAAGAACAAATGACTAGTACAGTTATGTATGAAATATTTACACTGTCATTTTCTAAAATAAAAAAAGATTCGGTGCGATACAAACTTAAATAATGCGATAAACCTAAACGCGTATCGTGTATAATTCAAGGCATAAATGAGCTGTTAAAGAAAGGAATCAATATTATAAAATGTTGGAAACGAGTCATATTTTGCTCTATTATCATGTTTAATAAATTTGTCATTGTACGTAAGAGAACATAATATGTGACGAGTGAGGGCAGTACAGAATAACACAAAGATTTTATGCGCAGGTAAACAACATGGAAACCAATAAAAGAGAAAATAGGGCAGTTAACGATGGTTGACTTGTAAATTATACACTTAATAGAGCAAAAATTTTACCGACTTGTTTTGCGAGCGATTTTACCAAAGAGAATATTGCTACTTTCCCAACCGTATCAGATGTAATTAGTTTTTAGGAAATTCAATGCTTTCAAGGATTAGAATTACGAAAAATGAAATAATAAACTCTATAAATAAATTAAATCCTTCAAAATCTCTAGCACAATTCGCTTAAAGGAATTAAAAAACTAATTGCTTAAGCCTCTTTGCAAATTTTCCAACCAACCTTTAACGCAAGGCATCGAGCCATTTGATATTAAAGAAGCTAACGCGAGTGGACAGAGCCCATACCGTCGCCACGTCGACCTGCACAAATACTTATAGTAAAATACCTCTATGAGATACAAGTAGATGTAGTCGATATACACCAAGATCGTTCTAGAGGCAAAGGCTTAGACACCTAGTTGCTTACCTTTAGAAGTAGAAATTTGATTGAAGCAATGGTGAAAAATATGAAGTTTTTGAAGGCATCGAATGTAGTGAAGTTACGAAAAGTGAAAATATTCTGAAACTAAAATGTAGTTGTAAAGATGGAAGTAATGAATGGTATTGATAGGGAGTGCGCGTACTTCTGGGCTCTTTCTTCATTCCGCCTTAAAGGAAGGTCCGTTTGTAGTTATGGCGAGTAGGTAGAGGTGAAGCCTACTACATACACTCTTTTGGCCTATCAAATACACTACTCTAAATTATCTTGAAGAGATAAAAGGGAAATATTCCTCATAGAAGACAAAAATTCGTTGATATTTATTGCTAAACTTACTGCTAAATAGCACCAGTAAGCTTTTAAACTATCGCTTTATCGTTTACTTTAAATGGGCATATAAAGTTTATTCACTCCAATGACTTTTTCCATTATAAACTCAAGCTAAATTTTGCCCTAAAACTATGCAAAAGACTCTCCAACAAGGGGGTCATATCATTATTCCACAATTCCTATTAGTTTAACGGGTTTTCTTACGATGCCTTCGCATCTGTTATGTTCATAATTTCCACAATTTCCATTCAATTTCCTATCCAGTAATCCTACGTACCTATAAATTCCAAAGTTGATCCTTCATTAGTATCCCGTTTATCGGCATGGGACAACCAAATGGGCTACCCGATAACAGACTAAGCCACGAAGGCCTAATTTAGAGACTCCTAAATATTCCTCAGCAAAACCCCAAAATGGCAAATTCATCCTCAGCGAGGGAATTTAAAGAATACGCGAACGCGTTTTCTAATTCGGTTCCGCTGAAAATTCAACTAAGGCGAGAGAGGAATTGCTTCCATCGAATTAACTGGAAGTGATAAGTAACCTTAGATTAGGTGGGGCTGGAAATTCTCTCTAACCGATTTCCTTTAAAGTGGCCTATTTTATCTATTAGGTTGGAAAGAATTATTCCGATACTTGGCATAATCAAAGAAATATTCTTTATTTTTAAATTATTCGATCTAGTGAAAAAGTTATTGTCACCTCTAGAATAAAGTTCTCGGTGCTTCAACTTCAGACACTGGGAGAGATTTCATTTCTGAATGATCTTATAAGTAAAGAAATTTGCTGCGATTATTAACTTGGAATAGTTTTGTGTTCGTTCGAACAGTAATTCAAAATTCATATTATTTAAACTTTTAATAATTCTAAATAACTTTTGAGAAAGTAAGTTTAGCGCCTTAAGAAACAGAGAAATAAGGAACCTACTGTAGAAACTTTATTGTTCATGATGGTAGGATGCTCAATTCTTAGGTTTATTTAATATCTGAAGGGAAGAGAACTTTTCGATAGAGTTAATCAATGCAAATATTATTTTCTCAATTTCTCATCAAAAATTTCTTGGAAAATTTATATTTTTATTTATCCTTTTTATTCGTTCTGAACTTGATGTAAATATCGTTATCAGGTCAAAGTACCCCATCTTTAAATGAAAAGGGACGAATAGTGCTATTTAGTATCTTAACTAAATAACTAGCATGTTCTCTTACAAGTATATGTACAGAGATCCCCCGAGATCTAATTTTCCCTTAAATTATAATCTCTCGATTACAGCTAACCGGGGTTAGGGTTCATTTTGGGTAATTGATTCACCTCTCGTCCTTAAATTGTGAACTAGTTCGTGGAAGTTTTTGATACCGCACCAGGCTGCAGCAGAAGACAAACGGAATATTTGTTTCTTCGGAAAGTATTTTTGCCTATTTGCGAAAAACCCCTTGCTAAGGGTGAAGATCGAACCAGGAATACTGAGGAAGCGGACACCGCTATGACTTCAGTCAAAGCAGCCTCTTAAAACACGGCTACAGCGTTAGAATATATCAGGGCCCGTTGCCTCAGTGTGCTTGGTTCGATCCCCAACCCAGCACAGGGTTTGTTTTGTTTTTTTAATTAAAAATTAATTTTCACTACGAGTATAAATTCATAACTCGATTTTAGAATTTATACTCTACTAACAAATATCTTCATATCTTTTCTTTTATATAAAGTTCTTACTCAGCATTGTTTATAAATTGAAGCCCAAATTTCGGTTACAAAGCGCAGTTTTCCTTCTAAAGCATAGATAGCCGAACGAAGCTGATTATGGCGTTGGTACATTTAACATGAAAAAGTTTATGGTTCGTGTCTCTAATGCCAATTTAGATGGCTGTTAATGCCAATTCTGAAGGCATAGTAGTCTATTTATTCCAGTCTGGGAAGCATAATTGTCTATTTATACCAATCCGGAAGCCAATAGATCTTTTAGGACAAGTGAATTCGCTGCTATGCATCAGAAGGAAAAATTCATACAGTCAGCTGGAAGTTCCGGGATCGGTAAGACATCTTTCATTATTGACGCCATTTTAATATTCTGGATGGATGCTTACACCACCATCCATGTATAGAGAAAAATGAATATTATAGAATGGAAATTAAACAATTCTATGATGGTGTGTCGTAAAAGGCAGCTAATCTGTCTTAGTAGACGGTAGCCTGGAAGCCCTGCGCCCCGTATCTCTTCTCCTAACGCATGTTTGAAATTAGGCAAGGCAGCCACGCACCCGTTCTCATAATCTAGCCATTTGTATGTGTATTCCCTTCATTTTGTAGAAAGTGATCGAAGTCGTTACCTAATAATGTTGAGTCAAATGCTCGAGTCCTCACTTCGCGATAAAATCCCGAACTCTTTTACCAAAGGAGACTAACGAAGTCATGTTAATGGCGATATCGTGAAGTATTTGACAAAATTCCATCCTTTTTAAAATCTTTCTATGACATTGCTGCGTTTGATGAAATTTCGCCGATCTTTAGATGCAAAATATTTGTTCGGATGCATTTGAATTCAAACAAACATTTTAACGTGTGAAGGAAAAAACTTGCATTGGAATTTTAATTAGAATTTAATTTCTTTGAGTGAAATCTGTTTTTCTTGTCATTGTTCTCACACACTTTAAATTATTTCACTTTATAGGAGGCGCATATGAATCCAGTAATTTACCAAATATGCCTTTTAATACCAGTAATTTACTAAATTCTTTCCTTAACTTGTGTATTATGAAAGCGATAATTGATCATTTTCACATAAGGCTCAGCGAGGCTCAATAATTACTGCCATCTGATAGGATAAAAGAAATATTATGTTGACATTCACTTGACTAATTTATTACTAGATATGTGGCCTTAAAAGCATTAAGTAATTGAAATAATGATAGATATGGCGGAGGATACAATTGACACCCAAACTCAACTGAGTAAATAAAGACGGTAATGATTCATTTTGCCACATATAGGGAAAACTAGATCAAATTTTCAAGTGTCAAAGAGGATTTCAACACTTCTAGACCATTTATCTTGCGTGTAATAGTAATAGCAACTGCACTGGAGTGTTTGTATAGAAGGAAGAGGGTATATGTGTTGAGACTTATGAAGAGGAGGCAGTAAATGTGTTTAAAATGATTGTTGATGCTGGCATTATGTGAGATGAACATGAACGGTAATGAAAGATTTGGTTGATATAGAGTGAATTGATTGAGACCCAATGTGACACAAAAAATAGAGATAAAGGGTGTATATAAGTGCTATTAAAACCTAGTTTAAAGACCCTGCGATGAGAGAGGTATGGCAGATAAGGAGAGGTTTATATTGAGTAGTATAGAATGTTGAGTAGATGCCAGACCTGGGCGGGTTGTGAGCACACTAAAATGGCAGGGTAAACACCTAAATAGACTCATTAGCCTATGCTATGATTCTGGTAAGCACAGCAAACCCTTCCACCTGGAGTTTCGGGATGGTGAAAGACATCTAAGAAATTTTGGAAATTGACCAATTACACCGACATTTTGAATCAATATAAGGCTGGTACTAGAACATATTCAATGATCAATATTAAGTATTGCTTCCCATTTACTTATAATTCAATTAAGATCATAGCCAGATTTTAATAACACTCCCTAAAACAATAAATAAAAATTTCTATCCAACATAGCACACGTAAGAGAAGTTAAATTGAGAAAGAAATGAAGCTGATATACAAACTTGAGAGAGCAATCTAAATATAAGAAAATATTCTGTTTTCACAAAACACTAACTAATCTAGCTGTAGGTACTTTTTTCAAAAATGCATTGGGTTTTTAGTAGAAATGTTATTTTTGTCAGTCTGGATCTATGAGGTATTTAATACTTAATCCAAATTAGAATTGCAAATGATTCTTAGCAAAGATATTTAAGAAGCCTGATTATAATGTGCCTATATGACCAATTAATCGTTCTCTGCAATGTTACACTAGCTGGGCTATGGAGGAACTTACCTGGAAAAGGTGGCAAATCTGTGTAAGGTCAGAGCATAATCAAGGGAAGAAATTCCACGTTTGGCAACTTAAAATTAAGACATAGGAAGGAAAAGTGAACTTGAGAAGATAGGAAATGGAGACAGATTGATAGAGAACTATACAAATGGCAATAATAACTTAAAAAAGGGTGATATTAAAATCATAGGTTATATAAAATGAGAGGCAGAGTTGTAAATCATTTCTAGCAAATAGCATGTCAAGATATTCGGTAGGAATATATTCCTGAAGTATAATAAGTGTGAGTGAAGCCAGTGATTATCGAAGTGATCAGAAATTAAATCGTACAGAAGGAAGGTGAAAGAGGATGTGGATAAGAACTGGAAGATATTTTGGAAGGAGAAGAGAAAGTCAAGATGAAATAGAAATGGAAAAAATGAACGAGAAAAATGGAAGAGAATTGTGAAAAACATGTATGAAAGTGAATTTTTAGGTAATGAAAGCGTTGAAGACCACTTAAAAGGTGGAGTACTTGTGCAAATGTTTGTCTAACAGAAAGGAGGCTGACAGTGGCAAGTTAGAAAACGATGAAAGATGGTTGTGCATAGTGGGTGGTAATGTTAGGACCTTAATGCTTGTAATCTTTATAAGGCAAAGGTGGTGAAATGGACAGGGTACCTACAGTGACGTTGATGTGTGCGCAACGACTTATTTGTGTATGGAAGTGGTTGGCGTTGAAGTAAAAAAATGCTATTGAAGATTTCTATTCTCATGAAAAAATGACCAATGATGGGGAACAGGTGCCTCTAACTATATACAAAAATAGCGAGAAGTTTACTGGTTGTATTTTATCTGGGCATATTTTATGGCCATTATGGTTTCTCCCATCTAGCCGTACATATACTGTGTAAGGAAATAGAAGTCAAAGAGGAATATCACATTAATTTGCCCCTTAAATTTCTCCCCTCACTCCGTTCTAAAACCTGACTCCACGGGTAGTAACGTGAGAGTCCAAAGAAGCGAGGAAAGAAAGAAAGAATTGGAATATCAGCTAGCTGCCTCGAAGTTGCAGTTAATTAAGTTGAGCGCGGTGAAACCTTTAATCCCCCCGCGAAAACACTAATCTCCCTATTTTGGAGGCTTCTCGCGGAGTCTCCCGCCCACATCGCTGGAGGCCATTAAGACTTGGCTCGGGCGACAATTGCTAATCCCTCTAGGCTCCAGAAGTGTTCTGCCAGACGTCTGTGCCTTCCAGCGATTGAGCATCAAAAATGGCAGTCATATAAATCCCCTTGGTTTTCCAGTTTCTGGTTAGATTGAGAACCTGTCGCATTCGGTTCACATTGGTGTGTCTGTCTCCTCAAGTTCCCCGGTATTCGGTTATACCTCGAGATCGGATCTCACCAGGGGCACCTATCTCTTTTGTAAAGCCTTACTCTGTTTAGAGCAAGACTCAAGTCGTTTTCTTCCCCGACCATCTTCCGGGATTGAGTTCTCTTTCCCTTGGTCCACGCGCCTTCCCAGCCGAAATTCCGGAAACCCCTAGGTCGCTGCCGCGACCCGAGCATCCAAGCCAAGAGCTTCAAGACGAACTTCAAGAACCTGCTGCTGTCCACTCAGGCGAGCTGCCATCTCGCGCGGTGGCTACCGACATCCAGAGGTACGCCGCTGCAAACTGGCCCTACGTTATTCAACAACTCAAAGATAACATCGCCTCCCCATACTTCAAGCATCGTGATCGTGAAGAGCTCCACTCGCTCTTAGCTTTGTGGCCTTTTAGATACTCAGTCCCCTCTTCTGATTATCATCGACTCCATCAGCGCCTCCGCCTCTACTTTACGGTGCTCAAATACGGGTGGTCAACTGCCGTTCAGGATGCCCGGTCTCAATCAACCATCGAATCAGGATTTGAGTACGACCCCCAGCATTTGCGGCAGCCATCTAGACCCCCACCCGCTTACGGTTCCTGGTACGCGCGGGGTGCCCCCCGGCGCGCTGCTAGGCGACGCACTACGGGCAGGACTCGAGCGGGCGCAAGAGTTCCTGCTAGGCGTTAGGGCCTCCCTTGACTGGCGCTGGGAAATGCGCATCTCGAGGGCTCGTCGCCACATGGGTTTGGATCAGCGCTCTCTCTCCACCACCTCAGATGAGTTCTGTTCCATTAGCCCTCCCACTTCGTCGATCCGCTTCCCGTCCCCCTCTCTCTCCATTGATTCGGAAGCTTCACTCTTCGACGTCTCCAGCTCCTCTTCAACTGTCTCAGCATTCGCCCCTCTTGAAAGAAGTCATGTCTTTGGAACCTTCGTGCCCCCTCTTCCCCCTGCGGCCCAGCAGTTATGGGGTATCCGTCATTTCCCCCCCTCCAACATTCCTGGACATGACTACGACCCATGGCTACGCCGCCATTGGTTGGTTTCCCCCCCCCCCCTCCTACCTCACGTCCGGTTTCATCAACTTCGTCGGTGGAATTACTGGAAGATATCACTTCATCGGTGGATTTACGTGAAGATTATAGTGTATATAGTGATTGTGTCTCCTCCCCTGTGCTTGGGCGTTCTCACTTCCCGCGTGGTGGTGCTTTGTCCCCTGTGTTCCACTCTAGAAGGCGCCGTAGCCTCCTTAACACTTTCTTCGACACAGCTGCTTCTCAGCTTGGTGCCCTCCGCATTGAAGAACCCGCCCCTTTAAGGGATTTCTTCACCTCTGCGGCTGAAGAACTGGGCGCCCTTGAAATCCGCTCGCCATCCCCCCTTGGTATCATCAGTTGTATTCCCCTCCCGGGTCTGGCGGTTCCCTCGGTCATCAACCTACCTCCCCCCCCCCGCCCTCCACCTGTTCCTCTGCTTCGGACGACGTTAGGCCTCCTCCTAGTCCCGACTTCTTGCTGGATCCCGCGAGTGGCCCCCCCGACATTCTTAGGGGCGACAACAACAACCAAAATGACAACGAGCAACAAGAAAATAACGACAACAACAACCGCAACAACAACAACCCACAGGAGGGTAACGCCGACCAGGAGTGGATTAGCCACTGTAATGATCCCCTTCAACAGGAAACCCCCAGGGTCGGTGGTGATACTCCTTTAGACGTGGAGCCTCCGGGTTCCTTCGACTCCGCCGAGGCCTCCTCTCACCTCCTTAAAGCCAACATGAACCAGGGTATCAAGGTATTCCTCAATAAAGGATATAAATGCTGGAAGACGTCGTCTCTCTCCTACAGGCCGTGGGTCGACCACTTGTTAGAAATGGGCGTCCTCGAGCACGGCCACATCCGCTGTGCTCACAGGATTTTTGGTGTAGCAAAACCTAACGGGTGTGCCAGGCTCATTTACGACATGTCCCCGGCCTCTTGGGCTTATGAGCCCCCCTCCTTTTCCCTCCCCTCCATTAAGAAAATTTTTGATAACACACAGGGCGTGTGGGCCGTCAAACTGGACTTAAAGGATGGATTTTACCATCTCCGCCTACACCCCGCGGCGAGACCGTGGTTTGGAATCCGCCTTGGCCAAGAATCCTTCAGGTTCACCCGCCTTCCCATGGGCTTTAGTGGTTCCCCCTTTTTGATGCAAATGGTTACTTCAACTGTCATCAACCAATGGGCCCTTGCTGCTGGGGTAAAGGCTTTCACATATATGGACGACATACTGGCAATAGGCACCAGAAAGGCCCTGCGGAAATTCCTGAAACTTGCCGAAACAAGCTCGGCAAACATCAACTGGCGCAAGTCAGTATCCGTCCCTAGCAGAAAACTAGGTTATCTTGGGTGGAACATCGACCTTAAGTCGAAGAAAGTCCAGCTTACCTGCGCACTTAAGGAAAAGACCCAACGCGCCCTCCGCACCTTGTCATCCACCCCTGTCAGTAACAAATGCTGGCAGAGGCTGGCAGGCCTCCTCAACTTCGTGCTCCCCCCTCTTCGGCTGCCTCACTGTTGGGTACAGCTTTGCCATTTCCCTCCTTTTCGCGAAGACCCCTCCACTTTAGTCTCCTTGGCCCCTTTCATCCACCAGAAATGGACCTCCCTTCGTTGCCCCAGAGCCAGTGGTCCGGGTATCTTCGTTGATGCGTCTACCACGGGCTTTGCATGGTGGTGTCAGGATGAGGCGGTAGCATGGGATGTGCGCTCTTGGGGCGCCTCCATTTTCGAACTGGAATCCCTTGCTTTAACTACCGCCCTCATCGCCGCCCCCCGGGCCTTGCTCTTCGGAGATAACCAGGCTGCACTATGGAACCTTAAAAGGGGAAAACTCCCCCCACGCTTCCTCGCGGCCTTTTCCACCCGCGCCCTGGTGGCCTTCACGGCATCCTTCAGACGAGCTTCGAGAAACCTAGCTTATGTTAGGTCCGCCCGTAATCCGGCGGATCGACCGTCCAGAAGCTTTGCAAATTTATAGGCGTGCTGTGGGCGCTCCCGCCTACGACTATTTAAGCAGGCGCGCCCAAGCATCTGGACGGTCGTTTTCTCTGGATCTTGGAAGAACAGGACGTTCTCCCACCCTCCCTGTTTTCCCCTTTGTTTATTTTATCTTTATATAGTTTCCCCCCCCCCTTTTTTCTCCTGTTAAGACCCTGTCATCTGGGTCCCCCATTGTTTTCTCCCTTTTGTTAAGATCTCTTTAATAAGTGATCACCCCCCTTGTAATACTTTATAAAATAAAAGAGAGGTCCTCTGACCTTTAGTCAGTGGACTTCACTCCCATCCATTCAATGATCTCCAGTTTGAGACTTCGTGCCAAGCCGCTGCAGTCTTGATTTGGAGGTTGTACTTCTTTGGAGTAACAGTGCCATAGTCCGTCTGCAAGAAAGATCCTGATCTCGTCTTCTGGTCCTCCCCCTTCATCCTCATCACTTTCAGGATATTCCACCTGGGGCCACGTCCGCTGGCCTTCTCCTTTCCTCGAGCTGACCCCATTAAAGGTAAAACGACCATTCGCTTTAATTTTGCGATAGTCGACCCCCTTTCTAGCATTTAAATATTCCCTCTGTATAACTGATTTGTAATATTCCATTTAAACACTGCTTAACAAGTAATTAACGTTCCCCGATTAGCCATTAATGTGTATTCAGTCAGAATTGTCCTTTATTTACATTACCTATATTTCTCGCATGTATATATTATATATATGTTAACTAGTGACTCATTAAATTTATATTTTTGGTTTTCATTCTTTAAATATACCTTTGAAGTGCAACTTGGTAAACTCAGTTAAACGCTATCGGCCCCTGTAGTAACTCGCACTATTACCCGGAATCTTCGTAGATTACCTTAAGAGTCTTTAATGATTACCTCAGTCATTTTCATAGATTATCTCGTGTGCCTTCACATATTCCCCTAGGCTTCTCTCATAGATTACCTCGGGTATCTTCATAAATGACCCCAGACATCTTCTTAGATTACCTCAAGCATCATCATAGATTACTTCAGTCAACTTTATAGATTTCCTACGCCTTCTACATATGTAGATAAGCTCGGTCATTTGCAAGGTTTACAGCACCTATCTTTATAGAGTACCTCTGTTATTTTTATAGAGCTCCTCAGTCCTTTTATTAGAGTACATCAGGTGTATTCACAGATTACCCAAGTGATTATCATAGATTACCTCATACATCATGCATCTTCATACATCATTTCACTCATAACATAACATAACATAACATAATTACACGGATGACAAAAGCCACAAGGGCCTATCAAAGGTCATCCGCCTCCGTCAAAACCCATGTTCCTAGATTTCCTTAGCCATTTATATGGATACACTACATAGGCCATCTTCAAAGATTACCTTACTCTGCTTTATAGATTACCTGCTTGTAATGCCAAGGAAAATGTAAAAAGTGTATCGGACTACACATACCCGTATGTTGGGTCAATCAGTCGAAATCAATTATGTCAAGAATTGAGATCTTATTTATTTTTACACAAACATATAATGGATAAAGGCTTGGCTCATTATTTTAGAGCCATAAAAAGCTTTCACCCAGCTATTTGTGAAGAAGGAAACCACGAGATCAAACCAATTTTAATGAAACTAATCAACGAGAGGAAAGAACCGATATATTCTCCCTAAGAGGAAAGTCATGTTGTGATTGTAACTAAATTGCTAAATGGAAGATACTTTATCTGTCACTCGTAATAATTCAAAATTTGATTGCCAATTTATTCTTAATGAAACGTTGATAGAATTCGAATCACAATGATTTTCTCCGACATGAAGAATCGAGTGGGAGAGACTTTTCGGATCTCTGTTTTAGCCAACTGCCCCCTACCCCACCGCCCTAAATTAGGTTTTACCAAATATCTGCACTAGTTCTGAAGTATTTTCTTTTACAAGAGGGATCAACAGTTTAGAGTTGGCTCCTAACTACATGTATGGTAGCCCCTGTGAAGCCCACCCGACTCCGCACTCCATCCAACGTCTCTTCACACCTCACGTGTTTTAATATGGCTCAGCTCGTCCTTAAGCAAGATGTGATTAACAAACTCAGCGGACAGTAATCTTTCTCTATTAGAAATTCCTTTTCTAGCTTAAAAGTCCTCCCCAAAATTCTTGTCCTGGAAGCAAAAGTGTGTGGCTCTTGTTTGAAACTTGATGTGGACCGCTCAAATAAACCTCTCTCGTCGTATCTCTTGAACTACTGGAAACTTTGACACTCCAGAGTGGACAAACTAAAGTTCTACTATTTCTTTCGATTTATGGCCTTTCTCTGACTTATGGCATCACGTATTGTTGTTATTTTCTTATCTAGTTACCAAAGCTTACTTTGAGACTTGCGATTGCTCCTAATGCGTATATGATATAATTTATTATCATTTCCCTCTCCCTTTGCGAAGAATATTTACCACCCTTTACAGTTTCTCCTTATTGTATTTACCCTAATCACATAACACTTCAATGTGACGTTCAACGGCAGAATAGGACAGCTAAAAGTTTCACTTTAATCAAAGAATTATTTTCTGGTGGTGGCTGTGTAAGGAAATATTCTGACAAAGGTTCCTATCTTCTTTCCCAGACCATTAGTCCGCGAATGAGTCGATTTGTGTATCAATCATTAGCATGACCTCTTTGTATAGGTAGGGAACTCCATTACCACGTCTGTAGTCAATTATCTCTTCAGTTTCTTCCATACAGCTCGTTATTCACAATTTTCGAAGTCATCTCGTGTGAACTGTCTGTAATAGAAATCAGGCTGAATAAACTTGATAACATATTGAAAAGAGAGGATAGAAGTAAAACCAGAGCTGGTTTGAGATCTTATTTTTTTGGCGTTTACTTCCTTTTGAGTTTCATCAGATGGACAAGAAATAATAAAACGACTCCTCAGACAGGATATCAAACCAGATTTGTTATTTTAGCTCCACTCTGTGGGGGATTTAATCATTATTTGTCAATGTATGGCCAAGTGTACGTGAATATGCGCACACAGGCATTAAGATTTACCAAGTAAGGCGACAACTATTATTGTTTCTAGGAGTGCGAATTAATAGATAGCGGCAGCTGCGGAACCAAGGAATATAACAAACACAATGATAAAAATAGACTTTTAATACACACGACTTAAAGGACAAAAAAATAAATAAATATATATATATATATATATATATATATATATATATATATATATATATATATATATAAGGGTACATAAAATGAGACGCACTTAAGTTCCTAATACTAATTAATATCCGTAGTTAGGGATTGGTTATTATGGGAGATGGAGGGTAATGAATGATTTACTTCCTTTGAACACAAGGGTAAAGTGGGGCAAATAGGGAGAGGTCTTGGTGACCTTGATTACTCACGGAGGGTAGCCACAGAACCCACTGCGAGTGGGGCTACTCTTCTTGAACTCGCTTTTGCGACAGGCGAGCTTCCTGTCATCATGGAATCACCGAACGAACTTGAAGGCTGTGGGGGTGGGGGTGACTTCTCCGCACTCGGCTTGAGCTTGCTAATGGGCCTCTTGTCGTAATAGGTCACCTTGTGAACTTCGAAGGGCGGCTTCTCCAATCCTTGGTTCGAAGGCGGGTGAGAAAAGCTTACGTTGGCGCACGAGACTTTTCTTCTCGCCCAAAGACACGGGAGTGATGTCCAGCTCTTCCGTGGCTTGCGACCGTCACTCACACTTCTTGGGAGAGAGAGCTCGTTGATTTGCACTCCTTTTGGGGAAGTCTCGTCTAACTAATTCTATCGGTCAGCCTGGAGCGGAGGCATATATAACCGGAGCTATTCAAAACAGAGAGAGAGAGAGAGTGAGACCTTCTTAACCTTCGTTATCGGGCGCGATGAACCGAGCGCCTCCTTACCCGGAAGTGTCAACGGCTGGGATCAGCAGCCAGACGGGCGACAGTGGCGGGGCCATAAACGCGGTTCACGGCGAGGCTACAAAGCAGTCTCCCGACCCGATGGGGGATAGAGAGAAGGTTGAGACGACCGGGAGGAAGCTTTGGTGTGAATTTCACGGGAACCTGGCGGCGGGCCAAACGAGGTAGAGGTCGGAAGGAGAGGGCGGGGAGAGTAACGGCTCGTTTTCTCTCACGAAATATTGTCTTAGTAGGTGGGGAAATAATATTATTCAAAGGGGATTCCTGCACATTATTCATTTCTGCATTTCCTGTTCTGTCGAAAGTCGAAACGAGCGAAACGTGACTAATGGACTTTCATGTCAACTCCTGGGTTCCTTCTCTATTCCCCCTTTCCATAAGAAGCATGTACGAGAAGCTCTTTATCTACTTCATCTGATAAAATAAATATAATCTTGCCAAATTTGTCGTTTAGTAGTAGTCGTAAGATGGGCACCATAAAGGAGAAAAATCTACTTCATCTGGTTTTGAGGCGGCCTTGCTTTTACTATTTTCAAGATTTTTCTTGTTCTCACTTTATTTAATGCTGGAGTTAAATATACCCGAATGGCGTATGCTTTTTCTATGAACTATGCGGCATTTTCCATCTGCATCAATTTTGCTTCTCTTTGAACTTAAAGTTCCGTTCTTATTCGCTCATCGTAATCCTCCAGACATCCTACGATGTGAATCAATTCATCCAGGTAGACAAACATGTCTTCTCCATCGCATTCGGAAGAGGAGGGGGGAGGGTTGTTTCATAAAAAAATATATGAATGAGGATTCTGAGTAGAGACGGTTTCATTCTGCCAATATTTTGGGTTTGGGGTTTGCTTTTGCAGAACCCACTTTGTTTCACGCCAAATTTGGAACCAAATTTGTAGTGGATTTTACATGCATTTTTTGAAATTTTTCGAGGAAGTCAAAATAATACAATAAATTCATATAAATATAAATTTTAACATATATTATATTAAAGTTTTGGAGCTATAATTTTGTTATTGTACATCGTTTAAATATTTTAGATTTAAAACTGAACTTAATTTTCTGATAATTTATAAATAATTATAAAATAACCTAAATTGCACAAATAAAACGCGCCTTCGTAAACACTTAAACCCCATAATTTCTAATAGCAGAAATTTAAGTTTTAACTAATTTATTTCTTACTCTAAATTTCTTCGAATCTCTCCAGTACGATCTTGGTTTTTTATTTACTCAGACTAGAAAAATACGAGATTTTGAGATATCGCAATATGTCCAAAGGACATATTATTATTAGGAAGCATTAATAAAACCTCTTGAATTTAACGAATTATGAAACAGAGACAAGAAAAATAGCAAAAGGCGACAACAGACAATGTCGGAAAAGGTCACTAAACCCGGATAGGGGACCGCGAGCTTGGGAAGCTAAACCCTCGAGAGTTGTATCCTGCGGTGACTGTATGTAATAACGGTCATGTATGTGGGTATGGTGTCCCTCGTCCAATCATGATACCACGTGAATCTGTGAAAAGAGTGGTGGGTGTGTGGAAGTCTAGATGGAGGTAATGTGAGGAAGAAGGGAGCAGTGGTCAAGATGATATGAACAGAGAGATCGCATATGCTAGCGCATTGTGAAAAAAACATGAAATTGAGTTTAGTGTGTGTGATGAAGAGAATGAGTGTGTGGAATGGAGTCAATGGAATGTAATTAATTGCCGTTGAGTGTGGTAGAAGTAATGATGGAGTGTCATGATTTAATGGTTGTAGATGAATGTGTGAACTCAAGAAATATCTGGAAGAGTTCCAAAGGTGGAGCTGTGCGTGGTTGTAGTGTTTCTACCTTTTAATGAGAGAAGTGAGATGTGTAATGAGAGATGTGTGTGGAAGAGGATAAGTTAAGAGTGTGATTGATCGATTAAGAAGCGAGGTCAACGTACTTAAGTCGCGTGTTCCCAATTATTCTGACCAAATGACCTTCCAAACTTTCAACAAGTGGTGCAAATCCGACCTATCGTTAGTTTGCTTTTAATAATTTCCGGACTAACCTTGGGAGGACCTTGTTAATTATATCATACGAAGGAGAATGTAAAGCCACATGAGGGTTCCAAATTTCGTAAGAGTCCGTTGGAGAGTTGCGAGGTTATCGCCAAAAGACAAATTAAAAAGTAAAATGGTTACCATCCGACTGTCCAACCGACCGACTGACCGACTTACGGAGCGACATAAAAACAAAAAGAGTCGCGTGCACGCGAGTAAGAAGATGTTAAGTGATGTATATGATGTGTGAACATCGAAATTACCGATTATACTATTGTTTTTACCCCTCAAAGGAATGTAATAGCGTCGATGCACTTCAATTCCAAATAATGGGTAAAGCGGGTGGTTATGTGTGGAAGATAAGAGGCATCTTTTTCTACACTGGAATACGAAAACTTCCCTGTGAAATCTTTCGTTTGTTGAAAAAAAAATTATTTGCATTGAAGTGGAAAGTGCGTAAGATGTCTGGTAGAGATTTGGTTGTGTTTTATACAGCTATTTCCTGACAGCTCAAAGAAACCTTTACTCCAGACAAGCTAACTTGTTTTAAAGAATCACAAAATATTTTGAGTCTTTCAAAAAATGCTAGAATCAAAAAGATTTGGCAAAACAACTAACTTATGGAGATGCCAATAAATTACTAATAAAGGGAAACTATACATCGAAGGCGAGTTTGTTAATTAGTGTTTCGTTGGCTTTGGTAAAATTTAAATCCATAACTAGATTGTATCAGAATTATTAGTTTCTCATAACAGGTGTAGTTGTAGAAAAGAAATGAGTCGTGACATTCGAGCATCTTGGAAAAACAAGTTCAGAATTGATTCTTTATTCAATAGCTCTAAGTCAGATAAGAGATATAATCAATACAAAAAAATTATATTTAATCTTTTATGAAATAACTTCAACTTTTAAAATACGATATTTAAAAGCTTGAGAATCGCTGCAGGAAAATAACAGCACAAAAGATCTTTCTGGGGTCATATTAGTAATAAGAAATCTCCTTTGAAAAAATTTATGTCGTAATTACGGATGGTGTACCATCTATGATGGGATATTACAAAAGAATTGTTGCTTTAATTAAGAAGGAATTCGATCGCCGTAAACAAGTTATTTAATAGTCTATCATTTCCTAATTCACCACAAGTTTTATATGCACATTTGCTAGGGATAAACATTGCGATGAAGGTAGAAACAAAGCGTATTAATTTCCGAAAAACAAAGACGGACATAATTGAGAGTTGGGAGAAATTTTGAATGCCTTTGAAACATAATATGTTAATTTAGTGGTTCAGTGTGAGGTTTTGGTTGTTTAGCAAAGGAAGCATGCTGAAACGCTATTACAAACTGAGAAATAAGGAGAAAACTTTCACACATGTAAAAGGCTCTCAGAGTAGGGAATTAGGTGATCAGTAAGGATCAAAGAAATTGAACTTATTGGTAGCACTAATCATTTAAATATTTTTAATTATAAATTGAATCAGCAGAATTAACTTATTACCTCTCTGCTTGCAGAAATCAGAATTTTCAAAACTTTACTGCGAAGTTCTTAATACAACTGAAGAAAGATAGTATGGTACATATCGCAATAATAAGAGAACAGTAATAAGAATCGGCCTGTATGTATGTTAGAGTGTCAAATCTTTTGAGTAATTTTTAAAATATGTTTGGAGATATTTAAAATCATGATCTCGCAATCTTAAATTGCGAGACTCCTTTTGATTTGATGTCAGATGGAGGACCGTATTACTCTTTCTTGCAACTAGGTTTAATGTATTTAAAATATGATTTTACATTTTACATTGTAACGCCAATGTTTATATAAAAATATTCTCATTTAACGAATAAAGCAGTGAAAAGTTGCGATTATGTCAAGAATAGAGAATTTAATATTACTATGGAAAAAATAATGAACCCTAAATTACTCATCTCAAGAATAACGAACCAGAATTATTCATATCAAGAATATTGAACCAAATTTCTTTGGGTTTACTTTTATTGGCTTGATCCATCAGTTTGATACCACTTACTGATGTAAATAGTGGTACATGATCAACCAATAATTTCTTAGCTAAATTTATGGATAATAACGCTACATATCAACTCTATTAAAGAAAATTTCAATAATACAATCATAAAAGTTAAAATGGTTGATTTACTCAATGCTTTCTTACATAATAAACTAACTAGAGTGACCGTAATAAAGAAAAAACATGTAATCAACATCGACAATTCTGTAATGTTTCTTTTAGCGACGAAATTCCCATCTCTTATTAACTCTGGAGCTCAAAATACAGAGTAAATTAATCTGAGCTTTCATAAGGAAAGAATTGTTTACATTAATTTCCAATCTGAACCTTAGCTGAATATATATCGGAGAGAAAAACCTCTTCCCCAACAAGACACATATTAATAATTAGTGCGAAAGAGGCTAACCCTTACTCTAGGAACGGTATCCCACTGCTGAATACAGTTTGACAATTACAATCTCTACCCTTATCTTAACAACGCGTCAACAGACTGATCCAATAGTCCCCCAAAGCACTGCTTAAATTAGACTAAACCTTTCCCTTTCGATGTAGACTCGAAATGACATTTTTCTACAGGTTACAATTGTTAATTAGTATCTAAATTGATGATACATTTGTTAGTCTAGTAGTGGTTAATACTATTCACATTAGTCATTAATGTTTATTTTGAGAGGATTTTATACTTCACCCGATATATAGGAGGTGACCCCTCCCCCCCCAAAACGCGCCCCAAATTTCGATAGACCTCATTTCTTAATTTTATGCAAGGATTGAATAAAACTTTGGTGATAACTAATTTATTGTGTTTAAAACCATCATATCAAAACATGAGAGTCTTTAGACATTTCTTTTTTATTCTAGAGCACGTGTTTGAGAAATCCTTCATTTAGCTCTGTACATTTAGTGAGGCGCAGCACAAAGTTGCCTATGAGGGCCTTACAAATTGACCTGATGGCTTCCTTGAGCTTTGTGAAGGTCCTGGGTCTCCGTGCGTATAATCTGGGCTGTGTACTCAAAATAAGTCTTGAGACTGATTACAGGGCCACCAACATTCTCTTTCAGCCACTCCCGGCACAGGTTTGAGGTGTGAGAGATTGCTCCTTCTTGCTGGAACCAGCACTTTCCCATAGGCGACGGGAACAGGGTTTGCAGCTCCTTATTGAAGGTTTTGACAACCTCAACATACCGCTCCTTGGTGACTGTCACTGTCGCGCCAGATTCCTCGAAGAAGAAAGGTCCGATGATGGCTCTGGCTGAGATTGCAGTCCATACCTTTCAGTTACGGGAGTGTATGGGCTTGGTGGCTACCTTATTTGGTCTGGAGGTCCCTCAGAAGACATTTATCTTCGAGTTTACCTTTACTTCAAGATGGAAGTGAGCTTCATTTCAGATCCAAAGAAGGTTAAGGAAAGTTAGGGTCTCCTTAATCTTTTCCAGTATCTTGACTACCATGGCCTTTCTCTGCTCCTTGTACGAGGCTGTAAGGGCCTGCTTCTTCTGTATTCTGTATGAGTAGGCCTTTACATCCATTACTAGCACCATTCTGAATGGCTTGGACTGCTGTCACTTGATGGATTGAGGTTCTCTACTGTCCCATAGTTCTCAAAGTGGTCCACCCAAGTCCTAAATTCTTCTCTTAGAGGGGTATTTTTCACATTCGAACTGATGCAAGAAAGTATCCTGCACTTTCTTGAAGGAGCTTGTTATGTAGTAATGTTTTACGTAGTATATTCTTTGCTGGAGCTCCCATTGAAATCTAGTTGTGTTCATAAGTGTTGCCTCTGTTATGTCCTGCAAAGTAAGTGTTATTAGTGAATGAAGGAAAGATATATCACAAAAAGTGTGTGCAGGCCCGTTTTTGGAAGGTCACACTGTATTCTGCAGTTATCAAATTGGAATTTTTATAAGTAGTCACTACAAATGGAATCATATTTAAATATAATATGAATTTTAAATTGTTTAAGAATTTTAAGCCTGCTTTTTACACTAAATATAAGGTTGGATATTTTGGCTTATAAACTTTTGTTTATGAATTTAATAATCATACCTAAGCATTTATAAGGCCAACCCTTCTAATCTTACAATTTAATCTCTTCATTTTGGTACACTCCATCCATCCTAAACAATTAATTAATGTTTTATTTAAATGTGTCCCCCTTGTATCTGCTCCTTATAAAACGTCTCCCCCGGAAACTAGGTATTATTAATTCTTAAATGTAATCTATGGATTGCTATGAGTGTTACATTTGATATACAGGTAGAGAGCTTAGTATAGGAATAAAACAGTATCAATCCACTGTTGCAGTGAACGAAAATGCTGTTTTATGCATGTCTCTATTTAATCATATGGAATAGGGCTGTTAGGCGTCCTTCTTGAATTTCAATATGAATTAAGATTCGTTTGCTTTTTATACTTTTAATATTAGCGTTTTTAAATCCCCCAGTAGTATAATCTTCCTCTAATGGAATCTGTAGCTGCCTCAACTTTTTCTGTTATTCAATAAACCCGAAAGCGCTTGGGATCCTCTCTTTCTTACATGCGAGACTTTAAAGCAATTTATTTGCAAAACAAATATTACCATTAAAACAATTTTATGTTATTAAAACAAAATATCTGCTGGCTTTATAAGTAATCCTTCCCGAAATATATAAAGAAATGCTTTCGCAGAGCGCATTGTCGCCATACCTAAAATTTTGATATGTAATTAAACAAAATAATATATTGGGGGTTTTTTCTAAAGCTTTAGATAGAGTCAGGGGCAAATGAGATAACACTACTTTACATTTATAATCTTGTGGATGCTGTGAAGATATGGCCAGAAAAATTTGTGGAGCTTGTTCCATTTAAAAGGGAGTACAACAGAAGAAGAGATATTTCACACTTTAGTTAAATTGGTAGAAAATTTCGACTTTGGAATCAGCTTGCGATTTTGGCCACTGATGGACTCTACCAAATCCCCCAAAAAATATTGTGCATTTTATTGTACATCGTGAGGTACTGTGTTTTAAGTTTCTCAAAATGGAAAATCTTAGCAATGTTGTGACAAAAGCTTTAAATTTTATTCGTTTTCGGGGCGTAAATCAAAGATCATCATAATTATGGCCTTGTATCAGCACTGATTTGGATCTAAATTTCCTAAACAAGATTGAAGTTCTACGTCGACTTATTTTAGTAATGTTCATAGATTAAGGACAAGTGTCATATTAAAACACTTTTACGAACGTTTTGACGAAATTAAAGTTTTCAGGGACATGAGAGGGATGTTTATATCTGAAATGCAAAATACCGAATCGATTCAAGAATTCGGAATGGTGTCTGATATAATGAATTCTTGAACAAATTAAAGTCAATTATGCAGTTTCTATAGTAACCAGTAGCCACCTTCACGTTTTTCTCATCCACACCAAGCATGTAACTGTATCCAATATCTACATGTTTCTCATATTTCCTCTGACTTCATCTTTATTCTTACTTTATATCTCTTTTTGCAATAACAACCAATAGATTCTACTTTTTAACTTAATATATACATAACCTGGACTTACCAGGTGAACCCAACAAACCAACAAACTTTCTTATTATGTTTTTCCAGCCTTGATCTCTCATTTATCTTTCACTGCTTCCCATTTTTTATAAATATAAATTTGGAGGCAAAACTTTAGTATCTTAAATCTTTAGCAGCTTTGCTGCTGCTAAATGTGAGAATATTTTCTGTCATGTTTGCTTCGATGCGATCAAACCTTCTGCCTTCACTTGTCTCGTTCAATAAACAAAGATTGTTCTAAGACAATTTTGAGTTTCATTCCGAAATAATTGGATGGAGGCTTCGAAAGAAAGTTGATTGCGTCCTTTGAATATTTGTCATTTTGGTGTGGAAAGAGAAATGGCGTATATGTAGGTGTGAAAGAATGCATTAGAGCTCGTACTTTTGCCTTATAAGTTATGTATATACGAGAAAAAAATTCATCACATCCGAGCGCGGAAAATCTTATTTCGAGGAATTTTACCTTTGATTTTATTTTGATTGAAGTGAAATTGAGGAGATCCCTTTAATTACTACAGAGGAATAATAATGTATTCAGCCTACGAGCTTCAAAGAGGACAAGGAAAAAAAAACAGCTTCTTCGCGAGTGGTGTATCAATAATATTATGTATTATTTGGCGAAATATAATTAACTGAAAGCATAAAGCTCTTTGCTATAATAAAGAAATATATATATGAACACACACAGGATATAAACTCATACATACCCTGCATGTGCACGAGTAAAATAACATCAAATGAATCAAAAAGTTTCCTCAAAACGTCTTATTTGTAGGAAATTTCTTTCTTAAGGATCGGTTTAGATCAAAATCTAAATATAAAATACCTTAAGCACAAATCTCGGGCTCGGCTGATTTGGAGTTGAGCATAAAGTAAATTTATTAAACGTGAAAAATGTAATATTTACCTTCGGCTTACAACGGATTAATTCTCCAGATTTTGTTTCAAATTCCATCGTCAGTCTTCCTTCAACGAGCAAAAGAAGGGACTTATAACAGGATCACGTCCGGGGAGAGCTTAGTATTTGCAAAGGTGAGTTTAAGATGTCGAAAGGAGGGAAAAAAAGCTACAGGGAACCTTTAGGCAATAACATAATAATTTAAGACTAATAGACCAATTATACTAGAAAAGGCGTGAGTAGGTCTGGTACTGGTACCAATAGCTAGAAAACAGTTAAATGCGAAGGAAACTAACAATGACAAATGGGCTAGGCCCCAACCTTCTTTTAATATTAAAAGAAAAAAGAACCGAAAGAGACCCTGCAAATATCAGAGGAACCCGGTCTACGGTGAGTCACCCCGCCGCAATGTGCTCCACTCGCTAATGGAGAAGGACGAGGGCTTTAACTTATGGAAACCCAGTTGTATGGCCGCCCTTTTACTATTTTGGGGACCAGAAAATGAAATTTTAACCTAGAGGGGTACATATTAGTGCAGAAGAGTGTTCTTAGATTTATAAACACTTCCTTAATTTTAAAGGAACACACTTCTCACCGGTAGCATCAAGTATTTAATTCCTACACTAATTAATAAATAAACACAGATTGATATAAAAAAGCAGACTCTCCGCCTGAAATCCATGAAAGCTCTGAAAACCCGTCTCTCATCTCTCCCATTTCTGCCTAACAAGGGTGATGGGCCTGGTTTTTCGGTGCATTTTGGGAAGAATGAAATAACTGTCGAAATTGAAATAATAAATTCGACAATATTTTTTTATCTGGTTTGCCCCAAAACCGTGATAGAATAAGAGTGAAGGATATGACCTCGTTGTTTTCTAAATGTGTTTACGATTGTACAGAGAAATTCTTAAAAGGGAAGATAAAGAAAAATATATAAATGATCGATTATACTCGTCAACAACAATTTTATTGTCTATGTTTCTTTAGCTGATTTAGGACAATTTTGATGCGCTGAATCCAAAAATCACATTGGTTTACTCAATCATGGCAATATTTTTATTTATCGACACATTATTTTGTTACGTTAATCTTACATATATGACTAGTTTCTATTTATATGAAGCAAAACTCTTTCTTATTTGTTAAAATAAACGAATTCTGAAGAGTTTAATTGCGGCACTTTCAAACTAACTGGTATTCATCTTTTGCAATTGAATGAAATGGATTCGGCCTGAAGATCTTGCAAAAATGAGCCCTTTGTATTCTATTACATCTGCGGCGAATCCACCGTTGCTCCTAACAGGAATCCAATCACAAGTTTCATAAAGCGCACTTACCATGCTAATTTTGGTATGAGATTTGGTGACCACACTTGGTCGTCACACATGGTATACAAGCCATCACCGAGTATCTCGACGTGGAACCAAGGGCAAAAGAGTTGTCTTAAGTCTGAAATTCCAAGGGTTTGAAGGAAGCCGAGAATAAATATTTTCTGCACTCGCCTCCTGATGAAACTCAGTTGTAAATTTATATGTCCTTAGGTTAAGCATTTTTCTCTACTAATTTCTGTACTCATTCTCATGAGAATTTACACACAAATATAAAGATATATATTGTTGCAAAATCATTCGAAATGACCACCATCTTCCTTCACACCCTTCTCCAGGCGGAACTAAAGTGGTTTTTCATGCCTTGTCATTAGATGAAATTGGTTCCACAATGGCGGATCTCAAAGATCCTGAAGCGTTTTGAGCAGCCTTGTTGACATCCATCTCAAAAACGCCCCACACAAAATAATCATGCCGGTTGCAGTCCGGAGAGCTGTGGACTACTGGGATTTTTTTTAACCACCCTGTTTATGTCTTTCTTGCTTTATGTGCGGGAACAGAGTCCTGCTGGAAAGAAATATTTCCTTCAAGTGGCTACCAATTCCTTCGAAAGCTTGACTATAGTCTCCAGGACTTCAAAATAAGCATCAGCATTGACCGTGACGCCCTCGGCCCAGGTGTGAGCAAACATTTCGTGGCGCTCGCTGCTGAGCAAGCCCAGAAACACCAAAGAGGCGGAAAATATACTGTATATAACCATAGGAACTTCGTCCATTTCATCAGCCATTTAAAGAAATTCACAATCTCCTTCACGCTTCCACCGGCTCGGAGGGCTGCGAATATGGTGTAATTTTTTATCATCTCAACTGGTATTCTCAGAAGAAATCGCGTTTGCTGTTACTCTTACATTCGACCGGTCACTAACTCTTAGCCACACTTTCAACTCTGTAATGATTTACCTCAACGCACTCTATATCGATATGATGTTCACCACATCGCTGAAAATATAAATCCCTACAACTATTTAGAATTTTTTTTTATATTATTAAATATATTTTTTTTTATAAGAGCGAATACTGTACTGCCTTATGACCTCATTTATCCATCCATTTCCTAGCCTTTGTTGGAAGGGCTTATTGCTATCAGTTGAACTCGGCACCGCATAAGATTTCGTCCTTTCTTTCAAAGGAATTTGTGGGTAAAGGCAGGATTTAACTCAAAATGGGGAGGGTCCTATACTCAAAATATTATGACTTCTTTGCATTTGTCACTTTATGACGTATTACTTCGACCTTCTTAAGTTGATGTGAATTCACACTTCTGTACATTATCTTGACGGAATATAAAATATAATAATGATTGTTCATAAATCAATAATGACTGTCAATAAATTTAATACTTATTGTGCATAAATTTAATAATGATTGGGCATAAATTTAATAATGACTTTCCATAAATTTAATAATCACCTTCAATAAATTTAATAATCACTCCCTAAAGTGAGGTAAATCTCAGTTTCAAAGATCGTAATGGTAGAAATGTAAAAGCACGCTATATTTTCTTTCTGATCGAGTAAGATTAGAAAACTATTTTCTTTTAAATAAATATTTAGCTCATTCTATCAGTTCATAGGATTATTAAACTCCATTAGTATGGCAAAGGAATGGAGATCAAGATGAGTCACGAAGACTAGACAGAATTCTCAAATCGCATTCGCTGTCGCCCGTTGTCGCTTCTGTGAGGTAATCTTATTCTCCAAATTGAATCTTCGAATGGATAATCATGGAAGATAGAATTACTTCGATCTCGAATTTAAATTAACTGTGTTTTTTATTGAACCCAAATCATTCGTAATAATCAATGAACTATCTATTCAAGTAAATTATATTAAATAAAATTTGAATAGAAAGACGCAGTTATAGAGGCTTTATTTGTATAAAAAATACATAATTCTCTACTTAGGAGAGAGGTTTCGAAAGTGACTAGCTTCTATAATCAGTCAACATCGAAACCTGCCTCCTAAGTAAACAATTATATATTGTTCATACAAAAAGCTCGGTAAAAAACGCCTTCCTACTCATCTAAAAGCTTGATACTGAATCAGCATACTCTATTGCGTCTTTTTCTTTTAAAAAATTTAACTCATTATTAATTATATTTGTAATATTGGAGCGATTTTATCATTTCCTTTTTTACTTTAGTTCTTTTTTCGAATCATTTACTCTCTAATCTGTCCCCTGTTCCATTCTTAAAGTGACCAAATACACTCATATTTATATAAAGAATTTAAAATAACCGTGAAAATAAATTCAATAAACGTATAACCCATCAATTAAACGCGATATGGATTTGAACATGTGCCATCAAATTTCCCTCGCTTCTCATGTGCACCTCTCAAGTCAAAAAGCATCGTTTTTAGCCGATGTGGACCGTAGCTCATTGGTTAGAGAAACAATGTGCGCTTGTGTAGCACAGGCGCACAAATCCACATCTTTTAATTGACCGGCAGAGTTATATATATATATATATATATATATATATATATATATATATATATATATATATATATATATATATATATATATATATATATATATTATATATATATATATATATATATATATATATATATATATATATATATTATATATATATATATATATATATATATATATATATATATATATATATATATATATATTAGTAGTAGAATAGTGCTGAAATTGTGAATCCTACCTAAACGTCCGGAGAGCTAACAGAGCTGCATGAATCTATTTGAATGGGAATAATTCGGCTTTAAAGAAAATTACCACCTAAAGACGCGAAGAGACTATTTTCTTTAAAATTAACCAGTACCAAACACTAAGGGCATCCTACCATAAGACATTTGAGGCAAAGGTTGCGTGTAAGTTTGCAGAACTTGATCCAATTTCTACATTGAAGTAGATCCCAATGCTGCTAAACAATACCTCACTAGTTAGCTGGAGAATACTTCATTTGATACCTCAAAGCGGTCCGTGGCCAGATAAAAATTTAAGGTATTTAACCCACACCTACACACAAAAAAATCCACACATACATAACAGAGAAAGCTATCCAATCTCTGGGTCCTACTCACTCCCTTAAAAGCCATTCGACCTGATATAACCCAAAAGAACTTTCTTTCACATCACAAACGCTTCGCTCTAGTGAGGCCACGGTACTGACACCACCCAACACTAAACACACAAACATTGCACCAACATAACCGATACAGTCATCTGCCCAGTTGTTACCATAAGGCTGACAACTCTCAACAGTCTCACAAAAGCCCGACAATTGCTTAATTAAGACTGGATATCTGGGAGAACCTTGTTTGGTCCTGGAGTTCATTGAGACTACTTTTCTATGGGATGGAATTTAGCTGGGGGCAACTTAACTAAGTCATTTCGAAAGAGACATTAAGAAAAACAGAAATATTAGAGGGTGAAATCCTCTTAATAAAAGCCAACTTTAGGAAATATTCAATGACAGGTTGAGAAGAACTTTAAAAACCTACCAAAGAGTAGAATAAAATTTCAACAACAATTCGAAAGATGCGAAAGAGACTCTAACAGTACTGTCAGCCTCCAGATCATTAGAATTCTATAAGGACCAGCAAAACCTATGTGGTGCACTTATGGCCAGATTTGATGGTTAAATTTCTTCGCCAACGTAGTAGAGCTTATAGTTTATCATACGAACAAATGAAGACGCGTGTTATCTTGAAGAAGAACAGCTCCTTTGAGATCGATTAACCCTATGTGCTTTACAATCTACTAATAATCTAGAAAGTTTTTACTTTGTTCAATCCCATTTTGATAGCGAAACCTTGAGACTGCTATTCATGCCTTCGTCACCTCACGCTTAGACTACTGCAATTCTCTTCTAGTTAATCTCCCTTCTTCGTCACTTCGCCCACTATAACTAGTTCAACACTATGCTGCCTGGTTCCTTCTTCGCCGCCAACGGTTCTCTCCTTCGATGCCTCTGTTACAGGAGCTACACCCGTTACCTATTCGCTTCCGTACCCACTATAAAATTCTTCTCATCACCTACAAGGCCCTAACCATCGAGGCTCCACCTTATCTCTCCTCTGTTCTCTCCCATCGTTAAACTCCTCGGACACTCCGGTCTAACCTCGTTCCCCTCCTGAACACTCCTCGTTCTGTCCCCTGCTCGATGGGTGACCGTTCCTTTTCAGTTTGTGCTCTTAGACTCTGGAATGCTCTTACTGACGAAGTCCGATCCTCTCCCTCCCTTGCTACTTTTAAACGTCTCCTGAACACTCATCTCTTCGGAATTGACTAACAGCCCTGAAGGGCGCATTATAAATACCTATTATTATTATTATTATTTTATGATCTATTCGGAGCTGGGTTTTCCTTAGTGATAGCTATACCTGCGATCGCTTTTGATTGATGTATAACTCTTATTTCTCCTCACAGGTCATAAATTCTTTGAAGGTAAATAAGTAATAAGCAAGAACATATTTGGTGCCTCTATGTATCTCTCCCACACACTGGTATTGCTATAAACTCTCTCTGTCTTTGAGATCATACCATATTTGACGTAATATTTATACCTAAAAAAAAAGAAACCAATAAGTATTATGTAAATTTGACGCAATAAGGATAAAAGGTCAGTTTAACTACAATGTTTACAGCAGTGGTCTGCTAATACTATATCATTGGTTCTTTAACTTAACATTTAGGTTGCTAGAGGGAGCAGCTCTCTATTAAATTATCCAAATGGAACAGTACTTTTGAGAGCATCCTCTTTCTATATAGTAGAGGTGGCTAACCAATTACCATTGCTATTTTGTGAAAACGTTTATAAAAGTGCATTTTATTCAAAGATCAACTGCAAGTATTAAATTTGGATTAGATGTTAAAATATTGGTAATTGAACAAGTTTAGCCGTACCAAAGATTAGACTATCACGTAGAAATGATCCATTTAGGAAGGTATTCTATTCATTGAATAATCAATAAAGCAATATCAACTAAAACATGTACCAAACTCAACGAAGAAATATCAAGTAAGAAAATGAGAATGATGGCAAAAAATGAAAATATTAAAAAATCCCACCAAAATCTATGTTTGGAATATTATACCATACGTGTAAACTCTCTCGGGAAAATCCTTTCAGAAAAGAGAGAGTAGACGAAGTCCTAAATTTAGTTGCTATCCGCCAGCATTCTCGTTTAACCTCGAATTTCGCTTCAAGACTGCAATTAGTAAACAGTGAGAAAAAATTGGTTCGTTCCCAAGCGACGCGCAACTTATCAAAAACAGTGCCTTTGTCTTCTGACGTTGATGCTTCTTATATCATCTTTTAAAAGTGCCTCAGTGGTATTGAACTCCGGCACTGTTCTCAAAATGCATACTTTTGATGGAAATGTTGATCGCTACCTGAATGTCGCCTGATAAATGTTTGATAGAGTTCTTCTCATTCAGAATACGCCTTCCTTATTCAGAAGCTGTAAAAGTTTACGTTTCGTTTGTTTTAGTCCGACGTGATCACATCCAAGCTCACGTGCGATTAGCAATTGAATAAAATCATTCATTGCGAAATTTTCAAGTTATTTTCGATTCAATTTAACATTTCTTGAAACTTCCCTGTCTCCTTGCATTAATAGCATGAGGAAGTCACATTCACTCGTTGGGCCTATCGGTTTCCTTCTACTCTACAGTCTTAGGGATCTTTTCCACTCGCAAGAACATTAAATACACTTCTGGCTCTAATGTTGACCTATATTACAAAAATAGAATCTTCTTCAGTTCGTAAGGATCCATTCTATTTAATGAACACAGCCTTGCTTAAAACAGGGCATAAATGAGTCAGTTCTGCATCTAACTGAGGAAGTACGTGAAGGGAAAATAACACAAAATGGGATTTACTAGTAATAACTGGACGATTAACTTTAGCAAAATTTGAGTGAGATTCAGGCAAGGGAAAAGTTTTTCTGCTTGTTATTGTCGGTATGTGATATGATGCGAAATTCTGACACAAAAATATTTATCCTTTTTGACCGATATATTCTTGAGGGTGCGAGATCTCGTGGGGGTGTTGAATCCTACCTGGAAAGCCTCTACCTCTTTTTTATACCAAAGACGATAAAGAGTTTGAAGTGCAGACGAGGCCTATGCGGGACTTATCTTCGTTTCGAGAAGAATGTGACTCTGTGTTTTGATTGTTATGTGTGTATAGTGGAATTATAGGAGGAATTCTGTTTGCCAGGCGATTAAGGAAGAATTTCTTGTGTTTGTAGATGTTTGAATGTCAGATGTCTGTCTGTAACCGTGAAGGTGTGAAAGGCAGAATATAGACTCCTTATCTTATTGAATTTTGTCTCATAATATGACGGCGGGACGTCAGAAGATTTGGTCCATAAGCTTCCATGCTGAGTCAATGCAGATTGGTAGTTTGGGGCCGTCAGCGAAATTAGGATAAGGGAGAAGAAATTAATTTTGTTATTGATTGAATAAAATTATCGATAAACGTAAGTTACTCTCTATCTAAGGTGAGACATTTATACTCAGTAAATTGGAGTTATATTGTCAATGATATGACGCCCTTGGTTCCCTTTTCTCCATATATTTTGCTTACTGACCGCCAAGATCAACTAACCGGATCGGCTAGAAACTGAGCCCGCTTGTGCGTAAGGGGGGGATGCTTACCTAACTATTCTATGCTCTGTGGTCTCTTGTGAATTCCTCGCCCTGGTAATGGTTTGCTGTTGTCAGGTCCTAGTGTTATCGAAGTGCAGGGATAGCTTCCCATGGGGCAAACGTTAACCTAAATATTCTTTATTTGTTCGCACTCAGGGCCGTTTTAGTTCGTAAGACTTCTCTCACCTCGCAACTACATTTATTTCGCTCTCTTCATTCAATTACTCTGACATAAGTGCTCTCGAGGGACCTTGTTTGTGCTCCGATTTCAGTAGTCCTTTGGAAAGAGCGAAGACTCCCTTTTTGAAGGAATAATTCCCACTTTTTCCCGTTCGCAAATCTCGGATGAAAATGATCCTTTTCTTCGTTGACCTTTTAAGAGAGTGAGTTCTTGGCATGTTAGCTGAACCAGTAGGGGGAGGGGGGTCTCGGGGGACAGAATTTCCAAGTACCCTTTGATCTGAAGTCTTCTGGAAAACGACTACCTCGGATCTCCATGCTAATGGTGTGTCTTAAGCTGCTCCGATTAATGTGTAATTCAATGGGGTACAGACGGGAAACTTTATCCGAAGGGAATAAAAGTTTTATTTCTGTTCGGTAGTAGGAGTATCTTGTTTCAAAATCGCAGTCTTAAGGGTGTGGTCAGTTTACTGAGGATTGAAGTCAACAGGAGTTCAGAACAAGAGTATTAGGTGAGAAAGACTATCTCCAAAAACGTAAAATCGAAAACTTTTAAAGATTCTTTCTTTTAACTGACCAAACATTTGCTGAGATATACAACAGTATGTCTTAGTTTCCGTCCTTTATATTTCTTATTTATTTATTCCTTTATATCCACAGTTTTTTATCGTTCTCCGTTCTCAACCGGATGCTTTAGTAGCTAATTAATAATAGGACAACATCATCTTGCTATCGTAGAATGAGTATTGCGGACATAACGAGAGTTTTTTAGTCATAATAGAATACAACCACATTAACATTGTAGGGGAATCGTCACTCCCTCGTTCTCTCTCAGTGGAGACACGGGTTGGTAACCGCAAAGACATCCGGCCCCGGCACCGTGGGGTCAAACTCGTAACCACAGCGCCTCGTCACTCGTCGCTATGAAAAGCCAAAAGGTTGGAAACTGCAAGATCTCCCCTACGAGAGTGATATTCAATTTCACTTCAAATAAGAAATTGGAGACGCGTTTCTCTCAAGCTCGAAAGCCAGCGTGAGCCGAGGTAAGAAAAACCGTTGGAATAAGAACCCTCCTGGGCCCGTCCACAAGCCCACCCTCCTACCCCTACCCCTGTGGGGTTACGAGGTATAAATAAGAAACACTAAGGAAAAACGAGGTAGAATACGTCAGTCTCCAGGCTATGAAGTCCTCGGATTGAGGCCGGGCTACCGAGACTGGACATGTAAATCACGTGAGTCGCCAGACTACGAAGTCCACTGAAAGAGAGGCAAGGCTATCTAGGGGAGCTAAGAAGCAGCTCATCCTCGAGCTAGTCCCTGGTTATCAAACCGAACGTTAAGTTAACTTGTTCAAGTTCAACTTACTCTCGTCAGAGAGAATCCTCCTATCCTGGTGCATCGTAAAAGCCATGAAAATTCCTCGCCCTTAAGAATTACGAAAATAAGAGGAAAAAGGCTCCACTTCAAGCCCGTTACCCGGTGGCCACACTAAACTCATAAGTTAACTTAGTTGAGGAACCAAGTTCAACTTATTTGCGTCAGAGAAATCCCCCTCCGTTATCCTCATCCTTGAGGAAGACTGGAACTAAGAAGAAGCTCATCCTCGAGCTAGTCCCTGGTTACCAAACCGACCTTTAAGTTAACTTGTTCAGTGGTAATTTAATTCCCCCCTTTTAACGTTCTTCAAAAGAACGCTTGGTTACACCAATAACCTCAATTGTTCATCCAGAAGATCTCCGATATCCTGTCTCAAGGATCGCTCGTACTTCCGAGCCCCACTTCACTCATACTCCTTGAAGTCTGTCCTTCTCCCCTCGTTAAGGACAATCCAGCTTTAAAGCCCTCCTCTTGGGAAGGAAATCGCCAGTCAGACCGAAGCTTTCCTTCAAATTGCCCTCATCTGCACGACGCCCTTATAAATACGTAAGCTACGAATTGCTTTTAAATATTTAAATTTGTTCCAACGTAACTCCGTGCTTTAACGCGGATTTAGCCACCCCTGTTATTTCTTGTTTGTTTTAGCATTTAAATCCCTCCAAATCTTAATCCTCCGCTTAGTCAAATTTATCCTATGACCTTTTACATTTCATGTGTATCTCCCATTTTAATCCCCGGTCATGTAAATATTTCTCATGTGTTGTTTTGTTAGATTAATTAATAAAATTCTACTTCATTAATGATTGCAATATTTTTTAGCCTTGGGCTCCGTTCCACTTCTTAAGTATATTGAAGTTAAATAAGCCCTCTCCAGGCCAATTTATTAACGTAGAGTCATACTCGGCCATCTGATTAAACCCCGCACTCGAATATAGAATAATGCCCACAAAGATTAGATATATAGTATATCGTCGGGAGCCTTTTCTACGACAAACCAAGTTCAACTTACTCTCGCCAGAGAGACCCCGCCTACCCTGGTGCCTCCTAAAGCATTGTGATTCTTCTCGCCCTTGAAGACCGTGTGGACCCCCATCTGCTACACTCGCCAAAGTACCTTGTGATCTCGACCACCTCTAACAACCTGGTCGAAGCACGCATCAAAGGACCTTCCAGATTCCTGTGGTGTCTGGGGCTCATTGAGGTCAAGGTCAAACTCAAACCAGCCGCCAGAACAACTAAGGTATTTAAACTCTAGTAGAGACAATTAGCCTAATTCTTCTATATTGAAGTGCGTCTCGAATTTAGCCAATTTTAGAGGGTCAAGTTAATTGAAGTATTTATTGTGTATTATAATATTCGGAGTATTTCTGTGGTTCATGTTTTGTTTTTGTGTAGTAACTTGTTAAATTTAAAATATAAGTTTATTTGGGGAATTTCTGTGCGTTTCTATATATCCTTACGTGTTTGAAGTTGCTCTTTTTTATAACAACAAAATTAGCACTTTTAGAACAAAGCCTACTTCATCAAAGAAGTATATCACGACCACAAAGAATACCACGACAAAAGTGGTGACAGGTGTGGAGTGATAAAAAGGGGCATTCTGCTACAAACATAAACTTTTATATCATTTTAATTAAAAATCAAACAATCGATTTTTTACGCCAATGGCGTTAGATGGATATGTGCCGCACTATTTCATTCATTCTAGTCTCATTCGGGGGAGGTAGGGCATCGAATTTTCACCTCAGTTGTCCTTCCTTTAGTAACTTGACACCTAAATAGTAGCCCCTCCCTATGTTGTGAGCTGAATCAAGATTTATAGAGACTATTGGTATGGGTTGGTTTATACTTTCTGTATTCTAGGCTATTTCTCTCGAGTTTTCATCCTATCCAACTTACAGGGTGTACCACAAGTTTAATAAAAACGAACATATATATTCATTATATTATCCCAAGAATTCAGGGTATTTTTTAATCAGAGAGAAAAGAATGTATAAGTTAAATCGAGCAATGCATTGCGTCTAGGAAGAATAACCATAAGCCCCAGTGGGGATTCCACAAAGATTGGTAATTATGTTTTCTGATGAGGAGGAATTTCTTGAATGATTCTTTCTTTGTGACATACGTGAAATATTGAAGAACAGAGTAGAAGGGTGGAGGCTTTAACTGAGATATAAACAAAGCATCATCTAACTTTCCTTAATGTTGCTGAAATGGTCAAGTACCCGGTATTGGGTGTGCAGCTTCTGTTTACTCAATAATTTACTGTTACCGGAGCAGTGCATAAGATTAGGCCCTTAAATTCTAAATGAATTATTGACATAGTTTGTTACAATTCACTTAATGGTCAAGTAAATGTCAAGTGCAACGCTAACTGAATACCAAGGCATGTGGAATAAATAATTAGTAGAGGTTTGTCAGGATAAGCTCTACTCACCGTTCAGTTAAGAGGATAATGTGCCACTTTTATTTAGTCATCCATGATACTAAATTGTTCGTAAATTATTAATGGCATAGCCAAACTGGTATGACCAACGAAGACCGTTTTACTAAGTTGAGAAAGGGTGAAAGAAGCCAGATTGAAGAATAGATCGGCACTTTCCAGGATTCAGAGGGTTCATTTAGTGGCAACCTTCACCATCAGTTAAAGCGATTAAATTAATTAAACATATCAAACACGATTTCTCAAGACGTCGCTTCATTTAAAAAAAGCGTTGAATTCGGTTGCCTATACGAGACTCCCAGGGATCAAGTAAAGATAAGCCATTCCGAAATTTACCCGGTAAAGATAATCCATCCTGAAATTTAATGTGAAGGAAATTCAAAAACATTTTTTAAAAAATATTTAATAAACTGACATTAAAAGTGGTAATGGCTTCGCAAAAATTTAGATTAATTAATGAATAAAGTGACATTAAAAAATGGAACGACTAGCAATTTCTTCACAAAGATTTAGGAATAAATTTCCTCTGTGTCGTTTTTCATAAGTCTGTCTGAATCAACTTGTGATAAATAAGTGAAGGGAGAGATAAGTCTGTCTGAATCAACTTGTGATACTGAACTTATGCTTAAAAATAAGTAACCTGGAAATGTTGTATTTCGCCGTCTGAAGATTGGGACATTAGACATTGGACATAATAGGTGGTGAAATTTAGGTAGAGTTAGAGAGAAAATAGTAAGAGAGTAAATTGGTTAAAGGGTGAATTTAAAGAAAAGATGATGTGTGGGAGACAGAATAAAAAGGTCTCTGGTGAGAGGGTAGCTTTGTTGATTTGTGTTAGTTTTTTTTTGTTTGTTTTTTATTAAACTATAAATCTAATGATGTGACATTGTTAAATGTCCTGTAAATGTCAACGGACGACTGAAGAGGGAATTTGAAGCAATTCTCGAGTATTAATCCCTTGTAAGCCGAAAGGTAATTATTCGTAGGCCTAATATACTATTCTTCCTCCATAGCATTTAAAGGGATCTCTTCAATTTCGTTTAAACCAAAATGAAATCAAAGGGAAAATTCCCCGAAATCATAATTCCCCTTGACATACGAGCGATGGAGGCATGCGCTATGATGTGTTAATTTTTTTTCTCGTATATCAATAACTCAAAAGACGAAAGTACTACCTCTAATGCATTCTTTTCCATTTACGCCATTTCTCTTCCCACATCAAAATTACAAATATTCAGAGGACGTAATGAAATTTTCCTCCGAAGCCTCCATCCAATTATTTTGGAATGAAACTCAAAATTGTCTTAGAACAATCTTTGTCTATTGAACGAGACAAGTGAAAGCAGAATGTTTGGTCGCATGGAAGCAAACCCGTCCGGATAAGCATTAAGTATTCTGTCATTTAGCAGCAGCAAAGATACTAAAACTGTAGAATACTAAGCTGAGAAACATGGAAAGCATTTTAAGTCTCACAGTTCTCTTCGTTTACGCTTTACACTTGGTTCGATGAAAAGAGTTTTGGAAGATAAGATGAAATACCATAGTGAAATTTATACTAGCAACCTATTCCCATGAAGAGGGGACTTACCATATTTGCCTCAACTTCGTCTGGAGGGTGATTTGGATTCATTTATTCCTGTCGAGGAATTGTCCACCTACTTTTATCGGAGAATTATTCTTCAACTCTTGGCCGTTTAACATTTACTCCGATACAATACCTCTTTTTCAAAGGATTTATATATTTAATCACTTTTAGCAAGTCAGTCTGACACCACTTAGGAAGGGAAATAACTCCTCTATTGGCTGAGTGGACTCTTGATTCGTCTAAAGGAGTCTAAATACTGAATTATGAGAGTACCACAGCGTTTAATCAGTTTTAAGGAAAGAGCTGTCAATCCGTAAGGATTCAGTAAAACTACCAAGAATTTACCAAAAATATATATATATGTTTTAACTTATCAATTAACTCAAATATTTACAAGAAATCCTCTAAGTTTAACATAGTTCGCACAAAACGAATATTGGCCTACTCCTGACGAGAGCTCAGATCAAAACAATGTAGGCTTCACGTAAAAAAAACAATTGCCAGATAGCTAATTTCTAGATGTTTCTAAGTTATGGAGTTAAGCTACGATTTACTCTCCCCTAATCTAACTAAAATATGACAGAAGTCACGAAATACTATATCTCCTTTAGTTAGCTTGGGACAGTATTAAAAATCCTACTTAATCAAAACAAATATATATAGTCATTCGGACTTATATTACCTTGATCGAAACAGGGGTTGACGGATCTCGCTATACTAGATTTTTCAGCGACTCTGCGGAGACAACAGACAGAGTTCACGACGAAGGAGGAATGAGGGAAGTTGTCACGGTGACAGTGGAAACCGATGTCGATCTCTTCTTATGACTTTATCGATCCGGGTATAAGTCTAAAAGACGGAGAGGGGGGGTTGTGCTCTCTGGCTCAAGAAGTACTCTTCCTTCAAGCTCTTGAGTTCTTCTTGTACCTTCGTCTACTTCGCAGGGTTACCAAACTGGCTTTTGGTATACGGAGTGATGCCGAAAGTAATTAAAGGGAACTTACTTGGGGATTAATTATTCTCTCAAAATTACTGAGATTGCGATTTGAGAGTACCTCAAGGGGTGAACGGATCTTCTTTTATCTTGCCAGCGAAATTTCTGTTTTGCAGTTATGAATTTTTATCCAGCCAGACCTCTTGCTAAGTCTGCGAAGGATAAATCGGTATGGCACCGATAAAAAAACGAGGCAAACTTCTAAATCTTAGAAGCGAGTTTGGAACAGGGCGAGGGACTGATCACAAAAAATCTAGTCCTCTATCGTCTCTCACAGAATCATCTTTCTTTCCTTACGGGGCTTATTTATAGCCCGGGTACCGCCTCAACTAAGGGGGACGGGATAATGCCACTCAGGGGGGTGGCGCGAAGGGGGAGGAGGGATGACACCCGGAGCCCAGGTCTGCTTTTTAATGAGAGGCACCGACAACCGTTACATTATTTCTCCTCAGTGGTCTTTTGACCTGACGCTGCTTTTTGGTGCTCTAACCGCGGACTTCCTGACTTCGTAGGTAATCGGATCTTTTGATTTCGGTGAATAACTGGGTGTTTTGCCTAGCGAGTTGTTCAAACCGTCAGTTAGATGGATTTCTTCCTTAATTTCGCTGGGACCAGTTTCTTATTAGAGCTGCTTAATGGCCTTTTGCGGCTTCCTTGCGACGAGTCGACCTCCCATTCGGCGGTGAGATCAGAGCTCTTCGGCAGTTTGCCTGTTAGTCAGACGATTACCGTTCTCACGCCCCTCAATTTCTTTTACTTTTCTCTCGCTATCTCCGAAGAGGGATTTTAATATATATGTCCGCTTGGCCCTCTAGGTGGCGTTACGTTTTAATTTATCTACAATTTCTATGTAGCCTATTATGTAGAAACAATAACGGAAATTAAATTTATATAAGTTTAGCAATTTCCCTATGGAAAGGATCTCATTGAAATAGCGGGAGTCTCTCGCCGAGAAAGCACCAACCAAGATTCCTATCAGTGCTGCGGTTTCCTGTGACCGTGTTGAACTGCTTTAGTTTATGGACGTTTTTGGCCTTATGAATTCCACTTACATGATTTAGAAATATCACATCTCGAGTAAATTCAATAAAAATAATTAGCATGGAAAAAACAAAAACAAATTCAGTGCCACTCATGAAAATTGTATAGAAAGAGATATCAGAAAATAGGTAGAAAAATAAAATTTCTATTAACACAGCTTCTATTTTCTTTTTCTTTCTTGGTTCGATTGCTTATCATTATCTCCTAATCTCTAGCATATTCCCCCTCTTATCCTAATCGTTTTCTTCATACATTTTATTTACTACTCTCTTTTTCTTTGAATAATGACTTGTTTCACATGAAGGTTCGGCAAGAACTCATCATGTATCGTCTTCACCTCACGTTACACGTCATCATTCCACTACACTGCATCGCATATTCTCTTTCTAGCTCCTTTACAACCACAACCAGCCTTTGACAACTCACATTCGTATGGAAACCGTTGCTTTTTCGATATAAATTGGACACGTTTACCGCGAGTAATCATAAGTAATGAGGCTTATTTCAGTTTATGGTGGAAAGCGGAGTATATTCTAGTCCAAAAACAACATTACAGACAAAGTAAATAATATTTAAAGGAAATTTGTAATTTACTGGCAGACAAGACTGCCAAATATTCGATTCACACGCACTTCTGACTACCTACGGATAAAGCATTTTTACTTGCTCAGTAACAGACTTTGAGCACCGCCTACATAGAAAAGAGCCTATTCTGGAAGTCTTTTGCGGAATTTCGCTTCAACCTTCAAAAAGAGAGAATACTATTTTTCACGAGGATTCATAATCCAATGAGGGCTTAAGCACCTCACTGCTCCCGTCCATCGTCCTGCGTGGGAACCTGCTCGGATGTCTGCCATTCATTGATTTCGTCTTAACTATGCCGGCCACTTGGACTGACATAATTAAGGTCTAATGTGAAAACTGGTTTTAGGAGTAGCCCACAGCGGAAGCATCAGTCAGAAATGATCTCGAAACGGGGGCATAACTACGAGTCCAGGAAAGAGAGATCATCATCGCTCGGGGGATCCGGCCAGCATCATAGAGGGAAGTAACATCCGTCTCTATGTAGTTTAATGCAGTTATGGTGCAAGTACCCGAGAGGGGGTGGCAAACTTTAGCGGCCATTGATACGACCGCTACTGCATCAAGTTCACCATAATTCATCCCCCTTGAGGTTCCTATTCGAGATCCATCCCATCCATTCATTACCCATCATCCAACCTAGCGGGGGACCAACTGGGAAATGGACGGGAGCGCTCTCACTGACGTTTTTGAACTTTTTCACTAACACTCCGCCTTTACCACCTACCAGCTACCGTTCAATTACTACATGGAACCAGTCCAGGTACCATGTAGTGACCATATAGGGATCCTTCTCACTAGCAACAGGAACCTGGTACAAGTTCGAGCTATAGTCAGATAGAACTACAAAAGAGCAGATTGGACACGGCACGCGCGCCTTCTCGAGGCCCACGATCCGCTCACCTTGGACGAGGCAATTCTCTAGGAGATTGACGAGGCACTCAACGACCTCAATAAGATCTCATTAATGCAGATAGGGCTTGTATCCCTAAATCCCATTATAGGACAATCTCTACCTACAGATGGAGACAGAATACATCAAGAATGCATCAGTTCACTCAATGCAACAAAGTAAAGAAATCAAAGAAGAACTCAACCAGTTGATCCTCGAATAACAATGGAGACGATGGGATGATGCGAACGATGGCCTTGATCACGAAGCAACTCCCAAAGAATATTGGAATAAGATCAGAGGTCTCAAAGGATCGACTGGGAAGAATAAGATCGAACTACAAAAAGAAGACGGAAAAATCGAAACGGAAGAAGAAGGAATTGAAGAGCTATTCCGAAATTATTGTGAAAAAAATCTTCAGTATAACTAGGGAAGAAAACGAAGACTATGACCTAGAGTTTGAAAGCAACATCATAAATGAGTTTAACGACCAAATACACAAGACGCACCCTCACCACCAGGTGGATAGACAGCGCGACGGAGACTCCGAGACTACCGAAGAAGAACTACTCGGTGTGCTCCACTCATTCCAACAAAAAGCCTCAGGACAATCAGGGCTTACAAAGTTAAACTTTTAAAAGGCACCAGCTAATGTCATCGAAGGGATGAAAAGGATATTTAACGCCTGTCTGAAGACGGGATACTTTACAGATGCTTATAAAACGGCTGAGATGTTTTTCTTTGTTTGAACACGAAAAGGACCCAACGTTGAAGGAGATCTATCGGGCAATTTCTCTTCTAGAATTTGGCGGGAAGCTCCCTCTTCAACCCATATCAATTCGGGTTTAGGCAGAAGCACAGTTCGGAGATCGCGATTAATGTCATCACCGTAAAGCTAGCCTAAGCAAAACGGGAAAGAAGTTGCGTGGACATTGTTTGTTGGGGGGTATTAAAAGCGTTTGATGAGGTGTGGCAACGGGGAATGCAGTACAATATTTTACGACTGGGCCTAAGTGAAAACTTAGACAGAATTCTCTGTGACTATGTCATGGAGAGAGCGGCGTATATCAGTCTAGGGGGCACGGACGAACCAAAGTTTCCGCTCACTGCGGGCCTCCCACTGGGGGAGTGCCTGTGTGATCTCGTCTAATCCCCACTCGCCTCAAAATTCAATTCGCCGATGATTTCACCTAGATAATCGATTATTCATGGAGGAATGCGCCTTGTCAAACTCGTATGAAAGCAGCAGAAATTGAAAACCTTAACACCTACGAGGCACGGTGGAAAGTCCGCACAAACCAGGAAAGGTTCAAAGTAGTCCTCATAGGCAGGAGACTACTTTATGATGTCATGGTGGGGGATAGACGTTATCCCTACACCACGAAGTGCAATGTACTCGGAATGAAGATTACTTCAACAGGGTACAAGAAGCACGTCCATGAAAGAATCAACAAGGCCACAGCTGCAGTCAAAACTCTATACATGTTCAGAAATCTCCGTGAAAGCAACAAGAAAAAGATCTACAATGCACTTGTAAGATCGACGCTGCTATACCCCGCTTCCGCCCTCTCGTGTATCTCGAAGACACAAATGAGGGAACTACAGTGGTGCAGAACAAATGTGTGTACCTAATTATAGGTATATACAGGCAAGAAAGAAGACGCCAGGAAGAGCTGCACCGGGAGGCGAGGTTAAGGTCTATTGATATTGTCATATAAGAACGGACAAGGAATATGCAGGAACTGGTTAATCGAGAATTGAACGATGATATCGTCCAAATGATTAACCAGAACAGAAAAGGTATATGTCGCGCCGGATTTCCGAGCTCCGCCGGGCTTTTAGCTGGCGAAGCAGAAGATCCATTCTACGTATGAAAATAAGAATGTTTTTACCTAAACCAAGAAAATAATACCTAATTACGAAACCTCACCGATGAAGACCAAACTATAACGAAAAAGACATCCAAGAAAAAGCAAAAGACTCAATTTACACTCACTACAAGATATACAAAAAAAGCAAAGACACTAAGCATAATACTAAAGTGATTGAAGTAATTTATTACTACAACAGTAAATGCGCATAACATATCCAAGAACCACAAAACAAGAAAATATTTAAAAGCGATAGGCCTGATCACCAGGCACTTAGCATCTCTTTGCACCCTACCACACTCCTTTCTCTTTTCATCACTTGTCTATTTTCAGCTATCTGTCTCCACACCCTTTCTTTATCCCCTTCCCATACCTACCCACTTACATCGTTCATAGTTCATAGTTTACTGGAAGACAAGATCATATAGTATTTTGTACAGCAAAAAAGAGTGATATTATATTTTTATATAATATTTAGCTGCAAAAATTAAAACAACACAACGAATATACGGTAACATCCATGTTAGTCTTTTCAAAAGAGTATATTAGTGCAAATTTTGCAGTAACACTTTCAAAAATAGAGTAAAATACATGTTATGTACGATTTACAGTAACAAACCGTTATAGCTAATACAATATAATGCATTGTTGTTGTAGAAAAATAAAGGTACTGACTGTTTAGCTACTAGCAAATTACTGTAAAGTTTAAATATATTTATGGTCTGAAGAGGGTTCAAGGTGGTCCCATGGATGGTTCATGATTTCTGATTTCTTTTCTTTTTTTTATTAGTCGGATAGGTTCGGGATTGCTCAATGTGTGTTAGGGTGTCCTGAATGAATGTTATAGGATAGCTAAATTGTTACTCAGGGAGAGTTTAATGAGTGATTAGGATGGGCACATGGGGTGTTCAGAAAGAGATGAATGGCCGCGCAGGAAAGTCTCAACAATTTCACAGAAAAGGTTGAATAGTAAATTGCTCAATGGGGGTTCAGAAAACGCATCCTCACCAGAAAAAAAATTATGAAGATACATAAATTGAAAATGTGTGGAATTTAAATAGCTGAGGATCAATATATCTGCTGACTTTGAAGATAGGAGAGCATGCAATCCTCCATATGTCACCGGCAGTATTCTTGCCCCTTCTACTCCTGGTATCCTCT
Organism: Ceratothoa steindachneri; assembly: GCA_963969495.1. Taxonomy (NCBI): domain Eukaryota; kingdom Metazoa; phylum Arthropoda; class Malacostraca; order Isopoda; family Cymothoidae; genus Ceratothoa; species Ceratothoa steindachneri. The sequence goes on from OZ018339.1 coordinate 2,047,917, forward strand.
TGCGGAACACCAGTATAAAATAAAAATATATAAAAGATATGCTTTGTAATACATGGATACTTGTGGACAACGAATCTACCCCTGCCCATAAAGTTAAATCCAAAATTAACTTAGAATTAAAGCGAAAAATCGATCTCAACCTTCACAAAATAAATCTCAGTCCAAAAAAGATAAATTTAAACTAAAGAGGAATTTTTAAAAATCAAACATCTCAAATCTCATGTCATTAATCGAATATCCAGAGTACGACAAACCGGAACCAAGACATGAACACATCAAACCACTCACAAACTCAACCTCAAACCGGTTAAACCTTGAAGAAAATAAATTACATTCACTCCCGTTTCCACGCACGAGTGAGTCACCACAACAAAATAGTTTCACCATAAAAACACTACGACTTCCCTATGAAACACTATTTAAACACCAAATTCCTCCCCCTAAATCCATAAAACAAGGCAATCCATAGAACCAAACGCTACCACAAGAATACGCTACTCTCACCTCCACCTTACATCAGAACACTTTCACCTAGCCATCAAATCACTCAATAGGTCCACAGCTCCTGACGTATCAATAATCCAACAGTACAATTATATTCCTGTTTCCCTTAAAACACAAACACATACATATACACTACCCTCACCCCTCAGACACACACTAAACAAACTCCCCCAAACATCTAAACAAACTACTTCCCCCAAACAGACCCCTGGGGGCAAATCTGTCTAGAATCTTAGAGACTTCAAATGTAAAGATGAAGAATTGGGGGATTCAGCTGTACTCAAAGTACTGATTGATTTACGAGCTTTACATAAACCTGTTTTGTCTTAGGTTGGCATAATATTATGGACTACAATTTAGGAGCGCTTGACACGCTCTGCAATGGCTCCATTTAAAAGACCATCTTGTTGGTGCAGCTTTACGAACAGCCCGTGGAGAGAGAGAGAGAGAGGCGATACAGATTACTTAGGCATTTCAACTGCACGAAAGCCTGCATAGAATGAGTTAAAGGACACGACATTGAACCTCCACCATTAAGTTGCTTTGCAAACAATGTCAGTTTTCTCTTCAAGAAACTTAAGGGTTCGGATCTTTTTGGATCTTTCATTTTTCTATATTTTTTTTAGTCGATGATAACTTTCCTTTTATTGATAGAAATCTGGATAACTTTTACTAATACGTCTTTCCTACCTGTCGGTTATCGTTCGCTAATTTTGAAAACCTTCGATTGACTCTGGCAAATGTTAATGAAAATGAGTTGATAGAAATACATGCGTTATGATCTTTTTAGACGGTGCATATTTATCATAACGACTATCATTTTTTTTATTAGACGTGCGCATAGACTTTCATGTTGACCTATATAAAATGTCTACATACACTCCCTTGCAGCTAACGGGCTTCAGGGTTAAGAGGGTGAAATATCGATTGAGATTTTTAAAAGTTATCGCCATAAGACGCCATTGCGATTCCCGAGTTACCTAAGCCCGGTGGTTATTTTTACCAAACGGGTGCGATATAAATCGTATTTTATGCTACATTTCACAGATATTCAAAGATATTTTCATATATTTCTCCAACTTCAGCGAAGTTGTGTAGGAGTTTTATCCATAAAGTGACCTGACCTGATTTCTGCATGACAGGATGCAATTTTAGGGTCTTTTCCGTTTCTCGGTGAATGAGATCAACGGGTCGACTACATTTGACCCACCATCTTTCGGGTATACTGAAAGGCTGTCTTGTTCAGGACAGCCTGTTATTAAGCGATACAGTAGCATCAATTTGAAATTCATTTTCATGTGATAATGAATGAAAAGATATTGATAAATGATAATGATAATGAATTGCAAATAGATATTTTTATTAATGCACTTAAAGGATGTAAAAGAGTTTAGATATGTAATAGATAATTAAAGAGGAACGAAATTTGGGGAAATTTTATATCATGATTGTAGGGGAATGGTCACTCCCCCCCCCCCCCCCCGTTCACTCGTGATGCAGTCCCAAGGCGGTTACCGCAAGGACATCCGCCCCAGGCATCGGCGAGTCAAAAGCGTAACCACAACGTGGCACAACTCGCTGCCATGAAAGACCCTAAAGGTCAAAATGTAAGATCTCCCCCAGGAGAGTGAGATCCAGTTTCACGTCAAATAAGAAATTGGAGACGTGTTTCTCCCAATCTTGAAGGCTAATGAGGAGCCGATGTTTGACTTCGTGGGAAAGACCGTTTGGAAAAAGAACTCTCCTGGGGCCGTCCTCAAGCCCCTCTCCCCCTTACCACCTCGCTCCCCCAGTGGGGGTGCGAGGTATAAATGAGGAACTCTGAGGAAAATCGAGGTAGTATACGTCAGTCTCTAGGTGACGAAGTCCTCGGATCCATAACCGAGCTACCGAGACTAGAGAGGTAGTGTACTTGGCTCGCCGGACCAAGAAGTACCCTGCAAGAGAGGCAGGGCTACCTACCTTGAGGGGCTGAGAAGAAGCTCATCCTTGAGCTAAGTCCCTGGTTATCAAACCAAACGATAAGTGAACTTTGGTAAGTTCAACTTACTCTCGCCAGAGAGACTCCTCATATCCTGGTGCACCGTAAACACCAGGGGTATTCCTCGTCCTTGAGGAATTAAGAAAAGAAGAAGGAGGTAGTATACGTCAGTCTCTAGGTGACGAAGTCCTCGGATCCACAACCGAGCTACCGAGACTGGAGAGGTAGTGTACTTGGCTCGCCAGACCAAGAAGTACCCTGCAAGAGAGGCAGGGCTACCTACCTTAAGGGGCTAAGAAGAAGCTCATCCTCGAGCTTAGTCCCTGGTTATCAAACCAAACGATAAGTGAACTTTGGTAAGTTCAACTTACTCTCGCCAGAGAGACTCCTCATATCCTGGTGCACCGTAAACACCAGGGGTATTCCTCGTCCTTGATGAATTAAGAAGAAGAAGGAAAAGGCTCCCCCTCGAGCCCGTTATTCGGTAGCCACACAAAACTTTAAGTAACTTATTCTCGCCAGAGAAATCCCCCCCCCCCCTCCGTTATCCTCGCCTTTGAAGAAGACCCTCCCCGAGTTCAGTCCTCGTCCCTAAGGAAGTAAGTAACGAAGGAGAAAAGCTCCTCCTCGAGCTCGTTACTCGGTGATCACACCGCACTCCAAGTTAACTTGATTTAAGAAACAAGTTCGACTCACTCTCGCGAGAGAGACCACGACTGCATAGGTGTTGCATAAAGCACCGTCTTGGTTCTCGTCCTTAAAGAACCCTTCCCCCCCGGAAGAACGTGTGGACCCCCCAGCTGCTACCCTCGCCAAAACGACCATGGAAATTCGCCCATCTACAACTGGACACCCGGCACGCGTCGTGAGTCAATAACATTTCTGAGGCCTTTAAACTCCACATGAGTCCGTAAGCCTAATTCTTATATTATTGTTTTGTCTAGAGAAAACGTGAACCAATTTTTGTGGCGAAACTAATTTAATTAATTCTTGTTTAGTCTAATATTCAGAGTATTGCTGTAGTTAATGTATAAAGGTTATGTATTCAATTGATAAAGATAAAATATAAGTTTATTTTGGGATTAATGTTCGTTTCTCTTATATATATCCTTACGTGTTGCAGAACGGCTCTGTTCTTTAAGATATTCTTATAATATCAATATATTAGACACTCTTAGCACTCTTAGAATAGAACAAAAAAAAAGAGTGGCATTCTACGACACTAAATAAAAGTGGTGTCAGGTAAGTAGGGTTTTTATCAGAATGAATTCTACGACAATGATTATCAGCTAGATCAAAGTCCCCAAACTTGATTTTATAATCAATATTATTATCTTTATCCAATGAGTAGTTTTATTCAAATTTAAGCGGACCTTACAAAACCTTTGTTGCCGATCAAGTAAAGACATTCCCTCAGTGATGACTAGTAAAGGCAATATTTAGCAAAAATAGCCAAGTAAAGAAATTACACTCAAAATTAATCATGTAAGACAATCCTTCCACAAGTTAATTTATTTAAGTAAATCCCACATAAAAAAATTCAAGTAAAGACAAACCTATTAAAAACTAATCAAGATAAGGCAACCATTTTCGCAAAATAATCAAGTAAAGATGCACTCAAAAATAAGCAAATAAAGAGACTCCCACTCATCAATAATCAATAAAGTCTATCCAATTAAATACTCAAGTATTTCCTTATTCTTCCCCATAATCAATCATGTAACAAATTGATCAAGTAAAGGCAATCCCTGACAAAAATGACCACGAAAATGAATCACTCGCGTAAAGTTAAAAAAGTCAAACAAATCGTTTTGGAGACTGTGGATTTATTTGATCAAATAACTTGATCAAATAGATCGATTAAATTTATAAAATTATATTGAAATCTATGAAATTAAAACGGCATTTGTTAGCAATTGTTGCCAAAAAGTAATTAAAACTTTGTATTTAATTCTTGCAAGCCACATAAATTTAGCCCTGTACGGTTGGGAAATTCTCTCTTGCATACAATCATCCTTTTAATTGTAGGTTAGATAAATTAATTGAACCGAATTCAATCTCTTGCAGTACCTATGACCAAAGACAATCCTCTCATGAATGATCAAGTAAAAAAATCACTGGATTTTCAGTCGAGAGGAGTTGTCTTATTTCAAAATCCTTATATAATTATTCCATGATCAAAATCGGCAGGTGGTTCCAAAGATCTTTAATTTCTTGTCCTTTTTTATCAAAGACTTCTTTTATAAAAAGAAGGCAAGAAGATAAAGCAGTTTCAATGGTATTAAGAGGGGGCTATCTCTCCCCAAAACTCGCATTGAGAAGGATTAAATCGCGTTCAAATTAGAACTTGTTCACTTATGAAATGACGAAATAAAATCCGAGGCTCATTTTAAAATTATGGAAAGTCACAGTGTAGACTGAAAGAGACATTCAAAATTTTAAAGATCTTTAATAATATAGATTCAATTTTGTTCTTTACTTTGAAAAAAGAGACAAAAAAATAGAAAAAAAAACAAAGACAATGAGCTCAATTTAAAAGGGAAATTTTGGTTCACGAACGTCGCGATGAATTTTTGTATACACAACATGGTCAATTGTTCGAATGATCTTCCTGATAGTGTTGTAGAATTCTTGACAAAACACAGCCTAATAATTATAAAAGTTAAATTGTTGTAAAAAATAACAAAATATTTAACTATCGACAGTGGTCAAGTTAAATAAAGAAGCGCTGTGCCTGTTTTGTACTTATATCTATTATTCAATCAAACTTCCCAAATAAATTCTTGAAAATATTTAAAAAAGTGTTAAGATGGAGAATGATGGAAATATAGTGCTAAGGAAGCTGTTGTTTAGTTATTTATTTACAAGGCCGTCATCAGCAGAGGAAAAAGTAGGGGAGGAGACAATGGAACTAAATTACTACTGCCAGGAACCATATTAATCGGATATAAGTTAAAATTTAATTTTGTTGTTACTTAAAACTAAGAAGAGAGAACTTTAAGAGCATCTCGAGAAAGTTGTTAAAGAGGAAGGGGTAAAGTTGGGCGAAGTGAAAATGTGCGGACAATATACCTACAGCAGATCAACCCCAGGGGACACTCAATCTTACAAGTGGAAGTAGTAGCAAGGTTGCGCCAAGGTCGGCCAATTAATCCACGGAGGTTTCGAGTGGTTTCTCTTAATGAGTCTCCATGCTACACATCCCTCGCCCCCACACTTGCGGGGGCATAAATCTGGAGCTTTTCTACGTTGCCTCCGACAATGGAGAATTTTGCTCAGGTGCCATTTAACCCATTTTAGCCAAAGGAACAATTTTCCAGATTACCATCACCTCATTTCAACCATAAATGCCATGATGGCGCATTTTAATGTGCCATCGAATTTTCAATACACCTGATCAAGCTTCGTTCAAAACAAAAGTGTATTTATTGATTTTCGCACCCACTCGCATGTGCACATCTGGTGTACATAGAAGCAAAGAGCCACAAGGGGACACGAATTCCTACTTTAGAGTGTTAGGGGTTTGTTGTACCATCTTGTTCCTGGAGTTTTAATATTTCTCTTTATCAAGGTTTAGAGTTTGATTCCTCGTCACCATTAAACCTTTTCATTATTATTATTTAAGGGGGATTTCCCCACTAGGCCGATTTTCATAGTTAATTCCAAATATGTATTTATTTTGAAGTAGAAATAATTTTTGAATTTATAGGATATTATTGAAGTAATAAAAATAAATTTAAAACTAATATTTTTTAAATTAATAATAAATATATTTAAAAGTTGCGGTCTCATTGGAAATATTAAAATGATATGTTGATTTATTTCTTAGAATGAGACGTCGTACCAACCTAACCCAACCTAACCTTACCTAATCTAACTTAACTTTAATGTCAGTGTAATGAAGTTCGGACTCAAGAAGCCACGTTTCAAGGCCCTAAGGAAGAAAGAGTACCGTATATTAGTCAGCAGATCATTCGATATTCTTGATCACCTCCACAATAGGTTCAATATGGAAGGCGGGTAGTAGGATGATGCGGTGTGTAAGATCTTATATATATGAGAGGGAAGATGTTAAGGCAATTCTGGATCGAATAGGCAGCCGGTTCAGTGAAGGGAGTGGAGAGAAACGTCCACGAGAGAAAAGAACAAGGGCCATGACGTTTCGAACAAATTCAGGTGGTCGAAGATGGGAAAGTGTGATCCCGCAAGAAGTGTGTTGCGCAAATCTAGACGGAAAGTAAATAAAGCCTGAATGGTAATCTCAAAACTATTGTGATGAAAGTGACAGCGCATGCGGCTAGGATTATCGAAATAGCGGAAGCGGCTAAGATCAGGGGAAGAGATAACACTAGTTTTGTTTCTTTAAATGTTTTTAGTGTTTCTAAGGTGGGTTTACCTCCTGATTCCAAAAATACCATTGAAAATTGTATAGCATCGATATTTTGGACACAATCGGAACTTTGTATATACAACTAACCATAAATAGCTGTGACAGTTCACTTTATTTAGCATATTCACATTGCCCATGAATAATAGATGATAATATTTTGTCCTTGTCTTCCTTTTTAAACTTATGAGAAAATGTGATTCTAAGAGATAACCTACTAAAGGTGCACTGAAGAACGTGCTTTCTTACTAGGAGATCCTTGCTCTTTACGCACCAGTGACCATATATTTTCTAAATTCTTATAACTCTCTAAAGGTTTTGCTACCAGTTGCTTGTAGTTTGGGACTTTATTTTTACCAAGGAATCTATTAACTAGATTTAGAAATGCAATCCACGCCTCACTTTCGACATCACTCATTGTATTCTCAAGTTTACTGATTTCAACATTTTCCTTACTTGCGGCCCAGTAAATATACGACCCTTAACTGTGGCCTCTGATAGCTTTGGAAAGAGTAGACGAATCTCTTGAAATGCTTCTTCATCATGGATCGAATGCTTTTACAAACTGTTGGACCAAATCAAACTTTATACGAAGTGGAGGTAGCAAAACTTTGGCAGGCTCTACAAGAGGCTGTCTAATAACATTTATTTATCCCGACTGCAAGTCATCTTGAGGGGGCTACTCTACGTTCTGGTAGTAATGTTCATGATCTGCCCTACTTTCCCATAGGTTAATAAAACATGAATACTTGGTGTACCCACCCTGCAATCCGAGTAAGAAAGTAAGCATTTTAAAATCACCATAAACATCCTATTTAAACTTACTATAGTTTACCTTCTCGAGCATTTTTACATTGTCATATTCTTCCTTCATCTGTATAAAGTATGATATAGGCAGGGATGGATACTGATTCCCATTATGTAGTAAAACAGCTTTGAGGATTTTGTAGAAATATCTATGAAAAGTTGCCATTCTTCAGAGTTGTGATCAATACTAATAGCTGTAAACAAGCCATTAATAGCTGTGCAGAAGCAGAGATCCTCAATTATATTAAAGTATACTTCGAATTCCTCATGGCGCTCCCTGTATTCTCTTGATCTGCAGTCCTCTCCCAACAGATTCCATTTATTAAGTCTGGATGCTAAAAGCTCAGCTCTTGACTTAGTGTGACCCAAGTCACTGATGAGATCATTCAGTTCCGGTTGATTTGGAAAGTGTGGGCTGGTACTCATTCTTGGCTCAAACGTTTCATCCATTTCTTCATTGTCACAAACTTCCGACTCTCCTGACTACACCTCCATCATACTCTCTACCTGAAAAAATATTTATAAAAAGAGATGTATTTAATAACTAGAACATAAATATGGATTGCATATGTAATCACATTAAAAGAAACCTTAGCTAGATGTTTTGAATATTTCAGTATTGATTCTGTTACAAAGAATATAGCTTAAAATTTGATAGGATTTACTTACATTTTCTGGTGGCCGTGGAACCAATGAGGTATCATCAGGTGGCACAGGTGCAATAGAGGATGAAATGTTGGAATATGGAAGGGATTTTCTTCCCTTAACTTTTCTGTACTTTGATATGTCAATCATGCAAAAATAGCAATCATCGTGATGATTTTTTGGCTCTCGCCAAACTCTCGGCACAGCAAATGGCACTGTTTTCCTTGCACCTCTCAGCCACGCATCTAAATATGATCGACAACTTCCACATATCACATGAGGGGCCCATGGTTTTTCTTGGTCACCCATACTCATCCCAAAGTACAGTCTATAAGAAATCCACTACTTTGCACCTTTTACAATTTTATGTGATACATGTTTAGGTCCAATATAGTAACCACACACAAAACAGAACCAATCTGGTGAATTTCTGCATTCTCTTGTAGCTATAATCAAGAAAGTCAATATTTATGAAAATAAACCTGAAAACAAATAAATAAATTAGCGACAAATGTAAGTCTGCTTTATTCGAACCCCATACATTTTTTTATATTAGCATAATTTGTTATATCTTTCAAACAGTCACTGCTAGAGAAAAGGTACAAGGAGCTACAAGGAGCTACAAGAAAAATAAGTACCCTAGAAGACCTTACGGTCCATACAAGGAGGGTACTTTTGGCACAATCTTCGAAGGTGTCCGTTGGCAACCACCTCGAAGATCACTCGCGACGATCTTAACGGCGATTTCGCAAGACTTTATCTAGTCTTGACTTGAACTGGTCAACAGATTCACTGTTGACAACTTCCGTCGGAAGTGCGTTCCAACTACCGCAGATACTGTAAGTGAAGAATTTCCCACACAGATCACGGTGGTATCGCTTCAGTTCAAGTTTAAAGCTGTGATTTCTTGTTCTTCCCTCGCTGAGCTGGAAAATATCCCCGTAGTCCAGTCTGTCGAAGCCTCGAAGTATTTTAAACACTTCGATAAGCTGACCACGTAGTGTCCGGGTCTCCAGCGAGAACATATCTAATTCCCTTAATCCATCTTCATAACTTTTATGTCTGATAGAGGGAATCAGAATCAGTTTGATTGCACTGGCTTGCACGCGTTCCAATCTCGCGATGACCTTTCGAAATGAAGGACTCCAAAATTGTACGGCATACTCCAGGTGCGGTCGGACGAGGGAGTTGTACAGACACAGTACTATCTCCTTGTTCCGATATCCAAACTGTCGCTTTATATACCCTAACATCCTTTGGGCTTTCTTCTCCACCACAATACACTGTTTCGAGAACTTACACCCAAGTCCTTCTCAGTGTCGTTGGATTCAAGAGCAGTGCCCTTAAGGATATAGGGTGATTGAGGATTTCGTTGGCCAATATGCATCACTTTGCATTTGTTTACGTTGAAAGGCATCTGCCACAGAACAGACCACTCCCCAATCTTTCGAAGATCATTATGCAGGCGGGCAGTATTTCTATCCTTTGCAACGTTCATACCAAGGTTGGTATTGTCGGCAAATTTCGAAATCTTGGCAACCATGTCACCGTCCATGTCGTTGACGTAGAGGATGAATAGTAGTGGTCCTAGGACAGAAACCTGAGGCACTCCGCTAGTAACGGGCACCCACTCAGAAGCCTGTCCATTCACCACCACCCGTCGCCGTCTGCCACTCAGCCAGTTCTCGATCCAGCCGGCTACTTTTCCGTCTTTGCCCAGCGCTCACACTTTCCGGAGAAGGCGGCGATGTGGTACCCTATCGAAAGCTTTCTGAAAGTCTAAGTAGACCACATCCACCGCCTTGTCCCGATCGTGCTAACTGAAGACGAAGTTGAAGAATTCCACAAGGTTCGTCAAGCATGATGGTTGCCTTCGGAAGCCGTGCTGGGAACTCCTTAGTAGCAGGTTTGAATCTAAATGCGATGTCATTTTGTCCACCATCATGCTTTCCATGAGTTTACCGACTATCAAGGTCAGACTAATAGGTCGGTAGTTCGATGGCTTGTTACGGTCTCCTTTCTTGAAGATAGGAGTCACCTCCGCTTCACGCCAGTCTCTAGGAACGCATTCGGTCCGGAGTGACATGTTGAAGATTGCGCTCAGGTGTCGTGACACTTGATCACGCACTTCTTTCAACACTTTAGATAGAAACCCATACGGGCCAGGTGACTTATTCGTCATTAGGTCACTGAGCTTCTCTTTTATTTCTCCTTTAGTGAAGTCCAAATCCTCCAGCTTTTCCCCAGAGTAGGAATCCGTTGGCTGAGGGATGAGACCACACTCTTTAGTAAACACTGAAGAGAAGTAGGCGTTGAGTAGGTTAGCATTTTCTGCATCTGAGTGCTTTAATGTCCCCTCCTCATTTCCCAAAGTGCCAATCGTTCGACGGATTGGTTTACGGCTGTTTACATATCCAAAGAACTCCTTGAGATTCTCTTTACAGAGTCTCGCCACTCGGAGTTCCTCAGACCGCTTAGCCACCGTTATGCTGGACTTCACTCTCCCTGCTAGCCTCCGGTATTCGTCAAAGTCACCTGAAATCTTCGATTGCCGGTACACATTTCTCTTCTCCATAAGCAGTTAGCCGATTTTTTTATTAAACCACTTTGGTTGAACAGAAAACTGACGGGTACACTTCAGAGGGATGAAATGCGATTGAAGACTCATGAATGTGATTTTGAAACTGTTCCACGAGTCTTCAACAGCCTCGCACTCTTCTAGCCTCGCGTCAGTCAGTCCAGCGCGTAGACTTGCAAAGTCTGCTGTTCTCAAATCAAGTTTCCTCAATTTACTAGTTTTAGGCTCTGCCTTGGGGACTTTGACTACAAATCTAATTAGTCGGTGGTCACTGCCACCGAGCTCTTTGCCAACAGAGAGGTCATCAACGATGTCTTCCTCAAAGGTGAAAACCAAGTCGAGGATATTTGAAATCAGCGCAAAGTTTAGTATTAAAAACACTCAAAAGAATAACAGAAACAAAGATTTGTGAAAAGTTATTACCAAGTGTATTTTAATATCATAGGTGACACCAAGGTTTCCAACATTATCACAAATAGCAACAGGGTAACCCTTGACGATAATAAAATGAGCAATAGTTTAACAGCGAGACGCATCTGATGGTAAACCCATCAATAATACCTCATTGTGTCTTGATTGAGGTACAAAATGTTTTCCCAGAACCACTTGGTAATAAGGCCGTTATGGGTATAGGAATCTTCTATGTTTCTCCCAAGGAGAGGACAAGGAATCAAGCAATGAGGATCGATATAATACACCGTCACCGAGCGAGATATACCCACCTCGATGTCACAAGACGGAGTACGAGAGAAGAAATACTAGTAAAACCAGCTAGGTACAGTTTCTGAGACACCCGGAAACAGTGCAATTATCACTGCCAAATGGTGCCGAGTGATATAGAGTAGCAAAAGGGAAGAGGGCCAATATCAGTTAGGAGATTAAGTCAGTCATTTGCACGTAGGAGAGTTGATTTATTGTTGTTATCTTCCCTAAACCCCGAATTGCATATCACATCAGTATAAGAGAAGGATGTGTTATCTAATATCTTGACTAACAGGAGCTTTTGTTAGAACTTTAGAAGAAGATAGATTGGAAAGTTGTTTATCGAGACAGTTGAGTTCACGTTAGATTTCTTAAAGATTAGATAAACGGCAATGCGTTCGAAATCAGGTGGTACCACACATAATGAGTAGCATGTGTTAAGAATATCATTCATTATGGGAGAAAATAGATAGGGACTCAACATAGAAATTTGGAGAGAAGGAGTCATGTGAGAACTTAAAATAATTAATCATTTATTTTAATATTGATTGATAATTTCATGTAATTTTCTCAATATATGTATTTTAAATTGGTTTCGACCTCTTTATAAAAGGGTTCAGCTGCCCTTTCCAGGTAAGTGCGCAGGCGCTGTAATCAGGAGCTTGGACAGCTTAGACTGCTTTAAGTGTTCATCTTAAAAGCACCACCCTTCATAATCTTCCTTCGTAAATCGAAATTTATAAATATTAATCATATTTAATCAAAATATCCCCTCCTCTTACTCTCGAATGTTGCAACCTGTTAACTGGGCTGACGAACCTCAAGTAGAATTTTGTTTATAAGCTCTCAAGACCAACGTTTTTGAAAAACTTTGAACAAACGCATGGGAGTCGCTGGCACAATATTGGTTGGTGAGTACTGTTTTCCTTTTCTTTTTGGAGGTTGGTATCAATAATTGTAATATTCAAGAGGAAAACAGCTCTAATTCGAAGAGATAAGAGAAGTCATTCTTCAGGGGACACTGGAGCGAGAGAAATGAATTTAGTAGCGAGAAAAAAAAAAGATGGTGAGATACACAGAGAGGACCCCGGGACAGAAATGAACGATATACTCAGAGAAGCCAATAGAGGTCGTTTTATTCGAGTTTAAAGCGCAATGCCAATGATGACGTACCACGCAAGGTTAATAGCGAATTATCTATTAAGGAAGTAGTGAAGATAAAGTAGAAATGAGTATAAAATATATAGCCGCACATATTCCTGCAAGCGTTGGTGAGGTGAGGGAAAACTGCTGGTGTTAAAATTAAGAGGGCTAACAATCAACCAGACTTCAGCCACAGCAAATTTTCCACACTTGACATCCCATAGCTGTTAGTAAGTAGAGAAAAAGGCAGAAGTGGCGGGATGAATGGAGCATATTAAGGCAAGTGGGGGCCTGGGACTAGTGGAACTCTTGAAGGGTTTTAGTGTGGATTTTATCTGTTGTCAGCAAGTATACAGCGGCTCTGAGACTAACAGGCAAACTTCAGAAGAGCGGTGTAGGAGTGAGTACTAAGGGCAAGCAAACAAATCTGTCTCTCTCTCTCTCTCTGTCTTCTCTCCGTATCCTGAACTCGGGTAGCCCGGGTGTTTCTTTGCATTCAAAATAGAGCCATATACCCAAAGAGGACGCCGTCGGCGAAAAGTAATGGGGAGAAAAGAAAGATGTATATAAACAGGAAGAAAAGAACCGAGAAAAGACCCGGAAGAACCACCCTGAATCCGGAAAAGATCCGACGTTGGTAGAACTTGGAGACAAAAGATATGTGAGTTTGTTTGCAATGGGAAGAGAGAAAAAGAAATGCTTGATGTAGTGGCAGAAAGTTGCTGTGGATGGATCGGTTATGAATAGCTTAGGAATTGCGGTGGAAAAAACAAAGTCAATGATATTTTAATGAGTGTGGGTAGGGTATAAGACAAAATGAGAGAGTAGAGTTTAAACATATCGAGACTTCGAATACAATTAATCATGTTAAAATTGACCAAAATAACGGCAGTTTTAAAGGGATGAAAACCATTTTGATAAATTTATCAGCTTAATTAAGGAAACCGTCATATGAATGTGTGTGGGGGGGGGGGGGCGGCATTTAATGCCATTTTGACTGATCTTCAGGGGTAAAGTGGCGAGTACATCTTTGAAAGGCTTCAGGGCTTGATCGGGGTGAGAAAATTTAAGAGACCGGTGGCCACAATTAAACTAATCCTTCCACAACGCGGTGTAGCTATAGATACGTGTATGACCGAATAATCATGGCAGCGGAAATGTTCTTTACAGTGTCGATGAACCATAAGGTTTTAGGTAATGAACTTCCAGCACACGACAGTTTCGATTCCAAGGGGAGAGAGGACCAACATAATGAAAACGGGTGGGGTTAGCTAGAGGGAGATGAGCTGTGTTTGTTTGTTAGGAAACTTTATAATGTCTTGATGAAGGGTTTTAATAAATTGAGATGCTTTATGGAGAAAGCCTCTTACAAGAAATACTTGAGGAAGGATGCGGAGCTTTAAGGACAGTGGGCGAGAAAGTGACGGGGGGGGGGAGAAGAGAGAAGGGGTTTACATGTAGGGGAAAATAGAGCAATGAAATGTAATCAACGAAATAGCAAAGCAAAAAAGACGCATGCTGAATGTCCGGTTGCGCCGAGGGAAAACAGCCACCTCCAACCTTAAGGAATACCGCTGCAAGCGTCTTGCCGGTGCCACTCTTAAAGTGTGAAGGATAAAAGTTGCCCTAACCTTGACACCTGGCGTGCCATGCCCAACCTGCAGCTGCCTGTCTACATCTACCTTTGACCTCCGAAGGCACCTGTGTATTGATCTTAATCTATGACAGCATAGTGTTTGCTTTCGAGGGACTACCAAAATTAAGAATTTGTAAGAGATCGTCGTCAGTGGTAGGCGAGGTGGTTCAGATTCCAAATGCTACCCACTACCACAATGGGTCGAGAAGAACATGTAAGAGGACATTGACCATTTAATCTGCCATGCAGCATTTTGGAACTTATCATGTTGAGGATATATTAGCGTTTGCACATGGTGTCTGAATGATAACACCAGTGATCCTCTTGTGAGAAGTCCCTGGATCGAGTCATCTGAGACTTTATTTTCAGCCTTGGAACTCCAAATATTTATTTTGACCTCAATTACCATCATTTTGTTTTTTAAGTTGATTTGATCAATTCGAGGAAGGACAACAACAACAGAGAGAGGAATTACTGAAATTAAAATTTAAATTTAAATTGGGATCAGTTCCACTTTGTTTCTTTCTTAACTTTAGCAAAGCATCTTTCAAGTAAAAGTGAAAATTCAGCGGAGAAGAGTAGGAAACTATTAGTATGATTATGAAAACAGATTCTCCCGGAATCTTCGGGGAGGTCGTCTTACTAAAACTATATATTGCTTATTTTATGATAAAATACATAAATTTATTTTATTTTAGTTATATAAACTTAGTATAAATTTTTAGGTATAATTTGTCAAAGTTACGTTTTGATATAATCACATTACCCTCTTTAGTCATATCTAGATATATTATTTATTCTGGTTTTATTACTTCCTCTAGTTTCGTTTAACAGTTTATTTTGGTAGCACTTTATGTTATTATTATTTACACACTCAGATTAAACTATTATCTTATCTCTTAACTAACTGTACTGATATTTTAATTCTCGTAGTTCACTTATTATTATGGCAATTAATTGTTAACTGACTTATGTCAATTATTTACTTTTCTCGTTTTAGATTAATTATAATGGTTTGTTTTAATTTAGTCACTTTTAGCTTATTCACTAATTTATTATTCTCTATATTTTTTCACTGTTAGCACTTTTCAATTATTATTTTCTCGATTCATTCACTTTTTGCACTTTCGATTACTTGTTCTATTTACTTTAATTTGTTCACTTATTTATTTATTCTTATTACTTGTCCAGTCACTTTGATTTGTTAACTTATTTATCTATTTACTTTTCTCTATCAATTTTTACACTTATTCAACTTCGGGCGCTCCATCAATAGTCCACATATTTCCTTTGGGGACCATGGTCCTTCGTATGTCCATTTGTATTCGCCACGGTTGATGCCGTCAAGCAGTCACCCATTGTCCCCCTTAGGGGGGGCGACATATGGGAGACCAAAGACTTTAAGCTCCACGTCTTTGGCATCGAAGAAACAGACCCGCAGAAGGATTTCCCTTTTCTCCGTGAGGGGAACTCCAGGATACTTTTGGATTTCGTCTTGGTCTGGGCTTTCTTGTAGTTGATTTCTTTTCTTTTCTTTCTTTGCCTCTTGTTCCACTTCCGTCTTCTTTTTCTTTTTAATTTTTTCTTCTTCGTGCTCTTTTTCGTGTTTCCATTCTTTTTCAAATCTTCCTCAGTTGCTACCTCTTATTCCTTCAAATTTCTTTGGCGTTCGTTTCACTACCTCTTCTTTTTCCGTGTTCTTTTGTTGGGGCTCATCGATAAATTGGGTTCTTAACATTTCTTGCGATGCGAGGTTGGGCGGGACACCATAACTTTTTCTGAACTCCGTTCCTTTGCAAGAGGCGATTTGACTCATCTGCAAAGGAACCGAGGTTAGCTTGATTCGCCAAGTGGTCAAAGATGATCATAGTCATAATCTCCTTGGCTCACCTGGCATCACTAGTTTTGGGGCAGAGTTTTCTGTGTCATTTGTCTTCGTTGTTGCCACTGCCTCTACGAAGGTCCTGGACTTTGCCTTCTTTACCTGCTTTTTCACCTCGTGTTTTGCTCGGATTACTTCCTTGCGGATGGGATACCTCATGGTCAAGGCATTGTGGCCCCCTACGCAGTTAACGCATCTTGGTTTCTCGAAAGTACACTCTTTCCATCCGTGACCGAGTCTGGAACAGATGAAACAAGTGACGTCAACCGCATATACTCTTTCGTGGGATGTTGTTCCACGGCAAGGAAGCGCTGGCAGCACTCAAGTTGGATAGACTCCTCCGCTTCACCCTGTTCTGGGGTTATACGTAGGAAGAATCCCAGGAGTCCATCCTTCATGGACCTTTTCGCCATCTCGATGCTCGCAAAGATTACTTTTACGATGTTTTTTTCCGAATTTTTCAACTTTGTCGATTTTTGCCCAATTCTGCTGGTTGCTTAGCTCGATCTTAATGTCCACACAAGAGTTATCCGTGAAGAGCGAGTCGAGTCTCTTAAGAATGATAGTACGACGTGCGAGGATTTCCTTGGGGCTAATAGCCTCGAGGCCAATCTTATGTAGGGGCTCTTTGGCTTCCTTCGATACCAGTTTCTCGATGGCCTCGCCCTTCCAACACACTGATGCATAGCCGTTAGGGGTGTCAATAAGCCTAATTAGTGCTATATTGAGCATGCGGAAGATGGTTTGCATGACTTTTGGCCTTGGTGCTTTCGTCGCTCCCCCGACGGTGCGGAGGGGCACCCTCTTATAGTCCCGGTTGGGAGGCCCCATGGCCTCTTTCGGGTTTTTACTACTTATGTAGTTGTGTTACACCATCTACATTTATACCCTACATAATGATCAACAAAGTCCAAATATTATATGCCAAGTTTGTATGGTATTCTAATGGCCCTTAATGAATGCGTAAATCAATTGGACGCCCTGCCCCAGTGATGGCGAAATTATAACAAGTGTACCTTCAGTGCCACGCCACGAGTACTTTAATGACAAACATTAACGTCTAAAACTATTTTTAATTATTCTTTTAATAGGGTTTGATAAATACTTTAATTTTATGTTTCACATATTAGTTTCACAAACATTTCCTAGGCAGTGAGACGTAAGGATTCAGGACGTTATAATACAAACCGTAACTTAGATGTTTTTGAGGAGTTATATTTAAAAATCCCTTAAACAACAGATAGTGTTTATAAATCAACCACATTTGCATAAGAATTTCATTACCTTTCTGCCAGATCCTGAACAATGACAGGAGAGCGCCTGCGAAGAATCGTAAACAGAACTTCATTTTTAAAATTTGCACTCCAGACGATTTTAGTGCTCCTAAAATTCTTGCAATAACACTCCTAACCATTTCGCCATCAACATGAACTCGTTCACCATTGGGTTCAGTAATAAAAGATTATTAAACTAAAAAGTAAACATAATACCACAACATACTCCTCCCAAAAAGAAACTACTGTCTTAAACTCGACCAAAATAGCGATTAAAATATAATTAAATTATTTAATTACATTTTACAACGTATTTTCTTACTTTTTAATTTATTCTCTACAAACACTTTATTTAACACTCGTGTTAGAATATAGGAAGCTAATCTTTCAGTATTTACTAAAATAAAAAAATCCATAGCGTCCAAAACTAGAGAACAAAGTCTACATTTTCAAGAAAATACTCGTTTAATTTTCTTAAAAATTGGAAAATATATTCTTTGAAATTCGTTTCTGATCGTGTCCTAGTTTCATTTTCTTCATCAGCAGATTAAAAATAATAAGAGGAAAGTAATGTGTATTTGAAGAAACGATGCGCTCAAAACTAGAGAACGGCAAGTATAAATGAAACCATAAAAATATAATTATCTTATTAACAATTTACTAAAATCTTCGACCACACGACTTCACCAATTTGTTGCATTTTTTCGGGTGTGATTTTTTTTTCTTTTTTCTTTCACTTTTTGCTCGAGATTTTCAACATTCATCGGATTCGAAGCCATAACCTTCTCCCCGAGTATCTTCCATAAGCTTGGTATCGGGATTAAATCAGGGTTCTAAACAAGCCAGTTCATCATCGTTTCGATATTTTCAGCATTCACGAACTGCTTCACCGTCTATGCTGTGTGGTTCGGAGCATAGCCCTTCATGAAAATACTCTCACGTACGCCCGATGTTCGTAGAGAAGGAAACAGATGTCCCGGAAACAGATTTTTGTATCTCCCTAGCGTTTAATTCACCTGGTGAAAGGACCAGCGGAAAAACTACAGCGCTTGAAAACATGACTTACACCATAAACTGGTATAACCAAATTTAACCCTCTTTTTCTTGCATGCAATTTTACTATTCACCTGTAGGGCGCTTTATATGCTGCTTCACTTCCAATTAGAACTAAATGAATCTGCTTTTGTTGCTGAAAATTAATTTCCAACTATTCAGCGCTTCACATGACATGCTCAGTAGCAAAGGTCAACTTATCCGCTTTGTTTCTTTTTACTTTTAAGGTGTTTCTTAGCAGGGGAGTGGACAATGAGACCCACCTCTCTCTCAAGTGATGGGCAACAATGTGGCTTAACCCATTTAGGTTAGTGTTCTCCGCAACTCGGCATAAAATATCGACTGCCGTCTTGAATCGGTTCTCCATCGACATCCGTTGTATCGTGCGATCTTCCCTCGGGTTGCAATCGTGACCTTTCGAGAAAGACCAGTTTTGCTCGTCGACCGGCAGGATCTGATGTCCTCATGGACCTTGATTAGTGCGTGAACTTACAATTGTTGTCCGATTACTCTGCTTCGAAACGTTAGTGTAATTCCTTGGTTATTACACTGGACATCTTACTTTATTATGGATTTGTTGACCTTAACTCGTCTCGCCAAACTGGTCGATGAGTATCAGCGTCAGTAGCAGTCCACACTACAAGTGGGACAGTGATGCCATGCATACGTTACGAATTTTTAAGTCTAAACCTTCACGTATAAGTAAGTTATCATTCTCTAGTCTTGGCGCATCCTTTCCTTAAATACATATTACTTTTTCCATATTTCTGTATCCACTGCCTATAAAGTTAAACTTGGACTCTATCATAAGAACATTTCATATAAGTTTCTCTGCAATTTTCCTGCAGATTAAATGAGTAATTTAACGGAATTTTAGATTTTGGTGTTTTGTTATCTACTTTTATGTAGACGGTACTCTACTTGTGAATGAGTGCCAATATCAAGATTACTTAAAATCCTCAAAATTCGAAGAAGGGGTTTGAAGGTAAAACATCGTTACCCAATACGCTGTCAAACACTTCACCTTTTGCGGATTTTCTCACATGCTGTAACCTCACACTACACCCAGGAAGACAAAATGAGAACTTCCCTTTCATGGAGACAAAGTGATTGAAGCCCATCTCTCGGCCACACGCACCAGCTGTTTCTTTTTAGAGACTTCAGAGTGCCTGTAAGTACCTCGAAATGGACTACATACGAGTATATCGTGTGCGATTACTTCATCTCGTATACGTTTCTTGCTCTTAATCCCGAGGCACCTTTTAAGCGATTTTTGAATAATAACAAAAGTGTCTTTGGCTCAGATCTCGCGTTAATCTTTAGTTCCTGCCGGAGTATTGAAACACATCGAGACGAGTGCAGATCGTGGAGGGGGAGGGGGGGAACCTGAGGCAATTCTGAAGTACTATGGGAATACGGAGTCCTCAACCATTATTGTAAACAAAATTATAGTTTTCCATTATCTATATAAGACATAAACATATACATACATATATTGCTTAAATCCTAATGTACAAAGAACAAAAGAGCATATGATGACTAAACAGTGAGTGAAGGTTTTAATATATAAATGTAAATGGAATCTAAAAAAGATTATTTGCTAGGAGTTTAGCTCCACTCCGAGTCCATTAATTTATCTATGGAGAGCTAGAGTTTAATGTAAGATCGAAGCGATGGATATTTAAAGGTGATGGTAGCCGCCATAATGTTGAACCGAATCGAAATGCCATCCGTAATCCGAAATTTAATGTAGGTAAACTATCTCTGCCATTTGAGTGTTCTCGAAGGACAGAGTGGTCAATCATCTTAAACTTTGACCTGTTGATCAAATATTCTGCTTCAAGTGTTAATTAACTCTACTATAGATGTTTCTGGCAGTTAATCCAACAGATCAGCATCGCAATATTACAATTACATCAATATCATATATTTGAGAATTCAGGAAAAGGGGTTACTTGTCTCTTCGAATTTATCACTCACCCACTTTATTGTCATTGGTA
Organism: Ceratothoa steindachneri; assembly: GCA_963969495.1. NCBI lineage: Eukaryota > Metazoa > Arthropoda > Malacostraca > Isopoda > Cymothoidae > Ceratothoa > Ceratothoa steindachneri. Next base: position 2,068,509 of record OZ018339.1, read on the forward strand.
AGAAAAATCATTAAATTCTGGGGCCTATTTATAGGAAAGGGGTCTAAAATAATGGAGAGACCAATTCTTGATTGGTTTAAGTAGAGAAGCAGCCATTGGGAAGGATTTATGAAGGTTAAAGTAAGAATCTTGTAACTTTGTCGGGCAATTGATTTCAGATGGAGCCCATTATACCAATGGAAACTATTATGACTGTGCAAGCTGGGATCAAGAAGCAGAAAAAGGTATATGAAGGAGGAAATAAATCGCATTAGGATTAAAACAAACAGAAATAGAACCGAAAAAGCTTGTAATTAATCCCGTTTGGAGGGTTTTCGAAAACTCAAATTAAAAAAGAAGCCATCCAATTTTAATATCTATGACTAAATAAAGAAGGAGTTTGTTTGCGTTTACTCGTTTGATGATTGTTATGATAATGAAAGAATTCAGAAACATTGACGGAAATGGGAAAAAGAAAAAAGAAATCGTTTACATAACGCCGTTTACAGACGTAAATTTCGGGATTCAACGAAACTATTCAAGTGGTAATCTTGGGAAAATTATCTAACGATGGAAGATAATTTGAATGCATATTGGAACATTTTCTTGTGAGGCAACATTAATGAATAGGTTAGCCATTCAAAATTGAATATTTGAAGTTGTCGTAGAATTGCTCATAGTCTGGTCCAATAATTATTCTAGTGCTTGATCTGGAACCACCGCTTTTGTTTAAGTCGATGGTATTGACCCTATGACTAAATCTACGATCATATATATAGATATATATATATATATATATATATATATATATATGCTTTAATTCCTACTGAACGTGCGAAGGCTGGTTAGAGGCGAGTTGTGCCACGGCCAGGATTCACACTATAAAAGTCACACTTGTTACTGGGGGGGGGGGAGGTTTGTGATTGTTAAATTCTAAGAATGCATAATACAGGTTAAATAAATTAGCCGAAGGAATTCATAATTAAAGTCTTGCAAAGGGTACGTCAAAAAGGAGGAGCCACATAAACACACGAACAAAAATAAACTTTACTTTACACAATAATAATAATTAGAAATAGTTAAACGGGCGAAAGGTAAATAAGGATTAAATATTAAACCAGATTAGTCCGGGTTGACAGCAATTATAAATAACAATATCAGGGAATGACTCACTTGAATCTCTTTAAACAACGAGGGGAGGATAACAGTGACGTTAAGCGTCTAGATTTATAATGACTCAATGGGAGTATCAATCACTGTTAATTAAATAGGTAATTTAAAAATAGAGGGACACTGGGTTTACAGATTACCATTAATTGTGTTGGATTGGAGCGACGACTACTCAGGTCCAGACGGGGTGGTTCGGGTGGCGTTAACACGAGTTCTCGGGGAGAGGGGGGGATAAGACGACGGGTTCGGGGCTGCTGACTGCAGTTCCGGTTAGTTCACTCCTAACTGGATGTGACACTAACAAATAGTAACTTCCAGTAACTATTTGGATGTTCCCTTTCTTTCTCAAGTTACGTTGAGCAACAGAGCGTATTCTTCTAGTCACAGACTCTGCGGGGCTGGATTTGCCTTAGGAACACTTTGAGACAGCGACCAAGTTAACTCGGCGGCGCGTTGGCAGTCGTTACGTTACGGCAACGACTCTCGTCCAACGTGAGGGTTACGCGAGTAGGTTTGGGACACTGCTCTAGAGGGATGAACGGCGTTGTCATTTATACCACGGACTTGTGTGAAATCGAGAGAGAGATTCCATAAAGAAGGCAAATAGAATTTAGGCTTCTCTGTGAGATAGGCCTTCTTTTGTCAGACTTCCTGTCGCCTGTTGGGGAAGGGTGGGGAAGGAAATAGAGGAGACGAAGGTCAACTCAAATGACAAATTTCTTTCGTTCCCACGATTGTCGGGCGGCATGCGAGTATGTAAGTTCCATGCCCTCACAGAAGCTTATCAGAATCAGGAATAGCCGTGGATTTGTCTGCAAGTTTCTCTCAGTAAGAAATGATAAAGTGCGACTAAAATAGTTTCCACGAAACTATGTGAGACTGCTAAGAACATTTAGTTTATTAATCTTGTGCAGACCATTTAATATTACTAAGCAAAGACGATTGACTCTAAGTGTCTTGATCCAAAACATTTAGCTTTTGAGTTTATATAAAAAGTGTATAGAAATAAACAAATTGACCCATAAAAAAATGTTACTACTTTTAACATAAGCTTCAGAATAAATAATTTATTTTCAGTCATTATTTATAGTGTTGATCTTAATTGGTTATGAAACCGTGCAGATCATTGATCGAATTATAAGCTCAGAAGTTTCCTGAACTCAAAACAAATATTTCCATCCACTTCCTCGCCACCTACTTCTTTTTCTGATCTTGAAACACACCAGTAGACTCATTAATTATTCTTTATTTGTTGCTAGTAGTTTTTTTTTGAAAATCTAAAATTCACCTTGTATTTTGAATTAAAGCTATGTTTAATAATTAGAATATTAGACTGTGAAAACTTGGGAACAAATCTTAGTCATAAATAATAATGGAAAAACTCTAAATAAAAACATTTTATCAGATGTTGTTGGAAGTAATCTAGGAAAAATCTATCAAAAGAAGATAGAATGAAAACAAGTTTCGTAATAATGAAATATAAATTCAAACAAATTTTCCCCAATAATAAATTGAGATAAAATTTTCAAAATAAAAATAAAAATGGAACTAAAAAATAATATTGGAAAAATGGCTAAATGTGCTTGTAATTAGAAAGCAAAATATCGAATAAAATTGGCTGATTATCTCAAACTAATATAAAACGAAAATCAGTAGAGTAAATGTGCATTGAGATCAGTTGCTCTGCTTTAACACATTCGAGGGGATGGCAGAAAGCTAGGAAAAGTGGAGGCCTGAAAGAGATTTTGGACTTGATTTTGATTATGTGTAGAGAGGGAAGTTGGAGAAAGAGGAATTAGTGCTGGCCTTAAATTTGAAATTAATTTATTAAAGAATAAATAGTATTTGGGGAAAACACTTGAAGTCTGAAATTTTAAATTGCTGAGAGTCACTTTTGTTTTATTTTGGATTGATTTTTATCAATGTAATTTTTCGGCTTGACATATTACCTTATGTACTCAAAACTGTTCCTCATGATTATGCACAGATTTTCCTATATAGTTAAGGGGGTAGGATTGACTTGTGTACATATGCGCAACACTCAGTGGTACAAAACCCCAGCGAAAAATGGTAATCCGTTCCAGGTACAACGAAGAATCTGTATATATTAAGAAGAGTGAGGCCTGTTTTTTAGGGGACATTTTATAAACCTTGCGAAATATAAAAAAGAGAAACTGGAAAGAATCGTAAGGTAGCGATTCAATTTTATTAACCAACCAACAATGGATTAAATTTTATGTTATGAAAAGCAAAGATTAACAGGTCGATGTAGAAGCTTTTCTAAGAGTTTACCGCTTAAATAGACAAGTCAAAGGAAATGAATGGAAAGGCGGCCAAAGGTTTAATTTCAATAAACACGCGCAATTTTACCCATTGATGTATTTTATAAATTTCGATGAAGGGTTCAAAGATATTAAGGAGTGATGGAGTTTATAAATTCAACAAACGTTTTTGGGTGTTAAAAAGGCTAAATAATACAATTCATTCTTCAATAAAACGTCTGTAATTAAAGTTGACGAAGAAAATGTGACTCATTTTGAAAAGCTTTATTTTCCTTAAATTTTGAAAGTACGAAAAATAAAAGTAAATTTTTGTTTTGAGAAAAAATTCAGAATTAAATTGAGCAAAGATTTAATTAATGAAATTCTCTCATTTACATTTAATACACAAATTTAATAAAACATGTGATAAGATGGTACATCGTGGGCGTTTTTTGATGGTCGCTGTGACCGATGAATGATGTCAGGAAGATGGCATCACTTCAATCACTACCACGTTTCCTACTTTGCCAGACCAGATCTCTACTTACCCTGGCTTTTCTATTCTAGAGCTTCACAAGGAAAGATTCTCTCAACACATACAAAATTATATGGTTTATAATGTATGTATTGAATGTAAATGAGAAAATTTCGAGAATAAGACGTAGCTGAATCAAATATAAGCAGACCCACCTAAGATTGAGGTCAATCTCGAACCTCGAAAATGATAAAAAAAATCTGCCACCACCGGGATTCCAAGCAGCGACCACACGCTTGCGAAGGGTGGGTGCTAACACTGCGCCACGAAAATAGGAGAAACAAACTGAAATTGATTAAGAACCATAAGGAAAGACATGCCAATATAATTGAGCAGATGTCTTCTACACGTTTCTCTGTCCACACTCAGGTGGTAGGTATCATTATATGTATTAGATCTTATTAGATCAAAATAGAATAAAAGCACGTTCGAGAATAATGAAAAATCAGCTTGGACCAAGATTCGAACCCCAATGAACAAAGAGTTTAAAATCAATCAGAATTTCCTCAACACCCTTTAGATCGACCAAAATATAAAACTCTTCAGATAACTCTTAAGAGTGGCAGTTATTTCAAAACCATCCTTAAAAGCTACTTCAAATTGGAACCATTAAAACAAGAAAAGCAGAACTAACTAATTAATAGTACAAAATAGTTCGGAATTTTATAGTAAATATCAATTAAATCCACGAGTTTTGGCCAGCGGCGTTAACAGTTTAACGACCAATTTGATGAGGGAAACGAAATCAATTAATAAGTCGAGAGAATTGGTCACATTGAACAGAAAAAATAAACAAACAATATTATTAAGATTTGATAACAAGCGGACAGCCTTCTGTTTCATACCTTAGATATCGGCGATATTATGTACTTCATTAGATGACAATAATATCCTTTTAACTCTCGTATAAACTAATTCCGAGGAACCAAAGGTGGTTAGAGTAGTATTAAGGTGTGATGCGTCGCATTTGCTTACTCAATCAGGGAGAAATGTGGGATTGTTTCAGGAATCTCCTGAAATATTAAGTTTTAGATGACGAGAAAATTATTTTTAGAACTGGAACATAGTTAGAAACAAACGGAGGGAGAGAAAAAATTAATTTATTCCTCAATAATCTCAGAATATCATTTTCCTACGGACGACTAGATATAGATTTTTACCCCGGAGGGACCAGCATCAGCCTTTTTTCTCCATTGTCCATTTCTACATCCTCAGTAAATTCGGAAATTTGGAATCGGTTTCCTCAAAGATAAAATATAACGATCACAAGCCATGGCTTCGCCACTCCCCCTACGTCTTTATTCAACCCTATTTCATCACACTTCTTTTTTTACGCTTTGTTTAAACGACAAATGAATCCCTTTTTAAAGTAAAAAGAAACAAAAAACATTAAATAGAATAAATACTTTATTTGTTATTTATTAATCCACACCCTACAAAAAGTAATTAATTCTGAATTTCTTCCTTCAAACTCCTCCTTTCTTTTACCAACCGGGAATTCTTCAATTTTTCTTCTTCTCCTTCTTCTTCTTCTTATTATTATTATTATTATCCTCCTCTCAATCTTCTCTTCCTCCTTCACTTCCTCTTCTCCTCTAGCTCCAATTTTCTTACGTCTCTTTAACTTCGCTGTTTCTTTTGTCTCCTCTTCCTCCTGTCTTCTTGTTTTCTTTTTAATTCCTTCTTATCCATCTCCTATTCTTTTTCTTTTCAACTGCTCCTCTTTCTTATTCTCACCCTTCCTTTTTTTCTTTTCGTCTCCTGCTCTTCAATCTTTTCTTATCTTCCTCTTATTAATTCTATGCTTCTCCTCCTCTACTTATCTTCCTCGTCGTCTACTTCTCTTTTTCTTCTTCTTGTTTAGTCTCTTCTTCTTCTACTCTTCCTATTCTTCTTCTTCTCATTGTCATCTTTTTTGAAACTTCTCCTTCTTTTTCACTTCTTTCTTCTCTTCTCCTTCTTCTTTCCTCATTCTTCTCCCTTTCCTCATCCTAACCTTCTTTCTCTTCTTATTCTCATTCTTCTTCTTCCGCCCGCTGAGTCCTCACTGAAAAGACGTGTTATCTCTGTGCTCCTGCTTAATTCATCTGTGCCCATAAATTTCGTTTTCTGAGTAACTTAATAATTATAGATACTTCCTGCGCTCATATAATATTAGTCGCTGTATTAAAAAGATTGGCCGTCTTATTCACTGTGTTAATTTTATTTATCTTCATACGTATTCTAGAAATCGACAATGCCCGTGATCAAGTTTGAATGTTCGAGTTGTGGGGCTTCCTTTAATAAGGAAATTTACGTTCCTTCTAACATGGAACAAACTAGAATTTGCCGTTTTTGTATGTTAAACGATGCGTTGGAGCGTAAGTTTGCTAACGCGATTAGCGAAATTAAATTAGAACTAAATTCCGTCGCGAGGGACGTTATATCGACCAACCGTAAAGTCGACGAATTAAATTCGAGTCTAAATTCTACCATTCATGACATGCGTGGGAGGGAAAATAGAAATCGCGACAATCGGCCTACTCGTATGAATCATCAGACAATTGTTGACCAGCAACAAAGGATTTTGAACTCGTTTGGACCCCAGGATTCACAATATAGACCCCAAGATTCGCAATTTAGGCCCGTTAGAAATGGGGCTAGACCATCGAGGGAACAACATTTCACATTACCATGCTCAAACCCCTTCGCACTGCTAACTCCTATCGAAGGGGAAGAAGAAACTGTACTAATTGGGGATTCTCTAATTAAAAACCAAGAGCCGGAATTCACAGCGCGAAACCCGTCAAAACGAAAACGATTTTGCTTTCCTGGTGGCCGCATAGATAAAGTAGTTAGTGAAATTGAAAAATTGGACCAAACACGTGACGGGCGTACGATCCTCACGCTCGTAGGGGGGAATGATGTGCACAGATACGACAGCACCCCAGAAGGAATAGTAAACCGCGCTAAGACTCTGATTCATACTGCGAAAGTTAAAGCGGATAACGTAGGAATAATTGGCATTTTACCCCGACTAAAATCCACGTTGCGTCTGCAGTCCCGTGCTATATATACAAACGAGTGCCTTAAGCGCTTGTGTCGCGATACTGGAGTTAGCTTCTTTAACGTTTGGGATAAATTCCAAGACCAACCTTCACTTTATCAAACGGACGGAATTCATTTAAGCGATGTGGGAAACAGTCGGCTGGGTAGGATTTTAGACCAGTCAGTACGTAGCATATTAAGTAGGAGAGTTGCGGGGCCACGTGATGCCCATGCGCCAGACCGTTCCTCGCTTGAAGGGGCAATGAGTATTGGGGAGCAGGGAAACGGAACAGATTCGCGTGTGATAGAGGAGTCCACCTAAAGCGCAAATTGAAATGTATATATTCAAATGTTCGTAGCTTAAAAAATAAACTTGCCGAAATAAAAGCCGTAATTCTAGAGGGAGACTACGATCTCGTATTCTTAAGCGAGACTTGGATAGATACACATTCGGGGATCAGTGTTTGCGAATTTGATATACCAGGTTATAAAATTCATTATACAAATAGACAAACTGGTAAAGGAGGGGGCGTATTAGTGTATATAAAAGATGACTTAAACGCTATAACGATCGACTCGTCTACGGCAGATATGAGAAGTGAGGCCTTATTAATCCAATTATGTTGTAATGCAAAATATAAAATTCATTTAGCCGTCATATATCGTCCTCCATCGCAAAGAGAAAGAGAAGATGCTGCACTCTTTGATATGCTTTCATCTTGGGTTAGAAAAGGAACCACATTAGTCTGCGGCGATTTTAACTATCCAAACGTTAATTATAGTAACCTAACGTCAAATAAAGCTGGGGAGAGACTACTAAACTTCATTCTGGAGAATTTTCTCGTTCAAAAAGTGGAGGAACCAACTCGTGATAATAATATCCTCGATTTAATCATGGCGACTGACGAGTCACTGGTAGAAAATGTTTGTGTAGGAGAGCATTTAGCCTCGAGTGACCATAATGCGATTAGATTCGTGGTTAACACGTGTGTAGATGTAAAAATTAGTACACAGCTCATGCCACGTTTTGGTAGCTGTGATTTTGATACTTTTCGCGAAAGGATTAAGGATGTAGACTGGGGAATGCGCTTCGAGAATAGGTCGGTAGGAGAAATGTACACTGAGCTTCGGCGTACACTCCTTAGTGTAAATTTCGACTTAGTAAAGTATGTGCGCCGTAAGAGCGGGAAGTCGATGAGAGCGCCGTGGGTTAGCCCACTAATATTAAGCTTAATTAAGGACCGAAATAGAAAATTTCAAATACATAAGAACAACGAGTCATTTATAAGTCAGCAAAATTACATAGATTCTCGAAGAGAAGTTAAACGGGCGGTTAGAGATGCGAAGCGGAAATATGAAATAAAACTGGCGAAGGATTCAAAGAAGGAACCGAAACGGTTTTACGGCTATGTAAACAGTAGGAAACCCTTAAAAGGTTCAATAGGGCCGATTAAAGACAAAGATGGTCGTTTGACGGAAATTCCGGCGGAAATGTCTAAAATTTTAAATGAACATTTCACAAGCGTCTTTACTATTGAAGATTCGTCCCAATTAGGATCGTTAGTTGAAGAAGTAGATAATAGTGATATTTGCATATCCGATATAACGGTTAATGAAGTGGAAATTCTTAAATATATTAACCTGATGAAAAAGTCGAAATCACCCGGGCCCGATGGCGTTTACCCCACTCATTTAAAGGAACTTAAGAATGAGCTTGCGAAGCCGTTGCGTGCAATTTTCAATCGCTCATTAGAAGATGGCGTAGTCCCTGTAGACTTCAAGCGTGCAAACGTTACACCAATATTTAAGAATGGGAATAGATACGAAGCAACGAATTTTCGTCCTATTAGTCTAACTTCGGTAGTTGGAAAGCTTTTAGAATCGGTAATTAGAGATAGAATAGTGTGCCACCTCGAGGTAAATAATCTGATTAAAGATTCCCAACATGGGTTTAGGCGGGCGAGATCGTGCTTGACAAATTTGCTCGAATTCTTCCATAAAATGATTTGCGTTCACGACGAAAGCAAAGCTGTAGATGTAATCTATCTAGACTTTAAAAAGGCGTTTGACACCGTTCCGCACGAGAGATTATTAATGAAAGTTAAAGCAGTCGGTGTGAAGGGTAAGATATTAAATTGGATTAGAAATTGGCTGAAGGATCGTTCGCAGCGAGTAGTTATAAATGGTGAATGTTCAGATTGGGTCAACGTCAGTAGTGGAGTGCCACAAGGCTCCGTTCTTGGCCCATTATTGTTTCTAATATATATAAACGATTTGGATAATGGCGTATTTAGTACGATTTCTAAATTTGCTGACGACACGAAGCTGGGCAACCGTGCCTATGTAAGATCGGATGTAGAAAAATTACAAAAGGACCTAAACTTGATTGTCAGATGGGCGGATAAGTGGCAAATGCAGTTTAATTTAAGTAAATGTAAGGTGATGCATTTGGGTTGCCATAATTTGAGGGTAGAGTATACCATGAAAGGCCAGGTCCTCGACGTAGTTAAATTGGAAAAAGACCTGGGAGTTTTAGTCTCGGATGACTTCAAAGTCACGAAACAATGCGCGGATGCATGTAAAAAAGCAAATCGTGTGCTGGGTTATATCGCGCGTAATTTCACGTTCAAATCCAAAGAGATAATTTTACCATTGTATAAATCACTTGTGCGTCCACTGCTCGAATATGCGGTTCAATTTTGGGCTCCATACTTAAACAAAGATATCGCGCAATTAGAAAGAGTGCAGCGTAGGGCTACAAAATTAATTCCCGAGCTGAGAAACAGGCCCTATGAGGAAAGACTCAGGGCATTAGATTTGCCATCTCTCGAAGGCAGAAGATTACGTGGCCAGCTAATTGAAGTATTTAAAATATTGAAAGGATTTTCAAACGTTGATTATAGGAATTTGTTCGAATTGGATCATAGGGGAAATACTCGGCAACACGGATTAAAATTAGTGAACAAGCGATTTAACACTAGTATAGCCCAAAACTATTTTACGTTTAAAATTACTCAAATTTGGAATAGGCTACCCACCCACGTAGTGGATAGTAGGTCGGTAAATATGTTTAAAAACCGTCTCGACGCGCACTTAAATAGTATAAATATAACGTAGTCTGAGCACAGTAAATAATAACGTCTTTGCAAAAGGAGTTTGGAGCGGAGGAACAACGAGAGTAAAAATGATGCCAGCGATTTCTCTTGCATGTGTAGTTTAGATATCCATTTTCTTTTCCGCCTATCCTATAACTAGATTTTCACCACTAGCAGTCGAGGGCTGCGGAAGTTGAGAAGAAAAACTTTCTATCACCCCCCCCTTAGGTTGAAGTAGTTAATATGCCTGACATTGTACACATGTAGATAAGTGTGTACAGTAGATTATATATTTAAAAAAAAAAAATATATATATATAGCATGTTAGAGATACACTCGTAGATAAGTGTGTATCGTAGTTTCGGATGTAGTGTAGCGGACTAGCCTCGAGCGGACCTTAGGGTCTTTGTTGGTCCTAGATTCTGTAGTTCTGTAGTTCTGTAGTTCTTCTTCTTCTTCTGCTTATGCATTTCTTTATATTTAACCCATGTAAAAAGTCCCGTTCTTAAAATATTTTCTTAGGAATAAAGGAGCGTCTTCTCCACTCCTCATTTTGCTCTACTCGTTTTTAGGTGCAAGTCGATATTTCCTCCGGATAAAATTTAAAAACTATTTTAGAAATAACTTCGATAAAAATTTCTAATATACCAAAAAATAAAATAAAAAAGCAGCCAGGGTTAATTTTTTATAAATTTTCTCAACTTTACCAATAATAATAATAATATTTTGATTTTAGAAAACTGCAAAAATATACCAGATCATTTATTGACTGAGCCCCCCCAAAACAATTTACCACTTTTTCACTGCTTTCCACAAAATCTCGTTTTAAAAATATAGAGTTATGGAGGATAGACAGTGTAGTATTTTGGTGGATCATTTGGAGGAGTAAATCGGAAATCTGTGTTGAATCGTTGATATCAATTCGATGGATCACTCTAGGATTATTCAGGAAGAGCTTTTCAATATGTTAAATGAGAGATTAATTAGAATGACGTGAAGTGTTGATTAAGTTGGCCTTAAGTATTGAAGGGGTTAGCTTTAAATAGTGATGAGGTTGGCCTTAAGTGCTGATGGGTTTGTTCCAAAGTGCTGATGAGGTTAGCCTTAGGTCGTGATGGAGATGGTCTTAAGTGTTAATGGGGTTAGATTGAATCGTCTATAATGTTGTCCTTAAGTGTTCATTAGGTTTGCTTAAGCGTTAATGGGATTGGTGTTCACTGTTGATGGGTAGGCCTTAAGTGCTGATAGATTTGGCCTTAAGTGTTGATGGGGTTGGGCATAACTGTGAGAACGGTTAGTTGAGAAAAAAAAGGTCAAAAAGAGCAAAAAATACGAAAGAACAATGATAAATAATAGTGAAAAAGATTGAACTTGAAAAGTGAGATCAATGACCTCTGAAACACATTAAATGCTGAGGTCAAACGCATTCAAAGCTTCCACGAACAGCCTCATACCTTAGAACCCTTCAACGGTACGAATTCATTCAGTTCAAATCCAGCTTTTTAGGCATCCGTGGGCTGAGTAAAGGAGGCACGAAGGCCAGAAGGAAAGGAAGAAAGAGAGGAAGGGGAGGGGAGTGATGCTAATCACATCGAAATAATTCCAATTAGATTTATTCTATTCTGATGCACGTCATGACTTTAGTTTGAACTTGATGGAGCCTATTTTCCTTTTAAATGCGGTTGTTTCGGTAGAATTTATTTTTCGCCTTTCAGCCTTACAATCAAGCTATTAGCTCCTACATCCTTCCATTCACTTTTCTATTGCTTTTTGGCCAGATTCTCTTAGTAGCCTCCGCTGTTGCATGGTGCTTTTTCAACTATTTAACTGTAATTAACTGGTTACCACTCACATGTGGCTGATCAAGCATTCCTCGTCACCAGTTCTATTTCTATCCTAATATAAATCCCACTTATTGAATAAGATCCTACCGTCCCCCACCCCTCCTGTTTTCATTTATTGTACGATAAAATATCTTCAAAAAATCGTGTTCACTCAACTTCGGTAATCAACATAAAAGGATATAAATGGTATCCTTAGGTTCACTTTCCCAGCTTAGCTCTATCCACCCATTAGCCCTGCTACTCTCTCGAATTTCTTCGCAGATATGGTCACTAACCTCCGTGCCTCCCTCCCTCAGCCTTCTGTCCCGGCTCCTGCCATTCTCCCTGACTTCCCGCCTCAGCCGCTTATCGTTTTCCCCGCTGTGACCGCGTTGGAGCTTACAGCCCTGCTCTCGCGTTCTAAGAAATCGGCCTCCCCAAAGGACATTTTTCCGCCTAAACTGTTATGTAAAATTCTGCCTGCTATCCTCCCAACGCTTCTTCACCTGTTCAACACTTCACTTGCAACTGGTCTTGTTCCCTCTTCCTTCAAACGTGCCCACATCCGTCCGATTCTTAAAAAGCCTCAACTGAACACCCCACTGACCCTTCCAATTATCGCCCGATTTCGCAACTTCCTTTCCTCTCTAAGGTTCTGGAGAGAGTGGTTGCTTCACGCATCAACAGTCACATGGTGGCCTGTAACATTGATGAAACCTATCAATCTGGTTCCAAGTGAGGTCACTCCACAGAAACCGCCCTTCTCAATGTGTCCGATTGCTTACAAAGAGCCGCGGACAGGGGTTGTGTCTCCATCCTCGTTCTACTCGACCTCTCCTCTGCCTTCGATACTATTGACCATACCGTCCTACTTGATCGTCTCCACTCTTTCCTCGGCATATCAGGCACCGTGCTTGACTGGTTTCGCTCTTACCTCTTGTCTCGTACCCAATCCGTTGTGATTGACGACGTTTCATCCGACTCTACCCCCATTTGCTTTGGAGTGCAACAAGGCTCTGTCCTTGGTCCGCTACTATTTCGTATCTACCTTCTCCCTCTTAGTTCCCTTCTCCGTAATCTCGGTCTATCCTTCCACCTATATGCTGATGACACTCAAACTTTCGTTTCCTCATCCCCCACATCTCTTGCCTACTCTATCACTGACCTCGGGCTGCCTACTCCTCCATTTCTGACTGGCTCTCTACCAACTTCCTCAAGCTTAATGACTCCAAAACTGAGGTCATCTTCGTCGGCACCCCTGCCCTTGTCAAAAAATCTAAATCTCTCTCTTTCCCTCGCTTACTCTGGGTGGTAATACTATCATTTTCTCTGACTGCGTTAGGAATCTGGGTGTTGTTTTTGATGAGCATCTCTCCTTTAAGCCTCATATCCGCAATGTCAGCAAATCCTCTCTATGTTTCCTTCGTGACTTCTCTCGCACTTGCTTTTACTTTGATCGCCAAAGTCTTGAGACTGCTGTTCATGCCTTCATCACCTCACGCCTTGACTGCTGTAACTCACTGCTTGTGAATCTGCCATCCTCCTCTGTCCGCCCCCTTCAACTTGTACAGAACTATGCCGCCCGACTTCTCCTCCGTCGCCCTCGCTTCTCTCCCTCAAAGCCCTTGCTGAATGAACTGCACTGGCTCCCTGTCAGATCCCGTACTCACTTCAAGATACTTCTCTTCACATTCAAGGCCCTAAACAACAAGACCCCATCTTACCTCTTTTCTGCCCTCTCGCCACGCCATGTCCCTCGGGCCCTTCGGTCATCACATGCACCTCTTTTGAATATTCTTCGTTCACCCCTCTGCTCAATTGGGGACTGCTCCTTCTCAACCTGCGCCCTTAAGTTGTGGAATGCTCTTCCTGCTAAAATCAGGTCTTCTCCCTCTCTTACCACATTTAAGCGTCTCCTGAAAACGCATCTTTTCAGTATTGCCTTCTCCCCCCTCTTGAATTTTCATTCTCATCTCAGCACAACGTGCGCTCTGGGAAGGCCTCAGGCCTTGAAGAGCGCATTACAAAAGACTTATTATTATTATTATATTAATTTATCTGAAGCATTGAGCTGACAGACCTATGTCCTAAATAGCAATTACATTTCAGGTTGGGTAATTGTTTTTGAATTTTGTCAAGAAAAAAATGAGGAACTTTTAGTTCTCTGAAAAAAAATGCATTTTAAAATTATCTCTTTTAGAAAGTTTCCCTAGGAAATTTTAATTTCGTAATTTTAGTATTTTATTCAAAAGGATCCATACAGAAATTATGAAAGTTAGAATTAAATTATCTCTCCTAATGTACACACACATACTCACACGAGGAAAAGTAGACATATTCACACGGTGAAGGTGACCAACTCGGCTTTGTCTGTGGGTCGATGAATTTTAGTGAATAAAAGATAGTTTACATTTTCTTGTGAAAATATGGATTTGTGTCGTGTTTTAGAGGACCTGCTGGCCTTTCGTGGCTGAAAGAATATAAAATAGTCTCCATTCTATCTTGGATATCAAAATTAATGGCGCACTCAGCGACTGCTAGCAACCCCAAAATAGCGACAGTTAGCAACCCCAAACCGTTTCAGGCCTACCCAATCTGGACGCACTGAAGAAGCGCAGCAATTATCAATTGCCTTACACAATTACTACCACCCTCACACCACGCCAGTGCCAGTTTTCACGGAACCTCCAAACAGCTTTCCAACCACACGAGCTGCGACCAACCTGAGATGTGGCAACCGAAAAGACTACAAACTTGATCTTGCTAATAATATATTAATCATGAGTGTGGTTGTATAACTAAGGACTTCATTAATATGATCCGTCCGTAAAGGGTAATCGTGTCTCCTACATTCATTAATACAAATACCTTGGCTTCGTTCATCAGTCATCATCATCATTTCGGGCATCTGCCTCCTGCTGCTTAAAGAAGCCCTTTCTCATCTTTGTAAATTTTTGTTGATCTTTTGCAATTTGTTTCCAATTTTTGGCATATTTTTTATAATCATTTCGCTTCTGGTCGTCTTTTATCAAATGAAGTTCAAACGTAATTTCTTCTGGCTTTGAATATCTGTCACATGGCCGGCTCAGCTCAATTTAGGTTTCTGATAGCTTCCAATACATCCTGAAGTTTGGTTTGGTCACGTATCTGATTTTTTCTTTAAGTTATCTCCATCACAATGCGTTCATTGGCTCGTTGTGTCGTCCTAAGTCATTATCGAAATATAACTGATGAGGATCAGAGTACTTTTTTTAAAAAAAGCTACCATTCTTTTTTAAGCGCAAAATCGTTTCCAGGACGCCTGAATGTCGTTTCTAGCCAACTTGACCAACCATAGAGTTAATCGTGAGTCTTTCGTAACTAGAAGTGCGAAAATAAAAAAAAATTATCCTGTTACCAACTTCCCAAAAGTTCCATGGAGTCTTTCAAAACTGTGAAACTCTTCCTAACACTCCAATATACATATTGAGAGCCAAATTTGAAAAAAACATTCTCTCAATACAAATCCGGGGCCTAATTGGCCAATTAACAACTTTCCTAATACCAAGTCAAAAATCACCGGCGTAATTTTGATCCAATTAAACACCATAAGGGAAGATTCTTTTTAATTTAAAGCGAAAACCAACAAGGGAATCATAGGCGAAAGTTGATAAAAAGTGAGCTGTAAAGAAAGGGAACTCAAGAGATTAGTGGAAGGAGAGGGGGTGGGGGTAAGGTATAATATGTCCGATGTCAGCTGCATCATGCTGTCTATAAGCTTTAAGAGTAAAACAAAATTTCTTAAGTGTAATTTGGAGAATCTTACTCTTTTTTTTAACTTCTGTACATACACCAAACCATGTTGTATTTTAAAGTTTTGGGGATGAAAACTGATACCCGCCCTAGCAATGTGGTTGAGTTGTCAACAAGATTTGGGTTTAATGCAAGTATCTGATCCACATCCCTACAATAAAAAGTCGTTATAAGGAATTGCTTATTTTGATGAGTGACTTTATCCAAGAGCAAATTATTACAGCCACTCAAGCTCTAAGGGCACAGCCAGGGGTTGGTTGGTTGAGTATCACATGATCTCCCCCTCCCCTCCCCCCCGCCTCCTTAGGAGAGCCGCAAGGATGGCTTGTGTCTTGATAGAAAAGGTCCGTGTGTTCAAAGAATTTGCTTCGTTTTATCAAAGGTTTATTCGATTGCAATTGATGGGTTTGAATGAACGTCCACCTTTTACTAAAAGTAGAGATTAAATAATAAATGGTTGATTTAAAGAGAGTAAGATAATTGGAATGAACTCCGGAAGATATCCGTTGTAAAGAGCTGAAGAGTTCCAGGTTGTATCTTACCAATGAGTCACCCGAGAGATTAGTGTGGCAAGTACGGCTTGGTTGTGATTCTCGAGCGGCTTAGGTTTTCTGCCAGCGTTGCTTTGTGTCCAGAGGGCAAATCTGACGAGGGCGTGATCAGTGAGCTGCGGATAAACATGAAGCTGTTGTAAGGCTTGGCTGAGACGGTGCGTGGTTGAAAAGAGCCTCTCTAAACGAATGGAAAGGGAGGGAGGGCATGGAAGAAAAGGTGCTTTAAGTTGTGAGATTACGCGGAGAGGGACCCTTTTCTGGAGTGGAGATAAACCATCTCTTTTAACATCTCAAAAGCGGAAGAAGCAGCGATGCTCTCCTAAGCGATGCAACAAGGCCAGTTACTTGGTGCTGTTAGTTGCCTTTATTTGAGGGGAACTCTAGTCAAGAGTCATAAGTCATGGGCAGTTAATCCATTTTATTGTAATGAGCGTCATTAATAGACGGAAATAATTATTATATCTCTGCGGGTTGTTTGTTAAATTATATTTTCCACAAAAGTTGATATTTAAGGGATAGAATGCAGCTAACAAGATGGTTTGCCGCTATCAAATTGCTGCTTGCCTACCATCATTCGGGTGTTTGTACTCTCGCTGAGCCTTCCCCTACGATAAACAGGTAATCTTCCGCGTAAACATCTTAATTTAAAAAATATATATATATACCAAGGTAGTTTCTAATAGGTCTTATATAAATTTTGTACCAAACCTTCAAGAGGTTAAACTCATTCTGTCAATTAAGTGTTAGCAATAAATAAACGATTTCAGTTGTACATATTGGACATTGGACATAATAAGTGAGAAATATAGTAGTAGAGGGTTTTAGTAGGAGAAATAGTGGGGAAATAGGGGAAAATATAATAGGAAAGCGAAAAACGAAAGGTAGAATGAAAGACAGATCCCTGGTGAAAGGGTATCACTGGCTTTCTTTGCGTTTTGGTTTTGTTTTTTTTGATAGCATATGACTATACTATCTGATGAATGCGGTGGGCATTCGAGCCTTTGTATTAATACATTGTATCTTTACGTGGCTTTTGGAAGATTTTCATCTTCAATTCTGGGTGTTTTACACCTAGATTTGGATTTTTGATGTTGTTTGTATGTTTTTGGCGATATTTTCGCGCAAAAATTGGGGAAGTGTTATTTAAAACCAAATTAAACAAGTGTTAATTCGGTGGCTAAACTCGTTTGGCTTTGTTCATGTTTTTGTGTTATGACTGGGGGTTATTTAGTATTTAAGTGAACTTAGGGTCGACGTTAAAGTCATTCGGTAGTCTACTGCTTTTGAAACTAATTGATCGTCTTAAGTTAGGTAAAATGTCGAAGTCGATGTGCTCCAGTACAAACTCGGGGGGGAGGTGCCGGTGCACCTTGTCCCATATTTTGGTTGCTCTTAGGTGAAGCTCCACGTTTATGGGGGTCATCCCCAGTTCACCATGGAGTTCACTCTGCCTTCTCCCTTCCATCCTTCGGGCTCCCGTAATGATATATATCGCCTTATTCTGGACTCTTTGCAGTTTAAGGACTTGGGTCTTGGAAACTACATTTATAGGGATCGGGGGGTACAGGAGTTTTGATCGAATGCACGCATTGTAGATCTTTAGTTTGTTGGAGGTACTCAGGTTTACGAATCTGAAAAATTCGCCCAAGTCCCTCCGTGCATTCTGTGTAGTTCTCGCTACATGGCTCCTATACCCACCGGTCGTAATTTGTAGTCCCAGAACCGTGCCCCCCGTGCGGTATGGGATGCGTGCACCCCCCACACGGATGTCTGCCAGAGTCCTTCGGAATAATGGAATTACACGGAACTTTTGGGCATTAGTGGATATCTTCCATCTTCTCTCGAAGGAGTTGATGTTTTCGATTTCCACTGCCGTACTTCGTGCCATGAAATTCGCATTCCGATAAGGCCCCGTACATATCATCGTTATATCATCCGCAAATTGGACGTATAAGGAACCCTCAGTCAAGGGTTGGGGAAGGTCTATAGTGTAGATGTTATAGAGCAGGGGAGAGATGCACCCGCCTTGGGGCACCCCCGCCTCGAGTTCGAACTCAGGGCCGCTGTAGTCTTTAATACTTAAAAACGCTCTCCTCTCCATCACATAGTCACAAAGAATCCTTTCAAGTATGGGATTGAGGCCTAGTTGAAGGATCTTATATTGTAGGCCTCTCCTCCATACCTTGTCAAAGGCCTTTTTGACATCGCGTAGCACCAGATTTGCATGGCGTTTCTCTGATTTTACTTTTGCCAACTTCTCGGTAATTACGGCTAGCGCCGTGTCTGTTCCTCGCTTCGCACGGAAGCCATGTTGTTGGATGTTATGAGAGTTATTTCTCTCGAGGAACATGTTTACCCTGTTGGCCAATATCTTCTCCAAGACTTTCCCTGAAAATTCTAGGAGAGATATGGGCCTGAAGTTAGCTGGACTGTCCGGTGGTTTACCGGCTTTTGGAATGAATATCATTTTCGCAACCTTCCAGTGGTCAGGGAAGTATCCCACGTTTAGGCATGCGTTCATGATATTCATGAGCCCCAGTAAGATATTGGGCGGGGCTCGAATAAAATTCTCCTTTGTCAGTCCTGTACGCCCCGGTGCTCGCTGTCGGAAGGATTTTAAGGTCATAGAGAGTTCCTCGGCAGTAATTCTACCGCCGAGTCCCTCCATTTCCCTGTTCTGTGATACGCAATGATGAGGATGCGTTCTATGTATTTGGTCATTCAGGTCGTTAATAATTTCGTTTTCGAAGTCCAAATCGAAGTCATCATTCTCTTCCGGGGAAATCTTAAAGATAGATGCCCAAAAGAGTCTGAATTCCTCTTCGATTCTTTCTACGTCAGAAATTTCAGTGTCGTCACGTATAGGTTTAACGGTACATAACTTCTTTCAAACGTTTACTTAATCTTACAAATGTACAATAAGCTAAGATATCTAACAGCTGACTGTATAATATGTGTAACAGCTTATGTGAGCCAATCATCTCCACTTTATATGCCAATTTTCCCATATTATGAGTGCAACAGCCAGAGTTTGAGGTCGATGATGTTATTTGAATAGCCATTACGGAGTATGCTATTCAAACTAGTTTGGCATGATTTTCATTTTTACATTGCTTTTTATTTACCAAGAATATTAGAAGTGAGATGTATAAACTCTAACCTTCCTCTACCAACTCACTCCCTAAGCTGATCATCTTATCAATTTTTATCTCCTTGTAATTGGACATTGGACAAAATAAGAGATAAAGTATAGGTAGAATTAGAGAGAGAATAGTAAGAGAGTAAAGTGGTTAAAGGGTGAGTTTAAAGAATAGATGATGTGTAGGAGACAGAATAAAAAGATCCCTGGTGAAAGGGTAGCTCTGTCAATGTGTAGCTTTGTGTGTTTTTTGTGGTTGTTTTGTATTGTTTGATAAACTATAAATTATAAATCCATAGTTTATATAATTAAATTAAACATGGTTAATTTAATTATTATTTCGATCCTATTGATCGATTAATTGATTGATCTTAGGCATTCAAGCCTTTATTTTTGGCGGGGGTTTTATTCCCGCTGTGACTTTTGAAAAAAAATTTGAGAAGTTTTTCGTTATCATTTTGAATGGATTTAAAAGTGAATGTGAATTTACTTTAGCTTGCGTTTTGAAAGTGGTTTTTAATTGAATTTGAATATGCTAAAGCAACCTGCGCATTACTTTGTATGTTTGTCAGTTCTGTCAGGTGTATTTCGGTATCACGTCATTGTCTGTCTGTAGCTTGCTACTTTTGAAAGGTCTTATTTGTCGGTCTACTTCGATTTCTAAGTGGGTACGAAAGAATTCAGGGGTCAAGCGGGCGCCAATGGCTTGCCATATCCTCTTAGCTCTCTCGTGGAGCGCCACGTTGATCGGAGATAATCCAACCGAGTCGTGGAGCTCCCTCTGTCGTTTACGTTCTCTTCTTCGGGTGTTTGTAATAAGTAAAACCGCTTTGTTCTGGATGACTTGTAGTTTCGCAATGTGGGTCTTGGCGCTCGCGTTCAGCGGCACCGGGGGGTACAAGAGTCTCGAGCGAATGCACGCATTGAATATCGTGAGTTTATTTGAGCGAGTTAGGTTGATAAACCTATAAAACTCCCTCAAATCTCTCTTGCTATTCGCGACTGTCCGCCCGATATGACTCTTGTATCCCCCTTTCGTGATTTTGAGCCCCAGAACCGTCCCTTCCGAGCAGTAGGGGATTCTCTCCCCCTCTACCCGTATATCGTTGAAGGTCTTGTGAAACATGAGAATTATTTTGAATTTTAGGGCATTGGTTGATATCTTCCGTTTCCTCTCGTAAGAGTTGATGTTAGATATCTTCCTAGCCATTTTTCTCGCCATAAATTCCCTGTGAACGTAAGCGGCTGTACAAATTTGTGATATATCGTCAGCGAACTGGACGTATATCGTACCTTCTGATAGAGGTTGTGGCAGGTCACGTGTATAGATGTTGTATAACAGGGGACTGAGACAGCCCCCTTGCGGGACCCCAGATTCGAGCTCGAACTCGGGGCCTTTGTGTTCTTTGATCTGTATATACGCTCTCCTCTCCATTATGTAATCGCATAGAATCCTTTCGAGAATGGGGTCGAGGCATACTTGCAGGATCTTAAATTGCAAGCCTCTCTTCCAAACCTTGTCAAATGCTTTTTTAACATCGCGGAGCACCAGGTCGGCATGCCTTTTGCTTGCCTTGATGTTTGAAAGTTTTTCCGTAATAAAGTTTTTTGTTTTTTTGTTTTTTTTTACAGAACCCATCTGGCAACTGCCCACTTGGGCATAAGTCACCGAAAAACACGACAGCCTAGAACTAGGCTACTTTAAAATAAAAATATGAAAACGTAACAATGATATAAATTCGAAAAACTTAACAACCAGGAAGCAATCTCCGGCAGCTGGGGGAGGTCCCCCTCACCCCAGGGCAGGAGAGTGAAACTTACAAAACAACAACAGATAAACAACAAAAAGAACCTTAAATAAAGGGGAAGAAGCCCGGGTTTCCCCCAAAAGTCAACAAGTCCAGAAGTCAATGTGCACGAATCCGTACCGAGTACAAGGGACAGGCGGTAGGGACCCCGCCCATCCCAGGTATCGTGCGCGAAGATCACCCAGAATATAACATTCGACAAGAATGTGCCAAACAGTCTGAGGGACGACGCAGTCGGTGCAATAGGGCGCAGGCGAGCGCTCCATCAAATAGCGATGTATCACACGAGTGTGCCCGATTCGGAGACGACAGAAAGCAACCTGAAGCCGCCACGGCATTGGGAGATAGGGCTATGGGAACAGTCGCGGCGCAATGGCACGCAACTTTA
The DNA here is from genome assembly GCA_963969495.1 of Ceratothoa steindachneri. NCBI lineage: Eukaryota > Metazoa > Arthropoda > Malacostraca > Isopoda > Cymothoidae > Ceratothoa > Ceratothoa steindachneri. The sequence goes on from OZ018339.1 coordinate 2,090,080, forward strand.
AGTTCCTTTCAAACGTCTCCCATCTTCTTTGCCAATCAGTCCGAAGAGCTGCCCGTATTACTGCCTTGTAGTCGGTGTGAGGAAGAGCGAAACGCTGGTCCGGTCGCAGAGTCCTCGCAGACTCTTTGCGCCATCATCGGCGTGCTCATTCCCCGCAATTCCTACATGTCCAGGAACATAGCAGAAGATAATCTCGACATCTGCCCGGCTCGCCAAAACCATGGCTTCACGGATATCGCGAACCAGGGTATTCTGAGATTGCAATGCCCCGAAAGCACTCAGGGTGCTTTGTGAGTCGCTATAGATCACAATCCGGTCTCCGAACCGGGCACGTCACGTAATCTCCCGTATTTAGTGGTGTATTGCCACCAGCTTGGCCGTGAAGACAGACGCAACGCCTGGTAGAGCCCCCCTGACTTCAAACAGAGGGGATACGGCGTGGAAGCCGACCCCCTCTTGGGACTTGGAGCCATCTGTTTACACTAGCACGGTTCCAACGTGACACGATGTGTGCTCCAAAAAGGTCGAACGCAATACTCCCGGCGTAGTACAAGCTTTGGAAGCAGAGGCATAGCGAAAAATAGCCAAATGTGGTACCCTCTAGGGTGGCGTCCTGGGCAAAACCAAGGGCTCCACCGGCCCGAGAGCTATATCTACCTCTCGAAGGAGTTTCCTGTCCCTAAGCCCCACGGGCTAAGGGTATGACTAGCGTCTCTCGGTGGCACAGGTTCCATCGAGATTAGCTGCGGAAGCAGTGGGAGCTGTTGGCGACTGAGGGAGGCACCGGGCTCGCGTGTACAGGCAGATGATGCACTGCACGTGGCGCAGAGTGAGTGGCATCTCCCCAGCATCGACCAACAGGCTCTCAATGGGGGAAGTGCGGAAGGCACCGGTCGCAAGGCGAAGGCCGGTGTGGTGGATCGAATCCACCTTCCGCAGTAAACGCTCGGCTGCGGATGCATAAAACTCTCATCCGAAGTCGAGCTTCGAACGAACAAAGGATCGATAAAAAAGTAGGGAAGTAGCCCTATCAGCGAAACAAGCGTTGAACGTCACGTAACGAAGAATGTCCATGGCGCGGGTACAAGAGACCCTGAGGCTGCGAATATGAGTCTCCCAGGTGAGGCGTCGGTCGAATACAAGACCAAGGAAACGGTGAGACTCAACCACATCCAGGCGCACCCCATTAAGAAACAAATCTGGGTCGGGGTGAAGCCGTGGATGGCGGCAGAAGTGCACCACCTTAGTCTTAGCCAAAGAAAACCAAAACCTGTGCGCTTCGGCATAACGAGAGAAGCTGCACAATGCCTGTTGGAGTCGACGCTCCAGAATTGGCATCTGGGCCGCGCCAAAATAGATCGAATAGTCGTCCACGTAGAGCGTAGCGAGAACATCTTCCGGCAGCACCTAGGTGATGCCGTTGATGCTCAGGGAAAAGAGTGTGACACTGAGGACACTTCCCTGCGGGACACCCTCTTCCTGCTCCTTTGGGCCGGAGAGGGCTTCCCCCAGCCGTACGCGGAATCGACGATCTCGCAAAAAATCAGATATAAACATTGGGAGACGTCCCCTCGCCCCCATCGTGTGGAGAGTCTCCATGATACCGTATCGCCATGCGGTATCATAGGCCTTTTCCAGATCGAAAAACACCGTGGCGTAGTGCTGTCTACGAAGGAAAGCCTCGCAGACGGCATTTTCCAGTCGGAGCAGAGCATCCGACGTGGAGTGGAACTTGCGGAAGCCGCACTATGCGGAAGACTGATGGCCTCCGCTGTCTAGGAAAAAGGCTAATCTAACAATTACCAATTTCTCCATCAACTTGCACACGCAAGAGGTTAGAGAGATTGGGCGGAAACCGGTCGGAGTAGAGTGATCTCTCCCCGGTTTGCGAAAGGCGAGCACAGTAGCGATTCGCCTGGAGTCTGGGAGAAGACCTTCCACCCAGATCCTGTTGAACACATCTAACATAAAAGCCATGCCTCGCTCACCCAGGTGTCGAAGCATGGCGTACGGGACATCGTCCGGACCATGGGCGGTGTCCGCGAACGAAGCGAAAGCGGAACGCAACTCACTCACAGTAAACTCGTCGTTGAAGGGTTCTCCGCCTCTGGAGGTAAAGTCCAGCCGGCGGCCTTCCGCGACATCACGGCTAGAGAATGCGGAAAAAGCAGTCGCTGAGGATTCCGCCACGGACGCGGGGTCCGAGATTGCGGTCCCATTCTCCTGGAGAACGGGAGTGGGGTCCTGCGAGAACTTGCCCCAAATCCTTTTGACTCGCTTCCACACCTCAGCTAAAGGGGTTTTCCAGTTAAGTGAAGACACGCATGCCCGCCAAGAAGAGCGGCGGGCGTGCTTCGAAATATACCGGAACCTAGCCCTAGCCCGACGAAATTCAGCGACAGTGAAATCGTTCGGGCGGCGCTTATAGCGCATGTAGGCATAACGCTTCTGTTTGAGGGCCGTCTCACACTCGGCCGACCACCATGGGAGTGGTCGGCGTGCAAAACGGCCAGACGTCCTAGGAATAGTAGTCAGGCCCACGGCGATGAGCTTGCCGGAGAAGAACTCAACGGCCTCATCTACCGACCTAAACTCCTCGACTGAGATAGAGAATTTAGTAATTTCCTGAAATGCAGGCCACCGCGCCCGCGCCAAGCACCACCGAGGTGGTCTCTCAGGCGGCAGTTGCCCTGAAAATGATATTTGAATGGGAAAGTGATCATTACCATGGAGGTCATCGACCACCCCCCAATCAAAATCAGGCTGTGCATCCGAAGAGCACAATGATAGGTCAAGGAAGAAAATGAAGCGGTTCTCGGACAGTGATGCGTAAACTCATCCACGTTTAGGACACCCATCTCAAGCTCTTTGATCAGATCGGCAAGGACTTGTCCCCTGGGATTTATGGAGTAATCTCCCCAGAGAGGATGCCTGCCGTTCAGATCTCAAAGTAATTTTTTTTTTATTTAAGGGACTATCTGGCGACTGCCGACATAGGCATAAGTCGCCGTAAACAAACAGCCTAGTCCTAGGCTATTTTAAAAAATTCAACAGGAAACAACAATAAAAAGAAATAACAATAACAATAACAAAACAATAACAAAAACAATAACAAAAACAGCAATTAAACCTAGTCAAATGAAAACGAAAAGGCCGGCCTCCCCCAAAAGGTCAACAAGTCTACCAGTCAATGTGCACGCACTTATCCCAAGCACAAGGGACAGGTGCTAGCGACCCCGCCCATCCCGGTACCGGGACAGGTATCGTGCGCGAAGATCACCCAGACTGAGACATTCGACAAGAATGTGCCGAACAGTCTGGGGGACTACGCAGTCGTTGCAATAGGGCGCAGGCGAGCGCTCCATCAAATAGCGATGCCTCACACGAGTGTGTTCGATTCGGAGACGACAAAAAGGAACCTGAAGCCGCCGCGGCATTAAAGGATAGGTCCATGGGAACAGTCGCGGCGCAATGGCACGCAACTTTAAGTTCCCTTCGACTGTCTCCTATCTTCTTTGCCAAGCAGTCCGAAGAGCTGCCCGTATTTCTGCCATGTAGTCGGTGTGAGGAAGAGCGAAACGCTGGTCCGGTCGCAGAGTCCTCGCGGACTCTTTGGCGCCCTCATCGGCGTGCTCATTTCCTTCAATTCCTACATGTCCAGGAATCCAGCAGAAGATAATCTCGACATCCACCCGGCTCGCCAAAACCGTGGCTTCACGAAAATGGCAAACCAGGGGATGCGGAGATTCCAATGCCCCGAGAGCACTCAGAGCACTTTGTGAGTCGCTATAGATCACATCCGGTCTCCGAACAGGGCACGTCGCGTAATCTACCGTACCGAGTGGTGTATTGCCACCAGCTTGGCCGTGAAGACAGACGCAGCGCCTGGTAGAGCCCCCCTGACTTCAAACAGAGGGGATACGGCGTGGAAGCCGACCCCCTCTTGGGACTTGGAGCCATCCGTATACACTGGCACGGTTCCAGCGTGACAAGAGGTGTGCTCCTAAAAAGGTCGAACGCAATACTCCCGGCGCAGTACAAGCTTTGGGAGCAGAGGCGTGGCGACAAACAGCCAAATGTGGTACCCTCCAGGGTGGCGTCCTGGGCAGAACCAGAAGCGCCACCGGTGCGAGAGCTATATCTACCTTTCGAAGGAGTTTCCTGACCCTAAACCCGAAGGGCTTAGGGTAAGACTGGCGTCTATCGGCGGCATAAGCACCATCGAGATCAGCTACGGAAGCAGTGAGAGCTGTTGGCGACTGAGGGAGGCACCGGGCTCGCGCGTACAGGCGGGTGATGCACTGCACGTGGCGCAGAGTGAGTGGCATCTCCCCAGCATCGACCAACAGGCTCTCAATGGGGGAAGTGCGGAAGGCACCGGTCGCAAGGCGAAGGGCGGTGTGGTGGATCGAATCCACCTTCCGCAATAAACGCTCGGCTGCGGATGCATAAAACTCTCGTCTATAGTCGAGCTTCGAACAAACAAAGGATCGATAAAAAAGTAGGGCAGTAGTCCTATCCTCGCCCCAAGTGCTGAACGCCACGGAACGGAGAATGTCCATGACGTGGGTACAGGAGACCCTAAGGCTGCGAATATGAATCTCCCAGGTGAGGCGTCGGTCGAATACAAGACCAAGGAAACGGTGCGACTCAACCACATCCAGGCGCACCCCATTAAGAAACAAATCTGGGTCGGGGTGAAGCCGTGGATGGCGGCAGAAGTACACCACCTTAGTCTTAGCCAAAGAAAACCAAAACCTGTGCGCTTCGGCATAACGAGAGAAGCTGCACAATGCCTGTTGGAGTCGACGCTCCAGAATTGGCATCTGGGCCGCGCCAAAAGAGATCGAATAGTCGTCCACGTAGAGCGTAGCGAGAACATCTTCCGGCAGCACCTAGGTGATGCCGTTGATGCTCAGGGCAAAGAGTGTGACACTGAGGACACTTCCCTGCAGGACACCTTCTTCTTGCTCTTTTGGGCCGGAGAGAGCTTCCCCACCCGTACGCGGAATCGACTATCTCGCAAAAATTCAGATATAAACATTGGGAGGCGTCCCCTCACGCTCATCGTGTGGAGAGTCTCCATGATACCGTATCGCCATGCGGTATCATAGGCCTTTTCCAGATCGAAAAACACCGGGGCGTAGTGCTGTCTACGAAGAAAAGCCTCGCAGACGGCATTTTCCAGTCGGAGCAGAGCATCCGACGTGGAGTGGAACTTGCGGAAGCCGCACTGTGCAGAAGGCAGATGGCCTCCGCTGTCCAGGAAATAGGCTAATCTAACATTTACCAATTTACCAAGAGGTTAGAGAGATTGGGTGGAAACCGGTCGAAGTAGAGTGATCTCTCGCCGGGTTGCGAAAGGCGAGCACAGTAGCGATTCGCCAGGAGTCTAAGAGAAGACCTTCTACCCAGATCCTGTTCAACAGATCTAACAGAAAGGCCATGCCTCACTCACCCAGGTGTCGAAGCATGGCGTACGGGACATCGTCCGGACCATGGGCGGAGTCCGCGCACGAAGCAAGAGCGGAATGCAACTCACTCACAGTAAACTCGTCGTTGAAGGGTTCTTCGCCCCTGGAGGTAAAGTCCAGCCAGCGGCCTTCCGCGACTTCACGACATGCATTGAATGCTGGCCGAGCAGTATAACGGCTATAGAATGCGGAAAAAGCGGTCGCTAAGGATTCCGCCACGGACCCGGGGTTCGAGATTGCGGTCCCATTCTCCTCGAGAACGGGAGGGGGGTCCTGCGAGAACTTGCCCCAAATCCTTTTGAATCGCTTCCACACCTTAGCTAAAGGGGTTTCACGTTAAGTGAAGACACGCATGCCTGCCAAGAAAAGCGGCGGGCGTGCTTCGAAATATCCCGGAACCTAGCCCTAGCCCGACGAAATTCAGCGACAGTGAAATCGTTCGGGCAGGACTTATAGCGCATATGGGCATAACGCTTCTGTTTGAAGTCAGTCTCACACTCGGCCGACCACCATGGGAGTGGTCGGCGTGTAAAACGGCCAGACGTCCTAGGAATAGTAGTCAGGCCCACGGTGATGAAGTTGCTGGAGACGAACTCAACGGCGTTATCTACCGACCTAAACTCCTCGACTGAGATAGAGAATTCATTTCCTTAAATGCAGGCCACCGCGCACGCACCAAGCACCACCGAGGTGGTCTCTCAGGCGAAAGTGGCCCCGAAAATGATATTTGAATGGAAAAGTGAGCACTACCATGGAGGTTATCGACCACCCCCCAATCAAAGTCAGGCTGTGCCTTCGAAGAGCACAAAGATAGGTCAAGGCAAGAAAATGAAGCGGTTCTTGGACAGTGATGCGTAAACTCATCCACGTTTAGGACACCCATCTTAAGCTCTTCGATCAGATCGGCAAGGACTTGTCATTTGGGATTTATAGAGTAATCTCCCCAGAGAGGATGCCTGCCGTTTAAATCTCCAAGCAAGAGATAGGGCCTCGGCAACCGTGCCCTGACGCGGCGGAAGTCCCCCGCGTCGAAGTCAGCTGACGGTGGAATGTACACAGAAATTATAGTATACCTCCTATCCAGGTGCAGCTGGACAGCTACTGCCTGAAAGGAGGTATATAAAGAAAAAGGAAGAACGGAGACATCATGCCGGGTGTAAACCGCGCATCCCCCAGCCTGGCCATCCCGCGGTGGTGGGGTTGCAAGAGCGTTATACCCCGGGAGGGCGGGCAGGGGGCACGCGCCTAGCATGGTCTCCTGCAAAAAAAAAGCTAACGGGGAACGGGACGAGACGAGCCCTTGCAGCTCCTCCCAGTTGGCCCGGAGTCCACGGCAATTCCATTGAAGGAATATGCTTTCCAGGACTAGCTCGGAGGAGACGCGGAGGCCCTACTCGAACTGAAGACCCTCATGGGAATGGCAATACGCTTCCCGGGGGCAGAACCCTGGGCGCTATTGGCCGGACAAAGCGCTCAAGGCACTGTCGCCTTCGAGGACTTATTGGGGGAGGTTGGGCTCGCCATTCGAGTCTTTTCCTCCCTCCGCCTCGAAACCTTAGGCGGGCGTTGCGGCTTCGGAGGCGGGGGGGCCCTCTTTTCGAGGAACCACCGTCTCCGAGCCACTCGCTCCACCTCGGGGCGTGGGCGAAGGAGCCGAAGCTCCTTTGTTGCTGTCCTCCTTTCGGGGGACAGCTTTAGGAACCCCCGAAGATGGCCTAGCGACCATCTTCAGGGGTGTTGCCTCCTGTGAGTCTAACGAATCGGTGGAGGCGCGTGGTCGTTTTGCTTTGCGGGAAACCGTCACGCTGGGGGAAGAGGGGGGAGCCTTGGGTTTAGCTGGGGCTGGGTATGAACCCTTTCTGCCGCCAGCTTTACCAGGGGATCGCTTTGGTTGGGTAGAGCCCGCAAAAGGGCTACGAATGGGCACGGAAACAACTGTGCTCATTGACCTGGATGGGCCAGGAGCAGAGGGTGCCTTTCTAACTATTGAGGCATATGACGTCCCAGGCAGAGCTAGGCGCGCCAGGACCAAGTCCTTAGCCTCGCGGAATGATAGTCGATCCTGGGCCTGAACGGCCAGGATTTCTTTCTCAAGGAGATATGCACCACATTACTTCGAAGAAGCAGGGTCCGGCTCTCCGCAATTGACACACTTGGCCACACACGATTTGGACTTATCGTGTGCGACCTTGGAGCAATTTACACAGACTTCGGGTGACCCCGACTTTGCACGTCTACATGAGCGATTCGTATGGCCGAAGCGGTGACAGTAATAGCACCGCCAGGGCAGTGGCACGAATGCCTTCACGCGGTAGCGGTACTAACCGGCACGCACTGACTCAGGGAGCTTGTCACAGTCGAACGTGACGAAGAGTGTAGGGGTGGGTCTCGAGGCCCCTCCCTGTTTACTCATCACACGTTCGACCTTGACCGCCCCATGGTTGGCCAGCTCTAGGATGATGTCCTCAATGGAGTAGTCAACGAGTTCCCTCGCATAAACTACTCCTTTCACAAAGTTCATAATAGAGTGTGGCGCACACTCACCGGGGTGCCTTGAAGTGTCCGAAGAGCACTTATCTTGCCACCTCGGCGGGGTTCGCCGCATTCGCCAGAAGGCTCCCGTCTGAGAAACGGGTCACCTTTGGCTCTCTACCAATTGCACTAGCTAATCCTCTCCTCTGATGGATCATGTTCCCCTTGGACAACATGCTGCCATCAGTGGAGCGAATAACGAGGAAGCGCTTGAAGCCAGCGGGCTCGAAAACGCCAGGTAACCTCTGAATCAGGGGCCCCGATGTCTTTGAGGCTCCGCTCAGTGCACTTTTGGTCTTAGTCAGGGTCTCCGCACACGGGGGGGTAGAGGGGCCGGATGTGCCGATCTTGGCTTGGTCGCCTACCAAAGTGGCAGCAGACCCATCCGTCTCCACAGCCCCCGCGGATGGAGAGGAGCCCCGAGTCTTCTTTGTCTTTCTTGTCTTTTTATTCTTCTTTTTAGGAGAGGATGGCAGGGAATGAACCCGCTTCTCACCTCCACCGGCAGAAGCCTTCATGCCAGATGGACCGGACTCAGCCAGGTCCCTCTCCGAAATGGAGAAGGTCCTGGTAGTCGTAGGGGTACCTGTCGGAGGAGATCCCTCCCCTCCTTGTACTGCCTGAGAATCCCCAGCCGTTTGAGGAGAACCCTGCATAGGGGCGGATTCGGGTTCGGTGCTTGGCACCGAGCCTGGATTCCCCCCCATGGAAGGCCCTACCGTCTGAGGCTGGTTTTCCTCAAGGACAATGTCTATCACAGGAGGGGCCTCTAGTTCGCCATCCCCTCCCAGGATATCGCAGGTGCCCTTGGCAGCGTCATGAGTCTTTAGTGGGGATGCACAGGCCTCGACCCCGGCAAGGTTTAGTATTCTTGCCAGCAGGTCTTTTGAGGGAAGTGACCGAAGGGGCCTGGCTTCCCTCTCCCCCCTAAGGGGGTTTGCCCTACCAAGCCGCTTACAAGAGGGGCGGTCGGCAATGGGCTGCAAGTTCGCTTTCTTGGCAGTCCCCTTAAAAATCAAAGGAGGGACTGCCGCTGGAGATAGGGAGGTGCCCGAAAGCACCTCCAGAGAAGGGGGTGAGGGGAAGTCCCCTACACACGAAGGCGTAGGAGAGAAGTAAGCCTCCTCTCTGGTTAAAGAAGTATGGAGGGTGCCCTGCGCAAGCACAATGGGGTGGGGACCTCTATTTTCTCGGTGGAGCTGCCCAAGGGCCGCTCCGTTGATGTTCTTGCGGAAGCTGGGGGTTGTTTTTTTTATTTTCATCATTTGTGCTACGGGACGCAATGGCTCATCACCTCTTGCAGTTGCCTACACTGCAAGAGGTGATTACAGGCCTGGCAGAGCCAGGCGCCTCCATTTGGGACCACCCCTCCAGCCTGATGGCCTGGCAGTCCATCGGCATGGCGGCTCCACCTTGAACACGGCGTAAAAATGGATATAATGTAAAGAGGAGAGAAAAAGGGATGTGAGGAAGGTATGTGTGGGGATGAAGCAGGTTGTTAAAAAAAACCCATCCCGAACCGGAGCTCAGGGGTTAGGGAACATTGTCCCCTCCCCCCTCAGACCTGATCCGGGGCGGCTGGCTTGAGAAGAAGGTCAGCAGCAACCCTGTGAAATTAGAGGCTGACCATTGAAAGTTGTGGGAGAGGTTGTATGAAGAGCGAGGAAACGAGTGTTTTGAAGGAAGGAAGAGAGGCTAAGCTGGGGCCGGACGGGGTGCTGAGTCCCGTCAGCACGGCGGCCAGGATGGCAAATCGCTGTGCCCCTTACGGGGGACTGCCGCTGGAAAAAGGGAGGCGCCCGAAAGCACCTCCAGAGAAGGGGGTGAGGGGGAGTCCCCTGCACCCATAGGCGAAGGAGAGGAGTATTCCTCATCTCCGGTTAGAGAAATATGGAGGGTCCCCTGCGCAAGCACAGGGGGGGGACCTCCATTTTTTTGCTGGAGCTGCCCAAAGGTGGCTCCGTCGCTGTTTCAGGGGAGGTTGAGGGTTGGGTTTTTTTTTGTTGTACATACATGGGCATGGTGACCCTCTTTTTCATACGGGGACGCAATAGCACATCACCTCTCGCAGTAGCCCACACTGCGAGAGGTGCTTACAAGCCCCGCAGAGCCAGGCGCCGCCATTTCGGACCACCCCTCCCGCCTGGTGGCCTGGCAGTCCATCGGCATGGCGGCTCCACCTTAGACACGGCGTAAAACAAATAGAATGTGAAGAGGAGTGGAAAAGGGATGTGAGGAAGGTATGGGTGGGGATGAAGCAGGCTGTTAAAAACCAACCTCCCCAGGCAGGAGCTCAGGGGTTCGGGAACATTGGCCCCTCATCCCTCAGCCCCGATCCAGGACGGTTGGCCGAGGAGATTGTCAGCATCTACCCTGTGAAATTAGAGGCTGACCATAGAAAGTTGTGGGAGAGGATGTATGAAAAGAGAGGAAACAAGTGTTTTGAAGGAAGGGAGAGAGGCTAAGCTGAGGCCGGACGGGGTGCGGAGTCCCGTCAGCACGGCGGCCAGCAAGGCAAATCGCCGCGCCCCTTACGGGGTATTAGAAGAGGATTACGAGATGTTACAACAACTAAAAATAAAACGACATTATCAATTAATGCATTGCTATTTTAGCGATATCTCTCTCTCTCTCTCTCTCTCTCTCTCTCTCTCTCTCTCTCTCTATATATATATATATATATATATATATATATATATATATATATATATATATATATATATATATATATATATATATATATATATATATATATATATATACATATATATATATATATATATATATATATATATATATATATATATATATATATATATATATATATATATATATATATATATATATATATATATATATATATATATATATATATATATATATATATATATATATATATATATATATATATATATATAGGGTGGCCACTTTGGACCGTATTTGAGAAGTAATATCTTAATAACCATTGGAGCTAGGAACATCAAATCAATACAAATGGAAGATGAATCATTTATTTATAAATAATTATTCCTTGCAAAAATCGTCTTAGAGATACTTAATTAGTCAATTAGCTTTTAAAATAATAATGTAAAACACATGTTTTTTAATATTTGAATGATCTGCTAAGAAACGGAAAGAAAGAACAAAATTTGTAGAGCAACGGCAACATTGAACCGTTCATTAAAATTTAAATTTAGATTAAAACTTTGAACTTTTTTAAAGATTGCAATTTAGAAAATAAAAAAAAACAAGCATGTCTTTTACATTATTAGGACGTTGGTGAAACAAGAATTTATATCGCTAAATCAATCCACAGAGATCACAAACTCTTAGCCCACTTAAAAGAGTAATGGGGCAGGGGGACAGAGGGGGTGCTTGGAGTGAAGGGAAATGCTAATGACAGCCAACAATACGCAATGAGGCCATATTACAACCCTTGGCAAGTAGTGGCCTGGAACTGTCGGCTGGGAGAGGGATACTCATTTTTTTTTTTCTTTAATTAACGTCATGTTGCAATTAATTAAAGAACAAGTGATCCCCTGCCTTGGAATACCTTCAGTCATTAACACATTCGTGCTCACCATTCATTCAGGCTCGGTTACTCCCTCATTTGGACAGCTCATTTAGCATGTGAGGGACAACTAGGGCAAATTTTCATAATACTAGTACGTATAAGTAATATAATAGTAGTCAGTATATATCACAAAAGGATACCGCCAGCTTCTTATATCCCTTTTTAAGCCGCCCTAGTTAACACCAGAGAAGATCAATTTTCAGTTAGCCATTTCTAGTGACCCCCTAAAAAGGTCATTCAAAATCGCAACCTACACTTAAGATCTCTGGTATGTTTGAAGAATAAACGGGGAATTAAACATAATTTATTGGTTATCTATGCTAAATACTTTTTGACAAATATGGAAAATTATAACAGAAGGTGCGGCAAGTATATAGCAGAAAATGATACTGCCCGCTTTCTATACCCCCCTGCGGAATGCCATAGTTGCCACCAGCGAAAGTCTAGTTTCAGTGTGCCAATTCTAGTGACCCCATAGAAGGTCATTCGAAATAGGAACATTTAAACTTAAGATCTCTTGCTTTTTGAGGAGAAAAAGGGGAATTAAACATAATTTCTTGCGTATCTATGCTAAATACTTTTTTACAAATATGTGAAATTAAAACAGATGGTGCAGTAAGTATATAGCACAAAATGATACCCCTCGCCTCTTATAGACCTTTGGGGAACTCCCTAGTTACCACCAGGGAAGATCAAGTTTCAGTTAGCCATTTCTAGCTTCCATCATGTCTTTTGCTCTGCCTGGCACCCATGCTTCTCTCTGATTTCGGCTCTTGATCTCGTCCTTGAATCAATAATATTTTTGTGAGGTTAAAGAGACATCTTTCGGGTGGAGGACTCACCTCTGTTGACTCCTATTACGCTAATTGACCTTCTTTTTTCTACTGACCCCGTATGAATCGGTCTGAACAAAGAATGAGATTTTAAGTTGGTTTTCTTTATATCCTTTAAATTCCCATTCATGAAAATTCTAAGTATTCCAAAAGACTTGCAGTTCAATTTTGTCCCTTTCCTCGCACCTGACATCTATATTGCAGTTAGTGAACCTTCGAGCTATGCTACGAATCTTCATAAATTCGAGGACAATTTCCTCTCAACTTATTTTCAATGTACAAATTTAAATACTCTAGTAGTTTAGATATTTTATTATATTAATGATAGTATTTTCTTTTTATTTTAAGACTTAGTTATTTGTAGATCATTTTTTCTTTTGCCATATTACCCTTTTCCTCTGTTTTCCCTTGTCGCCTAAGTCGTGGTACTTGATTTTTTCCTCATCATAAATTGAATCTTAAGAAACAATACAAATTTCAACCCGATGCCTTGATATATATTTTAGTCCATATCGTCCCCTTTGAGGCCATATCGATGCAAATTCTACTTAAAGAAATAAATAAATCAATCTTATTTGTAAACTCTGTGTATCAGACGTAAATACACCCCTTCTCCAGACTACCTATCACTTATTTCGACTATAGATAAAAACGCAACGGTCAGACAGGAACTTTACCCTGAATATCCATTAGCGTCGATCGTATTTACTTTCAGACTTTGTTAGAATTTAATAGTTGCAATAGCGTAGTCAAGATCAAGTGAAATTGTTCCTATTTATCTTTCAGAGAACTCATGAGCAATAAATGCAGAAAAGACTTTATGGATGACTTTGGAAACTAATAAGGATGAGAAATGTGCTGAGTACTGAACAACAGTTGATATCAGTAATAATTTATCTTATTAGTACCCAGGTTTTACATCTTTACGATTCATTTTTATTTAAAAGTTTGAACATTTGTAAATTGCAAGATAAATGCATATGAATAATGGTTAAAAATTATTTTAGCGGTGTCATATATTTTGACGTAATAAAAAATATTAATACAGGTTTTATATGGCACTCTTCAGTACTCAAGCTTACGCAGGACGAGGTTCCATCGATTAGGAAAAAGATATGACAGAATTTGTGAGTATTAGAGCGCGCTTGAAAGAGCCAGGCAAGGAAGAGTAGAGTATGGAGTAGGCAGGCCATTCCACAGCTTAGAGGCAAATACATGGCTGGAACGATGGCTTAGAGACGAATGCGAGGAGCAGAAAACAGGTGGGTACTTCCAAAGCGGACTCTTTGTTGCCTGGACACAGACAACAAAGATAGATAAGTTGGAGTTGCAATGTCTATGATTATAAATGTAGACGGAGGACTTTAAATGTCTTTCAAAATTTAATGAGAATACAGTACAATTGAAGGAGCAGGGGTGTGACATTAGAGAACCGTCCTCGAAAAAGGAGAGAGAACTCGTACCACAGAGTTAAAGGAGAAGAATTTTAGTGGTAGGGGCTGCAGTGATAAATGAGTTCCAGTAAACCAAGCGGGAGTTAAGAAAAGCCTAGATGGATATCTTGAAAAACTGTTTTGGTCAAAGTAGTGCCAGATACGACTGCATTTACGGAGAAAGCAGAGAGACGATTGGCTGATATTAGCAACAGGTCATTTGAAATCGAGTCATACGAATATTTGTCTCTGGTTTCTGTTTCAGCAAACACTCCCCGTGGGTTTTATTCGATAGAATAATTAAATGAAATATATGTATTTAAAGAACTTCCTAACCATAAATTCAAGACAACAACAAATTCTGTCGTGTTAGATGCATTGCGTGTGGTTAGTCGACCAATAGAGTTCCGATTTCGGTCGACTTTGCAATGGTGTGCCACATAATCTAGCGGGCTATATGGTTTGATCTCCACGTTAAACTTCAAACCCCTATTCAGAGGGGCTAAGAAATTAGCATCAATCAAATCGTAATAGGCTGTTTACAAACAACAAAATTCTTGTACATATTAAGTATTTGGCCACATATAATCCATCAATCGCCTTATTCATTTCTTCAGATGACTAAATCAAAAAATTTCTTGAAGACTCTTTGAATTTTGGAAATTATTTAAAATCACTAAACTCCATCCTGTAAGGTTGATGTGGTACTAATTTCCACCTTAGTTCAGACAAAATTTTCGTTGTTTGGTGGACAATATGAATAGCTTAAAATTGCCTTGACGCAATAAGGCATGGTTTTGAATCTTTCAGACTCCAATACTAAAGGGAAGTAATATTAGGCCTTGTCTGTTGACCTATTGAGAAGGCAATCAAGATAGAAACAATTTCACTCCTCTCTTCCAAACAGTAATCATGAATCATTTCGTGTGACGATCGACCTATAGATTATTTGTGTATAAATTTTCGTGTAATGAATGATGAGCCGCCTTCGTTTGTAAAATCACTCTAACTACTCTCAGAGGCTTAGCAAGCATTTAGATGTTTCTTTTTTAATATTAACAAACCCATATAAACGACAGAATTTTCTCCACTCTGAAATAAACAATATATAGCGATACCAGAATTTATAGAAGTGCAATTGTCTCTTCTTGATTAATGTAATTGATATTTGTCTACTTATTTTTATGCTCCGACCGATTTCTTGCGACTGTTTCTATCGTCATTAATTTTTATATTAATTTATTGTGATGATTTTTAATTTTTATTTGCTGTTAATATTTGGAAGGAATTAAGCCTTAGTGTTTTATATTAGTACTAGTGTACCCATGCTGTCGTGAATGACAGCATTTTTACGATTAAAATCATTTTACAATTCTACGATAAAATATTAAAACAGCTTATAATAAAAAAAAAAAAAAAACATTCCACACGAAAATATGTCACGAGATACATTGTTTATAAATAAATATATATACGAGTATATATATATATATATATATATATATATATATATATATATATATATATATATATATATATATATATATATATATACATGCCTATATATGGTGACACACCCACAAAGGAAAAATGAAAAAGGATTCCGAGCGCTTTCTTCTTTATTCTTAAATACCTTTTGAATGAAAGAACACGAGCAGGTGAGAGAAAAGGGAGATATAGCTAGAATATAGCATGATTTTTTTGTATTATTATTATTATTGAGGGTTGGGGATGAGTGTTAGTGTGTGTGAGAGTATAGAAAATTTAATTTGCCAGGATACTGGCTGATCTCTTACGTCTGATGTTTCTTTTTTCTTTCTGCTCTTTTAATTGCTTATTGGTTGCTTCTACGTTTTTTGTTCTTTGTCTTCTTTATTATATATGTCAAAATCTTAATTTTGATGCTTAGGGTACCTTTCGGTATTATTACTATTCATTTTAATCTTTCGTTCCATATTTATGTTAGGTTGTTCTAAATTCCTTTAATTTCTGCAGTTATGTCCTTGTTCTTTTTTTTAGGCATTCATGCCTTTGTGATATATTTTGCTTATTGTCGATATATATTTCCGTATTGTATTGCTTTAGTTCGCTATCCGTCGGTATTCAGGTGTAGTATTTTTTTTTATTTTGGTTGTCTCGTTTTCCATTTTGTCTAAATTATCTTGTTTCTGATTATTTCTTTGTTTTGGGTTTTTTTCACTTGCCGTTTGTTTTTTTCTCAAAGTTATTCTCCTTCTTCATAATTTTGACGTTGTTGGGGAAGATCCTTATTTTGTTTTGTTCCAGTAGTCTTTGGATAATTCTTTCATCATCGTCTGTCCTGTAATTCCATTTGCAGGCACCTTTTTTGATACTTTTATATATATATCATTCAATTTAGCACCTTTGGGTAGGGGATAGGCCTCGTTTACGAAAACCTTAGTTTAAAATCTCTTGCTTCGTAGAGACAGCTTTCACCTCTCTCCGATTCGCCTCCCGTGTCGGTTTGTGTGTCCTATTCGGTTTGGTTCTTTTTAATTGGGTGTTTTCTTGTTTTCTTATGGATCTTCTTTCCTTCTTCGTAGGTTTCGATTGCTTTAAACAGTGGAAGGGGGAGGATTAGACTACCCACCTCTGAACCCTAAGTAGTGGATACAAAATCCTGAAACAACTTTATTTGAGATTTTATGTATGTAGTGATAATGGGGTCTAGCATGAACAAACCAGGGGTAAGGTGGAAATTTGGGAACGCGTTAATGGAGATACATTCTGATATATTTCTCGAGATATATTTACTGCATTTTATGACTGTTTTGGCACTGTTTAAGTTAATGCTATGGTTAAGATTGTACATATGTAGAAGTGCAGATTGTTCACTGTGGTACGTACATTGGCTTGATCTAGTTCTTTCCCGGTTTGTCCATAATAACATTTTTGCCAGTTGTTGCAGCCTATCGAATAAACAATGCAAGGTTGAGGGGAAATTCTTTGACAAGGATGCGATAAGTTGTAGTCTCGTACTTAAAAATAACATTTATGTTAAGAGGCCTAACTAAACAAGGTAATTTAATGAAAATATGGTTATAGGGTAAATCTAATAAGTTTTTGACCTGAAACTTAGGGATATTAACATTAGTCTGATAATAGGAACGCTTGGCGGACTTGTAACAATTGTCGATAAAGTACAGAGGGTAGCACAAATTTATCTCTATTTTATAGATTCTATCAACTTCTTTGTCTAGGTATTCTGGTGAGACAATTCTAAGGGCACGCAAAAACATAAAGGAGAATACACTTTGTTTGATGCTATTATGGCGGTTAGAATAAAAATGTATATAAGAGTCTATAGCTGTGGGTTTTTTCATATATATATATATATATATATATATATATATATATATATATATATATATATATATATATATATGTGTGTGTGTGTGTGTGTGTATGTCTGTATTAGGGTGGAGCGATTTTCAACGTTTTTCGAATCTCTTAGATGGGTAGTGTGGAAAAGATCACAATTAGCGAGAAAAATATTGTTAAAACCGTTTTGCTGTACCACCATACTTTTATCCTGCGCATCGAGCTTGAAAATAATAGATTGCATTAAAAATGACCAAAATATAGGTAATACAGTATATATTTATATGCGAGAAAATTAATTGCGCGTAGTACTCATAATAATGATTTATATTGATATTTTATATAAGCAAAAGCTTTGAATTAAATAATTTTATCTTCAGCTGGTGCAAGAAGGAGCGAAATAGGGTTCTTCTTCGTTGGGGTCTGTCTTCCGGCTATGGTCCTTAAGGAGACCCTCTTAGTGAGGGCCTCCATGGTCTTGGCGTTCCTCTTCTTCCTTCTTTCCCTGTAACAAAGTGTAAATAATGTGTATTTTGTATGTGAAAAAAGTTAGGGTGTGCTAAAGGAGGTAAAGGATGGTGTGAGTAGAGCTGGTAACGGATTCAAATTAATGTGAGAAAAACTCCCCCGTCCATTTTTCCTGTTGTTCTCCCGCTCGTATGCTGCCAGTATGATGGATGATAGAGGGATGGGGTGGGTTTCGGGTGGGGACCTCAGAGGGTTGAGCTTGGTGGACTTAATGCATAGCGGCCGAATCAATGACCGCTAAGTTTTTGCCACCCCCTCACGGGTACATACGCCATAACTGCATCTAACTACATAGAGACGGGTGTACTTCCCTCTATGATTCTGGCCGGGTCCCCCGGGCGATGAGGATTTCTCCTCCGTCCGGGACTCGCAGTTATGCCCCAGTATCGAGACAATTTCTGACTTACGCTTCTGCTGTGGGCTAGGCCTCAAACCAGTGTTCACATAAGCCCTTAATTGTGCCAAACCGAGTGGCCGGCATAGTTAAGACGAAATCAATGAATGGCAGACATCCGAGCGGGTTCACACGCAGAGCGATGGACGGGAGCAGTGAGGTGCTTAAGCACTCATTGATTTACGAGGCCTCGACGTAGAAAATGGCTCTCTCTTCTGAAGGATGAAACTGGGGTGACTTTAATACTTCCAGAATAGGCGTTCGTTTCTGTAGGCAGCGCTCAAAAGTCAATCAGTCACTAAAACAAGTAAAAGTGCTGTATCCGTAGGTGCTTCAGCAGAACGCAGTAAAACGGATTTTCGGCCGTCGTTTAAATGAGTGACGCTCATTAATTTAATTATATACACCATCATTGAAGAGAGAACGAGACAAGCTTTTCAAAAATAGTCCCAAAAGAGTTGTTTCCATTTGTCACCAAATCTTCTGGCACATACCACGAATTGTGGAAATACTCAACGCCAAGAGAGGGAAATATTAAAATGCGGTCATTTTCCTTCTTTACCTGACATAGTTATTGACCCCACAGTTTTAAGGGCATCGTAGTGATAAAGTTCTCCATAATTATTATAAAATATCGTTAAAATAATCTTCCAAGCGTTTGGGCTCTGAAGACTAATTGACCTAGCGAAAAATCATTTATTTTTAGCCTACAAACAGAATGATTCATCCTATATTTTTATAGTCATTTTTAATCATCGTTCTCTTAATGTTTACTGGCTATTTAAATATCAGTATTTGCCTTACAAAATTTACTTACATTGTGAGTCATGATAGATATATGAAACGCAATGAGTAGATCATTGACGAGCTGTCGGTTTCTTCTTACAAATGATCTTTTTTTAGAACGATAAATTATATGTGATTCTTTTCACACCTGAGAATATAAATGCATAATAGATTCTATATATTAAAAATAAGGAGCGAAAACCAATAAGAGAATCCCCATTTTTTGAAGCGAGTTATGTACAGAATGTGGTGAAGTTGGGTGAACTAATAATGTTTGAATATCGTCAGAGGAGACAACCTAAAGAAACACACAACCACGTTTTGAAGCAAAAGCATACATGATGTGGTAGGGGGTTAGTTATAAAAATGTTGTGGTAGGGTTCAGTTATTTAGACAAGATGGCGCCTGCGAAAGAGAAGGAACGATATGGTTTGTGAATTTCACAAACCCTTCTTTGTTTTGGGAGAGATCAGTTTTATTGTCAAATACCACAAGGAGAATCAGGGGGGGGAGCACTCGTGAAAGTTTAAACTTTTAGCAATTGTAAGTTTGTATATGTTTAAATTCAGTGGTTTAGTTGGGTCAACTGTGAGAACAGTTTGGACATTTTAAACTGTGAATACGTAACCAAATTTATTATCAAACTTCGTAATTTTTATCAATAATAAACGTTCATTGAATTTATAGACTTGTCTTTTTGGTTAATAATAAACGTTCATTAAATTTCTAGCTTATGTTCTTTCACTACAATTTTAAACATAAAGGGAAAGCTTTGATGAGAAAACGGTTGAAAGAGATAAACATACGAGTTGGGCTCAGCTTGATTTCGACGTGATTATGACAGGAACCAAATCTCTGAATCGGTAACTGGATCAGAAATGCTGTGCTTGGACGCAAAGCTATGAAAAGACAGCATTAAATGGCAGATATTGACGCAAAACTCGACACTAGACAACATTGATAAAGGGTTACGGCATGTTGGCCAAGAACAGAAAAACAGCACCGAAAGCCTACTGAGGAACCTAAAACAAAAGCCTATCCCGATTTCTCGTGGATCTTTTTGCAGAAAATCAAAGAGAGATGTCTAGTCTTGAATCGAGGATTAGACTCTTTTTCTTTGGGTCGTATCTGCTGAAAATAAATTAATTGCCTCTGGTGTCTTTTCAATATATATTTTTCCCGATGTCCTAAGAACATTAAGAGATTTGGGTATCGATAATCGTGGTTCTTATACCGGAATTTATTTTCTCGACGCCTCTTATATCAACTTCATTACCTGGAGATCTGTTTCTTATTCCAATTTGAAGTCTCATGAAGCTGAAATGTTTGGTAGGCGGATGGCAGAGTAAAATGAAAAAAAATAAAGATGTTTGTCAAATTGATGATGGTTTGCGAGAAGGACTTTGATACTTATAACCTTGGTGTGTGTCAAAAGATGACACTTTTCAGAGCGGAGAGCAATGATCGAAGTTTGTACCGGTTGTAGTTCTATTTGAAATTGTCACTGTTGTAGTTTGGTATGCACTTAAAGTAATATAATCTGGTAATTTGTTATTTTTTATGTTTAGACTGCTGGAGTATTTTCTTCATGGTTCTGCAAGAACAAAGAGCAATTTTTCCCATCTAGTTAATTTTAAGCTATTTTTTCTTAACCAACTTTGAAAAATCCTAAAATATTTTGAGGGTTTTTTTCTCTGATTTTCGAAATTCGATTTCCATCACAGAAACCTTCAAATGAACGCTTATAATTTCTTCTATTGTGAAAGGTATTTAAAGTTGAATAATTTCGTTATCTCAATTATTTACCTTTTCTTTAGGAGTTTTGTTGTGTCTCTTTATATTTATTGTTTAATTGTCTCTTTCTGTTGACATTTTCTCTCAAGTTTAATTTTCTCCGTCCAGTTTTCTTTCTTCTTTTATTAATAAAATGTTAAAATATTCGTAAATCCCTAAAAAAATATATTCATTTGATTTCTGAACTTTACATATAATAATGATCTTTAGACTAGGTTTTTATCATTTTTACTTTCGGTATTTATGTACATCTATACAGAAAGTAAAAATGATTATCCAAATTCAGTCTATTCTCATTTATTTTTAGTTTATATTAATATTTTAATAATTCCCAATTATTTGTTGATACTAAGGTATTTTAAACAATTATCCATTGAATATTTTGGTTAAACGAATGTTTTGACTTTTGAAATGAATTACGACGTACATCGAATCAGCGAGCAACCAACTGTGATCGAGGCCTCACGTTCCGGGCATTAGATGGACGCATAAAAGGCCAACGACCGGGAGGCAATTAAACATGAGGAATGGTTTCTCTTAATGCGTTCTCCTTGAGGACAAATCATGTGGCATAAATTTTCAAAATATATTCGTTTAATGCCTGGAATCGTGTTAGATTAAAATCATAAAGGCTAACTGAATGTTATTTCGTGTAATTTAGACATTATTTTAACCAGTTCTTTCCAAACTTTTCCTGGATTAGGAAATAAAGGAAATTTGTGTTCACCATAAATAAGTGTTGCTGATGTTAATATTATTAACATTTCTCGATTGATCAGGAATCATTTCATTCATTATCAATGCTAATTATTTCATATTTGATTGAAATCGAACGATGTCGTAGACCTCCCCAGCCATGTCGGTAGCGGCGTCGATCCCCGCTATCTACACTAGGGGACAGAGCTATTGAAGATGAAGATGAAAACGATGATATTATTTTCCAAAGAACAAGGGTGATATAATCTGAGAATAATCTCAATGATAATCCCAATACATCATTCCTGCCTAAAACATGGATTAATGAATCCTTTCTATTTCAGCAACGCGCAGACGCAGGAAGATAGGAAGACCCTATGTCTTTTTCGCCAATGTCCGAAAATTATCAGAACAAATCAATTAATTTTCCGGGGCAATTTAAAATTTAAGCTTCTGCTATCGTCTGAATTAAAATTTTAGTCCTGACATTCGACTCTTCAATGGTCCTCCTCTTGGATTCGAACCAGAGACCAATCACATGGGGATCGTTATTATGCCTAACTGAACACATCCATGCATTGTGGTCTTGTTGAATGTAAGTTGTAATATAAGCTTGAGCGTTTAGGTTCTTCCTCCAGGTTTAACTTCCATAACACTCAAGCAACTTCGTCTCCTCATTAAAAAGAGCATAATTTAATTTGTTTTTTCCGAATAGTCAGTTTAGCGGTGGACAGTGAAGCCAAATAATAAAAATGGCAACTCTAATTGATAATCACTATGTACCTGTCATCCTCTAACATTCAGAGGCTAAGATTAACATTGTATTTCATCCATTTAATGGTCCTTATATGAGATATTGAGGCAGGTTTAACGATTTAACATGAGGTCCGAACCGAGGCTCGGTACATAGACGCTGCTCAACCAGAGATGGCCCTAACCGACGTTCGGTATATGGCAGCTGCCCAAAATAAGCGGAGCACCATCCTGCGAGTAACCGTGTCGGTGTAACTTACCTTCAATCATGATGGGAATCGGTATTACTTTTCGACCAGGTCGTATCCCTTAATTTCATTCAGCAGCTTTTGTCCACCGACATTTCCTACTTATCCTGTTTGTTTCCGCTTCGAAATTCTTTCCTGCTCTTCGATTATATTCAGGAAATTTCAGGATGGAGAATAAACAAGCCATTAATTAACGAAAAAATAATGAAATTTAATTGGGATAAAGAGGTTAATGACAGCTAAGAAATCACCATTGTTGATCCTTTATGTGAGAAATGATCCCTCCACCCAACATCTCTCGGTATTGTAGATGCGGAATAATAGGCCGCATACATCCAGTCCTGCCCTTTCAATTTGTGGCAATATTCCAGGTATCTTTGCCCCTTGTTTTATTTCCTCTCACTATTCTTGATTTCTTCTTCGATTTTCTCTCACTATTCTTGATTTCTTCTTTGATTTCCTCTCACTCTCCTTGAATTCTTCTCTACCTTTAGTTCCACTCCTTGATTAATTTTCACTTCCCACTTATTTCCTTTCACTCTCCTTGATTTGTCTCACTTACCTTGATTTCCTCTCACTGTCCTCGGTTTCTTCTCACTGTCCTTGATTTTCTCTCACCCTAATTGATTTCTTCTCATTTTCCTTGATTTCATCTCACTCTCCTTAACTATCGCCTTAATTCCCTTAATTTACTATCACTGTTATTGGTTGTCTAACTCTGGTTGATTGACTATCATTGTCTTTGATTTCTTCTTTATCTTGATTTCCTCTCACTGTCCTCGGTTTCTTCTCACTGTCCTTGATTTTCTCTCACCTTAATTGATTTCTTCTCATTTTCCTTGATTTCATCTCACTCTCCTCAACTATCGCCTTAATTTACTATCACTGTTCTTGGTTGTCTAAGTCTGGTTGATTGACTATCATTGTCTTTGATTTCTTCTTTATCTTGATTTCCTCTCATTGTCCTTGATTTCCTCTCTCTTTCTTTTATTTTTCTCTCACCTTGAATTCCTCTCACTTTCCTTGATTTTCTATCAGTGACATTGATTCCTTCTCATTTTCTTTGATTTCTCCTCATTGAACTTGAGTTCCTCTCCTGCCCTTGTTTTCTTGTCACTGTCCTTGATTTCTTTTAGGACCCTTGAAGATTTAGCCAAAAGTACAAATATGGTTCTAATGGTTTGATTAAAAAAAGAAATGTAAGGTTAACCAGCGAGGAAATTTAATTCCGGACCTAGCATCTCATGCCTCCACCTTTCCTTCGAAAGCATGGCACAGTGCCAACATTTAGGATTCTCCTTTAATTACTCTCCCCCCTTATTTCCCCCCGTTGGATTACACTTTTCACCCTCTAATTAGCAATAATTTCATTGCCTCAAATTTATATTAGATATTAATTAACATTAGTCGTTATTGTGCACCCTGTTGTCACATTTGTGATCTCTCCAAATAAGGAAATGCACATAAAGATCAGAAGGACAATTACTGTTGATCACGAATGCACCCAAATACCATGTCGCTGTCAATCCCTATCCGTTCTCTCACCAGTTTGTCCGCAATTGCTTTTCACCCAAAATTAATAAAATAAGTGAAAGAACAAATCAACGAGGGCATCTACCTCATAAATGTTCGACAGAGAGGATTACGAAAAGAGAATGTGCGGGGTGTGACGCACGGCTCTCAACATAACATTGGCGGGGTCACGTGAACGTATGTCAAGCAGAATGATGGGGATTAGAGGGAAAGGGTTGGAACGCAGCTCTCGTAAACCTGCCTTCACATTCTGAAATGAACTCATGTGGCCATCTATGTGGTCGTCCCAGTGGTCATCCATGTGACCATCCATGTGGCGATCCATGTGACCATCCATGTGTACATCCATGTGGACATCCATGTGGCCATCTACGTAGTAGAGAGGACGAATGGAAGGATCAATGTTTACGAAACTCATTAAAATGAATATAAATTTGTTATTAAAAAAGTGACTAAAAATGATTGTTGTGACGTATCATCAGAGAGGAAACTGCCCTTTATACTGTTAATAAACATACAGTGAAAAGACCAACCTGCGATCACCTTTATTCCATGGCCACCGAAGGAAATCATAGAAATGACCCGAAGCAAAAGAGAAAAACCGACGATGTCGTTACCTAGAAACCCGTTGAATTTGCAATCGAATGCGCGAGTGTGGAATCAGAGTTACCTTTTGATGCCATTACAGTTGAGGTTAGGAGTAAAAAAAAGATCCTCCATAAAATGGCTCTAATCTACCTCCTTGAACTTACAGATGTGATTGATCACCACTCTCAAATTAGCGCTTAGCCGAGTGGTAAAACGATTCTGACTCCAGGCTAGTTAATTAAGCCTTATCGGGTGTGGACCACTGGTCCCAGTGGTCATCCATGTGACCATCCATGTGGCGATCCATGTGACCATCCATGTGTACATCCATGTGGACATCCATGTGGCCATCTACGTAGTAGAGAGGACGAATGGAAGGATCAATGTTTACGAAACTCATTAAAATGAATATAAATTTGTTATTAAAAAAGTGACTAAAAATGATTGTTGTGACGTATCATCAGAGAGGAAACTGCCCTTTATACTGTTAATAAACATACAGTGAAAAGACCAACCTGCGATCACCTTTATTCCATGGCCACCGAAGGAAATCATAGAAATGACCCGAAGCAAAAGAGAAAAACCGACGATGTCGTTACCTAGAAACCCGTTGAATTTGCAATCGAATGCGCGAGTGTGGAATCAGAGTTACCTTTTGATGCCATTACAGTTGAGGTTAGGAGTAAAAAAAAGATCCTCCATAAAATGGCTCTAATCTACCTCCTTGAACTTACAGATGTGATTGATCACCACTCTCAAATTAGCGCTTAGCCGAGTGGTAAAACGATTCTGACTCCAGGCTAGTTAATTAAGCCTTATCGGGTGTGGTAAATCGCCGGATGGATTCCCGATTAGGGTCAAGTCACGATG
The DNA here is from genome assembly GCA_963969495.1 of Ceratothoa steindachneri. Lineage (NCBI taxonomy): Eukaryota > Metazoa > Arthropoda > Malacostraca > Isopoda > Cymothoidae > Ceratothoa > Ceratothoa steindachneri. The sequence goes on from OZ018339.1 coordinate 2,115,458, forward strand.
CTTCTATGCACTTTAGATACACATGGATACACATTAGCCTGTAGGTCCTTACAGAAAGAATCAAAACCCCATAAAGTGTGCAGATCGGAGTAAAACCTCAACCAAGTATCTCGAAAGACATCTGCAATGTGTATACTTGATAGTGACGATGCTCTGTAACTGCCATTACTCAATAGTGGCTATAAAGCTCGAGCTTCATCAAGGTATTCAAGATAAATTTATTATATCTTACTGACCTCGGCATTAGCCCTTCCTATCTGGTGACTCATTTTTCTTTTTAATCGTGAAAGAACCATTCCATTATTCCACTATAGACTCCTTTTCATTTGATTTCTTCATTAAAAACAAGTATTAACATGATAAAAGGAGTAAATAAATGGTAAAAAATGTTGAAAGAATGAAATTATTATTCTATTCTATAATCTAATCCTCAAAGTGCATTTTGACAGGAGTTTTCTCTCTCTCACAGGACAGCAAAGGATATTCTTTGCCACTCTCGAGGCATAATTAGCAGCACTTCAGCGAGAAGAGGATCCTTTAATGATGAAAAGGATGACTCAAAATGTGCAATTAAAGTAATAATAATCATACGTTTACAGATAAAAAGGGAATTATTCATATTCATTAAACGATGCTATTCAGTAGATTATATACATATAGAATCTATAGTGCGGAAGATCAGTATTCCAGTAGTTTCAGTTTGCCGATGTATAGTCTCAACTTTCTCTCCCCCCTCGGAGAGTATTCCCCGATGGTTGACGACCAATGAATTATACTACCAAAATCAGAGGAAATACCCCAAAATACACCTCAGAAAGATACACATTAGGATGAGAGAAACATGAGAAAAAGGCATCCGGATATGTATTATGTATATGGTGTATACACGTGTTAGCACCTACAAAGTTGAGTTTTCTCAGAAGAGTCAATTATAAAAGAACTCAATTTAAAAATGGCCGTAAAATATTTGTCCAATTTTCCCTAGATAATTCATTTTTATTACTAGAGGAAAGAAACTACCCTCTCCGCTAGATTCTTTGTCTTTTATATGCTGGAACATTCTATTGAAAATTTCCATAAATTTTCTTCGAACGGGATTTTCTTTTTAACTACCACACATACTCGAAGTTCATAATCAAAATAATAGAGTCCTTTTCAAATAGGAGTTCAAAGATCTCGCTGTCACCGAGATCGGAGCACCATTCTTTTATACTTTGAATTATCATCGTTCACTTATTTAATGAATAAAACATTCTTTTGTTGGAGCCATTTAAGTAGCCCTTTAATTTTTATGGATTTAATAAATGATCAACCATCAAGGAGTTATAAGGTATGCGCCATTCAAACAGTAACAATGGCCTTCTACTTCTTCTCAAGAAGTAAACCATAAGAAAGCAAATTGCTCCATAATTCTATGGTTAGAGTAATTTCGTTTGTTCCTATCCCACAAAACTTCCAAAATTTAAATATAAATTCTTAAGGCAAATAATTTTCAGTATGAAAAGGCTGTTTTGATCTAATGACTTTTGACTTGTAAAAGCTCTTATTGAAATACTCGCTTAGTAAAATACTATGAAGCTTTTATATCAGATGATAAATATAGTTTTTATTAGATCAGTAGAATATTTTTCTGGTACCTGCCTTGGACTTTACACGAGATTAGCTAATATTCGAGAGATAACAGATTTGAACACCTACCAACACAATTTTTGATTGACTGAGATTACAATGGATAGAATTTAAGTGCCTAAAGTTTAGGTATTATTACACTTTATATTCGATATAAAAAATAAATTAATTCTTCCATTTTTAATTAAATATAAGCTACTAGTAAAAAAGAAAAAATATTCTCTTTTTTTCACTATAAATTACAATAAAACGCGACCTCTCGTGATATTACTTCAGATCTCCAAATTTCATCGCCAGACTCCTCTGACTCTTAGAAATCGACCCCACGCACAAGATAACATCGCTAAACGGCTCTCTGTCTTCTGAAACTCAACAATGGAAAAAAAAACGTACTACTGATGGAAACTCATGAGAATATGGTTCGTTGAAAACTATTACCCCTTCTTGTAAACTTAACCACCCATGCCCCCTTTTCCTATAAACTTTAAAATCTTGGCGTCATCTTTGATAGTCAGTTATTTCTCAAACACACGTTACTAGCGTCTTTAATCCTCTATATGCTTTCTCCGTCATCTCAGCCGCATCCGCTCCCTCTTTGAGATTGCCATTCATGCATTCGTTCTCTCATACATTAATTACTGCGACTCCTTCCACGCTGTCATCCACTCTTCGATGTCTCCGACGGGTTCAAACCTATGCAGCGTATATTTGTCCCAGCCATGGTCGTTTTTTTTCGTGTAACTCCCTTGCTTAGAGAACAGCAATGGTTCTTTAATTGATTTAAAATCACACTTAATGTCCTTCGTACTTATAAATGTTACAACTCCTTCCACCTCTCATCGTTATCCACCTTTTACTAGACATGTTTTTGCGCGATTTTGATTTTCTCTCCCTTTCGTCGAGAACATGTCTCACAACTAAAGCACACATATCTCACTTACAATTTTGATCTTTTTACAGCCAAACTATCCTCCCAATAAACTTATCTGTCTTACAGTCTATCGAGAGGTGCAATAGTTAACTATCGTGCCTTATTTCAACTAAGAAAACATAATTAATATAAATTTGTTTGCATTTTTGTTGAGGAAAACGGGAATGCAATTTTCTCTCTATTTATATCACTGTCTTTAATTTTTACAATCCCACATTCTGCTGTAAAGTCTACGATCCATCATTTCAAGTCACTTGTGATCATTCATGTGACACATGGAATGTGGCCATTTATGTCTATAGTCAGCAAAAGAGATCCCCTAAAATCATTCATATGCAATTCCATTGAAGAATTATGGCTAATTTTTTCTTCATGTTTTCAGAAGTAAAGACAATTCTACCGCAAAAAAATTGTTCTAAGTCTTCGTTCATCGAAAAATCCGATAACTAAAAGTAATAAGAAAAGTGGGTTAGCTCCGTATTTACTTTTGAAATCTTCTAATGAATACATTAGATGAGATGTTTCCCTATCACTATATCTGATCTCTCTTTCAGGATACAAGAAAATTAATCCAATGACTCACTTGTCCTGATTCTTACAGTTTAACAGATGGATATGAGCTAAGTGTTAGTTTTTGTTTGATAAAAGAGGTGGGACGTCGTTTGTGCACATCCTTCAATTCAACAATTAAAGCCTATAAGAGAAAACAATATTCTGATATCTCTCGAGTCGTCTCTTTATTCGGCTATCTCAGTCGATCAGCTAGAATTTTATGTTCGGTTTTATGACGATCGAAAGAGAAGTTTAGCAATTTTAATCCTTTATTTGCACCCCTCCCTCCCTTCCCCTCGCTTAAAACAAGAGAAATATGCTGATGGAAATTCGATATAAGGTGATGTCTTTTCTTTGCCAACAGCCCCTTATAATATTGAATGCCTTTACAAATAATGAAATAAGGTAGATGAGAAATTGAGATAACTGCTCAAAAGCATTTAACTTTATGTCAACGAAAGGCAATGCATCAAGGCAATCTGCGTCAACAAAATGCAATGCATCTTTGCAATCACCGATCGTGTTGTCAAGAAGCAGACGATAAAATGGGGCAGAATTGCTTATTCCGGTTAATTTAAGCACATTTAAATGCTTATAACTTCAAGAAAATACTGAAACTATCAATTTATGGTGAATTTATGGAAGCCAGAGAATATACGAGGGTGGGTTCGGGTGTGCGAAGAAGAGGAAGACTGAGTAAAAAGGTGAGTTTGTGTGAATGAGTGATTGAGAAAGATGTGGCTGCCCGAGGAGGTGGGTAATATTGTGTATTTTGAGGTGGATCGAGCTGGTTTGGGCGCGTGTTTAGGGGCCTCTGTCAGGCCATGAATCCTGATTGGCTGAAAGGCTACACCACCTCGGCCCCAAAAGTATGAAACGCCGATTTATCTTGGGATAAAAGTGATGGATTACTTCCTGCTTGAGAAGGCATAAAAGGGATGTTAAATTGAGGGCGATTTATAATGAGTTGATTCGAGTAATCTATGGGAAAATGGTTGCTCTTATGATGAATGACTTTCAAGAAAGCATTAACTCAGAGCTCGCAAGAAAGGCCAAAGTGTAATGTGTGAATGTTTGTATTTTTAATAGAAATTCGGCTCTATATTTAAATATTTGAATGGAAAATCGAGTGTAAAGAAGTAGATAGGCATTGTAGAATACAAATACTCAGTGTATAAATAATGTAAGATACAGGCCAGAGTATTGGCGGGGCTCAAACTTAACTTCTATATCGGTGCAACTTTAATCAAATAAAAGACATAAAATAGAAAATATTGTTATAATAAACTCGGAAGACTCGATTAAGTTATGAAGTGTATTTTGTTAATAACTTGAATGAAAAAGGTTCTGCCGATGATTTATGTGTTATGTAGACCCATTGCGTTTGTTTGGACCACGTGTAAAATCTTATCACTAAACCTCCTCGTAGGAGGCTTGAAGGCGTATGGTTTCCTAGTTCTTGTACTCTTTATACTTTTTGTACTCCTTTGAAAAACTTAAAATCTGCTTTAGAAACTGTCCTACAACTTATTAACCGAGTTTCGTTCTTTTACGGATCACCTTAATTAAGCACGAAGCCATCCGGAGAAACAAGCGGTCGATAAAAAGAGGTATTTTTAGTGGTATTTTAAATTCGATAGTCCATTCTAATTTTACAAGACAATTTATTATATTTTAGTAATCATTTTTGTCTAGAAAAATTGATTTTCAGACCCGATTAAGCGAGAGGCTAATGATAATTCTCGATTTGCATTTCTGGAATTGAAGTCATTTATTTCCTAATATACAAGGCAATGGCTTCGCCACTGGGGGGAGCTTGTGCTTCGCTACTGATTAAAATTTAAAATCTAAAAAAAAAGCAGCCATGGTTAAAATATTATAAATTTTCTGAACTTCGCCAATTATAATAATTTTAAAAAGGAACTCTAAACTAAATTTTTCCCCTTTCAAAATATCACTTCATCATTTGTGATTATTTGGGTTTTAAAAAATTAAAAAAACTTCGATATTTATATTTATTTCTGAACTTCACCATTTTGTTTTTTGATATTATAAAATAACTATTACAAATAACTTTGATAAAAACATGTCATAACCAAACTAAGATGAAATTATTATTCAAATCGTGAAAAAAATCCCCATCTTGAATTATAGAGTTAGTGATGATGATGCGATTACAATGTCATTTATGGCTTTACTGTAGAACTTTTCACACTTCGAGTCAAGAAAAACATCGCGTTTTTCTCACGATGACATATATATATATATATATATATATATATATATATATATATATATATATATATATATATATATATATATATATATATATATATATATATATATATATATATATATATATATATATATATATATATATGACAAACCAATTAACTAAAACAAATGAGTGAGAATACTTTAGTTTAAGTTTTTCTTCATCTTTGAATACTTTGCCTTTGCTCAAAAGTATTGGTGAAATTTTCAAAGTACAGTTTTTAACTCTTGAACGAAAAGACTTTCTGTTCCAACTCTGCACAACTTTATAGATTTAATTTAGATTAACTTCATAATTTTTTGAAAACTTTAACAGTGATTTATCCTCTGCATTAAGTTATATTGAATGATTGCCAATCTATCCATAATTTCACGCTAATGGCCTATTTAGAAGACTTCTTAGTAGAGTTGGGGCCTACCTCGTCGAGGCGAATAGAATGACAGGATACAATAATGAATATTGAAATTCTTTGAAATACGAACTTCCTAATTTTTCGAAAACTTTAACAGTGATTTTTTCCTCTGCATTAAATTATTTTAATAATTACCAATATATCCATAATTTCACGCTAATAGTTTAGTTAGAAGACTTCTTAGTAGAGTTGGAGCCTACATCATCGAGGCAAACAGATTGACAGAGAAAGAATAGTGAATATTGAAATTCTTAAGTTCACTTCGATCCTATTCGGTGCTCTAATGAAGAATGGGCTTTAGTAGATTAGTAAAACTTCAAAATATTGCTGTGGATATTTGCGTTTTCTACTCTAATTTAGGTGGGATTTTTCTCGTTTTTATTCTTTAAAAAGTGTTGAAAGTCGCACAATTCCATTAGTAAATTAAATGGTATCCTGATGCACCCACCACGCTGTGGTGCGTTCATCAGTATGTCTTAAAATTGCATTAACTTTCCCTGACAGAGGATTTTGCTCGTTCTAAATTCTATCCAGAAACTGCCTGAAAGATAAAGGCCCCCAATTTCTTTGCCCAAGAAAGACACCTAAAATTTATTTCAGGGTTGTAATCATTTGACTAAAGACTAAGACGAATGGTATAAATGGCTGTGCCATTTCGCTGAGAGCGGTAAATAAAAGAAATCGTGTTTAAAATATTTGTACTGCTGCTGGATGGCAGGAACTATTTTCTTATCTCACATAAAGGCAAAAATGATACAATAAAGACAAGCATACGAAATACGAAAGTATAAATGAACAAAGTGTGTGTTTCTCCTAATCTTCAAGAAAATATTGCTTTTGTGAAACGTAGACACCTTTTGGAGTCTTTCGCTCTCAAGCTCCCCAGAAACTTAAATTGTATACTTGGTATATGTAGCATAGACCATAATCTCTATGGAAGAGATTCATTCTAGGAATTTTTTTGTTTATTCTTTTCGAATAAATTTAATTATAAAGAAATTTTGGGTCTCGTTGCTAATTGCGATTTTAGGTGTATTTTACATATTAACCTATTCATGTCCCGCGCACGATATGAGGTGCTATTTCTGAGCTACAATTTTAGGCTACTATTAATGAGATTAGGATGTGACTTGTATGTATGCTACATAGACCAAGTATACAATTTAAGTTTGTAGGGATCTTGAGAGCGTAATTTTCCAAAATGGGTGTTTCAGAAAACCTATGTCGTGTAATTTCTAGTAAAAACAGTACTAATGGTGTTTGTAGGCATTCTAGTCGTCATTTACGGCTTCGGTTAGGCGCGGAAAGCACTTATTTTTAAGATACTATCACTTTGAGTACGACTCTATTTGCATCGATACTATCATAAAAATAACCGCTTTCCGCGCGAAATCGAAGCTGTAAATGATGACTAAAATGCCTTAAAGCACCATTGGTACTGTTTTTACGTACTTACTATTTATTTATAGATTATTCGTATATGCGTTTGGTTACTGGAAGCCATTATCGAGCCGCACACCGGATTGTCATTGTGTGTGTGTGGGTGGGTGGGGGCGGGGCCTTCAAAATGACGCTTTCAAAATGAGGCTATAATTTCGACAAGAGTCTATTAAATTTACTGAGGAATTATGAGAAGTCTTATTAAAGATGAAAATGTAAATACGCAAAAATAACAACAAATAACTACATCAACGACGTTAAACAAACGGGTTTGGGCACGAAAAGCGAAAGCGGCGCTCTTATAAAATCTTGTATTCAGGGTTGCCAATGTGTGAATTAAGTGCCAATTAAAAGTTTCCAGTGTGTAATTATAATGGTATATTGTCACATTTTGAGAAGGCAATGCTTACACTTTTTCATGCGAATGAAATAAATAAACGAAAAAAAATACTAAATAAAATAACTGACTAGAAATGCAGGAATTATTTACTAAATAATAAAGAATAAAGGCCAGAAACAAAATAAAAATAAATAAAACGCCGCGATTGGTCAAATCCAGGTTAGGCTGCCGTCTAACGTAATAAGGCCTAATTGTACCGCAGAAATAGCGCCCACTGAACTGAAGTATTAGCGATTTACTTTCTATTTGTTTAGAGATTATAAACAGTTATTAATAGAAATATTTTTTCATTAATATATAGAAACTTCATCTTAAGCGGACGCTGATATCTCAATAAGATCATTAATTCAAACCATATTTTTTCAGGCATAAATGAGTTATTTTAGGCTAAGGTTAGGCTAAGTGTGCTATTGTTCATTAGCTAAATATAGCGAATTTATTCTAGCCTTTCCCTAGCCTAAACTCAATGATATATTATATAAAACACCCCAAGTTCTGAATAGGCAATGAGAACCATAGAATTTAACAATCCGGCACATATTATATCACACGAAAGAGTACTCAATTGTTCCTTGTGGAGAACCCAGCAAAAACGACTGCGTCGGTAGCTTCAATTGCAGGAAAGTTGAAAAATCAAGTGCCGTGATTCCTATCATTCAACTTGTTATGTTCAATGGATGAGGATGACCAAAGTCTAGATGGAAAAACAGCGGAGATCATCAAAGAGGAAAATTCTACAAAATTTGCAAATAAATTATCAATGCATTGAATCTTCAGTTCATGGAAGGACTTAGATCCTTTCGAAGCCGGGCTTTCAAAGACCAAAAAATCGAAGTAAACTTTGGAGCAGAAATGCTAATATGAATCTTCATACCTTTTTTAATTGACTGATAGTAAGTACTTAGCTGTCGAAGAACATTTTAAGTATATTTTCTTAAATAGTAAGCCTATTATAAAGTCTAAATGACATAAATAGTGCAGATATGTAAGCATTGTAACAATCAGTAGTCTAAGACTATCCGATGATAGCTTATCTTTCTTTGATTATTTTTTAGGGTTGTCTATCTTTATATGCTGACTCAAAGGTCATCTTATTAGCTGTTGAAACTTGCTTATTTGATGTAAATGAACTTACTAATTAATTTTAACTTTGTGCCTAAGAACTTGTGTTCGAGATCATTAAATAGGTAAATAGTTCTTAGCAATTGTTTCGTATTTTTCTATATATATCTTCAAACTATGGGTTGATCTACGTACGAAAATATTATTAAACCTCTTTTACTTGATGATCCTCTACCGGCCATAAGCTGCAAAAGTTATTGGGCTAAACATAAATCCCATATTAAGACAAAGCAAAGATGTAAATTGGAAAATAATGTAAGGTAAATGAATAAGCAAGGTAATTTCATAAGCAAATCGACAGCAGGAAGGTTAATCTCAACTGAAACAACGGCCACCTTGTCCCTGTCAGCAATAATCGTTTACAAAATGGGAATTTGCGTTAAAAGTTTCATGCATCGCTGCAGCCCAATTAATCTCTCAATTTCCAAGATTTTCTCTTCAATGCCAATTAGAGAAACATGGATTAGAACGACGTATATTACAAACCATTTTTCATTTCGAGACCCCAAATCTCTCGTCGGACTATAAAACGGGAACCACAACCTCTGAAAACCATACTTAATTTTGCTGATTCATTCAAAGCCTGAACGAAGCAAGGTAATAGTCGACATTCAAAGATCTTTGCTCGATTAAATTTTTATATTGAGGTTGAAATTCAGGTATCGATTAAGTTTATTCGATACCCGATTTGGCGGTCCTCTTTGCTGAGTGGTACAAGAAGTTTGATCAATCAATTTTGTACTTACCGACATCTAGTCCTGGATCTTCTTCCACCACATTAAGTCTTGGCTCCTGTTTGCTGCCTGGAATAGGAGATGGGGTGACATATTTAGTTCCGCCGCCTCCCTGGAGGAGGCTTTGTAGAGGGGAGGTAGGCATCTGTATTGCAGATACTAACTGTTCGCCCAGGACCCCTCGAGTGAGGAGAGTTAAACTGGCAATGGCCAAAGTCGTCCATTGAGACGAAAACCATGAAGTTTGGGTTCGTGTTGACGTCAAATCTGTCAACGATCTTTTATTTCGAATTGTAAGTGAAAAAAAGTATTGAGTAGTTACCATTCGTTCCACACTTTTCACACATCGCCACTGCCGACGTCGTTTTGAGTCTGCGACACTCATTAAGGAGTTTATATGTATCTATCTTACCTGCGTAGAACCTTAGACATATATAATGCGTCGATAAGTTCTCACTATACTCGAATCATTCCACGTAGATACTAAACCCAATCTATCACTTAATCTACTTTATTCAACCTACTACTTGATTTTATTACGGATGCTTGATAATTTAATATAGGACAATCCTAATTTTTTAACTGAGCATTTATGCTTTAGTCGACACTCGTCTTACTTCCTGAATAGAAAATAAAAAATATATGATTAAAATTTATGTCATTTATATAATATACCCTATCTTTAAAAGAGGTTCGTAAAATAGCTTTTATGCGTGTCTTGAATCATTTCCAAAGTGAATCAAAGATCAAAATATTGACTGAAATCCCGTGAAGGGGAAAAGACAACATCAGATCTATCGGCGATTTCATTCAACTTATAACTGCGCTCCTCTCTTGTTCATTCTAATTCTCTCCAACTACTGGATTTAAAGAGGGGCCTACAATTTGATTTTAATCTTTTCTTGCTACAAGGAACGGCCACCATCGAAAATCTAACCTAATATGGCATCCCTTTCGTGAATATAATTAACATTGTACTCGGGACCAGTTCAATATTAGTGGTCAAAAAGTTGTTTAACATTACGGCTTTATTAACATTTAAGTGATAGTAAACTTTTAAGCCAAAAAAATAATTTAGAAATGTAACATTTGTAAAAAATATCTTACACAAAAGAAAACAATTTACTGCAATAATTCAGCTAAAAATAAACAAAATGAAATGAAATTCAAGACTTCAACATCGAGTATAGTTTCCCTGAAAGTGTTGTCAGCGCACGTCAACACCAGTAAAAATACATCACCCACCCTCTGTAAGGCTTATTAAAATAAAAACCACCGATCATTTCCTCACACAACATAAGCCCTTCATAGAAATAGGATGCTATGTGCTGTAGAAAATTGTAGAAATGTACAACGGCACTTTTATTTCATCCTTCTCATCATCAGGCATTATTCCACTTTCAAATACCTTACAACGCCACCACCAGACCCATTATATAATACAATTACCTCTACTTTTTAGCATCTTTACGACTAGATCATCTGCTCCAAGCACCTTTCCAGACATCTCCCAGCTCTAAAACCCTTTTTATGTCTATAACTTCCATAACACGATCCAGCACCAGATATAAAGCCACGAAGCCAATCATATATAAATTTGCATCATCTTTCATATCCACATTATACAACTCATTAATGTTTACACGCGATCTAATTTTGACACCTCCTTGCTCACTAGTGCCCTCTCACTCTTGCCCTTGATGTTCATACAGCTATTCTTCCCATCTCTACTCACATTCCTTACTTCCTTCGACAATAGATTAATGTTCCCATCTAGATCATCATTCAACCATCTGAACCCTCATTCATCTTCCTGTTTCCTTCTAGATCCTCATTTATCTTCTGCCCAAACGCTTTATTTGTTGCCCTCCTAACATATTTTATTACTTGTTTCAATTTATTTTTCATCTCCTTGTAGACATACAGCCGCATCGCCATCTCAACCTCATCTGCATAATTCAACATATGCATTTGCGCCTCATTGTTTGCTTCACATTACTCTCTTGCTATCGTCATTCTCTCATTCATCATTTTTTTTACTCTTCCTAATATTGCCTAACCACACTAACCCACTTCACTACCTCCTACTGCCAATTATTTCCTCACTTCTACACTCAAACATTCTTACATGCTCTACTTTTTCTCTCTTTCTTTCCAAACTACTCACGTCTTCTCATGCATACACCAACCAATTTAACCTTACACTAAACGAGCATGTTGCCAGATAATTCCAGAATAATACCCATTAGAGATTTCACAACAATTACATCCCACAGCATATTCTTTCTTACTCGGCAGAGATCAATTTGAATCTTAACTTCTCCTCCTCTCCTTCGCCCAACTGAGGTATTCATTCGCATCCCTATGTTGAAAGATTGTGTTTGCTAGACATATGTAAGTTTCTTTCAGCACAAAACCCTATGAACCTCTCCATTTTTATTCTTTCATAGTGTAGCAAATGCTCCAGTTTTCTCCTCTCTCATTCCAACACCTATTCACTCTTCTATAAATAGTCTGGTAGGAAGTATTTGGTGATAGTCCCACCCTTTACTGCAATTGCGCATCGGAGCGTAGCGTTCTGGCCAGCGTGTCTCTATCCGGGCTAAGAAGTCGTCTTGCACCATTTAGGGAAAACTTTCGGGGTTTAGTCGCATTTTACGACACACTACGCAGGATGGTTGGTATCTTTATTATTCTTGCCCCATAAGTTAATATTTCAATAAAAAAAAATCGAAATTATGGTTACAAACGATTTTGTGTTCTGTTTTATTCCTTAAGACCTTTTTCATTCCAGTTTGTTTATAAGCCTCCAACTTTTAGTTTTTATAGGCATAATATTTTCCCTAAAATGCGGCGCTGGCATCACTTTTTTCCTTAAAAATATTAGATTTTGTTCGAAATACGAAATATCTTTGTCTAACTCTGCTTGAGCTTCGGAGAAAGGTATTTTCTTCCATTATCCCACCACCTTCTTCTGAACTATTGCTGTATATAAGTTTCTGGATTAACAACATTAAATATAAAATTTTTCATCTGTAAATGTTTGATTACTTGCAAAGTCTTTGTCCACCCTAATCCACACATAAATGTCGTAATCCACGATACTCCTCAATGGATTGCCTTCAACTAATTATGAACTACATCTATTATTTCTTTCCGTTTCTTCCCCACATTAAAGTTTCCACATTCTTCGTCGTCTTCCGTAGGGAAATCTGCATTCATGATACTCGGCCCGAACCCCTTCCATGCTTGCGAAATTGTGACAGACCACGTTTGTATATGCAGTTGCTGATGCGAATAGTCCATTCTATAATATTGAATAGTTTCTTCAAAAATTATGAAGTGATTAGCCACTATTAACCAGTTGTCTTCTCTCGTAGCACTTGAAATTCTGAATCATCCTTACCTCCATGGGTTGTATCAATCAAGTCAATGGATGGCAAAGAACAAGCAAAGAAATTCCCGCAATCAGTAATTAATGAGAATTCATGAAAATGCGTCCAAGAATTGTCAAGAAGCATTACACTTTTTGTTAATGGTTTTCCCATTTGACGTAAATTATCATATAAACAATAAATCTATTCGTGAACCAATTAAAAAAAACAACTTTTGTATCAACGAATTATTTTATAAAATATATATGGAAATTCTATATACCATTCATAGATCAAGAGCGATGACATTAAGTATAAATCCTTAGTAGAGCCCGGATAGGTATAAATCCTTCTGCGTTGGCGTAATTCATGGGCACAAGTAAGGACAGCTAAGCGGTCACCTTAAAACCTGTAAAACTCTCTTCACCATAAATAGCCAATATTTTAGTTTATAATAATTTCCCAAACAGACCCATCTCAGGTGCATTATATATAATTAAATTAAAACAAATTAATCGCCACTTGTGAGCAAATTGTGCACGTTGGTTTTGGGGTTTTTGTGGTAGAAGAATTTTTTAGATATTATTAACATTATTATTACTCGTGCACGTCATTCTTCAAAAATGATGAACTTTATAAAGGTTTTCTTCAAAACAGTACAAAAAATTCAGACAAAATATTTATTTAGACAAAGAACTCATCGATCGCACACACAATTCAAAGGTAACATTTGTGTTTCCCGTTCCTTTGACCAAACGAGAGCAAGAAGTAGGAAATCGAAGGCCTACAAAAGAACTCGAGATATTCCGTGCGATTAGAATATAAGAGAACGTTGTAAATCAGAATACGACGATGGCTACTCATTTAAATATCAGAAACAAAATGTTTTCTCAGAAGAAAGTTATTTCTCTTTGGGGGAAGCAAACGAGAAAAATGACAGTTTATGGTTTGAAGAAAAATGGAATTCAACTCCTTTGTCTTTATTATGAAATCAAACCTTTCGTCAGAACAGTAGTGATTTTGGACGGGAATTCCGTGGAAAAAGAAAGTAAGAACTCTATTTATACAAACAAAGTAAATCAAATTATTTGAACTCTATCTGCTTGGTGCCTAAAGGGACACATTTTCCTGCCTATTGCTAAAACTTTTGATCAAGTTTTATATATAAATTCCCAATGTTTCAAAGTTTTATCATAAATAAAAGGAAACTCACCAATGATTTTTTATCATCTTAAATTTCGCACCTTTTTTAAGAGTGAAATAAAAAAAATATCCTGATGCTTTTACTTTGTTACCCTAAGTGAGAATGCAAAATATATTTTTATTAAATTTCATAAAAAATAATTCAAGTTATAAAAACTTAAAAGGAACTGCTACAAGGAGGAACCATCTCTTTTCTAATACTATATTTTAGGAAAGCAATTTTTTAATTTTGTTGAAGTTTTCTATGGTTTATATGTAACTTTGTATGTTATTCAATTTTCTAAAAAAATTAACATAATCAAACTTTTTTTAAATCAAAAGCTATTTTTCAATGTTAGGTAGTTTCTAAAGTAAAAGGATTGGAAAAGAGAAATTCAGAGCGTTTCGAAAATTATTAAAATTAAGGCTGATTTTTCGTAGATTTGAAGCTTTTATCAGTTCTTTCTAAGAAAGGGGGAAAATAAATATGCTTTGTCGTGGTATGACGGCCGAGTTGGTGTACGTTGGTTTGTTACGTACTTCAATAACTCCGCTATTTCGTTTTCCCTAAGAGAGCTATGTTACTTTTACTTTATTTAATCTTTTGCGTTTCGAAGATTGAGGTAAACACTTTTAGCCAAAAATAGATCTTTAATTGCAACATAAAAAATTAAATACTTAAAACAAACTTTACCTCTATAAATAAAAGAATCTACCCGAAAGTTACTACTTTAAAAACGAATGTTAAGTAATGGTTGACCCCACGCTCACGTTAATAATGAGCGTTAATTGAGACACAAAAAATGTCTGAATTTCTTTGCCTTTAAAAAAATAGCACACGTGAATCCGCTGCGGGGTGACCTTGACTTTGGATCTTATGGAGACGGGGAAGTGGTTTGCGGTTCGGCGCGTGGGTGTGGTCGCAGACGCCCAGCCGTTTGTCTGGGGGAGAGAATGACTTGGAGAAACAGGTGACTTCGGTGAGAGAGGTGAATGGCGTTAGGCACGTTGTCTTAGTCAGATGATTTAAGCAACAGGACCATGAAGGTAAGCTTTGTCAAATCTTCAAGTTAATCTTGAGATGCTTCGCACTGACGAGCAGTGATCAGAAAGCGAATCTTTTGGCGGATGAAGGGGTTTGAGAGAGTTCACTTTGGGTATTCTTCAGTGGTGGCCAGCGGGTCGAGGGGGGGAGAGGGGTGGAAGGGTTAAAAATTTGGGTTACACCGCCTAGCGTCGGGACGCTGCGGTAACCGAACTTGGCCTCTGTTTTTAGAGTGTGATATCGAGTTCCCCACATGCTTATACTATTGGGGAATTTAAAAAACTTACAAATCATGAAGTTCATAAAGTATATTAAAGCAAATTTAGATGGAATAAGAGAACTCTGAGGATTGTTTCTCCGTATAATAAAAGAATTCGTATATAAGTTTTTCTTGCCTCAGGTCTAGAAAATAAGCATCGCTCTGAAAAAAACCTAGACCAAGAGTAAAATT
The DNA here is from genome assembly GCA_963969495.1 of Ceratothoa steindachneri. Lineage (NCBI taxonomy): Eukaryota > Metazoa > Arthropoda > Malacostraca > Isopoda > Cymothoidae > Ceratothoa > Ceratothoa steindachneri. The sequence continues at coordinate 2,131,005 of OZ018339.1, forward strand.
ATTAGAAGGCTAGGCAATGGCTTCACCACTCGCTACTAAGATTAAAATATAAAATCTTAAAAAAGCAGCCATGGTTGAATTTTTATACATTTTCTGAACTTCACCATCTGTAATTCTTTGGGTTTTAAAATTGCACAAAATATATAAACTTATATTTATTTCTGAACTTCACCATTTTGTTTTTTGATATTATAAAATAATTATTAGAAATAACTTCGATAAAAAAAAACAAGATAAAATTATTATTCAAATACTAAAAAAAATCACCTTCTTAAATTATAGAGTTAACAAGCCGCTGTTCCGTTCCTTAACAGGAAGAGCTTGGTTACACAGGCACCCCTGCGGGGTGTGGTCTACGGCCTTATTTGCTAATCTTAACCGCCTTTTTTAATCCCGTTTATAGACTCTTTATTTTAACACCCTTTTCTTCTTCTTCTTTTTCATCTTCATCTTCATCTTCATCTTCATCTTAATCTTAATCTTAATCTTAATCTTAATCTTAATCTTAATCTTAATCTTCATCTCCATCTCCATCTCTATCTTCTTCTCCATCTCCATCTCCATCTCCATCTCCATCTTCTTCTCCATTTCCATCTTCTTCTCCATCTCCAACTCCATCTTTTTCTTCTTCTTCTTCTTCTTCGGTCTGTGTCCTACGGCCTATCATTATTCTTTTTTCTTTTTTCCATCTAAATTTGCTATAATAATTTCCATGCCAAAATTTTAATAAATTTTCTAAACTTCACCATTTGTAATTCATTTAGTTTTAAAGAAGTTACAAAAATTCGATACTTATATTTATTTCTGAACTTCACCATTTTTTTCTATTATAAAGGAATTATTAGAAATAACTTTGATACCAAATTGAAATCTACTTAGGTGACAACCGAACTAAAAGAAAAAATCTTATTCAAACCTTAAAAAAATCTCGTTCTTAAAATATAGGGTTATGGATACAGTGATGATGATGATGATGATTATGATGATATGTAGTGGAAACTTTTTCTATTTTTTTAGAGCGAAACCCCGTTGCTAGAGTCAGACAACTGAAGGTCTGTCTGCGAAGTGTAAGCTCCTCCTTTGTTTAAATAAAACCATATTAAATTGTTTAAGAAGGAGTGGGGGATGCTAAATAGTAATAGATTAACGGGTAATTTTTAAGGTTTGTTCTTAGAAAGTTTGCTTTAGTATCAGTAACATCATAGAATGCCTTTTCGGCTCATTTTTAATGATTATCCCTCAAATTTTAGAGGATAACATTATTTGATGCCAATATTATAGATTAAATCAATTTCTTTCTCAAAATATCACGAGGGAAACAATCTTTCAACATAGAGGGAAAACTGCTTATGTCAAACTTTAGATGTATGTATAACTCCGGAAAGTTAAGAGTGCAATTATTTGTAACTACAAATGTAAATTTAATTGAAGGACCTAAATTACTTATCTCTCTGAACTTGTTATTCACTAACTCTATAATTTAAGAAGGGGATTTTTTGGAGTATTTGAATAATAATTTCATCTTTGTTTGGATATGATATTTTAAATTTTTATCAAGGTAATTTCTAAGAATTTCTTTAGAGTTTGAAAAAACAAAATAGTTTAGTTCAGAAAAAATAAATATGATTATCCAATGCTTTATAATGTTTTAAAATAAAATGAATTACAATTGGTGAAGTTCAGAAAATTTATTAAAATTTAAGTAAGGTTGCTTTTTTATTTTATCTATAACTAGATTTTAGCAACGTGATTTTTTGAAAGGGGGAAAATAGTTTAGATTTCATTTTTAAAATTATTATAATTGGTGAAGTTCAGAAATGTATAAAAATTTATCTATGATTGCTTTTTTTTAGATTTTAATCTTAGTAGCGAAGCGCAAGCTTCCCCCGTAGGGGAGAGTGGCGAAGACATTGCCTGGCTGTTTATATTTGTAAATAGACTTTTTTTCAACTATAATTATACAGAAAAAAAGCAGACAAGGCTTTGAAAATATTAAAATTGTTACAATGAAAAAGAGTGTTCCTCTTTCACATTAATGAAAGAAATAAAACTAAATTTCAAGATAAAAGTACCTTATTACTTGATCTGGGATTTAACTATGCTGGCGGTTCTGAATTAGTGGCGGACTCTGAAGAGAAAGTCAAAGTTCTACTGAGTCCTGCGTGTAATGGTGGAGGAAGAACAGATCTGAGCATCAACACCAAGCCCGACGTTATGGTACTTAGGAAGAAGACAGAAGTACCACGGCGCAACATCACAATCAGAAAACGTCTTTACTAACCGAAAACTATCCATGAATAGTAGTAGATTTGTAAAGGGGTCCGTGTGGGCAGAATATATGTACGGGTGCGAATGATGCACAATAACCAAAAGAAATTCATAAAAAGAGAAGAAGCAATGTAAATTTGGCACTGGCGAAGAGCCATGAGAGTGCCGTGAACAGAAAGCACAAACTAATCAATAAAGGGGATGATGGAAAGAAGAAGGGAGCTAATCCGAAGAGGACAGCTCGAGAATTTTGGATGACTTCATGAGAAGGGAGGAAATAGAAAATCTCAGCCTGGTAGATTGAATATCAAACAAAAGAGAAAAAGAGAGTGGGAGAGAAAGATACATGGATAACGTTTATGGAGTGCTAGTGAGAGATTGCAGCGGTTTGTTATCAGAATCTTTATTACAAGTCACGAGAAAGAGAAATGATTAGCATCCATGATTGCCGACTTCATCGGAGACACCACACATTGATAAGTTAAGGTAAGATTAGAAAAGAATTGTCTGAAAGTGAAGATATGGACTTCCTTTTCTTTATCTTTTTTCTAATTCATCATATCTGCTACATACGAGTATCTACAAACTTTGATCGAAAAAGTTATTTATTTTTTCTCATTTACTCATTTTTAATTAACATTTTTTATTTGACGGGTACACTAGTGGCATCTAAATTCTTCCTAACAGTTATCTATCCAATTTTATAATTTCTGGAACTAAAAAAAAATTAATAGAAGAAAAAGATCAAGTATCTTTTTGGTGAGTTTGACCTATGATGCATTTTGATTGAGTGACTTGATATGATGTCAAATTAAAATTTCTGATAGGATATTTCTAACCAAAGCTTCATAAAAGGTATTTTGTGAGTTAAGGAAAATTCAACTTATAAAATTCGTTCTAACTGTTATTAAAAAAAAAACCTGGTGTTTGAAAACATTTGGTATGGTAGTAAATATTGCATCAAAGATTCATGAACAAAAGGTGGTTGCACTGAAACAAAAAGACCAATTTGCTTTAGTTTGTTGGTTGTACGTGTTTTGATATAATTCAGTACCTATGTACGTCTTCTGGTAACCCATCTCGGCTCTTTCACGGGAAGGAGGGCAAAAGAATTTATCTAAATTGATTCTGATCTGTTAATAGGACGTTCTTCGGATCAATCCTTGACAAAGGTAATTATCTAGGATTGAGCCTTTGGGAGGTTATTATTTAGGTATGGTGTTCTCGGTGGTCGTTGTGAAGGATTGATTCTATTCTTCTTTAGCATACTTTTAATTACGAGAAGGAGACTCTTTTTCGAAGTCTCCTGCTTCTGAGACTGCTGATGAAAGCAAGAGACCTCCCAAAACAGTCTCGTCCTATTAATAATTCCTATCCTGAAACAATAGCGTCGTGTTCTCAGTTTTTCTAGTGTTATGGCTTGTACAGGACGACCTACGCATGACCTTACGTGATATATACATGACCTGTACGTGACATGTACAGGACGACCTGCACATGACCTTACGTGATATATACATGACCTGTACGTGACATGCACATGACCTGTTCGTGACATGTACGTAACCTGTGCATGACCTGCACATTTTCCATTCCTATTTCCTGAATCTTCTCTCCATTGTTTTGTTTCTTATCCTCAAGATTTTGGATCAGGACCTGGAATTCCTCCATTCTCCCGCTGCAAGGAATAAGGGTAATGGCGTGGCCTCCCGACCCCAGTGACTCAATAACAGCCGGTCCTTTCTCACTCGGGTCGTCTTTAGCTCCTCTTTTGAATCCCCACGTGCCTTTATCGCGCCTGTTTAGTCTCGACAGAGGGCACAAGAGGGCGTTAAACCTTATAAGCAAACTAGAAATGCCCTTACGCCCCAATAACTTAGCAACTTCTTAATTCTAAAATTTCCATGTATAAAAACAAACGAGCATGTTATTAAGTGATCTCAGATCTCTCGCTAGTGGATTCCCAACGTTTCGGTGTCGCGTTCATTTCCCAACCATAGCGGAAATAAAAAAAACGCCACTCGTAGGGGCCAACCGCCAATGACGCGGTGCGTTGAGTCATGCCATAGCCACATCTACCTCCGGCCACGTAAGTAATCATCTTCATAGCCAATCAAACACTGCTGTCTCTTCCTCCTTCCTCTCTTCACACAAACAGAACATCACTCTTCCATTTTGGATCATGCCGAAGGGGTTGTCATATCCATTCTTCTCTAACGTGGATCGAGTAGCCCTCCTCAAGCTACTAAGGGTTACACAGGGTTGGTGGCCCTTGGTAGCTTCAGAATTTCAGGCGCCTGTCATTTTGATTTTTATGTAAATTAATTATCCTATGCCTGGGACCTTGCTCTCAATTGAAAAGGGAAGTGTAGCGCAATTATCTAATAATTAACAAATATTAAATGATTATTAGGAATGAATAGACAGAAATGCGCACATTAATCGCTATTATAAGAGTCTTAATCATCATAATCAAGTTGAGCGAATAACCAAATTGGCAGTGGCAAAACGGTCAATCTCCTTCAAGGTAGCGACGGAAGGCGAAAAATCATCAGGGAAATAAAAATGAGAGACGACCGACATCAGCAAGAGGAAAATAAATCGAAATGACACAGAATAAACAGGAGGAAGAGAAAAGTGAAGAGAAATTATAGACAACCGACCTCAGGAAAAGAAAAGTAAAGAGAAATCATTGACAATCAATAAGAGGACCAAAGAGAAAAGAAACGACTAAAATGAGTTTGGGAAAAGTGAATAGGATTGACAGAAAAACTAGATCGGATAGAGTGAAATGAATAGAAATGCCAACCAACATCTGATAAATAAAAGCAAATGTAAATAACACACAACCAACATATGTAGTTAACTGGAGGGAGAAATTAAAGGGTAAGGCGAGTGAAATTCCAAAAGGCGTCCCATAAATATGTCTGTAATGGACCTTGGAGTGCATCAGGATTGAAGTTTGAAAAATTAAAGATTTATTATGGCAAATGAATCGTATCTAATCGTGCCAATCCTTAACAAAAACAGTACTTCAATGAGATTAGGAAAAGGGCCTTAGTTAGGGATAAATGGGTGCAATCCATTGAGCTGGTTTGTGTCTCAGTGTTCAAATGGATCGGAATTGGTTCTGCCTCTGCGACCCGCTTCTGCTCTGTTCTCGTCAACAACATGAGGATACAGCATGACGTTATGCGCCATACAACAAAGCCTTTTTTCTCGACATGGCAGGTACACAGGCACAAACATATACACAAATACATAGGATGAAATGGGTAGGTCTGATTTTTCTCTATTATTATACTCGTGATGCTAACTAATATTTCTAGTGCTTTCGGTTAGGCTGGAAGATACCAAAACTGAAGTTATACAGAAAATATTAATTTATAGAGAATAATTCTATGATCCCTATCCCACTTATAGCTAGCAAACGAAATATTCCCCCATGTATTTGATTAGCTGAGGAAGAAAAGCTAAGAAGAAATCTCTTCAATTTTGGCTACTAATATAAAGAGAATTAGAACTAATAAATGGGAGCAATAAATATGAGGCTTTGAGAAGAGCATACTTCTTCTGATATGCCCAAATCTGTTTAGTTTTAAAACATTTGCTGTATACCAGCCGCGAGATTGCATCTCATTTATTTTATATAATCAGGCTACACGAAATAATGAAAGATGATACGTATTTAATATAATGTTAAGAAATGTGAGAAATAGTCAACACTCGGATTTGGTTAAGTGTGTCGTGATTATTCATCCTAGAGGATGATCTATTCTCAGATAGGAAAACCTGCAATTTTTTTCATATCTTCAACTTGAAAGAGAGACGTGTATATTACTGGAAGGTGGGGATCCCTAAATGGGCCCAGAACTCAAATGTGCCAACAATAATGGTCACCAATTTGCAAATAAAGCATAAAATCAACCGATTGATCTAAACCTTTGAATCTTTTACTCTTAAGTTAGTAAAAGAATACCTTAGAACTCAGGTTTTGTTCGGCACACGGAATATTAGTAGTTAAACATTAAGAGCTTATAATTTAATTCTTACTTGACCTAAAGTAAACAACTCTATAAATATCTAAGCTTTTACTTCTTAGTTCGCCCATGTTCCTCTTTACGACAAAGCATGCGGCGCAGAGCGGGTAGATTTTGTGACCGGCATACTTATAGATATCATCGAGCTGATTTCGGAGATACTGATTTATGCCGTCATGCTGCATTGAACCTTCTAAGTCCACCGAACCCAAAGTTTCCAACGCGAAATGGGGAAACATGATTCATTTAGAGTGTTGCATTGTAAAATATTAGATAATCCCTTAATCATAAATAAATTCTTTCAACACTCTTCTCTCTTACTCCTTCATAAATTAAGCCCTATCTCGCTCCAATTTGCCGGGGTCGGCACAAATTAAAGAAATTGTGCAAAAATCTTATTTTGCCACTGACTTTGAAGTCACTGGCCCAAATTCTACCACATGGAACAAAGGACCACCAGTGTGTCAACTCATGGTGAGAAGAAAACTGTAAATAAAGAATGAAATTTAAACATCAAAAGACTAAAAAAATAAGTTCGATTATAACAACTTTTCAAAAGAATTTGAACAAAAACTTTGAAAATAAAACGTTATTAAGAACTTCTAAGTTAAATGAGTTTCAAAATCAAAACAAAGGAAATTCCGATCACTGTTAGGAAATCGAGATTCCCCTCGAAAGAAGAATGCACAGAGGACAACTTCTCTTCCACTTGAAATATGAACAACCTTTTAAAAATAAAAAGTCACAAAATAACAGATAAAAAGAGAAAGAAGAGGGATAAAGAAATATCACCCACCAGGCCTTCCCCCTCTTCTGTACAGCCCGCAAAGGATGATTTTCTGATTCTTCAAGGAAATAAATGCTGGAGTACTTGTGTGGGAGGTAGGCCACATGTATACAAAGGAGAAAGTGGAAAGACAAAAGGAGCAATAGAATCGATTGCCCCAAACTGGCAGAGAAGTGAAGATGGTGAACAAATTAAAATATTGGGCTTGGAAGAACCTACTAAACAACTTCTTGAAACAAGGTCCCACGTACGTTGGACACGAGTGGTTAATGTGCTTTTTAAAAAGGACGCAAGCAAGGAAGGAGGTTGCCAGAATATATGAAAAGGTGTAGATATTTAAAACGGGATTCTGATAAAGATGTATTTTAAGTTTGTAGGGATTGCATGATGTTTTGACAGGGAGTGTAATACACTACACCTTAAACAAGGTCATTTGTGCAAGTCTGCTCTTATACTGTCCTGGATTCGTGAAAAGTAAAAAATGAGGTTCTTGCAATCAGAGGGAACCAAGTCTCGTACCATACCTACCATTTCTTTCAACCTCGATCCTTTATTCTCATTATTACTCTTCTTATTAATTATCCATCTCCTCTTTATTTATCATCTGACTTTTGTGGACTTGATTTAATTCAATGGAAAACTTCACTTCATCAAAGCTTTTTGTTTCTCCTGTAGGATCTTCAAAATACTCATTTCCATTAAAAGACCTTTTAGCCACATTTGGAGTACTGTGTTCAATAACTTTAGTTCCAACAGATCCTTTACCTAACCTCTCAATTTCGAGGGTAGATTCATATCCTAGTTTAAATCCGTATAAGAGATTATCTCACACCCTACTTTTGCACTACCATCTTTCCGGTGCTGTATACTACCGTGGACAACCTGGTGGCCGTTTCTGGTTGAGATTCATTGATTAGTTGATTTAAAGTGTATATCAACCACGTGGGTCACTTGCACCGGTCTGGTTGAGAATGGTCAGTGTAGGTTTAACGTGTCAGGAAATGTTTACCATCTGAAGTCTTAAAGGCATTAACCAATGCCTAAAACTTCCCAATGAGTTGTAGGCAATAACATCGTAACTATTCGGCTGATTCGAACGAAATTAAAAACGCTTATGTTGTTTCACATTTTCTTTCGAATGATATAATTGCCAAGGTCCTCCCATGGTTATTTCAGGAGTTATTTGGCAATAACCTCATAACTTTTCGGCCGATTCGAACGAGATTTGAAACCCTTATGCTGTTTTGCATTCTCTTTCGAATGAGTTAATTGCCACGGTCCTCCCATGGTTAGTCCAGTAATTATTTAGCAATAACCTCATAACTATTCGGCCAATTTGAACGATATTTGAAACCCTTATGCTGTTTTGCATTCTCTTTCGAATTATACAATTTCCAAGGTCCTCCCAAGGTTAGTCCGTGAAATATTAAAATAACTAAAAATGGGTCGGATTGACCCACTTGTTGAAAGTTCTGAAGGTCGTAAGTTCATATGGTCATAAGGTCATAAATCATAATAATTGAGAGCACGCGACTTAGGTCTGTTGACCTTGTTGATCTCAATGGACCTTTTGTCGAAAGATAAAATTTTGAATTCTTTTTTTCCTCCCCCACCCCCTTTACTACGACCTTTTGAATACCCCCCCTCATATTCAAGGGTTTCGATACCAAAGTCGCAACGGTTCATTTTATACTGCATGTCCCGCATGACAATGGTTAGTTTCGCTTGGGCAACCTGCTGCAGTTGACGTCTGAAGGATTAGCGTTCCTTCCCAACGTCAACGCTGGCAAGAGCTTCCTACCTTATAGAACGAGATTCCTTCGTTAGTTTTCGCTGTTTAGCTTTAAACATATAACAATAATGCAATAAATAATTATTCCTTGCATAATAATTTGTATAACTAATTATTAATCATTTTAATATAATTATATAACATAATTATTCATTAGTAAACGGAGGAACCAAAGTCTATTCCCCCTAAACCTTTACCAAATGGAAATTTCCCGAATATACTCGGTTTGGCAACGAAGTTTAATCCAAAACGCATAAAATCTTGCTAAATTTAGTCCGCAGGAGATGAGTGTACGGCCCGAAAATCAGTGTGAAATCTTGCGTGACTAAAATTAATCTCATTTCCTTTTGCCCTGCCACGTAATCATATAACTGGAATGTATTTTACGAGGAACTAATAAAGAATTAGATCAAACGGAAAAAATAGATTTAATTGTGAAAAATCATCTGTGAAGGAAGAATTTGGCCTCCAAAACTCGTATTCAATCTCCAAAATCACGATTTTCTTTTTGTTCGCTGATTAAATTTGAGCGTGGACATCGTGTTGAGATAATCATTTTTTATCCAATTATGAAGGGGTTGGCGTTCGCATCAACGCTTCCCATCTAATAATTGCCTCTGTCAATGTCCTTCCTAACAGAAGAATGAGAGGCAGATTATCTTTGAATCACTTTTTAATTAAATCAATAAAATATATAAGGCACTTCAGAAAGGCCGTAAAAAGGAACGCTATGAAACTAGTGCCTTAATAAATGGATTGTGGATTTGAGACGAATGAAATGGAATTGTCACCTTGGCACTTAATGATGCCATCATCTCAATCTTTATTTACTACTATTATCCTTTCATCATATTTCATTTCTTCCGTTTCCACCTTCCTCCTCTACCTAGAGTCTCACACACCTATATCATTCTCAAGGGCGGACCGTTGTACCTAATAATTGAAGAGAGATGCAAGATGTAAGTGTGTGTGTGTGAGAGAGGGAACAATAGGGTGTGTGGGTAGACAAAAGAAAATAGGTAATTGTTGTGTTTACTTTGTTGTTTTCGTTATTAATTATTATTTATTTTGGCTTTCAAGCCATTTCTCCTAAAAACTTAATTTTCTTAGGTATGTTAAGTGCATTGCTGATGTTGGGGTTAATTATTTTAATTTATGTTTTTAATTTATTTGTTTTTGGTTTGCTTTGTTTTGAGTGTATTTTGTGTCTTTTGTCTCTTCTTTCTTGAGGTCTTGTTCGGTGTTTCTTTGGTCTTTATCGGTGAATTCCTAGGCTTTAATTGGTGTTTTTTCGTTAATCGAAGTTTGGTTCTCAAGATCGGTTTAAGTCGTCTTCAGTTTGGTAAATACAATTCTTTTTTTAGGCATAGAACGGCACTTCAGCCCTGCCGTCGAGTAGTCTGACGGTGCTCGGAAATCTGGCGTGACTGGGAGTTCTTCTGTTCTGGTTAATCATTTCAACAATTTACTCGTTCAATCCCTTATTAACCAGCGTTTGCATATTCTGTGTCCGTTCTTCGATGACAACGTTGATGTGAGTTATTCCCGCTTCCCTGTATAGCTCTTCTTGGCGTCTTTCTCGCCTGCGTGTACCCGTAATTAGGTACACGCATTTATTCTGCACAGTTTGTAGTCTCCTCTTATGCGACTTCGAGCCGCAAGAGAGGGCGAAAGTGGGATATAGCAACGTAGATCTCACAATTGCATTGTAGATCTTTTTCTTTTTGCTTTCGCCGGGATTTCTAAACATATATGGAGTCCGGGCTGCAGCTGAGGCCTTAGAATTTCGTTCTGCGACGATCTTCCTGTACCTGGAAGATGTGATTTTCATTCCGAGTCCATGGCACTATGTGGTGTAGTAATAGCGCCTATCCCCTTCCCCTGACATCAGAAAGTAGTCTCCTACCGATAGGGACTATTTTCAATTTTTCCTGGTTATTTCGTATTTTCTATTGGGCCTTGTAGATGTTTATTCTTCCAATCTGGCTGAAATCATCGGCGTATTGAATGTTGAGGCAAGTGAGGTTCGCAGCTGCTGGGACATTTGCGGTATAAATCGAGTAGAGTGGGGAACAGACACGCCCCTGCGGAGGCCCGCATTGGGCGAAAACTTCGGTCCATCCTTGCACCCTAAACGGACATACGCCGCCCTCTCCATGAAAGAGTCACAGAGAGTTCTCTCTATGTTTTCACTTAGGCCCGGCTAGAACATGTTGTACTGCATTCCCGGTTGCCACACTTTATCAATCGCCTTTGATACATCCTCACAAACAATGTTCACGTAACTCCTTTTCCGTTTAGCTCATGCAAGCTTTTCCGTGATGACATTTATCGCCATCTCCGTACTTCGCCTTCTTCTAACCCCAAATGGTATGGGTTGTAGAGGGAGTTCTCCTCCAGGTGTAACACTAGAGTTTCGTTGAAGATCTTCTCGAAGAGCTTCCCGCCAAATTCCAGGAGGAAAATTGGCCAGTAACTCTCTTTCAACCTCGTGTCCTCCCCATGCTTCAGCACGAAGATCATTTTTGCCGTTTTGTAAGTATCTGGAAAGTATCCCGTATTTAGACAGGCGTTTAAGATTCGCTTCATTCCTTCGATGATGTTTGCTGGTGCCTTTTCAAAGTTCAGCTTCGTAAGCCTCGATTGTTCTGGGGCTTTCGGATGAAATGAGCGGAGCGCACCGAGTAGTTCCTCTTCGGTGATCTCGGAGTCTTCGTGGCACTGTCTATTCACCTAGTGGTGTGGGTGAGTTCTATGGATCTGGTCGTTAAGCTCGTCTATGATCTCGCCTCCAAAATCTATAAATCAATTTTCGTTTTCTTCTTCGGTGATACTGAAGATTTTTTCCCAATAACTTCGGAATATTTCTTCCACTTTTCCGTCTTCTGTTTCGATGTTTCCGTATTTTTTAAGTATTTCTATCTTCTTCTTCTTCTTCCCTGTCGATCCTTTGAGACGTCTGATTTTATTCAGAAATCTGTGGGAGATGCCTCATGATCGAGACTGTCGATCGCATCATCCCATCGTCTCAGCTGTTGCTCGAGGATCAACTCATTGAGCTCTTCCTTGATCGCTTTAATTCGTTATAATGAATCATATGATGCAATAATTTCAGTTCATGGTAAAGTTCCTTCATGTACTCAGTCCATCTATTGGTTGAGATGGTTTTGTACTCGAACTTAGTGATACAATCTCTATCCACGTTAATTAGATGGTTATTAAGGTGGTCGCGTGCCTCGCCGATCTCCTCAAGAATTGTCTCATCCACTTTGGCCGGATGTTAGGCCTCGAGAAGGCGCGCGTACCGTTCTCAGTCTGCTCTTCTGTAATTCTTCTTTACCGTAGCTGGGACTTGAATAGGGTTCCCGTTTCTGGTAAGTAGGATCCCATTGTGATCACAACATGGTACCTGAACTGGTTCCATGTAGTAATTAAATGGCAGCTGACGATTAATCAAACATATGTCTGGTTTTGTAGCACTTCCTACTATGACATAGCTGGGGAATTCTGGGCCTATCCGCTGGACTATATTCCTTTCCAGCAGGATGTCTCGGCTTCTTCCAATTACATTGAAGGTCCTGTAGCCGGATTTACGGCATTTGACGTTCAGATGCCCCATGAATATAGTGGGAGTTCTTCTGCCAAATTGGCGGTTGATACCCGGCTGCGATGACTACGTTGTCTAGGTCGAGTTCGACCTCAATCGCGAGATAGGATTCTTCGAAGTTTCCTATTTTCTTGTATTTAATCCCTTTCTTAATCGCAATAGCGGCATCTTCGTATCGCTCCTGTGAATAATTCGTGATCAACACGTCGTAATTACAGATCTTGATATCCGAATTACGCGTGTCGACTCCGTGTTCCGAAATTAATATGATGTCAGCATCAATTTCTCTGAACACATTACCGTATACCGTAAAGAGTCCTCCTTTTCACATAGTCCAGCCGTTGGGGTTTATTTCCAATATTATCAGTGCGTTCCGTAGCATGGTGAATTGTTTTTCCCGGTGTTTTTTCTTGTTCTTCTTTTTTTTGGCGGGGGGGGGGGGCTGTCTGGGAGGTTTTACTGTGACCAGGACTTTCCTTCTTCGACGGGCTGAGGGGGACCTGGGTTTTTGGACCTTCTCTTCGTAGCTCGTGTACGGGTGCAGGGATCCTCGTCATTGTCTGAAGAGGTGGATCCCTCCTCATTTTTTTTTCCACTTTTTCTCCTTCTTATTCGTCTTCGCCCTCTTCGGATTCCTCCGATGAAAGAGTGTAGAGGAATCCCCTAGAATAATATTATTTCCCCACCCTAAGAAGTCTATTACTTCAGATGAAAAAGCCTCTTGAGGACAAGAGGCCCGTTAGCTCCCTGAAGCCGAGTGTGGAGAATTCATCTCATCCCCGTCCATTTCGAAGTTAGACCGGTGATCTCTTGAGGACAAGAGGCCCAATAGCTGGCTCGACTCGAGTTTTGAGAAGTCATCTCCCTCCCTCCCCCCTTCGAAGTTCGTCCGGTAACCTCTTGAGTACAAAGAGGCCCTCATATCGCAAAACCCTATGTTTGAGAAAGTATCCTACCTCTCGCTGCTGGTTTTTGGCTACCTTCTTGAGTAATCGAGGTCACCAAGACCTACTCCAAGTTTTCCCCACTTTACTCTCGAGTTTCAAAGGAACTAAGTACTCATTACCCTTAATCTCCCATTATAACTATTCCATAACCACGGTTATCTAATTAGTATTCGGAACCTAATTCCGTCTTATTCATATACTTATATATATCCATATTTATTGTTGTGCTTTTTTCTTAGTGTGTATTAAAAATATATTTTGGTCGTTGTGTTTTGAATATTCCTTGGTCACGCAGCTGCAACTATCTATTTAAATCGCACTCTTAGAACAATAACAGTTGTCGCCATGCTTCGCCTACCTTGGAGCCTTGTGCGCATATTTACGTACACTTGGCCATACTTCGACAGGAAGGTTCGACGATTTTCTCCAGTCCAGATTTAACATTAGTGTTATTTCTTATAACTGACTCCTTGAATGCCTTGGAACATTCAGGGTCCGCGGGCATGATTACTGAAGGGAGATTGTTTGCCTTTGAGAGTACACTAAGGACCTGGTTGTAACAGCAAGGTTTTACTGAGTTAGCCACATTTGCGTGAGTAATCAGATCAGAACTTTGGCACTCAGACCTCCTGTGATGCTCATCAGTGCAGGTGTTTTCTTCACTTCCTCATTCCTCCTGGCAGCGCTCACCTATGTCATCTACTTAATTTTCTTCTCTTCTTCTTCCTTCCTTTTGATTATTTCTCGGCTCTAGGCAGTTCAGGGCTATAGTTCTGTGTTCCTCTTTGCAGTTGAGACATTTCTTCTTAGTGTTCTCGCACTTATCGAAATGATGTCATTCGTCCTTCTGTGGCGCATTCACTGCAGCACAGTTTGTTCTTGGCCATGCAGGTCGTGGTTGTGCATTATTCTAGTTTTATAACATACAAATCATGTATGTATGTTATTAAACCTTTCCTGCTGAAGGTTCTCTCCTGGGATTCTCATATTAAAGAATAAGATCTTGTGCGCCGTCGCTTTCCTGGCAATGTCAGTAGTAGAGAAGGTTATTTTGAACACGTAGGTGTTCGCAGAATTTGATTATTTTCCGAACTTTCGCGCAAGGGTTGCTCCTAATAATCTCTTCTTGCGTCAAATGACACTGCGGTTCGCTCCCACTCGTGGGGACTTCCTTGCTTCCGGTCCAATGCTTTTCAATGCTGTAGCTCTTTCTTCAGACAGGAGCTGGTCCTCATCTTTGGTCTCCACGCAGATGGCTATTAGACATGATGAAACCTCAATCAATTTTACCAGGGTCACCATGAGTTCGAGGTAGAGGGTTTCGCATAGTTTCCTCTTTTTCAAAGCCATTTCTCATTGTATGGTCCTGAGGAGGACCCTCTTAGTGAGTGTTTCCATGTTCTTCTTGTTCCTTACTATGTCTTCTTCTTTTCTTCTTGTCCTCCGAAACCCAGGTATAATTATTTTTGTATTTTATGAGTGAAAAAGAATGTAAGTTGGGTAGTGAAGGCGGCAGTGGTTTGTGAAAGTGAGTTCAGAAACGACGGTGAGAGCGCTCCCTTCCATTCTCCAGTTGGTTTCCCGCTCAGCTGCTGCCCGGATAAAGGATGATTATGAATAGGATGGGTCTTGAGTGGGAACCTCAGATTAGTGGCCGAATCAACGAACGCCCTATTACTTATATGTTAACAAATATACAAACATGTTATAGAGAATGAAATTTATAAACACACGAAGGTAACTTGGAATGAAAGTTGAGACTTTTTTAAATGGCTAACCTATACCGGTCACAGGATTAAAATGGACAAACATTATTATTCAGGGCGTGGGAGTAGTGAAGAAGGCAGAGTGAATTGTATGTTTGTTTCTGAATTTAATTTGGGCAGTTTTTCTTTTAAATATGACTTATAATATTTTTTGTTCAAAAGTATATTCGTCAGTTTGGGGCTAAATTATTCAATCCATCTCTCCCAATTATTACTGTTCCCAATGATCTTCGTTATTGCTTCCTACTAGGATTTTTTCCCCCCTAACTCTTACATACGCCGCAAACTTCATAGCTTCCTAAGAATACCTCGCACATGCTACCTTTAAAATACTATTTATTAATAATTTCAATTAGACCATTTTTTTGCTGTAATAAAAAGCCTCCTTTAAATGAGTTGCTCGGTTGTGTATCAATTTACTTGCCCCAGGTGTTACCATGGGAGCTGTATGGGAAGCGCCTCGAGCGGGTTGGAGACACGAGTCTGTTCTCACTTAGACATATTTGGGGCGTACTGGCTCTGTTCTCACCAATAAAATGAAGTCCCTAAACAAAGATCATTTAGTCTTATGTAAAATAAATATTTTCCCCGTGAAACTTAGAAATTTTAGGTCAGTCTATCCCAGCTGCATTATTTTTAAAAGTCAATACCGAACCCATATCGTGATGCAATATTTAATAGCAATTCGTTAATTATCCAGTCTGTCTTTGAAAAAAGATGAGGTTGTGTGATTCGTGTTTTAGTAATACCGGTTTTTCGACATAAATTCGATAACAAAACATATTTCTTCAATCTGTGCCCACACCAATTTCTCACCATTGGTTTCTCACATCTATTTGACTTTGAGTCTAATTATTCATTTTTTTTATAATAATGGAATGTCAACACTTTTAATTATATCTTTGTAATTTATAGAATCAGAAGATAGGTAGAATACTTTAAACGTCGTTAATTTTATACGAATGATTGGCATTCTCTTTGGTGGCTTTATAATATATATATATATATATATATATATATATATATATATATATATATATATATATATATATATATGCAAATTTTGTTGAGGACCATTGCGTATTTTGCCTTAATTAATTTCCTTTGGCAACTATATCTTCTTCTAACTATCTTTTTTATTCCATCTTGTAGATGGTGGATTACTTGTCCAGTATTCATCTCTTTTTTTTAAATGAATGTGTTTGGTACAATCCAAACTAAATTGCTAAGCTTTCGATCTTATTCGATCATCTTCAGAACGTTTCGAAATGTTTTTGCCTCCATTACCGATGTAATGAGTGGAGTGAGGATCTGACAGAGTGAAAGAAATGAAATGAAATGGCAGGGAAAGTGGGAGAAAAAGCTTTAGATCCCCGTGCCCTTCCCCCACCACACGACCAGTCCCTCCCGGAAGAGGGACCCGGTCGGGGGGGGGCGAGGCCCGGTTCCCCTGAGTTTTCCCGCCGCCCGCCTCCCTCAGTGCCTGAAGGCACCGAGGGAAAAGAGCACCGGAGAGGGGAAGAAGAAAGAAGTAAGGATAGGACAGACTGTAATAAAGTCAAAGGCTTGAAAGTTGACCAAGTTGGCCTGTGCCCCTGCTTAACGTGGGACCCGGACCACCCCGGTGTTTTTATGTTTTCCTAGCTTTTAATTGTTACGATCTGCTGTGCCTGTCTCTGGTGTTAGTGTTTGGCCCATCTTTCGATAGCGGTAAAGGAGGAAGATGATTGAAGTGGAAGGGAGTTGGAGGTTTGCAGAGAGGTGCAAGTTGCTTGGAGGTCACTCTAATATCTGTACTATAAACTAATTTTAGAGTTAAGTTCGAATAAGTTAGAGTAAAAGTGTGTCTGTTCGTTTATTTCTGTGGTTGTTTTGTTATTATGTTATGTGTGTAAGAGATAGGCGTTCAAACCGTTGTTAGCGTTATTTGTTTTCCTGCTATGTTAATAACTTGAGTTTCTGTGATTTTTGCAGCATAATTCTCGTATCTGTATCTTTTGTGTGGGCTCATGTCCCGTGGTTATTTATTTATTTAATTCTCTTCTTTATTCATGTTGTTTTTCCTTTTTTGTTCATTTGCACTTTTTGGTTAGTTTTGTTATTCCTTGTGGGTATCAAGTCCAATCCGGTGAGTTTGTCATTATTCGGGAAATTTTTGTCACAATCGGGTTTCCTTATTTTGTTTACACGTAAATCTCCTCCTCTTCTCTTTGGTCCGCATTGTTTTTAGCAATAGGAAACAGCATATGTTGTCTCCATCCTGCACCACAGGCTATTTGATCATTTAGCTCCTCTCTTATTTCTTCTTTTGTTTTTTCTATGAATTTTTGGCTCTTTTTTTCAATTATTTTGTTTAATGGTTTTATTTTCGCTTCGATGTGTAAATCTCTTTGTTGTTTCCTCTCTAATCGTCGCGTGTTTGTAATTATGTATACTGCCTTATTCTGTATACGTTGCATTCTTAATAGATTGATTGCTTCCTGAAATCGTATACATGGCAATTGTTAGATATATCAAGGTAGGCTGTATTATGGCCTGGTAGATCTTTCTCTTATTTTTCATGTTTAGATTTTTTAATCTGTAGAGTAAAGTTAGCATGCCTCGTGCTTTGTTTATTCTTTCGGTCACGTGCTTCTTGTAACCATTTTTGGTAATAGTAAGGCCTAAAATCTTGCTTTCACCATTATACCTGTATCGCTCTCCATCTACGTAAATGTTGGATAGTTTTTTGCGATAGATAGGTATAATTTTAAATTTATCTTTATTCGTTTTAATTTTCTATTTGCGTTCATACTCGTTTAGATTTTCTATTTCTATTGCCGTCACTCTGGCCTGCACCTTAGGGTTCCGATAAACACAGGGAATTAATTGAGTGAAATCATCTGCATATTGTATGTTCACACAACCCTCGTTCCTGGGTGAAGGAATATCCGAGGTATACACTGAGTATAGCGAAGGACTTAAACACCCTCCCTGAGAGAGGCCCGCATTAAGCTTGAATCTTTCACTTTGGAAATTCCCGTGCATATGTATGCATATCTTTCCATGACATAGTCGCAAAAAATTATTTCTAAATAGTTGTTCATTTCCAGATTTAGAATTACATTTTGTATGCCTCTTTGCCAGACTTTATCGAATGCTTTCGATACGTCCCGGCATACAATATTTATATTGCATTTCTCTCCGTATTCCTGTTCTTTTTGAAGCCGAATTGTTTTTTTTCCAGAGATTGTTTTCTGTGAGATATTCATTTAATCTTGTGTTAAGGATTTTTTTTAAACAGCTTCCCGATGAAGTCGAGAAGGGAAATAGGTCGGAAGTTTTCGACCTCCGAAGGTGGTTTTCCTGGCTTCGTTATGAATATCATTTTGGCTATTTTTAACTCATCGGGGAAGTATCCCGTGTTTATACAGGCGTTAAACACGTTCCTTGTCCCTTCCAGTATATTTTTCGGTGCCCTATATAGTTTTTTTCTGGTGAGCCCAGATTTCCCAGGAACCTTTTTTAAAATTTGAAATTGTATTCTTTAATTCCTCGATTGTGATTTTGGAGTTAAATCCTTCGTTCGCATACCGTTCTTCTTCTACGTAGTTATATGGGAAAGTCCTCTCAATCCATTCATTTAGTTTGTCAATTATTTGGTTTTCGAAGTCTATATCGTACTTTTCGTTTTCCTCTTCGCTGATGTTGAACACTACTTTCCAGTGTTCCCTGAACAACTTTTCAATCTCGCGTTCATCTTCGATTAATTTCCCGTTTCTGTCCTTAATCTTTAATTTTCTTTACGTTCAGCACTTCCCATTCTGTTTATCTTTTTCTAAAATTCTCGGAGCAATAGCTCGTTGCCAATATTTTGAACGGCTATGTCCCAGTATTCTCTTCGTTTGTCTGTTATTGCGCTTAGTAGTTTTCTCTTCTTCGTTCTCAGATTGCGGTATTTTTCCCTTGAAGTTCCGTTTATTATTATGTCCTCGTTTATCGCTTTTATTTCTGCATTATTAGCTTTCATTTTGTCTGTCCATATAAATTATTTAACTGTTTTGTATGTGTTTCTGGATATTGCAATCTCATCAGCTGTTTGTATTCGCGTCCTTATTTTTTCCAGCTCGTCGTCGATTTCTTCTAAAGTAGCTTGTAGGTCTTTTCCTGTCTGGTTTCTGTTCCTATATCCTGTGTACGTGCATCTTGCGTTCAGGTCTCCCAAAAACAAAGTTGGAAGTCTATTGTTAAATATTCTCACAAAGTTATTTATTGGGAGTCCCGGCCGTCGCAGGGGTTGGTATCCCGTAGCGATTATTATATTGGTTAATTCCATTTTAACCTCAATTGCGAGGAAAGATTCGGTTAGTCCTTGCTTTGTTTTGCACTTTATTCCTTTCTTTATTGTAATTCCTGTTCCGTCGTAGGCTTTGTTTATGTAATTAGTCGCTATTACGTAGTAGTTCCATATTTTTAGTTTGTGAGTCTCAAGGTTAATTCCATGACCTAAAATTAAAATGATGTCGGGATCTATTTCTCTAAAGATATTTCCGTATATGTTTTCTTTATCCTTACAGCCATTCGTATTTATGTGTAGAATTCTTAATTTACTATTATTCATCTTGTTTGTATGTTTTTAAGCGGGTCTTCTTTTGGGGAGAATGGTAGTATTGTAGGGGTGCGAAAATCTGTGAGAGAAAATTCCTTCCAATTCGATAATATAAATGGCCGATAAACTTACCAACAAATAAACGGACTAAGGCCAGTCGTGTGGCTAGAGTATTGGCGTTCAAATCAAAAGGTATCGCGTTCGAAACTCAACAGTCCAAAAAGTTTTATGAAGATCTCTCAAGAAAGAAAACGGAAGAAAACGCTTGAAGGACTGACTAACTCAAACAGAATCAAGAAGCACACAGAAATTGGAAGAAAAAGAAGCAACGAAAAGGAAGAAATCAGAAGTCAATCACTTCAAGAAGAAAACGTTTGAAGGGCAACTTAGAGAAAAAGGGAATTTCAGTCAAGAAGAAGAAAAATTCGAGGAAGACAATCTGCATCAAGAAAATCAAATATTTGAAGAGCAAGATGAACAAGAATTAATAAAAATAAATAAATAAAAATTATAATAAGGAAGGCCCCCTCCACCATAACTGGTGACCCTCGACGGCCGAACAATCTTCTGATCTTCGTTACAACTGCACCTCTTACTAGAGATTTAAGAAAAAGTGCTGCGGTGAACTTCGGAGACCCGGGGAAGGAGAAGCCATTAGAGACAAGACTTCGTTCGCTCTCCTAAATCCCTTTAAATTCGCTCCACTCATTCCGCAGATTCAGAGGTCGTAGGAGGGAGAGCTACTACTCTTCGATTAAGAAATCCAAGACTAGTCTCTCCCCGATCCTCAAATGTATGACAGAAAAAATTCCTTCCAACTCGATAATATAAAAGGCTGATAAACTTACCAACAATGAAACGGACTAAGGCCAGTCGTGTGGCTAAGAGTATTGGCATTCAAATCCAGCGGTACCACGTTCGAAACTCAACTGTCCCCAAACTTTTATGAAGATCGCTCAAGAAAGTAAACGAAAGAAAACGCTTGAAGGACTAACTTAACAAGAATCGAAGCACAAAGAAATCAGCAACTCAAGAAAGAAAACGAAGACAAATGTTTGAAGGGCAAATTAAAGAAAAAGGAAATTCAGTCAAGAAGAGGAAAGTTTCAAAGACGACATCAAGGAAAGAAAAAAACAAGAGAAAAATCAAGATGAACTAGAATGAAAATATAATAAGGATATGCCCCCCCCCCTACCCCAATAGAATTAAGTAAATTTATTTGTATCTTTTCTTGGTATTTCTGCCGTTCGTATCTGTCCTTCCAGAGTTCTGACTCTTATCCGTTTCATATTTCGCTCTTGGTATTTCCGGTCTTTGGTCGCATGGCGAGGTGTCCCTAGTCGATTTTCTTTTTTGTTTTTTTGTTGTTGCGTGTTTCTTGTTACGTTTTTCTTATTATTCTCATTTGTGATACTCTTAGATTCTGTTTCCTCGCTCTCTGTATCTCCCTCTTGTTCAGATTCGCTTTCTTTTTTTAGCTTTCTTCCAAGAGTTTCTTATTTGTATCTTCTGAAATTTTTATGTTAAATATAGCCGATGAATCAATATTTTGCGGGGCTTTCATTGGCGTTAGCCCATTTTCGTTGACCATGTAGTTCAACGTGATGGCATATGTTCCTGGTTGAGCAATGTTTAAGACGTGTAAGTGTAGAAGGCATGATAGTATTTTTACGTTCAGAGTTCTTTCAAGCGTCATTTGAGTGGCTGTTCCATTGTTTTTCGTTGCTGCTGCCGCTGCATATGAGGTGTTTCTTGTTTCTTCTTTTCTTTGTTGTTTCAATTTCTTTTCGCTTCGGATATGTCATTGCCATTGTTCCTTGGCTCCCTCTGCAATTAACACACTTTTTCGTGGAGTTTGTGCAGCTCATCCAAGAATGTGGGCCACTGCATTCTGAACATATTTCTCATTCCTTTCTTGGGCAGTTTGTGGTGATGTGGTCTTCCATTTTGTAGCATCTAAAACAGATTTGTATATTGTGATACTGGTCCTTTTGAATGTTATAAGTTCAGTTTCTCATACTGAATGCGATGATTCCCTTCTGTAGTGCCTTTGATGCAATCTCGGTTGACTCGCACACTATTTTGAACACATGTGTGTGTTACTTAAATTTGATTATGTCGTGTATCTTCATCAGGGTTGTTGTTCCATTAGCTCATGTTTTATTTCATCTGGGGAGTGTTACCCCACCCATGATACTACCTTACGGCATACGATGCTTCGGTTGGCAATAATCTGGGATGGTACTTTAGCCTCTAAGTCGATTTTCCTTAAAGTGATGGTTCCTGCTGATGAAAGTAGCAGTTCGACATCGTTGTTTTCGGCACAGATGACAACAAATCCATTAGGTGTTTATATGCATTTGATCGGGGTGATTTGTAATTCCTTGAAAATGTTTTGTGCTACATCCTGTGGTCTCCGTTTTATCCTGTTCTGAATTATCCGAAGTGGGAGTCTTTTGGTGAAGTCCTGTATGTCCATGTTCAATTTTTCATGCCCGCTCCCAGGGGAGGTTCTCTGGAAAATAAGGTAGTAGATTATTTACCCCACTCCGCTAGTGGGAGAAGTCCTCTATCTGTTCCTAATACTATCTCGCCTGCCTGATCTGGAGCGCACACTCCTTGAACACCCTACATAATTAGGTCTAGCCCTATAAGTGGTCCTGCAGTCAGATTCGGGCTCGTCACCGATAACCGGGCTCCTTCTCTGGCCCCCTAATGGGATCTCCTTCGGGAGTTCACTACACCCTATTACTGACTGCTTCTGAGACCTTGCTGGTGGTCAGGTTTTACTGTGCTAGATGGAAATAAAGTAGGAGAGTTTTAGAGATAAAAAGGTATAGTATGAGATAGGAAAAATTTAAGGTGATCACTGCTTTGGGGTGATTCCCCGCGAATCAGTAACAGTAGATGTCTCCAATCAGCCCGATTCGCGCATATATTTCTTCTCTTTGGTATATACTTAAACGTATATAGAAAATGCTCTTTTCGCAAAGTTATTTCAAGTCGGAAGATTGATGTAACTTACCAGTGCGTAGATCACTGTAAGTTGTCAGATGAACTGAGCCCTCGAGTGAAAGAAAACGATTTTTAAGGGGTATTTATTCCGTCTTGGTTAAACGTAACGTTAGAGGAAATGGGCCACTCCTGTAAGTGGCCCATTTCCTCTAACGCTACGCTTCACCAAGGCTGAATCAATACCCCTTAAAATTCGTTATAAAAATATCAGTACAACTAGTTAACAGATAAGATAATAATTTAACTCAAGTGTGTACATAATAATAACATAAAGTGCTAAACGAAACTAGAAGAAATAATAAAACCAGAATAATTAATATAACTAAATATGACTAAAAAAACAACTCAATTAAAATTGTCAGTGTTAAAATAAATTAAATCGAATGTAATGTGATTATATAAAAAATTTAATTCGAAACTTTTTTATAATATATCCAGATATGCAAAAAAAACAAAAAAACAAACAACTCAACTAAAATTGTAAATACTAAAATAAATTAAATCTCTTATGAATGTAATGTGTCTATATCAAAATTTTACTTGGAAGAATTATTCGTAAAAATTTATACAAGTTTATATAACTAAAATTAAAAACATTTCATGTATTTTATCAAAGCACTATATAGTATTAATAAGATAACCTCTCAGTGGATTGCGGGATTTTTTTTTTTTAAGGGGCTATCTGGCGACTGCCCACTTAGGCATAAGTCACCGTAAACAAAAAGCCTAGTTCTGGGCTACTTTAAAAAGTTTGAACAGGAAACAACAATAAAAAGAAATAACAATAACAATAACAAAACAATAACAAAAACAACAACTAAACCTAGTTAAATGAAAGGGAGAAGGCCGGCCTCCCCCAAATAGTCAACAAGTCCACCAGTCAATGTGCACGCACTCGTCCCGAGTACAAAGGACAGGCGGTAGCGACCCCGCCCATCCTGGTACCGGGACAGGTAACGTGCGCGAAGATCACCCAGACTGAGACATAGGACAAGAATGTGCCGAACAGTCTGGGGGACAACGCAGTCGTTGCAATAGGGCGCAGGCGAGCACTCCATCAAATAGCGATGCATCACACGAGTGTGTCCGATTCGGAGACGACAGAAAGCAACCTGAAGCCGCCGCGGCATTGGGGGATAGGTCCATGGGAACAGTCGCGGCGCAATGGCACGCAACTTTAAGTTCCGTTCGATTGTCTCCTATCTTCTTTGCCAAGCAGTCCGAAGAGCTGCCCGTATTCCTGCCATGTAGTCGGTGTGAGGAAGAGCGAAACGCTGGTTCGGTCGCAGAGTCGTCGCGTACTCTTTGGCGCCCTCATCGGCGCGCTCATTCCACGCAATTCCTACATGTCCAGGAACCCAGCAGAAGATAATCTCGACATCTGCCCGGCTCGCCATAACCGTGGCGTCACGGATATCGCGAATCAGGGGATGCGGAGATTCCAATGCCCCGAAAGCACTCAGGGCGCTTTGTGAGTCGCTATAGATCACAATCCGGTTTCCAAACCGGGCACGCCGCGTAATCTCCCGTACCGAGTGGTGTATTGCCACCAGCTCGGCTGTGGAGACAGACGCAGCGCCTGGTAGAGCCCCGCTGACTTCAAACAGAGGTGATACGGCGTGGAAGCCGACCCCCTCTTAGGACTTGGAGCCATCCGTATACACTGGCACGTTCCAGCGTGACACGATGTGTGCTCCAAAAAGGTTGATTGCGGGAGAATCGGTTTTCATAAATATAGCTTCACCACTACACCTATCTATTCTTTCGTTTTACATATATGTATTTATTTTTAATTTTAATATTTGTAAAATGGAACAACTCATTGTATATTTATCGCTTTAATATATCTTGATCTTGATCTTCACTCCACTCATTACATCGGTAAAGGAGGCAAGAACATTTCAAAACGCTCCGAACATCATCGAATAAGATCAAAAGCTTAGCAATTTAGTTTGTTTTTTACCAAATACATTCATTTAAAAAAGAGATGAATAATGAACAAGTGATCCACCATCAACAAGATGGAATAAAAAAGATAGTTAGAAAAAGAGAAAGTTGCCAAAGGAAATTAATTAAGGCAAAATACACAATGGTTTTTAACAGAATTTGCATTCAGAAAAGACTGCTACCCAATTACACTATATATATATATATATATATATATATATATATATATATATATATATATATATATATATATATCGTCAATATTTGCAATAGCACAATCATAATTATGCAGTTAAGAAGGCAATTCTTTGGCTAACTAGCTCTTCATCGAAGCCCTCGGAAGGTAGATCGAAAGACTGTCTTAGAAAAGCTTATTTTATGCGTTATCTCCTCGTATATTTGAGAAGAGCTCCTTCCGAGGGTTTCCATCAAGAGCTAGTTAGCCAAAGAACTACCTTCTTAACCGCATATATATATATATATATATATATATATATATATATATATATATATATATATATATATATATATATATATATATATATATATATATATATATATATATATAATAGCGACCATAATGATTCGGACAATTTGGTTTCAATCACTAAATTTACAGTGGCTTGTAACCAAATAATGCATGATTAATTGCAGATATAAAATAAGAATGGCTAAAGAGCTACATGAATATGGTGGATGGATGAAACTGCATGTTATGTATTAAAAAATCAAAAGTATTCCCAAAATATGCTGGTAAAAGTGGTCCAGACAGGCTAATTCTATTATTTGTATCTCTGAGACAACTAATTATTTTTGGCTAGTAACTTACTTTCATGACTTCTTAAAACTTTTAGTCATGAAGCTTGTCAAATACCGAGCAGCAAACACGCCTAGGTACTTAATACACCTACTTATATCCAGGATTAATTGTTAAGCTACGTCAAGAGGAACATCTCTCCATCTGAGCAAGTTGAAAGGGTCTTACCTAATATTATATCATGTAACCATACTACATGCTCATGTAGCAGTGGAATTTAACTTGGTAGGCCAAGAAAAACCTCAAAGAGACATGAGCAAGCCATCGTCCCTATCTAAAAAAAGGATTAATACAAGAAAACAGCCAGGATTTCCCGAGAAGTAAGTGATCTAAATTTCTTTAAAATCTTGCACACCAGCACTCAAACAAATGGTCCCAATTACACTTCAGTTATGAATCAAAGTACAATTTGTTTGGTTCAGATGGCAAGAGCAGCGTCAAGTTTTGTGGAGGAAGTGTTATGGTGTAGTGAATAATATCAGCGAAAGATAATGGCCTACTTGTCCGTATGAATTGTGCCTAAGTTTTTGTTCAAAGATGCAGGACAACTTGACTTCACACTGACTGGAGAGACACCCAAAGACCAGCACAGTTTGGAAAACTTGGCCTTTGTGATTATGAGACGTCCCATGGATTGTAGGCAAGTTGGTTGTTGTGCAACTGGTCCTGGGAGATGTTTTTTCAGATGAGAACCAGATCCTTCCCGGTCTAACAGGATGCTTGAGCTTGTTCAGTAACTTCTTTGTCTCCCTCACGCGGTTCTCCTTGACCTTGACTGGTAGAATATGTCACTCGCGCCTCTTATACGAGGAGTAGCGAAGATTTTCATTCCCTGAGCAAATTCATGGTGACGATTAATCTCTCTCGCCAAAGCCCCGTTCTCTTTATTCGGGTCTTCCATCACCTTGCACTGCAGTTTTGGATGAATATCAGTGTGTGGACGCAGTCAAACGACTGTTGTATCCCTTTTTGTTTGCCGTGACTTCATAATCTCAGTTACAGCTGTTCATGTCACATCTTACACCTTTACATTGTTCGCAGAGTATTCTTCAGCAATCATAACGTCGGCATTTTGATACCCGACACGCATCATCATGATACAGTTAACTGTACTCTGTATGATCTCCAACACCGACGACTATTCACTGATACGCTAATCTGTTCCTAAACATTCGTTAATCCTTTGGGTCAGGAATAAGCCAAGTACACTGGTAAGCAAAAAGGATAAAAACATCTTCGAACAAGAAATTGTTGAAGTGTAATGCAAATAAAGTTTTCGACCTTAAGGTTACCTTTGTATTTATTTAGTGTCAATTTTGGTGATATAAAATGCTTGTAAAATTTTAAGAATGGCTGAGTCTTGTACTTTTTTAATAATTTTAGATTATCTTTTTCGAATATATGCTTGCCCCCATGAGTAGGGCGTTTTAGATTCACGGTTTCACCAAAAAGCAATTTTATGTCTAGTGAATTTCACAATACCATTAGGAATTGGGGATTGGGATAGTATAAGAGGTGAAGGTGTAGTAGAGAGATAGAGATATTGTGTGTGCTTATGAGATGGTTATAAGCGTAAGGTGATATATGGCGATGATTTGGTGAACGTAATAATGATATATTGAATGAAGTAACGATCCGTATATTATCAGGGATTAGTCTGTATTCTTGTCGGGAACGAAGGAAATGTACCTTCAAAGAACTTTACGATCATTTGCGTTTTTATTTGTCACAATAAAATCTCTTTTGCGTTTGTTCAATGGTGGTTGAAATTGAATTCTTTTCAAAACCCAATTTTGTTAAACATTGTTTGTGTTTAGTCATTCTCCTAAATAAATTGGGGGTCACAAATGCATAGTGCTTTAAGTACCAACTGAGATAACTCCACGTTTTATTTTTTGAGAATTAAATGAAAAGGCCGTGATGTATGAATTCGTATGCGTAGGTTTCCAAAAAATATTTTAAATGATGGTTGATGATTGGAAGGAATTTTAGGTATATCAAGAAACGGGAGTGACCTTTCCTTCAGTTGTGTTGAGATTTTCTTGAGAAGGAGACATTGTTACAGTCTCGAAAGCTCGAGGTGGTTTCATTTCCCTTGTGGGTTTTTAAATTCTCTTTTTTGCTGTGGTTATTACATAGCAAATGGAATAAAATAATAAAATATCTTTTAGCAGTTAAAAAAAATGAAAAATGAGCGGGATGCGAATGTATGTCTTCGAGCTCTCTTCGGTTTTCAGGCTACTTCTCTAACGACTAAGCTGCAGCCCCAAAAAGGATTCTTCAAGACAGCTTATAATCTTAACTGTGTAGGTATTATTCTTTTGTTATTTCCTATGGGTAATTGACCAAATATGTGACGTGTGTATTGTGATCTCCCATTCACTTACGAAGACCGTGTGTATCTCTTACCAACGCTTTCGTCCTGAATATACAGGGACTTACATACACTGTTCTGCTTATATGCTCACTTGAAGCATCCTTTTTGGGTGTGTATATGGTAGTCCATTGGTTAGCGTGGTGGCCTGAAAGGAAAAGAGCGCTAGATAATATAGGTTCAAACTCCACTAATTTTTCACTTTTTTTAAAGCGTAAGAATTTATATTACTTTATTCCATTTCCTCTCTCTCTATTCCTTCTTTATTAATCTATTATTTGATCCATTTAGGGTCTTATAAAAAGACGAAATCACTTGTGTATCATGATGAGCTTCTACCTATCACATGTGTATTATCAATTCTACGTTCATATGTAGATATATATGTGTGTATTAGTAAGCAACTCTCAAATGTGTCTCAACAATCTTTTCCCCCTTTTCGAACTTTTTTCAACAAAAACCATCCAACAAATCATCTTATTAGACATACATAAATATAAAAAAAAACGTGTGAGATTGAACAAAGAGATTAGCGTAAGAGGGAGAGAATTATATGATGTTGAGGCGAATAGAGGAAAATGTAGCAGTAAAAGTAAACCATAAATACAAACAGGGTGAATTGCCTTCCCAAAATATTTCCTCCTGAATTAACCCTAAACCATCTCTACCAAATGCTTCTATGTTATCCAACCTTCTCCATTTTCCCTCTCCCAAAGATCAATTTATATTTCTCGGCTCCCAATTACTTCTTCGTTACCAAATCGTAATATCTTCCTATCGCCACAGAGGAAGTGAAGCAGAGAGATTGTTCTAAAATACGAAAGGCTTCTACAGGTTGTTTGCTTCATTGTACTTGATTCCGAAATTCCATTGTCGAAACTTAATGACCCGACTTATCTTTGCCTTCCTCTGCATTATGTACACATATTGTACATGAAAGGAAAAACAAGGGTATTCCAACCCATTTTATATCTTTCAAACACTTTGACTATGTATGCGTTGTATGTCTACTCCCCTATGTGTATGAGTAGACCTCACTTCTCTCGGATCGCCGCAAATGAACCTATAGAGGCCAGTATCAATTCAGTTCATGGCCCTAGTGGTTCACTTTAGTTAACTTTTCACACATCTTCACTTATTAGAACTCTTCCACTATGTTACATCTATTCTTCAAAGAGTTTTCTAATAGCAATATTCTCGTTAGTTTTTCCTTTACCATTTTTAAAGATTATTTTTTCTCTATGAAAAATAAAATTTGAAAGTGACGAATGGATAGACAATAGACAGGTGGAAGAATTAAAAATAAATCGAAGTGCAAAAGATGTAAAGTATATGGAGGAAGTGTGCAAAATCCTGAAGTACTTTCACGCATCTCGAAGCTTCACTAAACAAGGGCGTGCCAATGTTTTTGCCCATCTCAAGATCAGATTCCAATGCTGAAGATTTTGAATGGCAGCCCAAGTTCCAAGAATTGTCTAACTCGAATGCAAGAAGCAAATCGAGTCAAAGTTTAACGCCATTAACAAAAGTGGAGCTAATAAAACGAGAAAATATATTTACACATTTAGAATTATGATAAGGGAAAATCACATGAAACGTGATATACAATGGATGTAGTTAATAGCCGACGGAAATGAAAAATGTTATCACAACCCGTTAAAACTCTGAAGAATATATTACGTGAACCATAGAAAGCTTAAGAAAGAAAATGGGATTTTAAAAACGGTAAAAATAGGCAAAATATTTTAACCGTTATATGAAGTGAATAAAAGAGGTGGATTCGAACGTTTGTCGGCAAGCGCTCTTCGCTATCTTAACCACGACATTCATCGACTGAGCAACCATCCTCACTCCCCAGAATTATTCACTACATTATATAGTAGTTGTTGTTTTTTAAAATAAGATCTGTGGCAGTTAAAGTGAAAAATTATCAGCACTTCATCGCATTCATGTTTTTATACCTAAATTTTTCTTTCTATATTATATTTATGTTTAGGCAGCTTAAATATCTCTGCCAACCTCGCACTTTCCCACTAAGATTATTCCCTTTTAATAATTCTCTGATACTAACCTCAACCATTCGCCTAGCTATGATTCAACTGCTGTTCACTAATTCCCGGTTTTGGCTCGAATCAGGCTGTTTATTTCCCTACATATGTATGTATAGTCAATGCCCATGTAATTGCTACCATTCCTATACACATACACACATCCCCCGCGAATTTGCACAAGTGATACTTAATTATGAAAAAATATGCAACATACACAACATAACTTTATTTTGATCCCTAATTCTAAAATACCGATTTGCATTCGAATTCTTAAATTCTACTAATAAAGAACCAGTACTTCAACTAATTATCCATTACTAGTAATACTAATTCTGGACCATCTCAAAAATATGGAGCCCAATTTTATCATGTGAATAATCGGGACCCCAAAAGTTCGCATGTCAAGAATTACAACCCAAATATAAATATCATGTAAATGGAAAATTTATCATACGGAATCTTCAATACAATGAAAATGAACGGTATACTAATAAATTAAAAAGGAAATTGAGTGGCAATTTCGCTAAATGAATTAAACTGTTTATTTTATTTATTTCCACCCACATAAACATTGGAAATGACCTGGAGGAAATTTGTGTTTGCATGGGGTTAATTTCTGCCTTACACCTGGCCCCCAAACGATTCAATCAATATGTTGTGTATGAACGCCTCAGTTTGTGGTTTAAAGAAAGGTGGAGAGTGGTTGACGGTTCTATGGTGGTAATATGGGTTATTGGGCTCGCCATTCATCAGTATGGATTATGTTGTTCCACCTCTCGCATTTTTCACTATTTCCAAAGATGTTTCTTGGTCTGTGAGGTCAACTCTTCATTTGCCCAACTGCTGGTGAATAAAAAAGAATCGCCAACCCAGGTCAAATAGTGACCCCCCCCCCTCCCCCTATAATTCCCTCGTCAAGAATAGCAACCCCCTGCAGGAGTTCGGCTCATGTTGACATGAGCCCAAATTCTACATGGTATTACTAAAAAATTAGGGAAAATCATCAGATAATCTATTTGCTCTTCCGTTTTTTTCGTATTGCCAAAGAAGGATTAAACATCAATTATTTTTTAACTCACGTAGTGCTTTGTGAGTGTAACTACTAACATACCTTTAATTGCTAGTAATACTCTATTTTTGAATAACTTCACATAAATCCTATTTCCCAATTTGATATTAACTTAATGGCAAATTGCTCATATATCAACGGAATCATAACATGAATTAATTACATAAATTTTGGGCCTATTATTTTGTGATTATAAATAAACAGGAGTGCGTAAGGTTACAGGAATAATAGATATATCTCAATTAACCACAATAATGTGCACTTAATCTTTTATAAGATCAATTTCTTCCTTAATAATTTGTAGAAGCGTTATCAAGAATTTGGCCAAGAGGGCGGTAAGGAAAGATATCACCAATTCAATGTCAGCGGAAGAACGAGTCTCACAGGAAAGCTGTGGCACAAGAGGCGAACTAACACATCCAACCAGCAAAAGGGGTCGGCCAGTACTGATTTCAAACGAGCGACTGGACGAAATTAGCAAGAAACCTGAATTCCGAAGGTGTTTCATAGGGGTTAATCACATACCTAGCTCATTCTTCATAGTCTCACTTTATTTAATTGTTGATCAAGGTTTAACGTTTTTGCTACATAAATTTTTTATGTGCATTAGGTGAAACTTATGCCGGATACTGAGCATTGAAAACTCAAAAATAGTGAGAGAAATTAATGATATAAGACGTTCAAGCCATTATGACTGCGATAATGGAAGAAATTTTCCTCACGGTAATAGTTTCTCAAGGAAATAAAGGCAGAAATCCTGCTAAATAGACGAATTGCTAACGCAAAGCGATCGTTCGAGCTAAAAATTGTAGTGTTCTAATCAAATTACTACGAAAAGTGGCTTTTCGGCCCTATTTATTGAAATTTTATAAGTTATTTTATATATGAAAAATATCTAAATAATTAGTAATAAATATAAATACCGGGTGTCCCAAAATTGAGGGCGTATTTTGATGAAATTGAAAAGTTTTATGAAAAACTCTTGTTGAGTTATGTTAAAATTGTGTTCTTCACAAAATTGTAGTGCTCCATGTACCTACAGGGTTTCCCAAAAATTTAATTTGTTTTTCAATCCTTTGAATGTGCTAAGGCTTTTTCATAAGTGTTGAACGCAACAAGATTGTGCATTGTTGTCTTGGGCATATCAAGTTTCTGACTGGCCCTGGCCTTTCTCACCGAAATTCTTGGTTCATTTTCAAACAATTGTCGAAGTTGTTCAGTGTTGTTGAAGTTATTCTTTTTCCGTTTTATTCCTTTCTCATGATGTACGGATCCGGTTTTTTTAAATTTGTTCCCCACTGAACGGATCTCGTTGTCAGGTCCAGGTTTTCTAAACTTTCTTTGGAACTTTTCTCGTACTTCATTAAATTTTGCTCCGCTCATAAGAGCTATCACAACAAAAAGCCGCTCTTTTGTATTCATTATTAAAAGGTTACGAAAAGGATTGAAACACAAATTAAAATTTGGGGACACCCTATACATGGAACACTACAATTTTGTGCAGAGCACAATTTGAATACCTATTCAATTTGAGGACGCCCGGTATAAGATTAAGAAATATCAATAAATAAAGTACAATAAATGTGAATTACATTTGGTAAATATGTAGATTGGTGGCTCGAACGATGGTACGTAAACTATTTCGTCCGTGTTCTAATATGTTTCATGTTTTTGGAGTTGATTTAAGGGGACTGCTCGTGTGGGGGTAAACACAATGGGAGGACCACCCTACGATGATCCTGAATTTCAATCAATTGGGGGGTTTGAGGGGCACAAGCCCCCAGTATATAATCCTAATTGTTTATAGAATAATGTTCTAAGGTTTACAGAAGTGAATTATTTAACCAAATGATTTCTGCGCCGTTAATCGTTTTGCAAATTATAATGGGGGTGGGGGTGAGGTCAGACGTCAGAAATGACTGAATTGAATTTTTATTTTGTTTTCCCCTTAATATCGTTTTATTATCCTCATTTGGAGTCATTTTTATTTGTCAATATATTTGTCCCCATTTTACTATTTTTATTACTTTTTTTATACATTTAAATATACTTAGCTTGATCGTTTAAAGGACTACTTTTTGTCCAGCCCTTTGGGTGGAGGAAAGACGACTTTAAGGCGGTCACTTCAGTTTGAATAAGTCTTTCGTTTGTGAAAATTGTCCTTCGTCTATTGTGGAACTTTGTACTTTATTTTCGGATCGAGATAAATTGTTAACCTTTTAGGGCTGTCATAATTTACTTAAGATTAAAATCGATTGCGAGGTTTGTGGTCAGGCATTAGATATTAACCATAATTTTAATTTAGATGTTCTAAAACTAAACGTGACTCAAGTGAGAGCTATTTTTTTAATAAATCTGCATTGAATGGCACCTTTTTCTCAAACTCCCGGATCTCTGTAGCAACTATTCTGCAAATTATTTACTGGTTTCTAGTCAACCAATTGACATTAGAAGTTCTGTCCCATGAAATCAAGGTTACACCAAAATCTTTGATTGACTGGTTTAGTTTCTGCAGAGAGGTCGCTATTCACTATTGTGAACAAAATAGGCAAATGATTCCCGTTTACCAAAACGGGAATTAATGAAAATTCCACGCTTTCCTCGTCGTTATTTCAGAAGTATACCCACCGCAATAAAGTAAGTAAACAGCTTTTTTCTTTTGGTTATTTTGCGGCATTTTTATAAAAAAAATGGCGCCAGGTATATTTCAAATAGGACTCAAACGCGCATGAATATTTAGGCACGGGTGAATGACATATAAACACCGAAAAATCCACTTTTTCGGCCGAGCCGCAAATCTATATGTTTATCTTACATTTACTCATTGAATAAAACAGCAATATTTGACGGGTAACTAAATATTTTTGATAAAAATGCTATTTAAAGGGTAAAATGTTAAAATATACATCTTTACGGGAAATATTTATACGTGCTACTACAAATTAAAAAAGAAAACAAATTAAAAAAGAAATTCGACGAAAGAAATCGAATTTACCTAAGCACGTCTTTTCTTTTCCGTTTGTTTACACTAAGTTACGTAAACAATTTTAATTCACCCTTAAAGGACAATTTCGCTTGAGTTATCGAAGCGGTTCACATAAAAGCAAGGAACACTAAAAAGTAGAGTAGGAACTAAAACGGAAACAAACCGAACTACTTGACAAGCTCACACTGATGCAAATGCGTCTCTTTCAGGAAATGCATTACACAACAAAAAAAACTACCTAGTATGATTAAATTATGATTATTGATGAAAATAACAAACAAATACTTTGGTTGTTGTTTCAACAACAAAATGGACATTTTATGAGCCTTTAATTTCTGATATGGGAACTAGAGTTAAAGCCACCTTTCACACCAGTTGCCTCCCATAGTATCCAATGGAGCCTTTCAGTGCAGTGTCCCAACCAGACAACTTCCAGGCAACTAACATTTCGGTGTCTTGGTCCCGCACCTGTTGGCGGAAACTGGCAGTTGCCGCCCCTCACTGTAAAGCATTATTTTAAATGGAAGCTTTCATATGTAGCCACCAGTATGCGCCACCGCTGCCAATGGGCCAGCTTCTCATGCTCAGTGACACCCACGCCTGCTTGATAGAAGTAGTATCGCGGACGATTGTGAAGATGGTGGAGGAGAAGGTGAATACGGATGACCTGATTTGTGAAGTAGAGAAGCTACCAGCAATACGAAACCCATCTTGTGAAGGATATGGAAACAGTAGAGAGAAGCAGAACGCCTAGGATGATATCGTGCTGAAACTCACTCCCGTATTGAAGACAAACCCCTCTCAGGAAAGAAAGAAAGGCGTAAGTCCATTAGGTTTGTTTTTATTTTTATATCATTACATGGCCACAAAGTTACGAGTGACAATTAAAAACTCTAGTGTGCTTACGTATACAATTTTATTCATTAGCATATACATTGGTTACCCCATTCCTATTACCAGCTAAACTACCACACCCTCAGGTCACCACCACCTACCTACACCACCCCACTATGTCACCACCCACACCATTGTCTAGATACGTTCTAATTGCCATGGAAGTTCACCTTGGTCACTGATACAGTAGTCAGCAAATTTGTCTCTTAAATGGCTGATAATTCTTGATGTTGGCCCTGCAGCAGGTTCCATATGAAAAAGACCTTCGACGGTTAAAGTATCCTCACTTCGAACGCCATCTCTGTCTCGTACAAAGTTATGCAAAATACAACACACCTTGATGATGTCCTCTGCCAGTGATAGGTCTACATTGAGTTGTCGATGAAAGATGCGCCATTTGTTTGCAAGGATTCCAAGTGAGTATTCGATGTGTCTGTGTGCTCGTGAAAGTTTGTAATTGAAGATGCCTTTCTTTTGACTAAAAGATTTAGCAGAAGATGAGCGCAGAATTTATTGGAATAGTCCAAAAGCTTCATCAGCCACAAATACATATGGCATTGGTGTTCCAAAGCTTGAGTACGATTCTTGTGGAGCAGGAATTTTTAGAGTTTGATTTTGGAGTTTCTCACAAAAAATCACTCTCTTTGAACACAGTTGAGTCAGAGGACTTCCCATATGCACATACAGCAATAAACATGAACGTGTATGGTGCATCGCATAATGCAAGAAGTAAAATCGAGTAGTAGTTCTTGTAATTATAATAGAAGGATCCACTATTCTTTGCCTTGATTACCCTGATGTGCTTCCCATCTAGGGCACCGAGACAATGAGGGAAATTGGTCCTTTGGCAAAATTGAGCTGCAGTTTCCAACCAGAGTGGTTCTGCTACATCAGGAAAACAAACTGCCTTCACTCTTTTCCAAATAGCCTTGCAGACTTGCCTGGTGATGTTAGAGGTGGTAGATATGCCTAGTCTGTACTGGTATTGGAAGTCAGTCATGGTGTCACCGGTGGCCAGATACCTGTAGCAAAAACAAAAGTAGGTATAGGTTTATGGGGGGAGGGCATATTATATGGTTTTCTTTATTATCAATATCATTCTTCATCTTGAGATTTCTATATTCGAATCTATTTATTTCTTCTTGACTGAAGTTTTCCTTGAAACATTTGTCTTCCATTTATCTGACTCTTGGTATTCTTGTTGGCTGAGATTCCTTCTTCTTTAAGATGGCTGGGTTAATTCTCAATCTTCGAATCCTTCCTTTCTTGATGCATCTTCCAATTAACTTGACGTGATGATTTCGTCTTGCTGCTTGATGGGCTGAGATGAGTTAGCTCTTGAAATCATTTTCCTTGATTTCCGTTTTCTTCCGTGAATTTTCTTCGTAAAAATTGTGGACTTAGGAGTTTCGATCGTGTGACTTTGGATCCAAATGCCAGCACTCTAGCCATCACGCTACGGCGAGTCCGTTCTGAGTTGGTAATTTAATGGGCTATTTATATTCTCGCGTTGGAAGGAATTTTATCTTTGATACATCTTCGCACCGCTACAGGTTAATTTTTACTGCAGCACAAACACACGCAGACACATACTGACATCGTACACTTTGCAAATCTTATTTCTAATGTTCATGATTTATCTTAATGTCAGTTTCTCTTGTTCAGAAGAAGTGGAAGGGAATCTGATCCGGCTATGCCAGAAATCTGTTGAAGAAGAAGAAGCAAGAAAAGAGTGGATCGGGTGCCAGTGGACAGAAGCAGTATGTCTACTTTGAAGCCCTGCGTTTTCTTGACCGTCTCGAAACACACTGTAAGCAATATGGATGAAGACGCTAATCATGATAATAAAAATTAATATTCCTCCGGTATCTTTTACCCTTGATATCTTTATAGACTCATGTCTTTTATCCTGATTTATTTTATTTTCATGTCTTTTACTCCTGGTCTTTTATTCCTGATCTCATTTCTCCTGATGTCTTTTACTGCTGATATGTTTTTATCCTGATGACTTTTTTTCCATGATGTCTTTTACCCCTAATATCTTTTACCCTTATGTCTTTTTCCTCTGATGTCTTTTACCCCTGATATCTTTTTCACATGATGTCTTACCGGTGACATCTTTTTACCTAGGTGTCTTTTTCTTTTGATCTCTTTTTGTAAAAATCTAAATACCGCGTACATAGGTGTACGCAGAAACACTTCGACACAAAGCTGCGCGCCATCTCTTATCTCTAAATGCACCTCTTGCTTCGAATTCTCAGTCGCCCTTTTTCGCAACACCGTAAACTCCGAGATGGCTCGAAGGCGTGAAAGAAATACCGTCTGCCCAAAGATGAAAAAAGGTCTTTCGCGCGACGATATGGATTTTATAAGAATTCGATTCTCTCTCTCGATTCTGCTCATGAGGGGAATAAAAGGAAGACTTCTTCCTGGAATCAGGCAGAAGCTCTTGGACCTACATCGAGTGTGTTAAGCTCAATCCACATAGGAAACCGTTCACCCACTGCAAGGAAGGAACTTCTCGGGAATTGGTTGTTGCCGTCAACGGAACTTGTAGGTGCCAACTTCTCTCAGCCCCCCCCCCCCTCCTTCAGAGTCAAAGGTTACACAGGACCTCCTTCTGCGGTTTACCCTAGCCGTAGCTAGGTAATCGGTTTTGGCTACCCACTCCAGGATCCGAATAATCGGACAGGTACTTCAGGGAAGAAGTCCGATTTGAGTAACCGTGTGGCTCACCTTC
This sequence comes from Ceratothoa steindachneri, assembly GCA_963969495.1. Classification (NCBI taxonomy): domain Eukaryota; kingdom Metazoa; phylum Arthropoda; class Malacostraca; order Isopoda; family Cymothoidae; genus Ceratothoa; species Ceratothoa steindachneri. The sequence goes on from OZ018339.1 coordinate 2,168,693, forward strand.
GTGATCCGGCAAAGGATCAGCATATCACCGGTCAAGGATTACCCTCTCATTCAGTAACCTCGGCCGTCGGACTAGGTGCGATCATCGTCACCCCAAGAAGATCTTCACTGACCCCCTTCAAAAATACTTACGAACTCAAAGGTATCGTTATTTAATTATCCCCTTCCTAACTTCACCAGTTTATTTGTGAACTAGAATTCTCATCCCAAGCCCCTCCCCTGAATATTAGAAGTGCTTAAATTTAGTGTTTAACTCAATAATAATATTCCCTTCGTTCTGTCTGGTGTCATTAAGACGCACACATGCCAATGAGTAATCTGCAAGTAATTTCCACGACTTTTTGTAGACTTATTTATTTAGTGCAAGATTAATCCTATTTATATTTATATACACTGTCGCTGTTGCTTATTTCAAATTCATCTACATTAAAGATTATTTTTGTATCTGTGTGTTTAACTAATTTGGACGATCCTTTGGCAATTATTAAGCAATCCACTCGGCTTAAATCTCAATATTACACTGATCCACCCATGGTTGGCTTTTACTGAGTGGGGGACACACTCTGAGGATCATCATCTTAGTTTTGATCAAAATGGTACGCGCGGAGGTTATTCTTATTCACCGGAAGTGGTTAAGGTAGGTGTATTGGATAGGCTTCACCTCCGCTTCACCTCGGAGCGGTAGCAAAATATATGTCCAGGAAGTGGGACTGGGATTACCCACTCACTCAAACCCCGACACTTTTCCACATTATGACTTTTTGCATTGATGTCTTTTACCCTTGAAATTTTTTTTCTATGATGTCTTTTTACGGTGACATCTTTTTATCTAGGTGTCTTTTTCTTTTGATCTCTTTTCCACATTATGATTTTTTGCGGTGATGTCTTTTACCCTTGAAATCTTTTACCCCTGATATCTTTTACCCTTATGCCTTTTTCCTCTGATGTCTTTTACCCCTGAATTCTTTTGTCTTTTCAGCAGTTGCGAGCTCTTCTCAAAATTCTTGTACTTGATCTAAAATTTGATCAACATTTAAATTCTTTTAGCGCCTCCAAATCTTTTGTTCAGTATTTTAGGTCCCACATTTGGTTAAATTGCGCCTCTCTCCTATCTCTCATTTTCGTTTATTCGTGAACAATGTCCTCCTAGTGGATAATGAGATATCCATAAAGATCAGAATGACAGTTTCTGCCAAGCACCAAATTACTAGAAGCCGGTCCTCGTTGGAACGATTGTGCAAAAGAGAAGTATTAGTATGGTTTGTTGTCTTAGTCCTCCCACGCGAGATGGTAGCCCCTCATTGGCCAAGGAGGGACCACGAGTTTCGTCAGGGGAGTAAGGATTTGAAACTTCTCTTTAATTCCTTCCTGAATAGAAGAGTGATATGTAGTGTGTTCCAAGAGAGGAGGGATGTGAAACAGGGATGTTTTGGATTGGCCTTATATGCCTTGACGTAGTTGGCGGGAGCTGTCTGCTCGCATATCAGACGTGATACACAGCCTAATTGGAAGTTGCCCCAACTTGGTTTTGCAAATGTTTTGTTACACTCGGGGGGGGGGGGCTCGGGGGCTTTACGTGTCAGATAGAACAAATTGCGTCAAAGAACTTAAAGTTGTACCTTTCTAGCTTGTGTCTTTAAATAGGCTTTTCCATTGTGTGCAGATGTGTCGAGATGGAAGTGAAAAGAATCGAGATCTCTGCTCTCCGGCCCGCGGGCCACAACAAGTACGACATCGCCAAGTGGCTCAACGTCCGACGGATGACCGTCCACAGAGTCTCGGAGAGGCACAAGAACGGGGAAAATCTCGAAGATCGAACTCGTTCAGTCATACCTCAAGTCATCAACCATTTGGCTGTAAGAAAGGCCTTGGACAGTGATCCGCAGCTCAAAATGTCTGCGCTCGTGAAGAAGGACATCTCGGTAGTTACATTGTCCAGGGCCGTCAAGGAGGAGGTTGGCAAGAGTTTTAGGTACGTAGAAAGCCTCTGCTCACTGAGCGTATCCGAGAACTACGTACGGAGGGCTGTGATTAACTTCTAAACGACTTAAAGAGTCATGGCAATTAACAAGCAGATTAACCGCGTAGGAAGCTTCGGCCAGGGTGTTTATGAGGTTCGCTACGTGTCCATGACCAAATGCAGCCTCCGCAATGATGCTCGACGTCATGAGTTCAAATGTCTAGAAGATGCCGCCGGAGTAGTTCGCGGTCAGTAACAGAATCGCCGCTACCGATTACACGGACAGCTTGGCAACGAAAATCTTACCTTGCGCGAAGAAGATCACTAAGAACGCGTACTAAGTCTTTAGGCATGACGGTGCCTCGGCCAACAAGGAAAAAACCTCGCAAATGTGGTTGCGGTCGAACATTAACTTCTGGTCGAAAGAATTTTGGCCTCCGTAGTCGCCTGACTTCAATCTCCTCGACTACAGCGTGTGAACGCAAATCGATGGCAAGGCCTCCAAGGTCGTCCACAGCAACGTCGAAGAGCTGAAGTCCTTCGTCAACTGTGTGTGGATCGATCAGCATGAGGAAGGACTTAGTCCGCAACGTGTGCATGGCTTTCAAGCCTCACTTGGAGCGCGTTCTCGTCGCCGAGGGCAGCCACATTGATTAATATTACAATTTAAACGCATATTTACCTCTTAAAACAATAAAAACGTCTCTACATGCATCAGCGCTATCATTTCTCCCTGCTTTGAGAGCGTCGTAACGAATATAACAGTACTTTGCAATAGCCGGTATATGCATGACAGCACGTTTCGTCGTCAAATGTTTCGTTGCAGGACTGTTTGTTCGCCGGCCGTTTTATCACCGAATGTCTTATTTTCTTATATTGACTTTATTTGCGAATAAAATGCATTTTTTTAAAAGCTGGGCTATTTCATATTTCTACCCTCATCTGAGATAATATAATGGTGCATTAACGGTTAAATAACCAACCAGCGTCCTCAGTTTGTTGGGCAAAACTTATTTGGTTTGTAAGTTATTCAATACTGAATTTGGTAAAGTGAAAATGTTTAGCCTAGATAAAAATATTGTCAATTGCCTTTACTAAACGTGACGGACGGAAACTGCAGTACAATATGTAGGTTTCTACTGTTGACAAAAAGAAGGAAGAATGGTATTACAAAATAAATTTGGAGCATACAATAAAACAGGCTATAGATGGTATTATGCCATGAGATAGTAAAAAAAATATACATTTCGTAATGAAAGACTAAAAAAAACTCCTAAATGAATTTATATATATATAGATTTAGGAGCATATCTAGCCATATTTATATGGTCTTGTAAAGAGTCATAAGCCTAATAACCATATGCGCCCTATTATTAGTTTGATTGGCGCAGTTTCATATTCCTTATCTAAACGGATCACTTCTAATTTTAATATATCTCCGGGCCTTTTTAAAGTGGAACCTGTTATAAAAGGCTGATTTATACCGAAATTGTCCATTTCAAATCTTAGCGCTTTGATTTATTAATTTAGATATGTTTCTCTCGTTTATTTTTATGTATTCACAAATATGTGTGTATGTATTTATCTTATTGACCTAAATGTCTACATTATGTGCTCACAGTTGGACTTTCCGTAAGTATACTTCTTCTATTTGGTTTTATACTTCATATCCGTCTTTGATAATATTTCTCTATTTAGTGCCCTTTCGTTGTACTGGGGGGGGGGGGCATTACTCTGCTGTCTTTCATATATAAACCAGCGTTGTAAAATTTTTCAATTTTTCGTTATTCCTTGATAATGAACAATTCCCAGAATTCGTTGTATATTTTGGTAAGAGTTTTTCTTTTATGAATGTTGTATTAAAGACCAGGCCTAGTTGAACCTTGATAAGCTTCCTCCTTTGCTTTTCTAATTTCCTTATTATTCTCTTTTCGTCTTGCGAAAGGTTATAGATAAGTCTTCCGATATTCATGCTCTCGGTCACGTTTGACCATCTTCGGAGCGAATTAATTTTACACTGGTTAAACATTTAAAGGCATTATATTTATATACATACTAAACATAATTTAGATAATGAAAAGAAGGGAGAATGTGGTTGACCGGAAGTAGTTAGAAAAGGTACATTCGGGAATGGGATTTCGGTCATTATTGACCGTTAATCTGTAAAGAGTTTTAAGGTTCGCTGGGTGGCGGTCAATTGGGCATCAATCTTCGGTTTATCTTCATGGTTTAAGATCGCTTCCAGGACTTGAAGGCGTGTGCGGTCACTTCTTTTGATATTGTGTATTGTACTAAAATTTCTCGTGTTAGTTGAATTCCATGTTGCATGTAGTGGTTCTTGATGGCGCTGTTTTGCAGAGGCATGGTGAGTCTACGAGAAAGGATGTGGTTGTCATTCCAATGTATTTATTTGAATTATGAAGCTTGCAATCTTCATGCGGACAGGTGAATTCATAAATTACATTGGAAGGTATCAATTCTTTTTTCGTACTTGTGTCGTTAATAATGAGGTGATTACTTATTCTTTTGGTTTTATAATATATTGTGACTTGTAGCGTTTCTTCTGGATTCGTGCATTTTGTTCTTTCGTCGATTTTATACGATTTACTCATTTGGTTCATATAGAAGATATTTATTGGATGTTTCTTATTGCCCTCATTTTTATTATTGTTATTTTCATGTAAGTTTTTCAGGAATGTATTTGTTTCTCTGTCTACCATAGTGTTGGAGAAACCATTATTGATGAGGACTTGCTTTATTCTTTGAATTTTGTTATGGAACAATGCCCATGACGAAGTGCATTTGCACACGCGTCTAATGTATGTTCTTATGTCACTTTTTTTTATATCTTTCTGGACATTCGCCATCTCCATTGAGACAATTCCCAGAATTCGTTGGTTTAGTACCCAGCGAAATGTTGTGGTATTAAGTAGAAGTATTAATGCCTTTTATTTAATTATAGGCATTTTACCAATCATTTAGGCTCATTTAAGATGCCTTTATTTCTATTTAAGGGACCTACTGATTATCGTGGATTCCGGACCACATGTATCTAGTCAGTGGCGGATTGAGGATTAAAATTTGCGGCAGGCTAACCTGAATTACTCCCATTGAGTAGTCTGAAAAAAGGGCATTGATTATTAAAAATGGTTAACATACACATCATTATTATATGTAACTGTATCTCACACAGGAGTGCCTACTAATTCTCATATCCAATTTTTCCTGACATTAGGAAATTTTGAATTATAAATTGTAGTTTTTTTTAGTCTTGGGGGCGTCACCTTAGTTATAATGGATGTAATAATTATTTTTGAGATTTACCTTCATTTTAGACATGTATCATATAAGGTACATTCGATCGCATCCGATTAAAAGGCTATTTATATGTATTTCATATTATTACATACCTAGCTTTTTCTCAATAGCAAAATACACGTATAGTTTAAAAAATAAATATAAACATAAATGGGTTTGTAAGGGTTAAGCCTATTAGGTCAGCCTTATAGACTATTGCCTCTTCCAGTAGTAAGCTTCACTAGTATTGTGTGTGTGATAGTGGTAATGTGAGAAGGGGAGGTGCATCTCGAGGTGCCATGGAAATTGTGTGCCGTTTAATTACTTCCAAACTTTTTGACTAGCTGGATAATATTTCAGAGTTTTAATTACCCACAGCCATTTCCAATTAAGAGACAGAGTGCCTGTAGCGGTAATTTTCCAGCATTAAGTGTTTATCTCCTTCATCGATATAAAAATATTATCAAGATAGTTTCAAACGCGAGTAATTACATTTTGAAGGGGGAGGTAATTTACTGCTAGATTTTGCGAAAGAAAATCCAGGCATGGAAAAAAGTTAATGAGCTTTGGAAGGTTCTATTTGTTTTCTTCTTTCAGTTTGTTCTAAAAAAAACGGCAAATGGAATGACATTGAAAGAATCTTTTTTCTGTATTTCTTTCTCCTAAAGTTCATTAATAACTCTTCGACGAAGGAACTAATAAATTAGCTCCCTAGTTTTTAGGTCCACTCATCACCTCCGTTTGGCTACCCATAAATCATTTTTGCCATTTTCTCTCTCTAAGATAATCTTGTGTTAATTTTTGTGCTTTTTATCACAAATGATTTTAAAAACTCAGGTGCAAAAATTTTGCGTAATTTGATTATAATGATTAATGAAGACAATAATGGTTTGGATCTTCGTGATTTCAGAGCCGTTTTTGAAGTCCACTAATACAGAAGTGAATCGATATTTATTTTTCCAGATTACGATTTTTCTTTATTATTTAGTGTTCCATTTTTATTTATATGCAAATTTATTGTCTGTGTTTATATGCTGATTGACTTCATATCTTCTTTTCATCAATAGGTTATTGTCTCCTATCATTCGTCGCAAAAAACTTGTGTGAAGATGGTATGTTTTAAAAGTTAGGTGGCTTTTTTATATTTGATGGATTGTATGTTGAGGATGATGAAGGAAGGGTGGTGTGTCAAGAAGGATGAGATGATGAGAGATGAATGGTGTGTTGAGTGATATAAGTGAATGAAGGAGGTAAAGTGTGTTTAAACGGTTGAGGTGATGAGAGATGGATGGTGAGTTGAGAGGGATGCGTTAATAAGGGATGCAGGGATGTTGTGAGGGATGGATGGTGTGTTGAGAGGGATAAGATTATGAAGGATGGATGAGATGATGATGGATAGATGTTGTTTTTGCGAGAGATGAGATGATGAGGGATATATGGTGGGTTAAGGATGAGCTGATGAGTGATGGTTGGTATGTTGAGAGGTATGATGTGATGAGGGATGGATGATGTGTTAAAGAGGATAAGATGAAGTCCATGAATGAGGAAAATTAAGACTCAGAGGTTTGGTATTTAATCAGGTGTCTGCAAACCGGATAATCACAGTAAATTAAAATAAACCTAATGTTACTGTTTTTAGGAAGCAGATTGTGCGTAGGGGTGGTTTGATAAAGGTTGAGAATCTTCTTTCTAAGTACTAAAAATACTTACTCACTACAGCCTAACACTAGGGATTCTAACATTGAAGTCCATTCATACCCTCACCCAAACTCTATTGTTTTACTTAAAAACAAAAATGCACTTAAAGACCTAAGGTTCCGTCCCAGTCACTACTTTATGTGTGTTCTCATCAATTCTTTATGCAACCAACATTTATTCTACGTGTGTTGGTAATTTATTACCTGAATTAAAACCAGTCTTAACGATAATTAAATATAATATATTACCTGAATTAAAACCAGTCTTAACGATAATTAAATATAATATATTACCTGAATTAATACCAGTCTTAACAATAACACTGGCCAACAAATCTGAACTTTCTTTAATCATAAGAGAGCTGAGCAAACTTTCCTCATGGCATTTTTTTCGCTGATTTCAAATATAACTTTCGTTTTTCTTTAGCACATCAGATTTTCGAGATATTCGAAAATGCAATATGACCGCCATCGCTGATAGGAGGTAGCGTTTTACTCTGATTTCTTTGCCGAACCTGGTGATATATGGTTGCATGGCGCCAGTGCTAGAAAAAATGCCTTCTGTATATCTCCACGTGCATTGAGAAGTTGAACTGAAACAAAATGATGTATTTAATAAGTATATAGAAACTCTAAAATTTATCATTCTCTTTAGGCGTAAACATATAATAAAGATAAATAGCCATGTTTTGTTTATTCCACAAGCATCATAAAGTTAATGGTACTTATATTGCATGTAAATATAAGAATGGTAAACAATGATTGAAGGGCTAATAAGCAAAACTCAAATTCATAAACGTTGTGCATGAGATTTGCGTTTAAATTTTTTCTCAAGATTATCACGATACAACATCCAACAATCATCTCCTATCATTCTCTCATTCCAAAATCCTTGATAGCGAGTTTCCATGGCCTTGATATCCTGGTGGAAACGTTCACCTTGCTCGTCACTTACAGTTCCAACGTTTTGTGGGAAAAAGTCTAGGTGCGAATGAAGGAAATGGATTATAAGTGACATACGGCATCCCATTTCTTTATAAGATTGAAGAAGGTTTTCCACGCAATCTCTCTATGAAGGCGACTTGTTGATGCCCAGAAAGAGCCCAGGAGATCCATGCATTTGGTTCAAGAGGAGTGAAGATCTTCTTGAAGTCAGGGTCTGCCAAAACTTCGCTAATTAGTGATCCTACAAATATGCATTCTTTTAGTTTTGGCGCGATCAGTTGTGGGAATATTTTGCACAGATATTGGAATCCCTGAGAATTGTCCTTAGCCATTGCTTTCACGATGTTTTTCATTAGACCTAGTTTCAAATGAAGAGGTGGTAGATATATTTTCTGGGGCTCTACAACGTCCTGACATTTCTGGAAGCTACGCCGCCAAAAATGCCTGACTAGAAAGTGGTATCTAACCAGCTACTTCCTTATATTTCTGAACTTCAAGAACTTAATTATGTACACAAAACACGAACACACAAAAATAAAGAATGGTTTTAAGATTACCGGGTGCTGAAATAACCCTCGATGGGGTTTCGACTCAGGTTATACAGAGGCTTTACCTTATCGGCACCTTTGATATAATTAATATTAAAGTAATGCTCGATGACCACTACTTTACCGTGCATGAGTCGGCCGTTCGGATTATGGTGTCTACCCAAGTATGTCACAACCTGGTAATGTTATAACAACCTACTCGTGCTACTTTTTTTTATGGCAACTGTCTACCTTTAATCTCACCCTTATGGCTAGGGCGGCCTATTGCAGGGTTGCACAAGTGATGGGAACAGGAATCCCATCGTCATCCTTTACCAAGCTAAACTGGGAGATCGGGTTTGTATTCGATCTAATGGGGTCGGGAAAATTTGTCCTTAGGGGATCGCTAATTGGCGTGGCGCTCACGGCGACTTGGGGTTTTAATGGTAACTCCGTCGATGTTTCCTTCTGGGGGTGGACTACTGGGGGTAGGGGATAATCCTTATTGGCTTCTACCATCTGACCCTTTAATGTGCGAGCATTCTTTCTTTTTCTTCTCTCTCTTCTCTTTCCGCTTGGGCTAGTTCTCTTTTCGCTGTATTCTTCTTTCTTTTATCTCTCACTCTTTTTATTTTCTTCTTTCTTCTACTTTTATGTCCATCAATATACTCCTTTCTTCGCTTTCTTTTTCCTTCTTCGCTGACTTCCCCTCCGGGGGTGGCGGGTCAGAACTACTTCCGGTGCCGTATCGAAGGCTTGAGAACTAAGTTCTTTGTCTACGTGGTTCTCACAAAGAGCAAAAGGAGTCGGGGCCTTGGACCTCTTATTCACGGGCATCCGGGTGAATACAATCTGAGCCACCGGATTTAAGGAGAGCTGCGCGCTCTGGCCTATTAATACTGAGCAGAATCTAATAGGTGCTGCCACTACATCGGTCCAGCCAGTAAAATACTGCGACTGAATGTGGCATCGGACGACAGGGAACTTGGTTGGTCTACCCAGGAAATCCTGGATGACCATGAACTTCTGGTGCTGGGGGCTAATAGGGAGGAGCAATTTGTTTGACAATACGATGCAGGTGCACCCCGTATCACGTAACAAGGTTAAGACACGGCGAGCATTTACAGCCCCAGTCTCGAATTTTAGTCCTTCGAGAGAATTTTTGTTGTACACAAAGTTCACCTGCTGGTCAGGGAAATTCGATGTGGTCAATGGAGGTGCGGGATTAGAGGGGTTGTTCTTGGTCAAGTGTTGCTGCAAGGTTATGTATCTGCTGGCTCGAGGGAGACTTGAGCCTCGAATTTTGGGGGCAATTATAACTAATTTGACCTGCGGTGCCACAATTAAAGCAGGTTATGGGATTTCTGCAGTGTACGGAGTTCTTGACGAACTTATAGGGGTTATTTTGCAGGGGTTCCTGGGGATGCCCCCCTTTCTTGGGGGAAAGGGTTTCTGAGGGTACCCACGTTTCTTAAGAGACAAGAGCTGGGTCTTTCTGACCTCTGGAGGGTATAACCTATGGTTGTAAGCATGCAGATCTGCTTTCTCCACACAGTCCTTGAATGACGCGGCTTGCCTTGTCCTTGACGAAGGCGCGTATCTCTGGGGGAAGGGTACACATCAATTGGTCCCACAGCATGAAGTCGGCGAGGGAGTCGAATTCATTCCCCACCTGTTCGGACCCTAGCCAGAATTGGAGGTGCCTTCTGAGGAGAAAACCAAACTGCCTGTATATTTGGCCTGGCTGAATTCTGGCCTGCCTAAACTTGATCCGATTCTCTTATGGATTTAGGTTGTCGACGGCCAGTAGCTCGTGTTTACACGGAAGCCTTGGGAGGTAATGAGATGAATACGTCACGAAGCCGGGTACTAAGCAGAGGCACTAATCTGGCGATGCCCCCTGGCTTTATGTGCCAGTGATTCAACTCGAATATCTTCTCGAAGTGTGTCAGATACGAACACAGGTCTTCGTTTTCTTTATAAGCTGGGAGTTTCATCGCAACTATTTGTGTAGCCCCAGCTCGAAATCCTATGGAATTGGCTTCCGCCAGATCCCTGCTGATTTCTCTTTCATGAGCGCGTACTCGTTATCTCTCTTCTGCTTCCCTTTCTAATTTTCTTTCTTCTGCTTGCCTCTTTTCTCTTTCTGCTTCCCTTTCGGCTTGTGCATTTTCTTTTTCCCCTTCCTTTTGTACTTTTCTTTCTTCTGCTCCCCTTTATGCTTGCCTCTTTTCTCTTTCCGCTTCTCTTTCGGCTTGCGCCTTTTCTTTTTCTGCTTCCCTTTCTAATTTTCTTTCTTCTGCTACCCTTTGTAATCTTCTTTCTTCTGCTTCCCTCTGTAATTTCCTTTCTCCTACTTCTCTTTCTTGTTCCTGGACGTGGGCAACTAGTTCCTTGCCTTTTAGTCCCAACGCTTTGGTTTGTTGGTGGAATCTGTCAGACGATTCCATTTTATCCCTGTTTGTTCGTCCAAAAACTCACTGATATGCTAAAGGTACTTATGCAACCACTAACTAGGTAGCATGCTGCCTAACTCACCCTTATCCCAACACTTTCTGCTAATTGAAATACTACTCCACACAAAAAATTAATTAATCTCACTAACAGGTTAATCACCACAAATTTATAAACAGACCTTATTGCATTAAACTTTTCCTCGAGCGCTTGGCATACATTTACTATTCCTGAAAGGAAAGCAAGACAAACAACTAGACTGAGTTCTTCCAAAACCCATAAAAACCTGGCACCAAATATTTATGTCGTGGTATGGCAAGGACCGAGTGATGGTGTTCGTACGTATAGATTGGTTACATACTTCAAAACTCCTTAATTAAGTTTTCTCTCTAAGAGTGCTATATTTGATTATGATTATTAGTATTACTTTATTTTTTTATCTTTGAGGGCTTCTATTGCCATGCTCAGCATTTCAAGGATTGAATTAAATGCTTCTAAGAAAACTAGATCTTTAATTAAAAACATGAACAAAAATTGAAATCTAATAAACTGGAGAGTGATGAATTAAGTAAATTTAAGTGAGGCTTATTAAATTACACAATTGAATATACAGTAATGGTTGTTCCAAAGCTCACTTTAATATTGGACGCAAATCGACCTTCAAAGAAACAGATAATGGGATTTAATTACCTTTTTAAAGAGTCACACGAGAATCGGATTCGAGACTGACCTTGGCCTCAATTTTAATGTCGCCTCAAGAATGTTGTTTTCGGGCAAGCACGTGGACTGCCGTTCCAGATGTTGTCTGATATGGGATAGATTTAAGGACGCAGAGGAATTCGGCACGTGTGGCGGATGGAGTTGAGTACGTTGTATTGGTGAGATTTTTTCACTATCGCAACGGGAAAAGTATGATTGTTCCACTCCTTGGTTTAATCTGGGAATAATTCGCACTGACAAGCGATGAGCAAACGAGTAAATCCTTTGACGAAGGAGAGTACTTAAGGGAGTTCACTTTGGGTATTCCTCAATGGTGAGGACTATCTATGTGCTTTGGGGTACACTATGGTAGGGGGCTTCTGTGACGAGAGTTAGTTGAACTTACTCCTCAATCCAAGTTAACTAAAAGTTCGGTGTGACCACCAGTAACTGGATCCGGATGAGCTTCTTCTGTGTCCCTTTCGTTAGTTTCTCGGGTACTTATCTTGGACTTCGCTGTCTCGATGATTCTCACGATCTACCTCGTTCTTCTGCAGTTATTTATGTATACACTTTGCCACCCCACTGGAGTTAGGAGAAGGAGGAGGGGATGAGGACGGTGACATTAAGTCTCCTCCTCTAACGGTTTTTCTCAGAGCGTCTTTTCCTTAGTTCTAAAGGCACCTTCTGGGTTTTGGTCAACTCTCCTCTAATTTCGCATATGAGGTGAATTTAAGTATCAACTTTTATGGGAAATATTGCTGGTTTAACCAATGTTAGGCTCACTGGGGTCCGTCATGTGATGATTAGTGCATTATGTGGTTTCGGGCGGCCCTTCTGGTTCTCCTCGAGGTGAGGGGAGAAAGGGGGGAGGTTAAGTGATCGGGGCACGCCGCCAAAAATGCCAGGACGTTGTGGTTACGGAGCAGGACCTCAATTGCGAGGGTGGTATATCGATTCCTCTACACACTTATATCATCAGGTACGAGGCCATCATCAGCTGGAACTGGAATTGACAAGTATACATCATGTGGAACTGATATGCATGCCGAATCCATTGTTAGATAAACAATATTGTGCTTGTTCTTTGCAGAAACCCTTTTGTGGTCACAATGCAGAAATATCAATCATCGAGATGATATCTTGGCTTTCTCCATATCATAGGAACAGCGAAGGATACTGAAGCTTAATTTTTGTCAATCCAGTCACGTAATCCATTAGAGCATGAAGTACAAATTTGGTGTGGTGCCCATCCTTTATCTTGGTTACCTAGAGGGCAACCAAAGTAGAGTTTGTATATTTTCTTTATATCATTTGTGATAGTACGCTGCTGAAATTTTATGGAAAATGCCCACATACATAGCAGAATTTATCTGGATGATTTTTGCACTCTCGAGGCATTGGTACTGCTCTGTGGAAATATTTTGAAGCCTCTTATGGTGGACGCAGAAGGAGCAGCTTAGAAGATTAACATCACACGAGGAACCTGAAAGCATAAAACAGAATTATAAATAAGTGCGCAAAATATGCATGCGGGTTACAAATGTAAATTAATTCTTCGCTATACCCCTTTAACAAGCAAGAACTCATGAAGCATCTAGTTTGCTCATCTTAGCAGTACAATAATGATGCATGCGATAGAGCAATACCAGTAATATACTACATTTTATAATCGCAGGTGGCCATTTTGAATTTTTGGCATATCTTAAAAACGGTACGTGCTAGGGCAGAACCGAAGGCAGATTCGGATTCGACATGTAAAATGCATTTAGAAAAGTATAGTAAGGTCTCTGATGAAAAATCTTTGTTGACCAGTGTAATTAAAGATAATATATTACTTGAATTAAAACCAGTCTTAATAATAGTTTAAGATAATTTATTACCTGAATTAAAACCAGGCTTAACGATAATTAAAGATAATATATTACCTGAATTAAAACCAATCTTAACAATAATAAAAGATAATTTATTACCTGAATTAAAACCAGCCTCAACGATAATTAAAGATAATTGCTTCAATTTTTCTGTGCATAAACTTGAATAAAAAGTCTTCCTCTCTTTTGCTGAACATAATTTTATCACGTTTTATCTTGCATATATTTCGCGTTATTATTCCCAATTAATTAAATTAGTTATTTAATTTGTTCTTTAATTGAACTAACACGATTAAATGAATCTTATCAAGCATGATTTAACTTTAAAGGAAAATGAATTCAAGAATTGGATCGTGTCAAGAATAAAGAATCAAATTCTGACATGTTAACGATAACGCTCACAAAAGTTATCATGTCAAGAATGGCAACCCAATATAAATAATATCAAAAGTAAATACTAAACATCTTTAATGAAAATATACGGTATATTAATTTATTAGAAAGGAAATTATGTGGCAATTACGTTACAGGAATTAATTAACTTGTTTACTCTCTTTCCTTCTATCCACATAAAAGTTGTAAATAAGGTAGAAGAAATTTGCGTTTACATTACCGCATGTTGCTAAATTTTGCCTTGTCTTCCCCAGGGGCGTAGCCAGCCAACCCAGGCCCCCGGGACTAGACATTGATCTATATTATATATGTGTGGGGGAATTCAACGTGGAATTTCTTTTCCAGCACGGAAGTGATGTCCATGCACTGAAGAAGGTTCTAGAATTTGGTTAGGCTTAAATTGGTGAGCCCCTTCCCCCAACCACAAGCGGTAGCCTCGAACCGCGTCCACCTCAGACCACTTTTTTGCGGGTTAAAATCGCCTCGACGTGAAGATTCGAGGCCATTCGAGAGTAGCGCTGTTTCCCCCACCCCTTCAAGGAAGCCTGGGATATATAGGGCTCGTCTTCCAGGTGGGAGACACAGAGGTGATGAGTCCCGCCAGGACCAAGAAGCATTCCGCTAGTTCCAAGTCAGGTGCTAACAACAAAGCAAAGTGACGGCTGAACTTTTCGTGTGTTGAAATTATCCCAGCCAGTGAGGTAATTCCATTTGACGATCGCCACCAAGCAATTTTTCCTACACCACTCATCAACTCCTGTCGAAGCCCTCCTCGTTCCCTCCTCGTTTTGGGGTGGCCAAAATACTCTCCCCTGGACCGGACGTTACCGCCCCCCCCCCTCCTTGGGAGAACCGTCATCAGATCAACTTCCCGCTCAGAAGCTGGGAGTCCCCTCGCTCTCACGTTTATTGCCTGCAGAAGACATCCGTGAAACCTTATCCTAAAGTCTCGCCCGGAATCCTCCGTGCTAACCCCTCTTCCCCTTTAGCAACCCATTTGAGTTAATCCTCCCCATTTGAATAGTCTCTTTCTGTAACGCATTAATTTCTAACTTCAGAGTCTGATGCATAACTCTGCAATTCCCCCCTCGTTAACCGATGTAATTTGCTCACTAATTCTCTTATTTTATGTAAATAAAATTATATTTTTGTACATGTCTCTTTAAATAACCTTAAGCTTTGCCATTACCCAAATTTTACTTGACCTCGTTGCAATTTTTTCTCCCTATTCTGCGCTTCGAAACTCGTGGCGTTCCGTCCCTTGTCGGTTTGCCTTTAAGTTATTGGTCCCTCCCCCATAGATATAATATTGTATTGAAATAATGTAATGTCATACCATGACATATATATTTATTAATATACATATTATATAATTTTGGTGTCAAGTGTGTTTGGGGTTTTTACGAATCCGCATCATTTTAATTTCGACATTAGAGGTTCCCTTGTTATTCACGTCTATCTTTTTTATTTTAATTTTTGTATTGTACTCGCAGAAGGCAGGTTCAAGTGAATTGAAGAGTAGCGGAACGTTAATTCTTTTAGATTTTGTGTTGGACCAGAGGTAATTAATTTTTTTTATTGTGTTTGAATTTTGAATACTGTCGTGGTTATTAATCCAAAAGAGTTAAGGTCTTTGGTGTCCTAATTCCGGTAGGACCATTTTAATTTGTTTTCCGCTTAGAAACAGCAGAGGTAGGTAGCTGTATCATATTTTTTTGTGAACAAGGCCTTCACGAATATTCAAGTATTTGTTTCGGTTGGGTAGTGTCCTAGCTTGTTCGCGTTTCAGTGTTCCCTCAGTTAACTGCGTAAAAATGTCATCCTTCAAAAAATTAAAGAGTCAGGGTGAAATGTTAGGTCTTTCGGGCAAAGACCTGTTAAATTACGTACAGGAAGAAGAGAGGAACGAACGTGCAGAGCGAAGGGAGGAGGAACTAAGGAAAACGGAGATGGAGAACGAGGAGAATAAACTGAAAATGGAGATGGAGAAGAACAAAATGGAGATGGAGAAGAACAAAATGGAGATTGAGGAGAACAAACTGAAGATGGAGATGGAGAAGAACAAAATGGATATGGAGAAAAACAAAATGGAGATGGAAGAACGTGAAAAAATTAGGCAACATGAGCTGGAAATGAGCCGAAATCAAATGGATTCTCAGTCCATCGGTTCCCGGGCTGAAATTTCCTAAACTCCTTCAGTCCACCTTCCCGCTTTTAATGATGGAGAGGACTTTGGGTCATTTTTGACCCATTTTGAGAGAATCTTTCAGATTAATAGATGGGATGTCGAAAATGATGGAGAGCTTGGAGGTTGACGTTGAAGCTGACACTTGGGGTGGAGAGAACCAGTGAGTTTGAGCGAAAGGCAAGGAGATGAGAACACAGTGTATTCGCATTTCTTTTCAGTGCCACTAAATAAGCTTCAGTGGCGTAATAGTGCCAGGTTTTACCATCATAGAGTTACCATCGGTCAATGGCGTTCTAAGGTAGCTGCCACACTCGTCGCACTTTCATCAAACTAAATACGATATGGTGCTCCTGCAACGGATGCCTTCATTTTCGTTATCTGAGGAAAGATGAAGTTTGGCCTCCAAAATGGTACTAGTAGGACTTTGCAGTTATGTATGGTAGATTTATTGCATTTGTGTGCATCCTACAGAAGGTCATTTAGCGGCGGAGGTGCATTTTTACATGATGCCTGTAAAAATCGAATAGTCTTAAGAATTCCCTTAGATAATCATAAGTGGTAGGTGAAGGAAAATTACGTGTGGCTGGAACTCTGCAGACAGAGGTGAGGTGCCGGTCTACTCATAATTGCCATTTATGTGGGGCCAACTTTATACCATAGGCAAATACACGGTAGAATACTTGCTTTAGGTGTAATAGGTGATTTTCCTGCTGTGGAGAGTAGACCACTATGTCGTCTATAAAAGCGAAAACAAATGGAAAATCTCCCAGGACTGTGTTAAGAGAACGCACAAACATTTGTGAAGACGACATAAAAAAAATGTACAGAAAAACGTACCCACCAAATGGCGTGGTTAAACACCTTTTATCCAGACTCGACTCTTCTAAGGGAATTTGATAAAACAGTTTCAGCAGATTAAGTTAGGGAAATACGAGTGCACTTGCGATTTGAGCTGTAAAATCTGAGACAAACGGAATTGGATAGGTATCAGCATTTGAACCTCTATTGAAGTCACGGAAGTTACTCACTGGCCCATAGAAAACTCCTTCTTAGAAACTAGATGTAGCTAATAGAGATACCAAGTGTGATAGAACGGTTTGAGGCCACTTAATTTCAACCGTTATCACATGTTGTTTAACAACCACGATGCTACCCACGTGCATCTTCGCATTGAAGCCTGGGGCCTTATCGCAGCCACCTGAGTTAATGTTTAAGCAAGGAGGTTTATCTTCCCCCATTCTCCCCATTCGCCGGCCTCGCCAGATTGAGTTAGGCTTATAGGCAGATAAGGCATTGTTCTCAGGCTCGGCTGTGCATTCCCTCGAAGCTCCCACTCCATTGTCCCCCACGCCAAGGAGATGTCCCGGCTATTTATATGGAAACTTAACCACTAAGATTAGATTGGAGATCCAGATTTTCGACGCGAAACACCACTGCGATCCACTGTCGCCTTGTGTGCCAAGGGACCTCGACCTCGAGATTCACCATCACTTGTCCAGAAGAAAGACAATATCTCTTGAGTGCCAAGGTTCGAGCCTTCGTGACGCCAAGTCCACAAGGCTTCCCCTGTTGTTCAGAAAGAGAACAACGTAAGAACAGCCATTGTTCTTTCGAGCCCGTAGACAAGAAACGGTTCTCCCCCCCCCTGTTGTTCAGAAAGAGAACAACGTAAGAACAGCCATTGTTCGTTTGAGCCCGTTCACCAAGAAACGGTTCTAACCCTTCCCCTGTTGTTCAGAAAGAGAACAACGTTAGAACAGCCATTGTTCGTTCGAGCTTGTCGACAAGAAACGGTTCCCCCCCCTTGTTGTTCAGAAGAGAACAACATTAGAACAGCCATTGTTCTCGACCCCGTAGACAAGAGACGGTTCGCACCCCCCCCCCTGTTGTTCAGAAGAGAACAACGTAGAACAGCCATTGTTCTTCAAGCCGGTTGTCAAGAAACGGTTCTTATTCCCGGACCGAAAATTTCTTCACGTCGCCTTCCTCTGCACAACAAGTATAATTACGTAAGCCGAACGTTACCTTTGAGTATTTAACCCTTTTGCCAACTCTATCCTGTGCTTTAAATGGTTTAGCGAACCATCTCATCCCTTTAATTTATATTTGTTTCACCTTTTGCAATCTCTTAATCCCCGGTTTAGCTCGATTTCCCACGACCCTTTCCAATTCTCTGTTTATGTCAATATTTTCCGTTTTGTGTGTTGTTGATAGTTTTTATTAATAAAACTCTATTTTATTAATGATAGCCATATCATTATCCTTGAGCTCAGTTCCACTTCTTAAGCATATCGAAAATACATAATATCGGCCAGCCTAGACATCCACGCACTCTAAAGATAATTAAATAAGTTCCCTCAACGAATAGTTATATATGGTATATCGTCGAGAGTCCATTCTACGACATATATATATATATATATATATATATATATATATATACTATTTAAATTTGGTATCATGTGTGTAAGGTTTAACGCTATATCTTTGCAAACACTGGTCTCAATCGAGTAAAGCATAGTGTTATTCGTTATAATAATAGAGTATAGTAGTTCCCTTTTGTTTTAACGATTGCTATCCCCTTTTTTGAAACTTAAGAAGCCTGGAGTAGCTCAAGGAACTGTTATAATAATTTGATTGTGTTTTTTTTGTGTGATTTTAGTCAGTGGTTATTTAGATCGAGAAACCAAGTACGAATATGTCAGTGCCCATATTTAGTTAGGCTAATTTTCTAGAAGGCATAATTCTGTTGCAAGGAATTTTAGTTGGTTGACTATTGCGCCCCAAGTCAAAGATGACTCAGTTCGAAATATTTAAAGCGCAAGGAGAATCCTTGGGACTTTCCGGAAAAGAACTAATTGAGTACGTTCAAGAGGAGCAAAGAAGAGAAAGAGAAAGAGAAATCCAACGAGAAGAAAGAGAAAGAGAAGAAAAAGAAAGATAAAGAGAAAGAAAAATCCAACAAGAAGAAAGAGAAAGATAAATCCAACGAGAAGAAAGAGAAAGAGAGGAACGGAAAAGACAAGATGAGCTTCACCATCAGATTGAATTAGCTCGTGTTGAAGCAGAAATACAGTCATCCAGTTCACGTTCAGAAGCCCCCATCAATCTCTCACTAAAGCTCCCCAATTTCAGGGATGGAGAGGATTTCGGAGCATTTTTAGCCCACTTCGAAAAGATCCTCGAAATCAATAAGATGGATCTCGAGGCTGAAGGTGTAGTCAGATTACTTCCCTTGTTAATTTGTAAATTGCGCGAAATTTTTATATCTTTACCGTCTGAGTGTACAATTAACTACAGCACCTTAAAAGCTGAGTTATTGGGTGCTCATAATATGACTCCCGATTTCTATCGCCAAGAATTTCGAGGAGGTCGTATTAAACCCGGACAGACGTTCCGTCAATTCGGATACATTCTTCAGAGGAATTTTAAATTTTGGTTAGAATCCTCAAAGGTTGATCCTAACTACGAGTCCTTAAACGACTTCGTGTTGCGGGATCAATTTTTGGCGTCTCTTTCGAAGGAGATCCGCACATTTGTCAAGGATCGTCGGTGCCAGACCTTTAAAGAATGTACCGAAGAAGCGGATGTCTATGCCGCAAGCTATAATTTATACCCAAAGGAGAATCGAACTTCTCACCAACCCCCAAACCAGGAAAGAAGGAAGGATTCGAGCCCCTTCACAGGAAAGTCAACGAAGTTTCCGAGCCCCGTAAAACCCCAAAACCTCTTTCCCCAAAACCAACAACGGGACTCCAAACCTCCCGTTAAGATTTTTCCTCCATCTATCTTCCCGAAGCGACCAATCATATGCTTCATCTGTGGTGTAGAAAACCACATGAGCTGGAATTGCCCCCAAAATTCTAGGCTTAAAAGCGGACCAGCCCACCAAGTTCACCATATTAATGCCACCCCGGCTCCCCCGGTGGTGCAGACCCAAGCAGCAACTTCTCCCCCTCCATCAGGCCACCAGGTAAATTTTATTTTTGATAAAAGTTCATCGGGAACTTTGAAATTTGAGGAGGGCAGCGTGAACGGCTGCCGAGTATCGACTCTCGTCAGGGACACAGGATGTACGTGTTTCATCGTGTCCGACGAGCTCCTCCACCCAGTGGACCCTAACCACAAAAATTTGCGGTGGTGCATGACTACCTTGGGCGGGTGAACCGATTCCCCGTCGTTAGATGTTACCTGCAGTGTCAATATTATGATGGCTGGGCTGAAGTCCTTTCAGCACCCATACAATTCTGTTCCGTACTTATAGGACAGAGCCCCCAAGTAAGTTCCGACCCTGTGTCTCAGGCCGCCATTCCTCAAGGCCGAGATAAGAAAAAAGCCCAGGAGCCCGTCCCCATCAGAACCCCGATACCGTCTGATTTCTCGGAGACCCTTAACCAGGACTTTAGGACGGCAAAAAAGGAGTGTGAATTACTAACACCCTTAGGCGATAAGGCCCAAGACAAGACACGGAGACTGTCCGTGGACCCAAAGAAAAAAAGTACCCCCAACGCGCCCATGGAGATACGTTCGTAGCACTGGACGAAACATCGGCGCTTGAAGAAGATTACCCCGCGGAGTCCCTTAATGTAATACAGACAGTGTGCATCCAACCTGATGCCGATTACTCTCCTCCTACCCTACCAGGCGAGTCTTTTGAACCCTCTGACCTGGATAGTGACGCGCAGCTGACACCACATCAAAAGAGTCAGCTACAAGAACTATTTGAATGGAGTCACCATTTAACCACCCTATTAGCTCTTTTTGAGCGACTGCGCGAAAATGGCCTCACCCTTGGCCCCAGCAAATGCAATTTTGCCCACGAAACCATAAAATACTTGGGTTTCAAAATAGGACAAAGCAAGTTTGGTCCCCCAGAGGACAAGATTAAGGCAATCGCTGACATACCCCTCCCGAATACTAAGAAGCAATTAAGATCGTTCCTAGGATCAGCTTCGTACTATCAGCGATTGTTCCAAATTTCGCTGCAATTTCAGCGCCCCTCAGCTCTCTTTTAAAAAAGAATTTCCCCGATCGTCTACGTTGGAATGATGTCGCTGTTTCCCATTTTAATCAGCTCAAGAGTAAGCTCATTTCTGCCCCCATTTTAAAGTTGCCCAACCCGGAAAACCCTTTGGGATTAAGACCAACGCGAGCAACGAGGGCATTGGAGGTGTACTCCTTCAATACGAGGATGACGGAACGAGTCATCCAGTTGCATATGCTAGTCGCCAATTATTACTACGCGAAAAGAGATATGCCTCTATAGAGAAGGAAGCTCTATCAATTATCTGGGTTATAGACAAATTCAAAATGTACTTGATAGGAAAAGAATTTCAGATAGGAACCAACCACAGTCCGTTAGCCTATACTAGGAATGTGCGACACTCCAACGGCCGAATCATGCGCTGAAGTTTACTCTTGCAAGAGTATCAATTTAAAATAAATTATATAAAAGGTTCCGATAACCAGGTCGCTGACGCACTCAGTAGGAATGCGATACCGAATAGCGTAGAGTAATTGTATTTGTAGGATTAGGATCTCTATGTTGTAAATACCGTATTGTACGACTTAAATTAATTCTCTTGTAAGATAATTAGTTAATGGATATGTCTGAATTTTGTAACGCTCAATGCCTATTTTTTTTGTATGTATATATATTTGTACCCATTAAATTACGTATAAATTATTTTGTGACATATGTACTAATTTTATATCATTTCATTGTTCCATGCCCCCTTTTTTGATTAAGTTTGTATTAAAGGTTATTTTCCCCTCTAATCAAAAGATCAAAATAATCATATGTATTGAGGTAATACTAGTTAGGTGCAGGAAGGTACGGTTGGTACAAGAAAAACGAGTTCCCCACAACGGAGCTCTATCGTTGTCCCTTCTCTCTTTTTTTCGAAGTGACAACTTCCCCCCGGAATGGAGGGGTGTGATAAAACGGTTTGCGGCCGCTTAATTTCAACCGTTATCACATGTTGTTTAAAAACAACGATGCTACCCACGTGCATCTTCGCTTTGAAGCCTGGGGCCTTATCGCAGCCACCTGAGTCAATGTTTAAACAAGGAGGTTTATCATCCCCCCCCCCCCGTTTGCCCCATGCGCCGACCTCGCCAGATTGAGTTAGGCTTATGGGCAGATAAGGCATTGTTCTCAGGCTCGGCTGTGCATTCCATCGAAGCTCCCACTCCATTGTCCCCCACGCCAAGGAGATATCCCGGCTATTTATATGGAAACTTATCCACTAAGATTAGATTGGAGATCTAGATTTTCGTCGCGAAACATCACTGCGATCCACTGTCACCTTGTGCGCCAAGGGACCTCGACCTCGAGATTCACCATCACTTGTCCAGAAGAAGGACAATATCCCTTGAGTGCCAAGGTTCGAGCCTTCGTGACGCCAAGTCCACAAGGCTTCCCCTGTTGTTCAGAAAGAGAACAACGTTAGAAAAACCTTTGTTCTTTTGAGCCCGTAGACAAGAAACGGTTCTCCCCTCCCCTGTTTTTCAGAAGAGAACAACGTAGAACAGCCATTGTTCGTTTGAGCCCGTTCACCAAGAAACGGTTCTCACCCTTCCCCTGTTGTTCAGGAAGAGAACAACGTTAGAACAGCCATTGTTCGTTCGAGCGCGTTGACAAGAAACGGTTCTCACCCCCCCCCCCCTCCTTGTTGTTCAGAAGAGAACAACGTAGAACAGCCATTGTTCGTTTGAGCCCGTTCGCCAAGAAACGGTTCTCACCCTTCCCCCTTGTTGTTCAGAAGAGAACAACATTAGAACAGCCATTGTTCTCAAGCCCGTCGACAAGAGACGGTTCTCACCCCCCGTCCCTGTTGTTCAGAAGAGAACAACGTAGAACAGCCATTGTTCTTCAAGCCGTTCGTCAAGAAACGGTTATTATTCCCAAGACGCCACGTCAGGATCATTTAATTCGCCTTCCCCCCCTTCGGCTGGAACTCGCCAGCGGACCGAAAATTCCTTCACGTCGCCTTCCTCTGCACAACAAGTATAATTACGTAAGCCGAACGTTACCTTTGAGTATTTAACCCTTTTGTTAACTCTATCCTGTGCTTTAAATGGTTTAGCGAACCATCTCATCCCTTTAATTTATATTTGTTTCACCTTTTGCAATCTCTTAATCCCCGGTTTAGCTCAATTTCCCACGACCCTTTCCAATTCTCTGTTTATGTCAATATTTTCCGTTTTGTGTGTTGTTGATAGTTTTTATTAATAAAACTCTATTTTATTAATGATAGCCATATTATTATCCTTGAGCTCAGTTCCACTTCTTAAGCATATCGAAGATACATAATATCGGCCAGCCTAGACATCCACGCACTCTAAAGTTAATTAAATAAGTTCCCTCAACGAATAGTTATATATGGTATATCGTCGAGGTCCATTCTACGACACCAAGGAAGATCGAGAATTCCGAATTAAGCCTCCCTTCTCCATTTTGACCTGAGGGGGGTACCGTGGCCGTGCAAAGACAGGTGGGACTGTTGTATGTATAGTGTTGATTAGATTGCTTCACCAAGTCTTACCACAATCGGGGTGAGGCAAGATCTGAGAAAGATGTAATACAATCTATTGAGTAAGTATTGCAAGATGCACGGCTGAAAGAAGACCTATGATACTTGGAGAGTCAAATATTTGTACAGGTGATAACATGCCCTTTTAAATCAGAGATAAGCGATAAGTGCGGCAGGAAGTCGGGCCCCCACAATGGGAGTGATCGAACTCAGAAACTAAGATCAGCCAGGGGAGATACCGTCCGGAAAGATAGAGATCGAAAAATTTTTCTCAGAATAGACCAGAATAGGCTGACTCGATATATTTGGGAGCGAGGAGAACATCGGAGGTCGACGTCTGTCCTGAAGCAAACCCAAGGGAATTGAAAGAGTGAGCTAAGGTTGCGTTTTGTATTTCAGCGTGAAATACGGTAATTAATTCCCGTGGATTTGCTTACTGATGACTGGTGAAGTTTGGGTGTGCAAATTTCCGCGTGGGTCCGGATAAGGCGTAATGGTGAGACTGGTATATGTCGGAGGGTTAAAGACTTCGGCAAGATACTCTTGAGTGTCTTCGGGCAACAAAGGTGAAGGTGGACGTATGATCCCCTTAGAAGAATAAGGTAGAAGGGGGACCACGTGCCCTTCTGTACCCACGTGGTCTTGAGATCACCGCATTGAGCGTTGGAAGTGTGGATGATCTACGGCGAGGATGCAGTTCTCGCCGATTTCTCGCACCCCAGCTGCATTTACTCAAAGACACATTTTCCTCGTCTCGCATGTCCTTTCAGCCAGCCTCTCGCCTTTCGGCAGAGATCGAAGTTCTTGGAACATTCTACGCTAAGTACTATACAGGCCGTGTGCGTCGAACAGGATAGGGATTACCCACTACCCGCCTTGCCCGGCACCACCAATTCACTTCTCGCCAGCTTAGATATCAATAAGCGGCTAACTCCGGACCAAATCAGCCAGCTGCAGCTTATTCTAATTAAGTTTGAGAACGTGATTTCTGAGACCCCTGGGCGTGCTATTAATTTCGTACATGATGTAACCCTCACTACTCAGGAACCTGTTCGCTCAAAGCCTTACCCACTTCCAATTTATCTGAGCAATACCTTTAACGCCGATGTTAACAATCTGCTTAACCTCAAAATCATGGAACCCTCCACGTTAACTTATTGTTCCCCAATAGTTATGGCGCGGAAACCGGATAACTCTTACCGCATGTGAGTAGATTTCCGCAAGTTAAATTCTGTGACCGTTTTTGATGCGGAACCGATCGCATTAATTGACCAAAACCTTCATTTGTTCAAAAAGGCAAAATATATTTGCGAGCTCGACCTCTGTAAAGCGTATTACCAGATTTCCCTGAAAAAGAGCGCAATGAAATGCACCGCCTTCCCCGCCGACAAAAGACCCATGCAGTTCCATCGATTTCTTTTGGGGTTAATGACGGCCTGCAGCAATTATAATTGGATAATGCACAAAATTTTGGACGGATTGGATACTGTCACCTTTTATTTTGCTAACATTTACGTTGCCACTTGTGACTGGGATAAACACTTAGCCTCTCTTCAGGCTAAGTGCCACCTTGCCTACAATTCGATCCAATATCTGGGTTTCTACATTGGAAACGACCAACTTAAGCCCCAAGAAGACAAGGTCCGGGCGATATTTGATACGCTCCACTCCTCCAGGATACAAAGAAACAGTTTCGGTCTTTCATGGGATCTGCCTCATTTTATAGGAGTTTCGTCCCTAATTTCGCGTCTTTGGCCGCCCCGATATGTGAACTGCTCAAGAAGAAGTCCCCAGGTCACATTGTCTCGTATTCGAGGACTATTGCTCATTTCCATCAGTTAGATGGTAAATTGGCATCTGCTCTCATCCTCAGGTTGCCTGACCTCAGTAAGCCCTATGGGATTTGGATGGATGCGAGCAACGAGGGCATCGGTTGTGTCCTTCTTCAGTACGGAGACGACGGTGAGAGTCACCCTGTGTCCTACGCGAGTTGCAAATTACTCACACGTGAGAGGAATTATGCAGTAATAGAAAAGGAAGTTTTAGCTATCTTTTGGGCGTTCAAAAGTTCAAAATGTACCTGGTATGCCGAGAAATTGTTATAGAGACTGATCACTCCCCGCTGCCATACCTCCATAACATTAAAGACATAATGGCCGAGTAATAAGATGTAACCTATTATTGCAGGAATTTCAGTATCGAATATTGTATAAAAAAGGGTCAGAAAATTGTATCGCCGATAAACTTAGCCGTAATCCTTTGGGCAACGACCCCTGTTAAATTGTAATTATAATTGCTCCATAACATTTTTCTATTTTGTATATAATGTAACCGTCAGCTAGATATAAGTTAAAGGACAATTATTTATGTGTAAGTAGTTATTTTTTTATGCGTACGTGTAGGACGCACAACGCCCTTGTATATATAAAATTATTATTTAGAATTCTGATCCAGCAACACTATATGAGGATATTTACCACCATAATCTTCATGTCATTTGTGTATGGTGTATCTTTGAATATCCATCTCATTTTTTTTCTTTGCTTTGTATAGCTTCGTGTAGAAATATCCCTTTCAACTTTTTAATTTCGTTCCCTCTTAATTCTCTTATGGCCGACGAAAACCTATAATAATTAATTTCCATTCCCCGTTCATATTTACATGCAGTCGGTGAGCCCCGGATCAAAATTCCCTTTTAATCACCGGCCTGAACCCGAACACTAATCGCATATTTATCTCTCCTCTAACTCGTGACGACATTTAATTTTTGGCTGTGCGATCATTCCCTTAAAACCCTATATCTGTATATATTTCAATTCTATTTATCTGTTAGCAAAGTTATATTTTTGTTATTGTCTTTTTCTTACAACCCAACGCGAGTATTAGCTTCCTGTTAATCCTTGGCCAACTTGCATTCTGAATTATTTGTTTTTAATAGAACGCGCAAATTAAAAAGTAAACCACCCCCAATGAATTAATAACTATTTCCCGTTCACGAACCGGCTCGGTCGAATCTTAAACCAACTTCGACCCAAACTCCCAAAGGCATATATATATAGAGAAAGAGATAGTCTGGCCATTCCACGACAGTCCTCCTTGTAGAAAGCAAGAAAAGTCATTGGCTTTCCTTCACAGAGAGGCCACAGTTTGATAGGCAGCGATTACTCTTACCTTAGAATTTCTGAGGATACCAGCACTAGATAGATGATTAACTCCCTGGATTTCAGGTCGGGAAAGAGCCAGACCGAACGGAACAAACTTTTTCCCTGTCCCCTCTTTAGACAGATTCTGGACCACTTCATTGAATTTTTCAATCTTTGATTTTAGCGATGTGCAGTGCTGAGCAGCGGGGATAGTTGTGCCTACCTTGAATGGCCGAAACATTTTAAGCGGTGGTGGTAACAAGCTCCTGGTTACCTAATATATCGCAAGTTATGCGCGATCATAAGTCTCTGCCAAGCCGTGGAGCGTTTGAACTTCTCCAGCGTCACTAGGATGTTTGATACGTGGATGGGAAGACGGCTGGGTAAAGCTTGTTTCAGCTGTGCCGCCAGGAAATTAGCATCCTTGTCATCTCGGAGGTGCCAAAGCAGAGTTGTGGGCTTTTGCCCCGACAGAATGATATTCCTGGCCAGGTTCTGCCATCGTTGCTGATCGAACGGCTCGTGGTACCGAATGACGATAGCTTTCGGAGCCTCGTATGTCCTTTGCTCTGCTGGTATCTCGATTAATAAGTTAGCTAAGTAATTTTCTTTGATCTGTTGGTAAATGGGGGAAGGCCAGCAGGAATTTTATCTTGGTACACGTGACAGATTTCGTCTCAAATAGTAGATGGTAAAGACATGGTCAATATTGAGTCGCTCCAATTGCCAAACAATTTTCCGTGCCCGTGGTAGAATTTTGCTGGTTGTTTTGAAGTTGAGTCATGACTAGTGCGTGATGAATCGTATTGAGTGAGGAGGATGCTCGATGTAGGCTTGAAGAGAGTAAATAATTTCACACGGAGTGTCAAGACTGGAGCGGTTAGTCATACAAACACGTTGCAATTATATATAATCTTTATTTATAAAAACAGCTAAAAATTCTTTTTGGTTGCTCATGTCAAATGGCTGCAGATCGTGTGACTGGATAGCTTAGAGGTTGACGGTAAAGCTGGCACTTGGCATGGAGAGAGCAAGTAAACTTCAACGATATGCAAACGATAGAAACACAATACATTTGCATCTCTTCTCAATGCCAATAAATAGGTTGGAGTGGCGTAATGTTGCCAGGCGTCACGGTCATCGGATTGCTAGCGTTCGTTGGCAGGGGTTAATATGTAAGGATGTGTTTTGCTGAATACTAAACACAGAGTAAATGAGTTCGTACACCTCACAGTAGCGAAGCACTTCTTCCTTTACTCAATATAGGTGAATAGAGGAGGTTTTTTCGTTATTGTGATTTCAGAGGATTTATACCTCAGATCGTTTTTGATCTGTCCCTCTTGTTTATCCTTCACTGATTTTGAGGTGACATTAAGTTTACAGATGCATTTGGTGATTGGCTTTAGAATTGAAGCTTGGAGTGTTTATTCATCTTAACTTTAGTAATCAGTAGTATAGATGGAAAAGTGACGTGGATTTTAGATTGCTTCTGTCACATCTTTAACTGCAAAGGCCTTTTCGCGTATCAATTCAAAATTGCTTTGAATCATTTTGTTTTTGTCTTCCGGGATAGATTTCTTTTGCGTGGATTCAATTTCTACTCCACTGCATCCGAGTCATGCAATTTCCCCTGGCTTCTACTCACACTTACGTGATTCTCATTATTTGACATATGTTGAGCCATCTTTGGTAACATATATTCTATTCCATTTGTGGGTCTCTTTCACTGTTTTGTGCTATCTATAATTTTTTTTATTAGCTACTTTTATTTTTCCATGAGTTTGATTTCGTTAGATAAACACTTGAATTTAGCTTATATTTTTTTATTTAGCGTTCCTTTTAGCTACCTTTTGTTCTTCTTTGTCCTAAAATTTGGGTGTTGCGTACGTACGCATATGCCCCCCCTCCAATTCATATCTGTAAAAGGAGTATAAGAAGAAGATGCGAAAAAGACCACCCCACCTCGATGCAATCCTGCTGTGGGACCACCTCACATGCATATATTTCACGTAATCTTAAGTTGTACATAAGATCAAAGCTTTCTCCCTTAATCTCTTGGAGAGCCTTAAACAACAGCAACATTGTCCTGAAAGATGAAGCAAACAGCCTCTGGATACCGATTGTAGATTTCTTTTATTACGCTGAATTGTCTTAGCCTTGGCGAACTCTCCTAAATACGAAGTAGCTCTTTGTGCCCCCTCTTCGCAAAATCTATTTTCTCTACACCTTGGGGCTAAGTAAAGTGGAAAAGAGAACGCAGAGGCCATTTGCACTGGTCTAGGATCTAAGTAAAGTGGAGCGGAGGACGAGGTATTACGCTTTGGGAATTATTTAAGTCATAAACTTAAAGCGAGGAAAGTATTTAGATGTTTCGCTTTGAAGTTGACTCTTGTTTCTTTTGTGTGTTTTGTTTTCAGAGTATAAACAAATAGAGGTATCCAGATTAAATTTGATCTTCCTCTAGTTATAGTGGTTTATATATCTCACGATACACCACTCTATACCATACACTACTCCTATACAATGTGGGGGGTGACTTAATCACCTACTGCAACGCGAACCGTTTAAGGACTGTTTGTAGGGATTAACGACCGACTAGGAGGTCAAACTTGAGGCGTTGGGTTTCAAATCCTTAATAATCAGACAGAGTGCATAATTGGTTGGCGAGATTTCCTTGAATAGGCCGAAAGTATCGTTCAAGGTTAGTTAAAGATGACACAACAAAAATATAATTTCATTTACAAACATCAAAAAAAGAATTAAAAAAATAGCAAAGGAGGATTATTTAAATTAAAATAGTCTCTAGATAATTATCATGAGGAGGGATTCTCAAATAGAATTAATTAAATAGCGTTACTAGGTTCAGATCAAAAGGGGGAACTTGACAATCCTAATAATGGAGGGCGTTTCAGTCTTACGGGTCGGTGATTTCAAGGAAGGTCCTTCTTGCGATGAGGCGAGTGGGGAACGATCCGATGAGGCAAGTGGGCTGCGGCCTGAATGAAGTAAGTGAGGCACGATCCAAACAAACCTTCCGATGAAGATAGCCAATCTTTAAAGATGACGTTCGAAGGGAAATGTGGGAATTCTCGTAATTCCACTGGAAGAGGAAACTACTTTTCCGCAAAGATAATCGATGGAGATTTTCTTCGGTTGGATTAAACGAAGGGTAACTGTTGCGCAAATTCAAAGGCTTGCCTTTTTACAGAAGCTGCCAAGTGTTAGGGTGGAATCACGGAAGAGAAAGCCGTGTGTATTTGTAGGGGCAATTCTGAACGGGCAGGGGGAATTTGGAGAAAGGAGTCACAAGCTCCAGACATCTTAATCCGGAGGCGGAGTCGATTCATGATTTAACAGCAGTGCGCGAAACACAGGAGGTCTTTTCTCACCTCGTCACCGGGGTGAGGGGAGGACAGGGATGATTTCGCAGGATTGGGTATATGTCTTGAATAGGCTCAGGATTCGAAACTTCTCGAATGTTCCCGAACAGGAAGTGACGTTTTCCATGGCGGGATATAATCGCCCCTCGTCTCCAATAATGTGTGTGGGCAGGATGGGACAGAGTATGTTCGTTTACATTATAATTTCTCGATAATTTTACAAATTTTCAAGCATTTAGCGAATTTAGCGTCAATATTCTATTCCAAGCAAGTGAGACAACCTATATTTGTTTCTGAGGGTTTAAGTTACCACTTCCTAGCTTCCGTAAATAGGTATTTCGATTGTTTATTTTATTTTTGTATACTATGTTACTCTTGTTCTTTATACTTATCAACAATTTGGCTTTATTCTTCCTGCATCAAAACTATTCTTTTCACTTCTCCACGATGACGAAATATGGTTAACAACCTTTCACATCTCAAAGCCCCTATACACCAGGAAATATATTTCCTAGTGATTTGCATCAGCAGAAACAATGAACGTCGCACTTTGATAAAAGATTTCTTGCTTACTTTTCGCTTCCATGGGCTATGGTCTTGCTCACTGGCATCCATCCAGTTTGTCTCCTTAGAGCGAACAAAGGAAGATTACTTCTCTCCTTTTTGCTACTATTGGCTAGGGTCTTGCCCACCGCTATCCATCCAGTATGAATTCATAGACGAAACACAGACAGATTACTTCTCTCCCTTCCGCTACTATTGGCTAGGGTCTTGCCCACCGGTATCATTCCATTCTGACTCCTAAGACTGAACATAGAAGGATTAGTTCCCTTCCTTGTGATACCATGGTCTTTCGTCTTGCACACCGGTATCCAATATCCATCCAGTCTGACTCCTTAGACCTAACACAGGAAGATTACCTCCTTTCTTCTGCTACCATAGTATAGGGTCTTACCCACAGGTATCCATCCAGTCTGACTCCTTAGACCGAACACAGGTAGATGACTTCCCTCCCTTGTGTTACCATTAACTTGGATCTTGTACACTGGTAATCACGTATTCGGACTCTTTAAACTGAACACAAGATGGTTACTACCCACCCTTCTGCTACGATGGTCTAGGGTCTTTCCCACCGGTATCCATCCAGTCTAACTCCTTAGACCGAAAACAGGAAGATTAACTCCTTCTATGCTGCTATCATGGCTAGGGTCTTGCAGACCGGTATCCATCGAGTCTGACTCCTTAGACCGAACACAGGAAGATTACCTCCTTTCTTCTGCTACCATAGTATAGGGTCTTGCCCACAGGTATCCATCCAGTCTGACTCCTTAGACCGAACACAGACAGATTACTCCCTCTCTTCTGCTACCATTCGCTTGGGTCTTGTATACTGGTATCCACGTATTCTGACTCTTTAAACTTAACACAGAATGGTTACTACCTTCCATACTGCTACCATGTGCTAGGGTCTTACCCACCAGTATCCATCCAGTCTAACTCCTTAGACCGAACACAGGAAGATTACCTCCCTCTATTCTGCTATCATGGGCTAGGGTCTTGCCCACCGGTATCCATCGAGTCTGACTCCTCAGACCAAACACAGGAACATTAGTTCCATCCCTTTTGCTACCATGGTCTAGGGAGGGTATCACCCAACTGTATCCATCCATTCTGACTCCTTAGACCAAACACAGTCAGATTAGTTCCCTCCCTTCTGCCTTGGGCTAGATTCTTGCTCACCGGTATCTACCCTGTCTAACTCCTTAGACCGAATACTAGAAGATTAGCTCCCTCCCTTTTGAACCATGGGCTAGGGTCTTGCCCACCAGTATCCATCCATTCTGACTCCTTAGACCAAACACAGGAAGATTAGGGCCTTGCCCACCGCTATCCAATATACCTCCAGTCTGACTCCTTAGAACGAACAAAAGAAGAGTATTCTGTCGCTTCTGTTTACATTGGCTATGGTCTTGCCAAACGAACACAGGAAGATTACTTCCCTCCCTTCTGCTAACATGGGTTAGGGTCTTACCCACCGGTATCCATCCAGTCAGACTCCTTAGACACAACACAGGAAGATTACTTCCCTTCCTTGTGCTACCACGGTCTATGGTCTTGCCCACCGGTATCCATCGAGTCTGACTCCTTAGACCGAACCCAGGAAGATTACCTACCTTCTTCTGCTTCATTGTCTAGGGTCTTGCCCACCGATATCGATTCAGTCTGATTCCTTAGACCGAACACCGCAATATTACTTCCCTTTCTTCTTCTACCATGGGCTAGGGTCCTGCTCACCGGTATACAATATCCATCCAGTCTGACTCCTTAGACCAAACAAAGAAATATTAGTTCCCTCCCTTTTGCTACCATTGGATCGGGCCTTGCCCACTGGTATCCATCTAGTTTGACTCCTTAGACCGAACACAGGAATATTAATTCCCTCCTTTGTGCTACCATTATCTAGGGTCTTGCCAACGGTATCCATCGACTTTGACTCGTTAGACCGAACACAGGAAGATTAGTTCCTTCCTTTGTGCAACCATGGTCTAGGGTCTTATCTACCAGTATCCAATATCCACCCATACATAATCATCTTAATTAAAAATTTATAGAATTCTCATTAGAAAACCGAAAATAAAAATTTAGCAGATTTGAGTTTAGACTCCACAACTTTAGCAGGCAATTGCATAAAGTTGAGGCTAATTATTAGTAAAATAATTAAGACTAATAAAAGCATTTATTTAAAGGCAAAAAATGAAACGCGAGGATACAATAGGAACAAAGCATATAAATTACATACCATAACATACCATATTATAAAATTAATTTGAGAATAGATTAATAATAACTATAATGTTTCTAAAGATTGGGTGCAAATATTGAAAATGGCCAAAGTTATCCTAAAACAGCTTTATTTTTGTGTAACGCTCATCATGGAGAGACGATAATACTAGGCAGAAAATGAAATGTGTATATATGGAATATAAAAGGAAAATAAGACAAACTATATTTGTATTCATTATTTCACTGTCAAAATATGATTTTCATGATTTTAATTTGTACAAATACATAAAGTTTTCAAGCTAACTATATAAACAAATCATACAATGAACAAATTACAAGTTTAAACGACATATATGAAGCAATTGTAAGAAATATAATGTATGGAAATTAGATGAAACAATTTTTAATAAGATCTGTTCAAGCGCTGCCTGACAAAAGAAACCTTTTGGAAAACTTTGAAAAGTCTATTAATGAAGTTAAAGTTCTGATGCGATACGCATAAACTTTCTTTGTGGCATCTTGGATGCTTCCTAAAGGTTATTTTTGTTGTTAGATTGCCAGCTGCGTCAACATCTCCCCTCTGGATGCTGCCCAATTTTATATTGGATTCAGGTCACAACTGTTGGGATGCCAGTCAACGATTGAGTACCCCACACTCACTTCAACTCTGACCAATTATTAAAGAACTTGTAGTCATGAATAGGAACATTATCTTGCACGAATACAAGTGACTTTCTTATCTTCACTGGTTGTCTCTTGAACCAATGTAGGAATTCTTTCAGCAGAACTTGCAGTACTTTTTCGAATCCATTTAACGCTATCATCTACATACTTCTTCTCATTTGACGGAAGTGAAATACACAAAACCTGGTAGATTGTCATCAACGAGTGTGTAAATGCTGAGGGGAGGGGGAAGGGCTGGTAGAAAAATACAACCACCATAAAAATGACAAAGAAGACTGGCAGCGAGGATGTTGAAAAGATTAGGAACAACCAGAGGATTTTGGTTGTGATTAGACGCAACTGTTCTGAGTCACAGGCTAGTATGAAACAACAGAATCGATAAAAGGGGTTATACTCTATTTCACATTTGGAAGTAGATCAGTGAAGGGAAGTGCGACTGATCATGCTAGGGAGAGTGGGAGTAAGACTGAGCTTGCAGTCATGCAAACCACTTACTAACAAGGCACCCTAAATTCATAAGACCATTCATCCGCCACCCTTTTTCTGGATCTCGATCTGTTTCAAACATATCTCGAACCCCGTCCAGAGGACTTAAGCAGAAAGGAACTCCCATGTGCAGCAGAAGGCTTGGCTAGGCCTAAAGTGGTAAGCCTATGGCCCCCGTCCCTTTCTACAAGCGATAGCCTCGAATCGAGTCCTCCACGATTCACCTTTATGCGGGCTAAAATAGCTCCGCAAGAAGATTCAAGGCCCTTCGAGAGTAGAGCTGTTTCCCGCTAACCCCCAACTCCGGGGAGAGCCTCGGACATAAATAACGCTCAACTCCCCGGAAGACACACAGAGTTGAGAAGTCTCGCAAGAACCCAGAAGATTTTCCCATGGTTCCAAGCCAAGTGCTAGCAACAAAGCAAAGTGACAGCTAGACTATTTTGTGTATTTGGAATTAGCCCCAGCCAGGAGGTAATTCCACTGAACGATCGCCCCGAGGGATTTTCCCGACTTCTTTCATCAACTCCTGTCGAGGCACTCCTTATTTCGGGTAGCCGAAATACTCTCCCCTGGCCTGGAAGTTACCGCCCCCCCCCCCTTGCTTTTGGAGAACCGTCATCACTCCAACCTCACGCTCTGAAGTCCGAGCGATCTCACCTCACGTACAGAAGACATCCGTAAGCCAACCCCCCTCCCCCCTTCAGTAACCCAATTGAGTTAATCTTTCCCCCTTCGTTTATTGATGTGATATAATGTAATGTCATACCACGACATAGATAATGAGTTGGATTTTATCCGTTTGATTTTTAACCTTGTGTTACGGGCAGGGTTAAGTCCCACAACACTAAAGAAGATTAAGAAAAAACATCGTTATGAATATGAGATAGGCTAAGCTGGACTATGCCAGTCTTAAGAAACCCAAATGTGTACCGATGGTTAAGTAAATTAAATCAGAATTCAACTTATAGCACAGCCTAGTTTTGGCAAGGCGAAACAAAGAGAATATAGAAAATGATATATTAAGGTTATAAATGAATATATGAAATCATGAATATGATATTTACAGTTTATACAATAAAATCTTAATAGTACTTATCACACGTGAGAGAGAGGTCTGGGTACATAGGTGCCAAACAACTATAAGGGACTTACGTAGCAGTAGTAGTGCACTGAATGATAAAAAAACAACAGAGCACATTAATTGAACAGTTACACGAAAACTAGAGCAAATTGATTCCAGTAGGAGCGCGTTAAGTGGTTGTAGGTGAACTGTCTAGAAATGGGAACTTTAAGCTTAAATAAGTATCGGTAGCAAGTTGGTTGGTTGTGTGGGAGGAGGTTAGTCGGTTGCAATGGAAGAGGTTAATTGGTTGTACTATGGGCAATTAATTAAGGAGTTGGAGATTGTTGCTCCGATATATAATAAACGTTATAAATATATACAAAATTACATAATTTTACATTACTAATAGTATACATAACACTTGATGTTACGGTTCATAATCTCCTTGATGTTTTTTTTTCATCTATTTTATAGGCCGTGGACATCTGGTTTCTGTAATACACTTTAATGTTGCTGACTTCTCCATGATTACTTTCAGTTTTATCCGCATGTTTGTAATGGTTATTAAAAAATTATTAGAATTGTTTGTCAATCATGCAGTTTGAGAAACCATTATTCACAAGTATTTGCTTTACTCTTACAATCTCTTGGTGGAAAAGTTCCCACGTAGAGCAGCATTTATAAGCTCGGCGGATGCATGAGCCCATTACGCTTATTTTACACCTTTCATGGCATTCACTTTCTGCATTGAGGCATCTTCCTATGTCCGTACTTTTCCTATCGTATTGAACTTCGGGACAACATCACATTATAAATATCGTGGCCCAGGACCTGTGCAACAGCGCCAGTGACGAATGCCGCACCACGATCTGGGAGATTGACTCGATCCAAGGCGCTAACGACTTCATGGGATTTAAAGATGTTCTTAGTCCTCTTCGCGAGAGGACAAGATGTACAGGCTGAAGTTGAAGGTCGGTAATTGTCTTCAGCCTGTGACTCCTCTGACGATGTGGATCTGAAACTGAAGGCAACAGCGGCCCCTTGAACTTTGGCCTCTCGTTCGTCGTATATCCACTTGAGAGCAGCTTCTTGGTCATTTCTCTTCCCACGCCTGACCTCGATGCCAGATTTCTTCACGTAGATCTCTGCAATGCTGCACAAGATGTCCTCACGCTTTACCTTGAGGAATTCCTTGTCTTCTTCGTTGGTCATGGTCTGAAAGGTATCGCTTGTGGTAACATCAAAGAGATCCTGAAGGTTATCCAGGAACATCTCCTTGACACGGTCCAACTCTCGCCCACGAGTTCGGTGTTTCTTGAGTGCTTGCTATTCGTTGTGGAATCTTCAAACTTTCTTGATACAAGCATCCATCCGCTGTAAGAAAGTGAAAACGGGGGAAAGAAAAGTGAATGAAATTGGGGATGGAACACGTTACAAAATTCGGAAGCGATTCAGCAATTCGGAAACTAGTCTTTAATTAAACCGTTTAAAAGAATATCACGAAGTTTCCATTATGGCCTTGTTTATTACGAGTGTATCGAAAGTCTGGTTCTAATTCTTGGGTTTATGGCTTGGTTTCGCAATTTACCATCCTGACCCTCTGCGTTGGATCCCCCGACTCAAGAATAAGTTTTTAAGTGCTAAATAGCGGAAAGTTTCATAATAAAGGTCACCACTCATAATATTTACCTTATCTGTAGTCAGAATGTGTCCTGAGTTAGAAGTTAACCCAATATGGCTTCCTTTATTATTTTTTTCCTCTGCATTCCGAATCATCAATGATTCATGCGGACCCAACGCAATCTAAATCTGCGTCATACCAAGATCCCAGAGTAAAAAAGATCAGCTATGAAAGATGAAATGAATTCCCCACCTT
This sequence comes from Ceratothoa steindachneri, assembly GCA_963969495.1. Lineage (NCBI taxonomy): Eukaryota > Metazoa > Arthropoda > Malacostraca > Isopoda > Cymothoidae > Ceratothoa > Ceratothoa steindachneri. Next base: position 2,205,680 of record OZ018339.1, read on the forward strand.
CTCCCCATCGTCGTTCGGTAGATTTTATTTCTTTCGCCATTTTTTTTCAGTTGAAACCATCCCTAATTGGTTGGTCGTCAGAATCCCCCCTCCCCTCGTCTTTTTCTTTTTCGTCGCAGGCGACTGTATATTTAACTATGTCAGTCGGTGAGTCAGTGTGTCGGTCCTTGTTTTGCTTTTTTTTGTGGGGGGGGGGGTAAATAATAACATTGCAATTATTCAGCCAATTCTAACGAAATTGAAAACCCTTATGTTGTTCTAAATTCCCTTTCGAATAATATAATTTCCAAGGTCCTCCCAAGGTTAGCCCGGAAATTATTGAAAGTTTTGACGATTGTAAGGTCATAAATCAGAATAAGTGAGATCATGCGACCTTTGGTCAGCAGACTTTGTTCAGGGACCGTCTGATTCCAAAAGGCACGGCCATAGCACTATTTGTGCTAAGTGGAGGCATCGGGTTTGGTTCCAACCATTTTTTTATATTTACGGAGCAGCAGAAACATTAATTATAGGTGGTTTGTATAAGCCATGACGGTGTGCACAAATATTCAAAAAGGACAGGACAAAAAAATAGAATACTCTGATATCTGAGGTGCCAGGTGAAATCAATGCCAATCTCTTGGCTGAATTTTGAAATTTATGTCCATTTGGCTTTGCGCCTTCACTTACGAGATTCGGGGTTAAAAGGTTAAATGACCCTGTAACCCAACTTCCGTGCTGAATTTGCCATTGTTGGCGACATCTGGCTCTTGGGCATATCTTAGGATATAGGAACGTAAATTTTCAAATAACCAAGAGATACCACCTATGAAATATAAACTAGAAAGAACAACCTCGAAGATTAACAAGAGGCAACTTGATTATTGGAATCGTGAAGACCTAGAATACAGTGGCTGTTAGCTGGTGTATTTGAGACAGTAATTTAAACCATTCCTTGTCATTTGGTTTACTGAATATACAAATTTATCCAGTAACACATGTTCAGTCACAATGGGCAAATAAGTCATCTATTGGATATTTGTCAATTGCCTCACTGTTCTCCGAAGGCCATATACTAGCTAAAGTCGCGAACCATCCAAAGATTGGATAATTTAGAGCCCTGCTGGCACTGATCGAATGGACATGTGCGAATGAATTATCTATCAATTAGATAATTTATGGAATACATATGTGAGCATGACTTCTTTATCACTGGGATAGTCAAAGAAAGTTCGGCACTATTTTCGGAGGGACATAACAAAGAAATAGTCCACCAGTGGATAACTAACTTATCATGGATTTGGAGTTAAAAGGAAAGCGAAATTCAAGTAGCCTAAGTTGACGCTGTTTCTAACCTTAGACTGTAACAGGCATCATGAGTCGCTTCGTGTGAGCTGGTACAGCTGCCGCTTTCAAGCATATTTGTTCCATTAGCGCAGAGTTGATTCTATTGCATGTTCCTTATTCATATCCGAAAGACTTACCTACCTGAAAGCTAAGTGATCCCACCCTTAAAATTGCATTACTAGATGATTTTCTTTTCGCTATCATTGTAAAATATATTAAATGTAATGGTCCAAAACTTTCTTTCTAGAAGTATTGTGACTCATATGTGCCTAAAAACGTGGTCATAGCCATTTGTGCTTCTGAATTTATGTTTTTAAGGGGAAAACGGAAGCAGGTCAGGTCGATGTACGCAAGACAGGCACCCTCTAAGCCTATCAGGGTAAGAAGGTACAGTATCCTATGACCCCTCCAGGCCACAGAGGAGTAATGTCTCTGGTTACCATTCGGAGAACTTCACCGACTTTACCTCTGCTCCTGGTCGTCTCAGAAGAATCAATATGGCTGCGCTCTCTTACCATCTCTAGTAACTCAATGGAAAACAAGCGTTGGAAAGTGTCGATAAGCCTGCTACTAGGGTACTTGAAGTATATACCCTGGGAAGGGGATAGCACCAGAGGTAGTTTCGAATATTAATCACTACGTAGGCCTATAATGAGGATGTTAGAGAGTAGGGAGATCTTTTCGCGTTTAAAAACCAGGTTTTGGCTGAGTACATCTCACCGAGGACAGCTTGTCTGACACATTTTCAGCTAACGGCTCAAAGAACTCTGCTCTTAATTAGTCTAGAGTCTCGGACCTTTCGAAATGGCATTTTTCCGCTCGAATGCCGTTAGTAGCTTGCTTTTCACAACTCTCATTTCTTCATATTCCTTCGGATAATTTGCAGCGACTCCATCGACCTACGGAAAACTCGCAGAGGGTGGTCTCCTTTCGCTAACTATTAGAACTATTAGCTGTCTAACTTCAAGAGAACGTGATCTAGGTTAGTTCTAGCTGATTATTTCACCATTCTTTTGCCGATGCACTTCCTTGGGAGGGATATTAAAGCCAAGTGGAATGTAATATTCGCCTGTGGTGATTTATCCATTCTACCTCTTCTTATAAATAGCTTACTTTCATTCAATAGTCGTCCGAATCCACCTGGTTGGGAGTTTCACTACCTTTTCAGTTTACATCTCACCGTCAGCCGATTTCTCAAGGAATTTGAAGTTAGGCAAAGACTCTTGGGTAAGTAAACGGCCAATATCAGAAGCCACGTCCAGTTGGTCCCTTCGAAGAGAAAGGTTAGGTGTCCTAAAAATAAAGCGTGCACGCACCTATATACTCGAATTCCTTCCGTTTTCTCTTTTGATTTGTCTTTGAGTTCTTCTAAAACACAAATAGATCTTGAATATAAGGTTATTAACGACCATAACGAAAAAGGTACCTATGGAGTCTACTTTAAATCAGCGAAGGAGTTTAAGTTGAATTCTTCGCCGGTATCTCTAATTCTCATTCTTCTGTGCTTAAAGTCATGCCATTTCACATGCTGTCCTCTATCCTGGTGATTGGTCATACATGGAACAGCCTTTAAAATGAAGCGATAATCCCTTTAGCTCACAACACCATTTATGTGATTTTACCACGGCTTACTTTATTCGTTCGAGGGTTGGATTTTTCTTTGTCTCTGACCAAGGTCTTCGATCTTCTTGGCGTTCACTCTATGGAATGCCTCCTTTACAGAGTGGCAAAATTCGGAGGAGATTTGACCATGACCTTCCTCTTCTCTTTCAGGAAGATGGAACCAGGATCCCAAAAAGTATATATGTGTCAGAATCTGTCAAGACCACTGTCTCTGCATTCTCTACCTCCAATTCCTCTTTTTAAAATATTATTTTATGGTTCTAAAATCCAATGACTTTTATTCATTTCCTAAAGCGTGGAACGCCCTCCAACTACATGTTTTTAGTAAGTAGTAGCCTCTTGTGACAAATGTACTATTCCTGTACGCTATGCTTCGACTTGAGGATAAAAATGGTACTGTTCTTCACTTCAGGTGTGATTGAATAGTATCTACCCAGATTCATATTAAATTGTTTTTGTACTTTTCTACTTCAAGCCAGGGAAGGACCCATACAACACCCATAAATAACATAATTCCTTCATTTTATTAACATTTGAAACTACTTCATTCCTGGTTTTGATCTATTTAGTTCCTTGACTCTCTCTGACCCTTGCCTCCTTTGCCTGTTTTCCCTAACCCTTGAATTATTACCTTCTTGCATTTTCCGAGTCCGTTCTTCTATGACTTTGTTAATGGGTACTATCCCCGTCTTCATGTGCAGCTCTTCTTGGCGTCTTATTTTCCGCCTACGTGTATCCGTTATTAGGTACCCGCATTTATTTTGTGTAGTGTCCTATTAGTCTCCTATTTTGTATTTTCGAGAAGCAAGAGAGGATAGAAGCGGACTATATCAACAGAGATCTAACAAGAGCGTTTTAGATCTTTTTATTGTTGCTTTAACGTAGATTTCTAAACATATACAGAGTCTTGACTGCGACCAAGGCTTTAGAAATTCTATCATCGACGTGATTCCTGTACCTGGATGAAGTAATTTTCATTCCGGGTACATTGCACTCCGCGGTGAAAGGATGGTGTTCATCCACAACCCTGACATCCGAGAATATTCTCCTGCCAATGGAGACTACTTTGAATTTTTCTTGATTCGTTTGAATCTTCCATTGAACCTCGTAGTTGTTCAAGTTCTCAATTTCTGCCCCAGTCTTGCGAGCTTGCCAGGGCGCATTCTTCCAAGGACAAGTGATTATCTGGCTGAAATCATCGGCGTATTGAATGTTGAAGCAAGAGGGGTTCACAGGGGCTGTGAGATCTGCGGTGTATATCGAATAGAGAGTGGGAGATAGACCCCCCATTCCCTGCGAGAGGGATCTTCTCGAAGAAATTCCCGCCAAATTTTAGAATTGAAATTGGCCGGTATCTCTCTCTCAACGGTGGGTCCTTTCCGTGCTTTGGCCAAAAGATTATCTTTGCCGTTTTATAAGCATCAGGAAAGTATCCCGTATTTAGAGACTCGTTGAAAATTATTCTCATTCCCTTGATGAATTTAGTTGGTGCCTTTTCGAAGTTTAGCTTCGTAAGCTCCAATTGTCCTGGGGCTTTCGGATGGAATGAGCGAAGCGCGCCGAGTAGTTCTTCTTCGGTGATCTCGGCGTCTCCGTCGCGTTGTCTATTCACCTGGTGGTGACGATGCGCCCTATGGATTTGTGTGTTAAGCTCGTCTAAAATGTGGTTCTCGAACTCTATATCAAATCCTTCGTTTTCTTCTTCGGATATTATGAAGATTTTTTCCCAATAACGTCTGAATACTTCTTCTAGATAATTATACATATATAAGAAATATTTTAAACATAATCGTGAGATAACCGACCAATAGGCTAACTAAAAAATGCAAGACTAATTTCTTATATAAAATTTAACGTAGAATTTAAGACTAGATAATTATTTCCGAAAACAAAAAGTTATTTCTAACTAGCATGAGAGTAATTCTTTTATTAAATTACCCCATAAATATTTCGGTTTTTATGGTTGATATATTAATTTAATGAGTAATATAATTTCCACCAGCTTCTACTATCTTTTTAATACTACGTTTTGCTTTTATTTTAAAAAAATTATTTAACGTTGGTTTGACCTTTTCTGTGTTTACAGCTTTATTCTGTTCAGGTGACTCGCTAAACCTCTATAAAGATGGAGCCTTTATAGCTTGCAATTAAAATTATTACCCTTTCTATGATATCCTTTGCGATGTGAGGTCGAACGTTTTGTAGATGTAAGAGCACTCTTCTTCGGTGGCGGTAATATAATGATCTATGCACGTTTTTCATTGGCAGGCACTGGTCAATTTCACGTTGTAATTGATAGAACTCTGAATATCCGAATGTATATCAAAATACAAGAATAAAATTTAATATCCTAAGCACACATACTAAAGCTATCACGTGGTTGGACGTTCCAACAGGAAAAGGACATGAAGCCTACCGCCATAGGAATAAACAATACTTTCCTATAAGTGAAATCAACGTTTTAGAATGGACGAGCTAATCTCCTTATCTCAATCCAACAGAAAATGGGTGAAATAGGATAAAGATATGAAGATAGTCCGAAAACAAACAAAATTTTGGAAGATCTGAAGGAATTGTGTAGGCCGTAAGCAAGAATGGGCTGCCAATAGATCTCAATTCTGCCAACAATTTTCAACAACCTACAAAGTCGTTTCAAGCTCTAAATGTCAACAATGGATCCGTAACTAAAGAATATATAACATTTGTCGGGTTTTCCTTTGTTTTTGTCAATATATTCGTTAATATCTAATCATTTTAATCATTTTCATTTACTCTTTCCTTGTTATATTGGATAAGTAAAAGGGCAGAATTCTTGATACGTTCATTGTGTTTAATACATTTCTCTATCACTATACATATATATATATGCGTGTATATATATGAGTGTATATATATATATATATATATATATATATATATATATATATATATATATATATATATATATATATATATATACACTCATATATATATATATATATATATATATATATATATATATATATATATATATATATATCGATGAGGATTGCTTCTAGAAAGCCTAAATTTAATGTTCAACAGAAATCCCAAGGCGAGGAAAATGGCTGGTATCATCCTTTTTATTTACCGGCGACGTTTCGACCACAATACGGTCATCTTCTTAGGCCTAAAATATAAATAAACGAAACAAAATATTTTGCACTATTAAGAGAGCACACTGCTAAATTTACATCTAGAACTTTAATAGCTATTATTAGCTTTGAATTGCAACTTTAGAGTTAAAGGGAATATTTCGAGGTGGGGCTCAAATTTACAATAGAAAGACTAGGGAAGGATTTTCAATATTTAAATTAGTTAGCGAGTATATAATGCTAAAATCTATTAGAGTAAGGGAGATTTAAATTATAAATCTAATGATTATATAAAACTGTTTTAAAATGAATTTTAAACGAATAATTCAAGGAAAAAATTGGCAAAACCTATTATACAAAATCACAAACCTTGCCAAACGAGCGTGTTACGTGCTCCAGCCGACCCCAAAGCACCAAAACTGCGCCCCGCCACCCACATCCAAACGAATTCAGGTAACAAGGAGGGGAACCGACGAGAGATCATTATTTAAATTCGGGGAGAGCTGTTTTATATAAAGTGTTTCTAAGATTCGAAGGGTAATAGGGCATTTGTGCGAATTCAGAATTTCAAAGTTATTTAAGGGGATATCACTTTTGCACTTTATTACGTGATCTCTTATCACTGAATTTTCTTTGGTTTCAAGGATCTTACCGGTTCTATTACTTATACCCATATGGGAAGAGAATCTTGCCTTCAGAGTTCTCACGGAGCTTCCGATATATTTGCCTTGGGAACACCCAGGACATTTAAATAAGTATATAATCGAACTCCGAAGACTCTTTGGAACCGGATCCTTTATCGTAAAGAAGGATTTTATATTGATTTTGTTGACAAAGGCAATTTGAAATTTTATTTGACAGAAGTATTTCCTTAGCAATACGTGTAATTTTCGGCTAAGGACTTTATTGTGAATACCCAGCTCTGGCATTATTAAATAATGTTTGTCTTTTGCCACTGTTATCTCAGGGTGGCTTGGTTGATACAATCCACTTAAAAATGTGCGGATTGACTCTTCTACAATAAAAGAAGGAAAACCATTGTGCATAAAGAAAGATGTAAGGTACTGAAATTCTTTGTCTATAAAAATGTAGGATGAACAGAGATTGTATGCGCGGTGAAGAAGGGTCTTAATGGATGAGATTTTGTATTTCAAATCTAAACAACTAAAAAAGTTTAATCCTAACCTCGTATTAGTCGGTTTCCTATATACTGATGTTTCTAGATTATTTTGTTTTTTTTCTTATTAAAATATCTAAAAAGGGGAGGGTGTTATCACTCTCAGTTTCCATTGTATATTTAATACCAGGGTGGATGGTGTTTAAAAAATTAAGAAATTCTAAAGCTTGATCTCGTTTAAATATAGCTATGGAGTCATCTACAAAACGTCTATAGAAAGTTGGCCTACATGAATCAGGAACTTCAGAAAAAACCCTCTCCTCCAAATGAGTCATGAAAAATTCGGCTGCCAAAGGGCCGATTGGGGACCCCATACCAACTCCATCGATTTGTTGGTAAATCTGGCCATCAAAGGTAAACACCGACCCACCAAAAACAAGGTCCAACAAAGACTTGAATTCTGATTTACTGAAACCATGGAAAGTTGGTGAATCCTTAAAAATTCTGTCTAAAATAATAGTCTTGGTTTCATTAACTGGTATGTTTGTAAACAGTGACTGAATATCGTAACTCACCAAAAAACTACTGGAATTTGCTTTATATGCAATCAATTCTGCTTGAAAACTGTACGAGTTGGTAATTGTATATTCATTCCTTGATAATGTGGATAGTAATTCCACAACGTATTTTGCCAGTTTGTAGGCAGGTAAGCTATACGAGGCCAAAATGGGGCGTAATGGGATTCCAGGTTTATGTATTTTGGGTAAACAATACAGTTTGGCTAAGCCAGAACCTGTGGCGTGTAATTTAGAGTAAAGTTCATGGCTAATAATTGAGAGAGATTTACAGTTGTTAAGAAATCGATTTACTTTGTCCTCCAATTGAGTTACAATTTGCTCTTCGGGTTTTTGCATTTTTTGGAATTTAGAGGAGTCTGCCAAAAGAATTTGTGTTTTGTCTATGTAGTCTTGACGATTTAATATTACTACTCCGTTTCCTTTGTCTAGTTTTGTAATTATAAGTTTTTTATTTCTCCCCAAGTTACGCAGAATTCTTACGTCAGATTTCCGAAAAATAATTGAAGTGGACTTATGTAACCTGAACTTCTGATATATGTCGTGAGAAATATTTGAAAGTTTCGACAGAAATCTATTGAAAGAGCCATAGCAAGGGACAGCTTTTAAGTCCCTGGCCAACTTCTCAAAGTAAACCATGAAAGTAGGCTTGGAAAAAGAAAGGTTGGGAAGTTTAAATTCCAACCCAAGTGATAGCAAATATTTTTCTCGGTCTGAGAGATGATAATCTGTAAGATTTGTAACTACCGTATTAGGGTCATCTCTCAGACCGAGAAAAATATTTGCGTATATATATATATATATATATATATATATATATATATATATATATATATATATATATATATATGCGTGTATATATATATATATGCGTATATATATATATATATATATATATATGCGTGTATATATATATATATATATATATATATATATATATATGCGTATATATATATATATATATATATATATGCGTGTATATATATATATATATATATATATATATATATATATATATATATATATATATATATATATATAAGAGTTTGCGTTGGATTCTTTCGCAATTTTTGACTGCTAATTTTAGCATATTTTATTACATTCATTTTCGTTTTTTTTTTTTAATCCCCAAAATTGGCTCTATTTATTTGTAAAATAATTTAATATTGAAAAATTTGCCCCCCATCCTCGAATTTATGGAGAAGCATGGTGTCCTCCTTGGATTCTGCGCCGAAAGGACAAACAAGGACCTTTCTGACTTCGTCAATGTCAGCAGAAGGATGTGGAAAGGGTCTTAAAGGAGCAGAAGATTCGGAATTCGTCTCCTAAGAGAGAGTCGAGAGCAAAACTTATGGTCGACGATCTGACGTCATCAGACGGCCGGATATCTTCGCTGATATCGATATCCTCAACAATGATCCCAGAAAGTCAAAGCGTTCCATTGCAAGGTAGAAATTTGTGAATGAAAAGCTCATCAGCCTTGTGGTGAATGAGGATATTCGCTACCTTTCATACAAGATGAGGAAGTGATAATTTCTGCCCAAGGCGAAGCAGGAAAAGCGACGATTCAAATAAAGGAAGAAATTGAATCACCCGTTGGAGCCAGATATGATGTGGTTCTTCTCCGACGTGAAAAATTTCTGCTATGGACAAAAGATCAACTTCCAAAACAACAGGTGGCTCGCCTTCGCACCCAAAGACGTGCCCAGAGACACGCAGAGGAAATTTCCAGTGACAATCATGGCCTTTGGTGTCTTTAGCAGTGAAATTAAAGTCTTGCTGCCCCCACTTATTTCCTGACAACTTCAGGATGAAACCCTAGGGCTTAATCCGTGATTTGAGCTAGGTGGTGAAGCTCTGGCTCGAAGGATGGCTGCAGGGAGGCCTTATGCGTGGCAGAAAGACTCTGAGCCCTGCCAGATCGGACGGAAGACCCACGCTTAGCTGACTGAGATTTTCTTCGATCTCACAGCACCTGACATTTGGCCTCCCAACTTCCCTAACTTCGACCCCCTCGAATATTTTGCGTGTGGCTAGGTGGAACGAGAGACCAACAAATCCAGCTGCAACACGAAAGACCAGCCCTAGGGCCAGGATTACTAGGGTCTTCAGGGGCTTAAAACGAGAGATAGTGTATCGAAATCTGGCTGGTTCCGAGGTCGCCTGGAGGCTGTTATCGATGTTATTCGTGGTGCATCGATTGTGATCGACAGAACATGTTATAAGGACAATTTGACCAAAATACCCATTCAAATAAACATTTAAAGTTACTCACTTTAAACAAAAACAGCCGTAAATTATTAATGGAATTGAAAATGATCGAAAAAAACAACAAAAGAACAAGTAAACGTGAGCATACGACAGGTTCACATACCAGTTGTTTATCCGTAAAGTAAATACTGTTGAAATTCGGACTTTAATTGTATAGGGAAAATCAGAGCTTAAATACTTATATGCAAACTGGTTGATTTGTTGTAAAAAGCTGTGTTTTGTTGTAAAGAGGTCAGTCTATTCAATGACATGTAGTTAATAAGACCATTGAGAAGAACTGATAGTGATTAATTAGGGTGAGTAATTAAGTTTCTCAATGTATAGCGACTACAAAATATCCAAATGGTGACTGGAATCCAAAACGCCCAAGTTTCCATCTGAAATTTGTGTTACAAGATACAGGATGGTTCTTTAATGATCGAAAATCTGAGTTGGTCAGAGGTTTAACATTAAAGTAAGAAAACCCGCAATGTTTGCTGATCCTAAATTAGAGGTGAACATTTAAATGTAGGCCTTGTTAATAGATTCGCAAAGTTTAATTGTTATTTCATTCTTGTCATTTATCTACTAGAAGATTTCTTAATCACGAAGAAAAACTCCTGGAACTTAGCTTATCCAGGAGGTTCTTATGATTGAGAAATGTCCTAGTCATCATCACTAACTCTATAATTTAAAAAGGGGATTTTTTTGAGTATTTGAATAATAATTTCATCTTAGATTGGTTATGACTTATTTCTTTTTTATCAAAGTAATTTTAAAATCCAAAGAATTACAAATGGTGAAATTCAGAAAATTTATTTTTATATATCTTCTTCTATAACTATATTTTAGCAACGTGACATTTTGAAAGGGGGGGAAATTTAGTTTAAAGTTCCTTTTTAAAATAACCAGGCAATGGCTTCGCTACTATGATTAAAATTTAAAATCTAAAAAAAAGCAGCCATGGTTAAATATTTATAAATTTTTTGAACTTCGCCAATTATAATAATTTTAAAAGGGAACTCTAAACTAAATTTCCCCCCTTTCAAAATATCACGTTGCTAAAATATAGAGTTATAGAAGAACAGAAAAAGATATATAAAAATAAATTATCTGGACATCTCCATTTGTAATTCTCTGGGTTTCAAGATTATTTTGATAAAAAAACATATTTCATAACCAAACTAAGATGAAATTATTATTCAAATACTCAAAAAATCCCCCTCTCAAATTATATAGTTAGTGATTATAATTGGCGAAGTTCAGAAAATTTATAAAAATTTAACCATGGCTGCTTTTTTTAGATTTTAAATTTTAATCATAGTAGCGAAGCGCAAGCTGGGGAGAGTGGCGAAGCCATTGCCTAGTATATATATATAAATATAGAGAGACAGACAGGCAGAGAAACTGACGGAGAGAAAGAGACAGACAGATAGAAAATGCAAAGAGAAAGAGATATTAATTTATTTTTAAATTGGACAAGTGTTGCCAAATCCAAAAATTATTAATGGAAGTCTTTATTATAAGCCTCACACCCTGCAAACCAATGCATGAAATATCCATTGCGAGAGTGCAAACAGGTCAAGTATAAATGATAAATGAGATGAAATTGAGAAAATGGTTCACGTAAACAAACTTTTAGCCACGGAGCTTCTTTCTTCGGCTGTAGGGGTGTTGTGAAATATGGGGCTTGCCCTTGCTGTAGTTTCAACATCTGCAGCCGAGACGGTCGGTCGCCGTTTTCACAGATGTGTGGATGCATCTTCATCCATTTCTTCTGCGCTTGCTGAGGCCTACTTTATTGGATATGTGTGAGGCGATGTCATATTTCATGCGTAATTCGGTGCTCGCTCTCTAGCAACAAATCTACTGAAAAGCCGTGCTATGGACATAAAAACAGCATTATCTAAAGTCATTTATATTCTATCTAAGATCCCTTGGAACCAAAATATAGATAAAATCCAGCTTTTGCAACATAAGGATGTAAAAGATGAAGGAACGATCCCTTAACGACGTCTAACAACCCTAAATTTGTTCTCAGAAGGTCTAAAAGTTAGAGAAACTAGACCATACACGATGTGTAGTAATTTAATTCTTATATACTCCAAAGTGCAAAATGGCTAGGAAAAGAAAATACGGTATCTGCGTTATAAATATATATGCATTGGGTGTCTATATTTAACTTTACGTTGTTATAAAATGTATATGGTAGATTTTTCTCTTAAATCTTGTTGGTCTAATACAGATCAAATGATCCAAGAAGACAAATTGAGTAAGTCAAAAGATATTATTTGTTCAAAGGTTCAAAGCCTCATTATTATCCTCAAGTTAGCAAACAAACGTAAATCTACTCTTAATCAATAAATATATTTAACAGGTAATGACTCTAGTAAAAAGGCCTACCAGTACGTATAATAAAGTTAGAAAGTGAGGCCTATTACTCGTAAATCTGTCCACATTACTCTTTTAATAAAGGACATTTAGGCCGATGAAACCAGCATAATTCGGGTCAGTTAGGCCTAGTCTATACTAAAGAGAGCAAACTTTAAACTAGTCCACTTTTCCTTGAACGAATCTATTGAAAATTGAATTATTTATTTGTTTTATCTAATGCGTTTGAACACAGGACCACAGGCACACCGTAGAGAATATCTTACTAATATTTTGCAACTGACCATTACTACAATTCGTAAGTTGGAACGCAGCCAATATGTCCATTACTTGCTAGAAGCTATCTACCATCCTCTTATTTCATGGATAACTATAATAAAAGTGAAGTAAATGGGGGAGATGAATTAACGGGATAAAAACCTTAAAAATTGGGAAAATTTGGAAGAAAATTGTGACCACTTAACTAGTGAGTACTCGGAGTACAAAGGGAGAAACTTCCAAATGGAGAGTAAACAAAGTATACAGAAATGGTATGCAAAGTTTTGTCCGATAAATAGGTTTTACTCAAGAAATTTCAACATAAATAATATTCAGTGGTTGCATAAACCAACCGAATTTTCATTGCCATAGAGACCATATAAACTACGCATAGCATTTATATATATATATATATATATATATATATATATATATATATATATATATATATATATATATATATATATATATATATATATATATATATATATATATATATATATATATATATATATATATATATATATATGTGATGAGCAAACCAATTTCCCGTTGCCATAAAGAGCACATAGCCAACGCATAGTGTTATATATTGAATAAACGAACCAAATTTCCCTTCTCATAGAAACCGCATCGCGTATGCATAGCGTTATATATTTAATAAGCGTATCAAATTTCCGTTGCTATAGAAACCACCAAATGGCCTACGCTTAGGGTTATATAATTATTAAATAAGCCAACCAGATTTTCCTTGTCACATAGCATACGTATCGCGTTCTATATTCAATAAGAAAACCGAATTTTTGTTGCCATAGCAACCACACACGTTACCATGGCAACCACATAACCTACACATAGCATTATATATTAAATAAATCAAGCGAATTTCCGTTGCCATAACCCCTATAAACATGGTCATCTGCGTTTAGTCACCGGTCAAACCGGTTAAACCTGTATTTACGCGTCTTCATTAAGGTGAATTGAGATTTTGGCGGGCGATTCAAATTAGCCGGTTTTCTTCTCGCACCAAATAACGGCATCTTCACAGACAGACGGATCGCATTTTATGTCAGAGGCTTAAGAGCATCCGGATGCTGAAAGATTATTTAATGATAGCGAGAGGACTCAGTTTTAAGAGATAGGGAAGTAAAAAAGGTATTAAACACAAGATATAGAGGGAAATTAATATGGTACCTGTTCGGTTCCCAAAAGCTTAATATATATATACAAAAGCTTAATAATTTCCATCTGGAACTAACGAGTCATCCTCTGAAATCATCCGAATTAGCTCCATCACATTACTCTCTTTTTAAGAGTTTAGTGAATCACCTGAAGAGAATGAAGATGTCAACAACGAAAGAGGTCGAATCAACCTTAAAGAACTTTTTAAATCAAAGTCAAACGATTTTTACAACCATGGTATTGAAAAGTTAGTAGGCAGTTGGAGACCTATTACTTGTTGGTTCACCATAACCATGGTCTCGTATCGAAGTTTCCCTACCATTTTATTCAACAACAATCACGTATAATTGGGTTCTATTAACAGGGCGCTTTAATATGATAAGAACTGTAGTACGTTAGAAGCGCTTTAATTAGATGTGAATAAAGCGCTTCTAACGTACTACATTTCTTATCCTGCCATTTAGATGATGGTGTAGTGTGTTAAATAAATGGTACTTGCATGGTGTGCATGGTTCGGTGAATATGAAGGATCAGGTAGAACTTGGAGGATTAAGTTTTCTTAGGTCAAACTTGCCACGGGAGGAAGAACAATGCCATGAATGGGGACGAATCCCCTTTCGGGGGATCAGTCGAGAACGTTTTTGTTCAAGAGCTTTATTTGAACGTTGGATTTGTTGAACACAGAGTTGTGTAATAACTGTTTTCTTATTTCTGAATAGCTCATCATGAATAACTCCTTCCACATTCGAACAAATGGAAAGCAGAGCCTTCGACTGTTGAAAAGAATATTTAGAATCGGTTTTGGTTTGAGGAAAACCCGTTGTTTTTCGTGATGAACTCACTTTTGATCTTCCGTAACAATTCTGTTCAGAAATGGATTACGAGCATTTCGAGAGCATAGAAATAAAGCAATATTCACACACTCTCCTTGAGACGATTCATGTGGCTCCCTAACTTAACTTATGTTGAGTAAAATTGGCCTCGGCATTACTAGCTTAAAAATGCTAGGTTTTAATAGGACAGAAAAAGACTAGGCAATGCTAAACTAAAAACGCCCATGTTTTGATAATTTAAAACAGTCCTCATCATTATTAGATTAAAAAGTCTAGGCTTTATTAACTTAGAAAGGCTTAGGCATTACTAGCTTTAAAAACTAGGTTTTATACGCGTAAAAGGACTAGGCATTACCAACTTAAAAAGCCTAGGTTTTGATAGGTTGAAAAGGCCTAGGCTTAAGAGCCTAAAAATGCCTAATCTAGGATAGCTTAAAAGGCCTAGGCACCACTAGCCTAAAGAATGCTTATACTTTGATACCTTAAAAAGACATCGGCATTACTAGTTTAAAATATGCCTAGCTTTTGATACCTTAAAAAACGTCTCGGCATTATTAGCATAAAAATGTCTAGGCTTTGATAGTTAAAAAATGCCTTATCTTACTAGCTTAAAAATGGAGGCAAAAAAAAACCTCGTATTACTAGTTTGAAAACCTTACGATTTGATAGCTAAAAAAAAGGCTTAGGCATTAATATATATATTTTTTTAAATGCCTATGCTTTGATAGCTTAAAAGGCATCAGCATTACTAACTTAAATAAATGAATAGGCTTTCATAGATTAAAAACGCCACGGTATTACTAGCATAAAATATACGTAGTCCTTCATAGCAAAAAAAGGCTTCAGCATTACTGCTTAAAATACCTATGCCCTGGTAGATTAGAAAAGGCCTCTGCATTGCCTGCCCTAAAATGCTAGGCTTTGATAGCGTAAAAAGGCTTAGCATTTGCGAGCTTAAAATGCTTAGGCTATGCTAGCTTAAAAATCCGATAGCATTATTAGCTTAAAATGCCTAGGCTTTGCTAACTTTAAAAAAGCCTCAGCATTACTAGCATTAAAATGGCTAAGCTTTAGTTTGAAAAAGGTTTCGGCCTTACCAGCATAAAAAGACTAGGATTTGATAGCTTAAAAATCCTAGGCATTACTAGCTTAAACATCCTATATTTCGATAACTTAAAAGGCAGGGGCATTATTAGCTTAATTTATGCCTGGACTTTGATAGCTTGATTAAGATTTCAGCATTATAAGCTTTTAAAAATCTTTGCTTTTACAGCTTAAAAAGGCCTCGGCAATAATAGGTTTAAAAAATGCCTAGGCTTTGATATCCTTGTAACGCCTAGGAATTAAAAGCTTAAAAATGCCTAGGCTTTGATAGATTAAAAGGCCTCGGAATTACTAGCGTAAGGTATGTCTAGTCTTTCACAGCCTAAAAAACTAATTTTCATTAAGAGGATAAAAAGTGTCTAGGATTTGATAGTTTAAAAAGGCCTCAGCATTACTAGCATATAATGCACATGATTTGCTAGCTTAGGAAAGGTCTGAGCATTATTTGAAGAAAAATAACTAGGGTTTGATAGTCTAAAAATGCCTAGGCATTACTAGTATTAAAAGCTTAGAGCTTTAATAAATTAAAAACGCCCGGGCATTACGAGCTTAAAATATGCCTAGGCTCTGATGGCTTAAAAAACGTCTGGGCATTACTAGTGGCGGAGAGAGAGAGTCGGCCAATATTAGAATTTACAATTTAATCCCCACGTATTTCAAAAGGGAGACAGTCCCTATATTTGTTTTGTCGCTTCCTTCCCCCGGGTCGGGGGGGGGGGGGGCAGCCAAGGTCAGAAAGGATTACCTGATCCTACGACAAGTAGCATAAAGAATGTCTAGGCTTTGTTAGTTTCAAAAGTCCTAAGCATTACTCCACACTACAAAAAGCCTAGGCGATACTACTCATTGGATTACTAGCAATACGCGCAAATACAGGATAAATTTTCTCAGCTGGAGCTACCTTAATATTGGATGTTAGTTGAGCTCTATAACATTGTTTCTCAACCTTTTTACCTATGTGGCCTCACAAATAATTTAGAAACCACCTATTTAAAATGTTATATCTTAATTAATTTTGCCTCATTCATAAACTTTAAGTTCATAAAGGAAATACGATGTAGATTTTTCCGATAACTGGTTGAAACCAATAACAAGAACTATTTTGTCAGGTTTATTGGCCAAACAATAAAATCTTTAAAATCAAACTTCATATATAAGATACCTCATGCGGAGGTTTTCGTTCGCTCATTTTTTTGCATCAATCCTAACTATATACAAAAATTAAATATAACTTTTAATTAATAAGTTTTGAACCATATAACGGGTTGAAGACATTATTTTGATACTCAAGTTTTTTAAGTAGTTGACGTAGCTGCATAATTATATCACAAAAATTAATTTAAAGAGAAATCTGACTAAAAAGGAGCGATTTTTATATAATTTACCTATTTACTGCTATCTCTCGCTGCACACCTAACCACGTCGAGCGAAGGTCCAGGGTCCCAGAGAGGAGTCTATGCAAGAGATGCCCATTGGCATTAATAAAAGTTATCCTGAAGTATAAAATGCTATTGAGATATTTTCTCTCCTGTAGCAAATACAGAATCCAGGCTTTTTTTCCTCTATTCAAGTAAAATCTATTATATTCTTATTTAGACAGTTTAAACTTAAATCTTAAGGATTGTAACAACCTATTACATTATATATATATATATATATATATATATATATATATATATATATATATATATATATATATATATATATATATATATTGTAGGGGAATAGTCACTCCCCCCCCCCCCGTTCACTCGCGGGGCAGTCACAAAGCGGTTACCGCAAAGACATCCGCCCCAGGGATCAGCGGGTCCATTGCGAACCTGCAGTGTCGCCTATTTTGGTGCCATGAAAGACCTTAAAGGTCAAAATGAAAGATCTTTCCCAGGAGAGTGAGATCCAGTTTCACGTCAACTAAGAAATTGGAGACGTGTTTCTCCCAATCTCGAAGGCTAAAGAGGAGCCGATGTTTGACTTCGTGTGAAAAACCGTTTGGAAAAAGAACTCTTCTGGGGCCGTCCTCAAGCCCCTCCCCCCCTTACCACTCCCCCTGTGGGGTGACGAGGTATAAATGAGGAACTCTGAGGAAAATCGAGGTAGTATACGTCAGTCTCTAGGTGACGAAGTCTTCGGATCAAACCGAACTACCGAGACTGGAGAGATAGTTTACTTGGGTCGCCAGACCAAGAAGTACCCTGCAAGAGAGGCAAGACTACCTACCTTAAGGGGCTAAGAAGAAGCTCATCCTCGAGCTAAGTCCCTGGTTATCAAACCAAACGATAAGTTAACTTTGGTAAGTTCAATTTATTCTCGCCAGAGAGACTCCTCATATCCTGGTGCACCTTGAACACCAGGGGTATTCCTCGTCCTTGAGGAATTAAGGAAAGAAGAAGGAAAAGGCTTACCCCTCGAGCCCGTTACTCGGTGGCCACACCGAAATCCTAAGTTAACTTGGTAAGGAACCAAGTTCAAATTATTCTCGTCAGAGAAACCCCGCCTCATCGATCCTCGCCCTTGAAGAAGACCCTCCCCGAGTTCAGTCCTCGTCCATAAGGAAATAAGTAACGAAGGAGAAAAGCTCCTCCTCGAGCTCGTTACTCGGTGGTCACACCGCACTCCAAGTTAACTTGATTTAAGAACCAAGTTCGACTCACTCTCGCCAGAGAGACCCCGACTGCCTAGGTGTTGCATAAAGCACCATATTGGTTCTTGTCCTTGAAGAACCCCCCCCCCCCCACCGAAAGAACGTGTTGACCCCCCAGCTGCCACTCTCGCCAAAACAACCGTGTGATCTCGCTCATCTACATCTGGCCGGCGGCACGCGTCGAGAGTCAATAACATTCTTGAGGCCTTTTAAACTCCAGATGAGTCCATAGGCCTAATTCATGTATTACTGTTGTGTGTAGAGAAATTAACCAATTTTGTGGGTAAACTAATTTAATTAATTCTTGTTTAGAATAATATTTAGAGTATTGCTGTAGTTAATGTATAAATGTTATGTATTCAATTGATAAAGGTAAAATATAAATTTATTTTGGGATTAATGTTCGTTTCTCTTATATATCCTTACGTGTTTCGGAACGGCTCTGTTCGTTAAGATATTCTTATAATATCAATATATTAGACACTCTTAGCACTCTTAGAATAGAACAAAAAAGGAGGGGAATTCTACGACATATATATATATATATATATATATATATATATATATATATATATATATATATGAAAAACTCACATAGTAGCGCGTAAGTAGAGCAATAAATGCAAAAAAATCCAACAGGAAAATGAAAGGCGGATTCCAAGTACTTTCGAACTTGTTCAGTTCATTCTCAAGGAATAACGAAAAAGTTTTTACAAAATATATATACCAGTTTTGTAAAACGTTTCGTTATTCCTTGAAAATGAACTGAACTAGTTCGTAAGTACTTGTAATCCGCCTTTCATTTACCTGTGGGATTTTTTGCATATATATATATATATATATATATATATATATATATATATATATATATATATATATATATATATATATATATATATCGAAACTTGATTGACAAGTAAGACTGCTCCAAGCGCCCCGCGGGCCGTGTATCGTCCTATCAATTGATCCTAATATAGTATACCTGCTGCTTTCACAAAAAATACAAATTTTTCTAATTATTTCCAGCGTTGATTCGCTAAATACATTTTTGTAACCTATGTGTAAAATTCGAGAAATAGTAGAAAAGTGGTGCGGTTAGTATATAGCAAAAATTGACAAACATTGAAGATAAGGCAACTCGAAAAGCGCGTTGGAGTGTGGGGGCGGAGGATCGGGAATATAATAGCCTAAAGGGAAATATTACCACTCGCATGAAAATATTGCGCCGAGAACTAGTTTGTAGGAGGGTCAAGCAAAGCAAACGTCCAAACCTGTCTTTAAGGCCGTATGGTACACATTTTCTCTAAACCTTCCAGCATAAAGACGAGAGTGAAAAAAACACATATACATACACGCCTGTGTATAAGCGCCGAGAGCCAAATATTGTCACAAATGTTGATCCAAAATTCGTACCTCTGATCGAGCAAAATCTGTCCTCAAAGACATTCAAAGACTCCAGTAATTGTGTTTCAGAATAAAATTGAAATTACTTAAATCTGTAAAACTGCTTAAAAAAACGAGCATTGTGTATAACTGCTATTTAATTTATATCTTCTTTTCACGCCTAATCTGAAATCCACTTCCCTTCTTATGTTTCCTTTCTTCTTCTTCCCGAAGTTAATCAAAGGGTCTTAGCTAATCTTTAAATCAGTTATAATTCGAACTCAAAGAGCAGAGCGAGAGAGATCAACCATCTCTGACATTTTTGTACCTCTTAAATTATTCATTTCCATATATTTTTCAATGGCTATTATGTTTATTTCATTGCCTAGATTTACGTATGACTTCATTTTCACACAAAATTAGAGTCCTAATCAATTTATCCACATGATTCGTGCAATTTGCATGTATCGCCGTATTATTAAGCGAATTGTGATATTAAGAAAGAATTTAACGATGTCCAAATGCGAAATAACGCCTTCTAGAAACCTTTATTGCACTAATAACAAAAGGAAATATAAGAATTCCCTATTTGAATGTAAATAAAACTGCTTCTTACCACACACGCGGGTATCATTCTGGGTGCCTTAAATATTAAGTGAATTTTCATCTAATAATATTTGTCGTCTGTTATCATCTTTAATACCTCCACACACACACACCTCCTTACTACCAAGCCACGCCCAATGACCTCAATGTTTTGAAAATTTAGTCTTAAATTCCAGCGTTTCACATCAAGTATTAAATACTGACACGAAATTCTTTTAGAAATATTTTCTTAATGGAATTTATAGTCTAAAGTGTTTTGTTGTTGAAAAGACCTCTTTCTGTCAATTCAGTTAAATCATCAAATTGTTGGGAATAACGGCCTTTCTTTGCTCCATTTCCTTATAATGGACACTGCTGGCCCTGTTTCATCAGACCATAGGATAGTCTTCTATGGATAAAGTCCTTATATGGGTTGGCACCGGTTTTTCCTTAGTTAATAACGAGAGATGTTTAGATTTTTGTTGACATGCAATACCCATTAATCGTCCGCTGCGACAATTAGAGACAAAACGGAGAAAGACTTGAATAAGTTTAATAAAGAGAGAGATTTGCACAAGTGTAAGGATTCAATCCAGCCATTAAAAATATATTATATTTCCCACTCACTAAAATTCTTGAAAGTGGTAAACACATGAATAGATCGGTTGAAGGATGGAGTTCATAAGGGACAGGGAAGAATACGTCTAATTATAATAATCAGAATTTGGTTTAGCCAATAATTGAAGAGAAGGAAAAACTCATTCGTATTCCTCATACCTCCATTTGTACTTCTTTGAGAAGAAGAAAAATGGAAAGAATTACAGAAGTACAAAAAAGACTGGCAATACCATAGAAAATAATTTATTTCATAATCAAATAATGAACACTAACAATTATCAAAAATTTTAAATCGTAGAAATTTATATATAAAAAATCTTTAATTCAATCAGCGCCTATTCATTTATAATAGATAATACTATTTGTCGATGTTGAGTGAGTGGGTAATTTCAGTCCCACTTCCTGAACATATATTTTATTATTGCACCAGGGTGAAGCGGAGGTGAAGTGTATCTAATACACCTACTGTAGCCACGTCCGGTGAATAAGAATAACCCCTGTGCTTCTCTTTTGATCAAAATTAAGATAATCATCCCCTGAGTGTGTCCTCATTCAGTAAAAGCCAGTCATGGGTAGACTTGTGTAATATTGAGATTTAAGCCAAGTGGATTGCTTAATAATTGCCAAGGGATCGTCCAAAATAGTTAAACACACAGATACAAAAATAATCTTTAATGTACATGAATTAGAAATATGGAACAGCGTATATAGGTATAAATAAAATTAATCTTTGCACTGAATAAGTAAGTCTACATAATGTCGTGGGGATTATACTTGAAAATTACTCACTAGGATGCCTGCGGCTTAATGGCAGCCGAAAGAATGAATGGAATAATATTATTGAATTAAACACTGAATTAATCACTTCTAATACTCGATGTT
The DNA here is from genome assembly GCA_963969495.1 of Ceratothoa steindachneri. Taxonomy (NCBI): domain Eukaryota; kingdom Metazoa; phylum Arthropoda; class Malacostraca; order Isopoda; family Cymothoidae; genus Ceratothoa; species Ceratothoa steindachneri. The sequence goes on from OZ018339.1 coordinate 2,227,561, forward strand.
ATGTGCTCGGGATGGGAATTCTAGTTAACGAATAAACTGGTGAAGTTAGGGGAAGGAATAATTCACTTTAACGATACCTTTGAGTTCGTAAGTATTTTTGAGAATGACGGTGAAGATCTTCTTCTGGTGACGATGATCGCAATTAGTCCGGCCGTCCGAGGTTAACGAATGAGAAGGTAATCCTAGACCGGTGATATAATGATCCTAGGCCGGATCACGAAGGCGAACCAAACTGTGGCTCAAATCTGACTTCTTCTTCCTCGAAGTGACTGTCCGATTATTCGGCTCCTGGAGTGGGTAGCCAAAACCGATTACTTAGCTACGTCTAGGGTTATCCACAGAGGAAGGTCCTGTGTAACCTCTGACTCTGAAGGGAAGGGGGCTCTGCGAGAAGTTTGGCACCTACAAGTACTGTGACGGCAATACACCGATTCCCCGAGAAGTTTCTTCCTTGCAACGGGCGAACTGTTTTCTTTGTGGAACGAGCTCCACACATTCAATGTAGGTCCAAGATCTTCTGCCTGACTTCATGGAGAATTTTCCCTTTTATTTCCCTCACGAGCAAAAATCGGGAGAGAGCACCTTATTTTCATAAAATCCGTATCGCTGCACGAAAGACCTTTTCATCTGCTGCCAGACAGAGTAAATCTTTCACACCTTCGAGCTATCTTTGCTCCACGTCGCGATTTACGACGGCGCGAATACTGGGACATTCGTCGAAGAGCAGGTGTCCGTCCAAGCTGACATTTTCCTGAGCGACCGGCCGAAAAATTTGGTCGTCTCTTTGGTGCGAAAAGGGGCGGAGGGAATTCAAGGCGAAAGGGAAATTTGGAATACGGAAGGGACTCGCAGCTTGTGTCAGGGTATTTCTGCGTACACTAATGTACGTGGTATTTAGACTTCTACACTATTGGAGAAACAAAGACTTAGTAAAAACTCAACAATGTTTTCGATTATATGTAGCGACATATGCAGACTTGTCTTCGGTCCTTTGGGGTACATTTCCAGCATTTACTGTAGGAGAAACTGCAATATCGTAAATAAAACTTCACTTTTATTAAAAATTTAATTAGGCATTTTTTCACTGCAAAGTTAATAATGTCATCACAGATGGATCTGTCTGGATAAGTTGGTTAAGTAAACAAGCTCAGTCGTTGTCTTTATTTACATAGAATATCGTTGGAATTCTTCCTGGTTTCATCATGTCAGGGACCTTGCAAATAGCTCACCTGGCTGGAGATCTTTCTTGGAGGTTGATGTGAAAGTTGGCCTTGACAGTAGAGCGAGGAATAGCAGTCGAGCAACAATAGTGCCTTGGACTTGTAAGTTAAAAGATTGATGAAAATTAGAGAGAGAGAGAGTAAAGTGGTGAAAACTGGTGAGGTTAAAGAATAGAGGCGGTGTGGGTGACAGAATAAATAGGTCCCTGGTGAAAGTGTATCTTTGTTTTGTTTTTAAAAAGTTTTGGGGTTGTTTTTTGTGATTTTTTTATGAACTATAAAATTTATATCTTGGACTAATTAAATTAAGACTGTTAATTTAATTAGCCTAGATTTGATCTAGGGCGGGGATTTTGTTCCCGCGATGGGTTTTTGAGAAAGTTTTTAAAGTGAATTTCAGTTTTTGATTTTATTTCGAAAATATTTAGTAAAAATTGGTAATTTTAGTGTTGAAAATTGATTAATACCATAGAAACCTGAACATTGCATTAGTCATTTGTTGTATTTTTTCGACTTTCTCATGTGTACTTTGGAGTCATGTCATCGTCTGTCAAAGCCTTGCTGCCTTGAAAAGGTCTTTTTTGTCGAGTGACCTCGATGTTCAAGTGTGTACGAGAGAGCTCAGGGAAGAGGCGGGTGCCAATAGCTCGCCAGATCGTTTTTTGCTCTCTTGTGGAGCTCAGGTTGATCAGATATAATCCAACTGATGCGTGAAGCTCCCTCTGTATTTTGTATTCACTTCTTCTGGTGTTTGTGATGATATAGCCCGTGTTCAGAGCGGCATTCATGATGTTTAGTAGGCCGCTCCAAACGGTAACCCGTGTAACTTGGGCCTGTTTGAAGAAAGGATTTTAGAGTAACGGAAAATTCTAGGGAAATGAATTTGCTACCATAGTCCTCCATTAATCTTTCCTGCAAAACAAAATGATGAGGAGAGGCGTTATGTGTTTGACTGTTTAGTTGTTGTATAACGTCTTCTTCAAATTCGAGGTCGTAGTTGTCATTTTCTTCAGGGATAATTTTAAAGATTGAAGAAGAGAAAATTCTAAAGTTTTCTTCAGTCTCTTGTCTCCGTGAATGTTGTGTTGTTATGTTTGATCGTGTCATTTGTGCGAGGAGGTTTTCCTTTTAGACGTTTTACTGTCTGCCAGAAAGTGTGAGAGTCATTTTCTATGTCAAGCCTGCCTATAAGTCTGTTCCATAGTAGTGTTTGTTGCTCCGTGATTAGCGTCCGTCGTTCGTCTCTTAATTCTCTTTGTCTTCTGTAGGCATTGTGGTTCACGCCTATCAACGCTACTATATTGAACAAGATTCTATATTATTGGGCCAGGGCATTTATGGGTGAGGTCCTGGAGAGGAGTTGGTGCAGTTTTATATTTAATACGTGGAATACTATTTAAATCTGCTTATATTAGGTAATTGGTGAGTTTATCCAGCTCCTCATCTATTCCTTTTAAGTTTGAGTCATACAACGGCTCGGGGATGTAATTTGAAATGGAATTTCTCCAATTTTCCTAGTTCGCTTGGATGTAGTTTTTGCGTTCTGGGATTGGGATTTGTATGGGGTTTACTGCTAATGTAATTTTAATAGCCTGGTGGTCGCTCGGAATAATGGGGCCCGGTTCAAGGTAATAGTTGAAAGGAAACTTGACAGAAGAAAAAACTATTTCAGGCTTTGTGGCTGTTGTCGCAGTTATAAAGGTCGGAAGGTCGGGTCCGATTCTTGTCATATATTCTCGGTCGAGCAGTGTCTCGATGTTTCTACCTGCGCTATTGTAGGAGGTATATTCTGCCCTGCACTTCTTGCATTTAGATCGCCAGCGAAAAGAACGCTTCTTCGGTGCCAAATATCTGCAAGATATTGTGCATGGTACATATCCGCGTCTCGGGGGTTAGGAACCCGTTGCAACAACCACTCCCCCGAGGGCAGTACCCACTTCAATAGCGAGGTACGAAGGGCGGTCAATAAGTTTTGCGAATCGGTAGGGCAAAACAGAGGAAGGGGGATGGCTGTTTGTGGGGGTGTTAGTACAAGTTATGACAAGTCAGGACCTGCAGCCGCACGCTCCTGCCTCATCTATTTAAGAAGCAGTAGCTGATCGCAGATAGTCAGTCACAAATATTTCAACAATGGAGAAGGTTGAGCACCGCGCAGTGATCAAATTTTGACCAAGGAAGGCAAGGATGCAAATGAGATCCATGAACGCATGGTTGCAGTGTACAGCGACACCGCCCCTTCCTATGCAACCATTGCTCGCTGGAATAGGGAGTTCGACCATGGTCGTGAGTCCCTTGAAGATGGCCCCCGTCCAGGACGCCCGTCAGACGTGACCAACGAGGACAATGTAGCCCGTGTGGAGAGGATGATCACCTGTCGAAAATCGACGGGTGAATGACGAAAAAATAGTGCGAGAACTTGGAATATCACATGGAAGTGTTACCAACATCATCGACGACAATTTGGCCATGACCAAGGTCTCTGCCTGTTGAGTCCCTAGAAACCTCACGCCCCATGATCGACTTCAACTTTGTCAAAGTTCAGAGGAGTTGCTGCTCCTGTACAACTAAGACCCGGCTGGATTCGAGCCACGCATAGTGACAGGTGATGAAACGTGGGTCCATCACTTGGATCCCGAGACCAAGCTCGAAAGCATGGCCTCGAAGCACAGGAGCTCTCCGATCCCCATCAAGTTCCGGACCAACTCTCAGCCGGGAAGAACATGGCCACCATCTTCTGGGATTCTGAGGGAGTGTTGATGGTGGACTATGCGCCTCGTGGAAGGACCATCACAGGCTAATATTACGCCGAGGAACTGGCTGGGTTGAAGAAGTGCATCTGTCAGAAGCGGCGCGGCAAGTTGACACGCAGTGTCCTTCTCCTCCACGACAATGCCCCTGTCCACAAGGCCAGAGTTGCACAAGCTGCCCTGCGCGAGTGCGGATTTGAGGAGCTCAACCATCCTCCATACAGTCCAGATCTGGCCCCTAGCGACTACTTATTATTCCGCCAGCTCAAGGCTGCACTGCGTGGACGCCGGCTTGGGGACGATGAAGATGTCCAGCTCGCCGTCCAGGAGTGGATTAAACAGCAGTCGGGAGATTTCTGGTTGTCTGGAATTCCTAGCCTCAGGGACAAGTGGTGCAAGTGCATTGAAGTTGAGGGTAGTTATATTAAAAAAATAATAAAACACTTTTCCTCATATCTCGTTTCCTTATATCCGCATTGCAAATTTATTGACTCCCCCTCGTTAGATTCATCTAATTCTCCTAAGAGTTTATATTTTAGTCCTTTTTGACGGCTATTGCACATCCGTCATTTCGTTCCTGACTGTGATTTTTGCTAATGATGTCAAGCTGATTTATTTTAAATGTTTTGTGGAATCATTCCGTGTTCCGATATGAGTATTAAGGCAGGGTCACTCTGTCGTATTATATTGCCATAGGAGCAACTTTTCGTCCCACCCATTGACGTTCATGTGTTATATCGTAAGTCTGTCTGCCATTTTGTGTATTTTAGGTTCTTTAGTATGTGGGATTAAAGTAAACTTATTCACGTTCTACTTTAGCCCCGTGTGGTGTACTGGGTATGGTGCGCTCCCTGTCGTTTCTTTTTTTCCTATGTTCCGTGCCCGTGATCGTGTGGAAGCAGTCCTGGGTCAGTTTAATCATATTTTGAGCTATAGCAGCCTTTGACTTGCAGCTCGAGAACCTAATATGAACATTCCTACTTTTACTTTCCGGTCTTGAGTCCTTCCGTTACTTTGCTTGAATCCAGCTCTATTGGAAAGGGAGCTGATTCTGGGGCAAATATTTTGAGGTTGAATCCCCTCGCCTGGTTTTTGAGCTGCTGCTCTCTACTTTCCAAAGAGGAGGAGGTTGACCTTGAGCGGCGGGTTTTTGAGTTTTTTCTTGATCGTGGAGACATATCCTCATTTGGTCGTACTGCTTCTGTGTTGGGTGTGAGCGTTTATGTGTCTTTTGTTTCGGCGGTATTATTTTCGGATGTTGTAGACGCTTTTTCTGGCTGTGGAGTGTGGGATTTTTTTTACACGAATTTCGCACTGAGGGGCTACACTAATGCGCGTAGCCTCTTTCGATGGCGGGTTTTCCGGAAACCACATTTCTTGCAAGCCGTTTTTAACCAGTATACGGTTTTCTTCCGTGGCGAAAGTACCGGGACGAGGAATATTTGCAATGTCTGCATAATAAATGCTACACATTATTTTTGTAGACTATTCGTTTTCTATGTATAGGGATGTTCTTTGTCATTACTTTCGGTGATAGTGGCTTTTTTAACTTTGGCATATGTCATATTGGATTTTATCTCCTCGTTCTCGCGCTTTTTTTGTGTCTGCTTTCGTATCTCTTGTTTTTTAATCGGACATGCCATAGACATATTCCGGTTATTTCTTTCGCAACTAAGGCATTTTTGGCCGTGGTGTTTTTATCGTACTTATAGCATGGGAAACACATTTGTAAGTCGACAAACTCCTAATGTTCCATCTGCTCCTGACAGACCCGCTAAAGAGAATCAGGCCATTCTCTTTTGCTTTTTAGCCATTGCCTTATCTTCGAAAATAACTTTGAAGACGTGCGTGTAATTTTTAAATTTAAGTACCTCCGCTTACTTCGCCTATGGATGGTTCCTCTCGATCTCTTCTTGTATTTCGTCTGCCGAATGACATTCAACCCAGGAGTCAAGACGCCTGCTGATTAAGCTACGGTGTGATCGTATTTGTGTATGTTTTAAGTTAATCGATTTCAGGCATTCAACGGCCTCGCTTGAAGTCAAGGCTTCGCAATCGGCCTCCCACGCACAGATCGCCAAATAACCGTTGTGTATGTTTATGAGTCTGACCAGCGCAATAGTCAATGAACCAAAAGGTTTTACAAAGAGATTACCTCAATCCGGCTTTGGGCGCTCTGAGAGGGTCCGGAGAGTGATACGGAGGGTCTCGCTTATTTCTTTTGCATGTTATCCTAAGATATTTGCACGAGATAGCAGAGGAGCCTCCTAACAGTGGAGTGATGGGGACATGTATATGAGTCCACCTAGATTTTGTTTGAAAAAAAGTATAAAGGGGAAAAAGAGTCAGAGAATGAGAAGCGAAGGGAGAGACAAGTCCAATACTTCGGTTTTTCACTTTAACTTCGATTTCTTTGGGGCTTACGAATTGGCTTGGCCGGGCTCGATCCTTTGAATCCAGCAATGTTGCCAAGATTCACCCTTAGCTTTCTTCCAATCGAAAAGCAGCTTTATCGCTTTCACCTAATTTATATTTCCTACTCCAAGCGTATTGAACAAATTCATCTTCGCAGTGATACACTTTTTTAACAATCAGAAAAAAATAAGTGAGCACAATGCTGTACACAAGCGGGAAAAGGGGACTAACTGCCAGTACAAGCATTTATAGGACACGGATAGCGTATAGTTACCAGGTGCTAACAAATTGCGGTTGCCAGCGGTTGCTGGAATATTAACTGAAATTAACTGAGTATTAACTGAATTAACCATTTTTGAGGAATTTCATGTTGTCATTAATATTTTTTCTACAAAACTTGGAAACGGAGGTACTTGGCTAATCAACTTGCCGGGCTTACCTAAATAATATTGTTTTATTGGTTTTAATAAATATCGAACACATATAATTATATTTAATGAATATGAATTAATAAATCTTTATGAAGGTTAAATATAAATATAAAACAAACTAAATTTATGTTAACCATTAGACTTTCCAATCAGTTTTCTGGACATAACATCGTAACTATTCGGCCGAGTCAAAGGTAATTTGAAGCCCTTAGGCTGTTTTACATTCTCTTTTGAATGATATAATTGACAAAGTCTCCTCAAGGTTAGTTCGGGAATTATTGAAAGTTTTGAAGGTCGTAAGGTTATATGGTCAGAATCACGAGAGCACGCGACTTAGGTCTGTTTGACCTTGCTATTTTATTTGTTAATTCTTTTTACTTCATTTTCAAACTTTTTTAATTTCCTTATGACATCGAAAACAACACTCGTAACTAATACATACGCCATTTAAGTTATCACGACCGGTATTTATAAATAACCTTTTGGGGTATGAAAAGAAAGGCTGGATTAGAAAAGCCTTAAGATATTTGATGTCACAGATTTAACTCGCTTTTATTGGGGGAAAATTGATCATTTTTATTGGGGAAAATGACAAGCCAACTACCTATCTTAACGATCCTTGTGTACGTACAAATACATTGGCTTTATTGTCCTACCATGTAATTCTTGTGTATAAGTTGAGGATTTCTTGACAGCTCTGATGAACTCACATACACAAGTAAATTATCGCTTCAAGATTACTGAGAGAAGTTCATTCCAAGGATTGGGAAAGAGAGAAAATCCAATTTAGACGCAGAAAATAAATGTGGAAACAATTAAAGATATTCAGAACGAGCAAACCTTTTACATTATGAACTCTTAACCAAAACCATCAAAGCAGAAGATGGACATAAATTGAACCAAATGAACGAAAAAGGAGATACAATTACCTTTTATTCAACAGACAAAATTCTAGTAAACACATATCGGTTATCAGCTCATTCAAAACGGGAGCGACCACAGATCTAAAACAAAAGAAAGACAAACTTACAACGGAGAGAAAATCCTAAGGATTCTTCGTGCGTAAATTTAAATATGTATCATAGAAATTACACTAACAAATAAGTTCAGTGCGCTTATAATTAGAAGACAGAATCTTTATTATAAAACTGCAAAGAAAAGACATAACGGAATATATTCGACTATGTGTAACGTTCTCAACCAATAGCATGACAATGTGTTCCAACACCAAAATAAATGCGGCTCCTAAAATACTTTTAAATAAAAGTATAAAATTGAGGAGAGATCAAAAATTGGTTAAGTAATAAAGTATTCTGAGCTAAATAGGTTTACTATTAGACTCCTGAATCCTAACCTATAATACAAATTTAGTGAAAAAAATATTAACAAAAAAATCAGTAAAGCAGATAGATAATCCAAAATACTGCAAAATATTTAAACCATTTAAAGGAAAACTTAGAGCAGACAACAAATAATAAAATTAAAGAACAAACATGGAAACAAAATCTATTACCATACAAGAAATAAAAACACCCTTATCGAATGAAGAGGTGCTTGATACTTTAGGCCAAGGTTCGATGTAGATTGCAACCACACGTTGTCTGCATCTTTCTTTCTGCTTTCAAAAAAGTTTTGAAATGCAAAAATGAAATTTAACGAAAGCCATGCTATATATATATATATATATATATATATATATATATATATATATATATATATATATATATCGAAGAACGAGAGATCAAGTAAGATTTTGTTTAAAGGAGTTGTGTGAAACGAGAGTTATCTGGGAGAGCAATACCCTACGCCCGTCGGCAAATTTCCAGCGAGATTAGCCGAGAATTTCTCAGTTTCAGTTGAACCATCGAAACTCTGCCTTGGAGCTATAAACGCCGAGGCTGTGAGGCAGGGCTTAATTGTTTTCGTTAGAAAATATAGGATTTCCGGTGAACGCCTATATATTCCTCGTCAGAAAATTAATCGTGGAAGTATTCAATCCGAATTCACCCAAGGAAGAGTCCCAAAGACGTACCCCCCCCCCCTTGGAGAAGACCCCAGGTCGTGATGATGAGCTGTCTCTACGTTGCTCCCGAGTGAGCCAAGCCCAGAAAATACAGAAGGTATTCGGCGGCCTCTTTTAAGACGTCTGTGGAATCATTCACTAACGCCGCATATTCTCGAGCGATATAACACGGTGTCATACCCGCCCGCAGCTAAGATATTATTTGGAACGATGGCATGAGTAATTATTGGTAATTATTGATCATTTTCACAATGCTGAATTAATTAATAAATAGAGAGTGTAATTATTTGTATTATATGTTTCGTTGTGTAATTAAAGATTATTTTTGTAATTATTATTTAAGTCCTCCAACCATCAAATCCTAATTAAATAAGACCATTCCCGGCTTAACATATTTAAAGTATTCGAATAACAAAAACTCCGCGCACTCAACGAAATTCAATTTCAATCATTATTTTGAGGGGACTGTCGTCGTCCTTCCCCGTACAAACGAAGAAATCGAGAATTAGGCGACAACTGCCTCCTTCTACGGCACTATATTTATTATTAAAGACCAGGCTCCATTTTGACTTTACTCATTTTATTTTAAAACGTTCTAATAAATAAAATTAATAAAGTCAAAATACAACCTGGTCTCTAGCAAACATGTATAAAAGAGAAGCTATTCCCGTCATACATCAATATATATTTACATATATATATATATATATATATATATATATATATATATATATATATATATATATATATATATATATATATGTACACTCCATGGGTGCTTCTATAGAGGTTCATCTTATTTTTTGAGATATATTGTGAAAAGAAGGGCAGCTGAAAACGCCCATCATTAGAAACTGTACACATAAGAGGATACAAAATTCACCAACATAACTGATTAAATAATTAAATGATTAGAAGAATAAAGTATAAAAAGTGAAGTAACATATATCATTTAAGATTAAAAATAACGGTATAACACAAATGGTTAAATGTGAGTGAGAAAAATTCCAAATTGGAGACTTTAAATAAAGCACGAGAAAATGGACTCGCCTGACGCAACACCAAGACGAGAGGAGACTAAATATAGACAGAAGAAATAGGCGAGATGTGAAGCTGGTTGGGGAAAATAGCAAGTAGTCTGGTGCTTGGAACAGTTGAACGTGTTAGGTGATTAATAGTGTGAAAAAAGACATCGCGATTGAGAGAGGGATTGTGTCGCTTAATAGAGAGCGATTCTATTATAGAAAAGAAGGTATGATCTTATTTTCCATTTATAGGTCTAGCCCCTGTAATATCTAGCACAAACTTCGCCTGAAATGTTACTAATGCAGCAATTTCTCCTCTAGGAGGAATTTTCCCAATAATTTTTTAATTTTGTGGGTTATCTAAAAACGAGCATTTATGTCAAAAGGCCCAAAAATATTTTTTTCAAGGAAGTTTATATAGTAAGGTAGGGAGATGGTATTCAAAGATCAAGATGTTTGGTTTATTAGAGTAGTAGATAGTTCTTTGGCCGATTTAAATCTTGATTCTACGTTTTCCTTCAGATGCCTTAAATATTTAGCAATCTTTTGGATTATCTATTTCATCTAAAAATGCACGGAGATGCATAATTGAAAATATAATTTTTGGGATTGATAAATCATGTGCTGAATAAAAAATTTAATTGCAATTTATTTTCTATAGATTTTATATTTGATATCTAAAAATGGTAACTCATTTTTATCTTTTTCTACCGGCTTATAGAAGAAGGAAAGACTTCTAGGTTATGTTGTATAGTCTATGGAAATATAAGGTCATCTATTTAGCTGTGCTATAGAGCAGGGGTTTTTTCAATTACCATGGCAAATACATATTTGCTCAAAATATTCCTCATTGAAAGTAAATTTGCAATTTAAGATGCATAATCTAATTAAATCGATTAAAGTTTTTGTAATTAATTCAAAATTAATTTGGCCAATTCAGTAGGCAAAACATTAATTGAATCATCCACAAGGAATTTGGTAAAAAAAGAATTAAGGTCACAATTACCAAGGATATATAATTTTTAAATTATGAGGTAAAGTCCTGAGTCAGTTAAGAAGCGGAAAGAAAACAACAAAATTCTATGAAGCTGTTGATGTGCTTCCTTCTGGCCTTGTAACTATGGCTATGGCGCCAATTACCCTCAGTCGGTAGATGGGGAACGCAGTCAGGCTAATCAGGCAGTCAGCGAAACGGAATCCTTCTTGGTGAGAAAAAACTGCCTGGTAGTTAAGTACACTGTGCCATCTGACATTGAATGACGATTCTTGCAGGGGGTTTGATCGTAGTAGAAGGGCGTGTGACCCTAAGTGGTCACAGCAACTCGATGTAATGTTTCGTGTGACCCTGAGTGGCGACAGCACCTGGAGTGTCTGCTTGTCCGTCTTTGATGAAGCCCCAGTACGACGCAGTGGCGGAGAGCAAAGCAGCTGTAAGACTTTTATCTTTATTCAAAATACAAGATTTGCTCAGACTTCCTCCCTGATCCACAATATACAAGGGCTTTATAGAAGATTTATAGGAAAGGAGGTAGGGCTCATCTTCGGAAGGTTTTACCAAAAAGGATACTACTTAGGAGGAGCTATTGAATAATTTAATGAAAGTCTTCCAAACCTATATTACGTGGGAAGAGTTTTCATAGGGTTTTAAGTGTGTCTCCCAAAACTAACCTCAGAAGGAAACGTCACTTTCCAACTCTGCCTGTTTATTTGCTACTTTAACGACCAGTGGGTGGGCATACACTTTGCCTAACCTATTTTAAAAGTGGGTGAGACCAAAAATGTATGAACACAAGCAGAAATGAATGTTGACTGTATAACATATTCCTAATCATTTTTTTTAGTGAAATATTTAAGAAAAGGCATTTTTTTAACGGTGTCTTGGTTCTGCTGCTTACATGGCAAGATTTCTGCTCTGATGTCATTGAGATTTAGGAAAAATCAAATACAGAATTTGGTCAGGAGATGAGAGAGTTGGATGCAAAGAAGAGTTGAGCTTGGGGAAAAAATGTCAACTTTGTGAATTTCTAAGCGTTTAATTCGTATATATTTGTTTATCTATTATCTATCTATCTATCTATTTATCTAATTATATGCAAATGTATGTTTCCTAAGTATGAAAGGGACAGGCGGGCTTCCCGTTTCATCAAACTATGATATAGTTACTTTGTTGTTAAGGCACTTAACAGAGCAGCACCAACATTAGGTTAGGTTAGCCATACTCATTCGACTACAATAGGTTAGGTCAGCCTTACTCATTCGCCTACCAGCCTCCGTACGCTGTTGTTGTCTGTTGCTCCTGCGCAGTTTATTTCTCTTTGTGTAAGCCCTAACTGACAGAAATGAGTTTGGAAGAAAGTGGAATCAGAGTTTTGATTCGCTACTGTTTTAAGCCAAACTTTCTACAAGAGTTGCTGTGAATGATATTTGAGATTCTGAAGAAGAAAATACAGTCAGTAAGGCAAAGGTCTCAATGTGATACAGACGTTTAAACTCCAGCGATCTAACCCTTGATGATCAACCACGTTCTGGTCGACTATCAACTTTTAGCAGCGAGACTTTAGTGGCAGCATTGAAAGTTGGACCAGCCTTAATCTTGCGAAAGCTGTTGGAGTGTTATCCTATCAGACTGTGCTGAACTGATTGCATCAAATGGAATTTGTTCACAAAAAGCCCCCATTGGATCCATATGACATCACCGAAGCACAGGCTGCCCGTAGAGTAGAGATTTGCAGCCAACTTCCCAATAACCTAATAGACGATCGATCCTTGAGTAGAATTGTCACATCAGATTAGAATTAGGTGTATTTGGATAATCACTATCAGGAGAGGAAATGGGTTGCTCGAGGTGAGCAATCGGCTTCCGTTCCATAACGGATCGGTTAAACAAGAAGTTCATGATCTCTGTCTAATGGAATTTTCAAGGAGTATGTCATTTTGAGCTTGTTCCACATGTTTATGCCATCAACGCTAAACTGTATAGCTAGCAGCTAGACCGCGTTGTCGACCAACTAAAAAAGGACTATCCTGCTTTCATTAATCGAGGTCAGGCTGGTTTCAGCAAGAGAATGCGAGGCCACACACTGCAAAGTTGACTATGTAGAAATTAAAACAGATGGACGGTGTTGTGATTCTTCTATATCTACCATTCAGTCTCGATCTTTCAAACTCCAGTGACAATGTTGCAAACCAGAATTTAATCAGAGGTATGATGCAGATTATGGCTGATTTGAAATGGATTAAAGATAAACTCATCATTGGAGGAATTGTAATTGCGAATTCATTCATGAGAGCTGATTCAATGAAACTGCTGTGAATTTAATTGCTACATTATAAATTACTTTAGTCTTTTTCAAAATCAATTGCATGGTTTTCATTATTTATAGTTGCGTGCGACTCTATATTTCACTATATCGGCTGGTCGGTCGGGGTCCGTTTTGCTTCTTTTTATTTTGGTAATAACATTGTAACTATTTGGCCGATTCTAATGAAATTTAAAACCCTTATGTTGTTTTAAATTCTCTTTTTAAAGATATAATTGTTAAGGTCCTTCTAAGGTTATTCCGGTAATTATCGAAAATTTTGTAGGTCGTAAGGTCATAAATCAGAATAAGGGTGAGAACGCGACTTTGGACAGCAGACCTTGTTTTAAAACAGGAGATTGATTGTCTGTCACATTTTTGTTCCTTTATCCTTTCGAGAATCAACTACTTTTATATCTGTGTCAAATGGTACAAAAATGCACACCCTGTTCTTTATCAGTTGTATTTGGGGTTACTTTGTTTGGTATGTTCGCATTAAAAGGCAACATTTATGTTGTTGGCTCGGGCTAAGTTTTGAATTTCTCTAATTGACGACAGCCTATCATCTAAAGCAGGGGTCGCCAAACTTTTATCAATGTGGGCCAGATAACCGAGAGGATGAAGAGCGCGGGCCGCATAACCATTTCGTTCAATACAATATATTGAATACACAAAAAATAAAGTCAACCAACATATTTATTAACCAATACACAAAATACACCAAAAATAAAGACAACAAACATTTATTTACCAAAAGGTTATCAAAGAAGGCGTCGTTAGCGATCATAGTATTATCACACCCAGTGCACATATCCGAGTCTCACAAATTAAGCAGCAAAAAAGGTTGGTGAGATTTGTGAAACTGGCGTTTAGCTTTTAGGATATCATCAATATTTCCTTTGTAATTGCTGCATCTACACTGCAGCGGCGGACCGGATGAAGTGACCTCGCCGGCCGGATCTGTCCCGCGGGCCGTAGCTTGGAGACTCTCGATCTAAAGTAATCTTTCCTCCAAAATATCCACTTTTAAAGAACAGTGTGCGTTTTATAGACTCTTTGATCGAATATAAAGTGGTAATAGTAGTAGATTTCCTGTTCCCTTTTGTAGCTAAATTTTTTCAATAATATTAAGGGTCAGAACCAGCCTCGTACTAGTATTATTCCCTCTCTCTCTTACCTCCCTCCCTCATCAATAATTATCAATACCAGTTTTCGGATAATAGAAGAATGTATTTATTCCTACAAACTCCAACGTAAACCACTCATTCAATCGTACAAGACGGACAGAAAGGACCATTCTTGCGTCACGTTCACATTCTATCATTGTTTCGTGCAGGAAAAAGTGTATTTAAAGAATTTCCATAATATCACTGAAGAGGAAAGTCAAACCTGAATTTTACTTTAATTTCCTTTCAAATTCACTGCAATATTCTGTACTCATCCTTCACTGAAGTGTATTATATTCAGTACCAATACTCTATAATTTACCGGAAGGTATAAAGATACAGAGAAGCCATTGAAAATAAAAACAGTATTTTCCCTGTCAACAAAATTCAACATGTGCCCAAGGGGTTTGCTTCTACCTGTGGGAATTCTGAGTCCCCTTCTTAATTATTTAAGGTGGGATGAGTTCTCTTATGTGTGGTCATGAATAATTTAACCTACACCCAACTCAAGCAAATTTTCATTTTTCTCTTACTTCAGCCAGCAAGAGACCTTTTGCAGACCTTGAAATTAACTCAACTTATGGGCACCAACATTATGAGCTGACTTACGTTATTGCCTATTCAATCCCTTATGTTTATTATTGTATGTTTTCTTTTATTTTCAACATTATCACGATTACCATTCGTAAGGTGAAAAGGTTAAGGGAAGTAGAGATGATTGACAAGTACTCGTACATAGGAAGATTAGACGCCTCGAGATACTGGAGACCAGAGGGACGTAGGACGCTAGTGACCCTCCCCCAGTTAAGCAACAGAGGGAAGTATCATTGCAGGATGTAATAATTCAGGTCCCATTACGTTGAATTTACCAAGAATGATGAACGCTATACGAGAGCATCTACACTAAGGTACTAAACGTTACGGGGGAGCAGTTTGCAAAAGTAATAGTGGGTGGTGCCTACATACTGAAACGGCATGGAAATCCCGTGATTTAGATCAGAGCTGATATCTCTTGGGTCAATTCGAACTTGAGCTTTGCTACTTATGGTCAGACGATGTGCATTATTGGCGTTTGAACAGGGTAGGATAGAGCGTGTCAGACATATAGGACATTTCATTTCTGAAATTGTGTCAACATTGAACAGCCCTCCAACAACGGTAACATATGTGTACATAATACATCATTGAAAGCATTAGCGCCCGCCGCGAACAGAGCAGCGGCCGACCACCGGGGTTTAATGATCGTGGTCATAAGCGTCCGGCTAGAATTGTTCATATTGCATCAACATCCAATGTGAGGGGTACAAGTCGCATACCCATCAGGGCAGTGTAGCCCCAGAAGTGTCCTTGTTAAAATTAGCTCGTGGCGTCACTAATAAAAACCTGAATGACTGGTAACGTGAAGCGTGGTCGGATGAGTCACGGTTCCGGCTGTTTTAAGCTGTGCTAGGGTTCAGGTATGTCGCCGATTCTTAAGGCTATGGCTATCAGTTGTCAAGTTACTCAACTGTGTAGCGGCGCTTCCATACTGGTGTAGCGGATGTTTACGTGGCATGGGTTGGGTCCGGTAGTTCGCCTAAACAAGCCATTAATCTGTGACCGATACGTTACACTGCCTAGTGACCATTTGCAGCCATTCGTGAACTTCATGTACCCCCCAAATTATGGGATTACTCACCAGTATAATTCACGGTATTATCGGGCCCTGGTTAACAAGAATTAATTTGAAGAGAATTCTAAAGAATTCCGGTGAATCGTGCGGCCACGATGTTTTCCCACCATGTTTATCCACGATTAACCAATCGAGCATTTATTGGACGTGGTAGCATGTCTCTTTGTGGCCCCAGCTCTGGCACCTACAAGTATCAGGGAACTGTGTACAGCTTTAGTCACAGCATTGGTTAATATCTCTCCAGGGGTCTTCCCTCTACCTGTGGAATCGATATCAGGTCGAGACGCTGAACTTCGATGGGCTAAAGGTGGTCTTAGACGATACATAGTGCCTATCCCATGATTTTGGGGACTTCAGTGTATAAAAATTATTTTCTTTAGAGAGTAAATCAGTGAGGATGTATTCCTAGCCTTTTCTCACGACAAGACTCAGGTGGAATATGCCGTGCTGTTTGTTGTCTTACTACACTAATATAGGGGCAAGGCAGACCTTTATGGTCCATTGGGATCTCTCTTGGAGTTGGACACTCGTTCGCCAGCATCATGTGACAAGGGTCATGGCTCAAACTTATCAAACCCAAACAACAGATGACCATGGCAACATTAATGTACTTTTTAACACGAAACTAAGAAAAGGGAGGGGTATTTTCGAAAATCTCTCCCCTTTATAGGTGTAATATATTAGCGGAAAAGGGGCAAGAAGAAATTGCACAAGATTCACGGAGTGAGAGAGTAATATACACACTCTCACGCGGGCGTATGCCAGCACCATATACAATCAATTTTAAGTGAATTTTACACATTTTGTGAGGAAAAAATAGAGATTAATTTGACGGTATAATAAAAAAGAACGAATTATCGTAATTTATGGATGAGACCTTCAGGATTTTCCTTTCCAAGGTAGCAGCGCAATAATGTTAGGCCTAATTAATTAGAACGCTTAAGAAGGATATGGAGAGAATCAAGTTTAACATGATTTATTTTCGAAACTTTCTCGGAATTAGCTCAAGTAATAAGATTTTCCAATATTTCCAATAAACCACTTTGAATTAGGAAAATATATGAGTTAAACAGAATAAAGCGCGAAAATACTGAAGGGAAAGATAAAGTATTCATTCAGCTCTCCATTGTGATAAAGAAAATGGTTTAACGTGGTACCATCTACTAAATAGTAGCTTATTTTTAAGTTTTAAATAAATTCACTCTAATATTTCAATATATCACCGAAGGATAGGAAGACAACTCTAAGAATGATGATGGTTTAGTAATAAATAGAGGTTAGATCAAATAATACCCATGTGAACGATTCAGTATGTGTTAAAGACACGAGCTGCTCTGAATTTGTTTCGTTGAGCCGATGGATGATGCACGATTTTAGCATAATAAACCTTATAATTTAACCGCCCAAATGCTGAAAAGGCGGGTATATAATTGGGTATTAACATTTTGAGACAGATTCAGTGTCTAAATAGGGAAGATTATTCCTCCGGAAAATATAAATATCATTTCAAATACACAATGAGCATATAAATCACCAGGAGCAGATCAAGCAAATAACTGGCAGAACACAAATATGAATTAGCTTCAAATCTTTCCCAAGGAATTTTTCAATTTTATCTTTAATCTTAAGGTGCTGAGATGTAGAGGGGTGGTTGCCTTACTGAACTTCATTATGGATAACAATATATTTAACATTTTTTTTAATGTAGTCAGCTTAAGAACACGTCCACCGTCTCTCTCGCCTCATCAGGTTTACAAATTACAGTGTAGGTATCAGAGGCGAGGTTTCTTATAATAAATATATTAGATCTGAAAAAGGGCAGAAATATCTAAGGTGATTAAAGTGATTTTAAACAGTCATAAGTCTTGGTAGGAACCCGTACTTAATGATATGCCGCATATATCTTTCCTGGGTCTACTGATATTTATATTTTATGTTTATGATTCTGAAATTGGATTCCAGAACAGAGTAAGTTTGCTGATGATCCTAAAATATGATATTTGCGAGAGTGTCAAGTATGGGAGGGACTTCTAGTCTTTCTAGTCTTAGACAAACTCATAAATTGGACAGATAGTTGGAAGATGAAATTTGATGCAGGTAAGTGTAAGATAATTCATATGGGAAAAGTGAATATGGCGTTTTATGATTTGAATGCTAGCTGGCTAAAAGAGATCACTGAATAGATAGGATTTATGGGTTATCGAATCTAAGGGTGCTAAGATACAGAAAATGTATTAAATTTAAGAATGAAGTTAATAAAATATTCGGTGTTATTAACAAAACTATAGCATATAAAGACATAGAGGTGATTGTTGGTTACACTAGTGACGGAAAGTTATTCGCTCTTAACACTTGACTTGCATAAGTAAAGTTTTCTTGCCGAAGAATATTCGTGCTTTTCTGCATTCTTATGTTTGAAGTAAGGACATCCGAGCGGAGCCAGCTCATTTTAAAACAGCCCTACGGTTATCTTTGGAAAGAGAAAATACCACCTTTTTCTTCGGTCACGTAAAACTGACATGAGCGCTTAAGCTCCATTTATCGTGTAATCGTGGACCCGGACTGCTCATAACTTTCGTTCGAACTCTGCCAGTCGACTGTGATATGGCATAATTGGGGGAATTAAAGGAAGCTGGTTTGAGGAGTAGCCCACGGCAGAAGTCAATTACAGAGGCTCCCCGGGAAGAGGGGCGGACTGCGAACTCCGTTGATTTAGCTTTTAGCTTTATCGATGGGGGTTTACCGCCCAGGATCATGGAGGGACAATCAACCGTATGTATGCTATGAAGGATGCAGTCGCGAATTTAAAGAAAAACAAGGGAGTGGCACACCCGGGTGAAGGAAGTTGATTGGGCCTTCACCCATCGTCAAGTCCGCCATAATTCTCCCTTGGGAGGATCCCTTTCCGGGTCCATCCCTTTATCATCTATTATCCCATCAATTGCACTACCGGTTCGCGAGAGCATGGGGGCATAATATGGCAGGGGACACCCTACACTGCATTTCTTTTTTTCCTTAAAACCACTCATCACACATCACTCACCTTAAATACGGGTGACAGGGTTTTGTAACTACTTTTCTACAGGAAGAAGCAAATAAAGAAAAAAGGCCTAGGAACATTCAACAAGAAGGATTGCCCCACCAGGGGAAATGGAGCACCAGACCAAAAGGCGCCCCTTGAGGGCCTACCTAACCATGAAGTTCCGACCAAAAGTCAAGTGTGCCTAGTTTTGTTCGCAGAACTTAAGGTTACCCTGATACGCCTGGTAGAATTCAACAACGGTTACGTCGAGCTATACTCCGAGAATAAAGACGTGGACAAAATACTATCTAACCGAGACACCGAAATACCGAAGAAGATTGGTTTGGAAGCAACAAACCCTCCACAGGTGGCGGCAAATAGAAGCGTCATCTGTAGAAAAATCGAAGGTTGGATCGGAGAGAGGAGCACCGAGGAACTAAAAGCAGAGATCGATGAGCAGAATCCATGGACAAAGATAAATGAGATTATTATATTCAATAATCACACTTACGTCTTCAAAATCACCTTACAGAACACCGAAATGGTCCAAAAATCAAGCAGAGATGGAATACTCGCCTTCAATAGGCGGATTTCTTCAGAGAACATCAAGCAAGAAAAATTCTACGGTGTGCAGATATGCTTTGCATGCTATAAACTAGAAAACCTTACAAGTCAATCCTGCCCTAACAAGAAGAAGAAACTCTGTTTTAAGTTCGGGCAAGAGAGTCACTGCTTCAAAGATTGTGCTGCGACCACAAAGAAATGCCTGAAATGCAACGGCAATCACAGGACTCTCGCGTTCAACTGACTAAAACGGAAGGAATTCATTAAACGCAAAAAAGAAGAAGCTCTGACCCGTAGCACCCAGAGCTGCGCGGGGGCTACAGCCAAGAACAACCAAATTCCCAATGCCAGCCAACCCATGATGAATCTGGAAGGCGATGTCAGCTGGAAAATCTTAACCGGCATCATACATGCACATATAGCAAACATGAGAGATCCTGGATGCTATGAGGAAGAGCTCAACTCGCTGTTACAAGCTATGACCTTCCAACGATAAAAGTGTCCAAAACACCTGACTCACCAAAGATACTCAACATGAGCGCAGCCTTCTCCCGACCTCCGAAAGAAGGGCTTTTGGTAGCATCTGATGATAATTAGGATGATTTCCCAGAAGACTCTTCAAGCGACTCGCACTCGGAAGAGGAGGAGAAAGAAGAACAATCAATAACCAGAACAAGATCCCAAAAGGCATCGAGGAGCGGGTCTAAAATTTCCCCCCCCTCCCCAGGAAGCAAAAATCTTAAAAAAAGCTGTACATGGAACAATTCAGGAAGAAATAACTGAAATTCCATCCCCAGCTACCAAAAAGGTCCTTAATAGAGACCCCAGGCTTAAGAAGTAGTTAGATCAATTCTTAATATGTAATGAGACGGTCAAAGAATCTTGAGCATTAACGCCGACGGATGGATCACGAAAAGAGTGAAGTACGTTAACATCTTCAGAAACATCGATGCAGATATAATACTTATCTCTGAGCACCGGATTAGCTCGAACAGAGA
This sequence comes from Ceratothoa steindachneri, assembly GCA_963969495.1. Classification (NCBI taxonomy): domain Eukaryota; kingdom Metazoa; phylum Arthropoda; class Malacostraca; order Isopoda; family Cymothoidae; genus Ceratothoa; species Ceratothoa steindachneri. Next base: position 2,248,143 of record OZ018339.1, read on the forward strand.
CATAATCAAGATATGGAACTAGGACGTGCTAACAGAGAACCATTCTCAAGAAAGATTCGACGGAACGGCCATTGCGATCAAGAAGGGAATAAAGTTCAAGCAACTCAGGAATTTAGAAGAGTCCTACCTCGCCATTGAGGTGGGGGGAGCCTGTGGAAGATGGTTGTTGCCACGGGATACCAGCCTTCGAGGAGCGACTATTTGCCTAACCAAACTCTAGTGAATATATTCAGGAGAAGGGTTACTACGTTATTTATGGGGGACCTTAACGCACAATTTGCCGAGTCCGGATCTACTGGTACCAATGGTATAAGCCGATGTTTGAATACCCTGCTAAGCAGAAACATCGTAAACAAACTGGGACCCGACTTCCCGACATTCATCCAGGAAAGAAGTGCCACCAAGCCAAACATTTGTTTGGCCAACTTACTCATACCATACAATTATCACATGAACCCTGAAGTGATATCTTGTAGCGACCATATAGGAAATAGGCAGAATATCAACGCTAACCCTTTCATGGTACCAGCACATACAAGTAAGAATTACAGCAGGAAACTGGGATAATTTCGAGCGAGTGTTAAGAAACTACACCCCGCGAAACTCGACGAAGCAATGCTCGAAGAAATAGACGAGGAGTTGGAGCGGCTGGAGACACAGATGATCGAGGCTGACAGAGTGTAAATTCCCAAAATCGCATACAGAACAATTTTTGCATATAGATGGAAGGCGGTATGAAAGGTTTACGCCGTAAGCTGGTTGAATTGTATCAAAGAAGCAGCACGACGGGGACATCACTTCAGACAATTTATCGTACTAGAGAAGCAAAGGAAGAATTAAAAAAACTCGTATATGAACAACAACAGGAAAGATGGAACGAAGCAATCAAAGATCTCTATAGTGAAGCAAGACCGAAGATATTCTGGGCTAAGGTTAGGAGGATGAAAATCAAGCCCCAGAAAAGAAAAGTGGAATTAGAAAACGCCTACGGTGAAATTAAATCAGAGGAGAACGAAATAGAGGAAATTTTCAGGTAACACTGGGAAAATGTCTTCAGAATCAGCGAATAGGAGAATGAAGACATCAACATTGATTTTAAAAAACATATAATAAACGAGCTCAACAAAATTATTGAAAGGACGCATCCGAACCACCAAGTGAACAGGGGAGAAGGAGAAGAAGAAAGAGCGACACTGGAAGAAGTGGAACGTGCGCTCTACTCTTTTAAACAAAAAGCACCAGGCCGATCAGGTTTGACGAAGCTAAATTTCCCTAAAGCACCGAGGTGAGTAAGGGAAGGTTTACTTAACACCTTCAATGTCTTCCTAAATGTAGACTACTTTCCCGACGCATACAAAACGGCAAAAATGATTCTCATTGCCAAATCTGAAAAACCCATCACGAGGAAGGAGAGTTATCGCCCAATATCCCTTCTGGAAATTGGAGGTAAACTCTTCGACAAAACCCTAAATAGACGACTCGTTGTTCACTTGTAGGAAAATTTGCTATACAATGACCGGCAATACGGCTTCAGAAAGAACAGAAGCTCCGAGATGGCAATTAATGTTATCACGGGAAAGATTGCTCAAGCGAAGGAAAACCGGAGTTATATTGACATCGTATGTAGTGACGTGACAAAGGCGTTCGACATAATATGGCTAAGGGGGATAAAATACAAGATGCTCCGGCTGAGTTTAAGGGCCAAGCTGGAAAAAATTATCTGTAACTATGTCATGGAGATATCGGTTTACATCAGTAGAGGGCGAACGGAAGGCCCCACCTTCCAACTACAGCCAGGATTGCCTCAATCTGGGTGTCTCAGTCCTACCCTGTACGCGATCTATACAGCCGACATCCAAAAACCAAGCAACTCCAATAGCATAACCATAAGTTTGCCAATGATATAAGCTAACTTATCGTTTGTGGATATAAGAATGTACCAATGCAAGTTCGAACGACAGCCGAAGAAATAAGAATACTAAATAAATATGCGTCAAAGTGGATAAAGTGGACCAATTCAAGATTGTCCCATTATGAAAAATAAAACTTTCAGATGTTAGAGTACGGGATACGCGCTATCCCTACACGAACGAATGCAATATACTTGGAATGAAGATCACTTCAACCGGGTACAGGAAGCACGTCAAAAAACTGATCCAAAAAGAATCTTCGGCAGTCAGAACCCTCTATACCTTAAGAAACCTCAGCCTTTGAAACAAAAATAAATTATATCCGCCGCTGCAGCACTAAGAAGGAGATGCAAAAAATACAAAACAAGTGGATGTATATCATCACAAATATACGCAGAAGGGATAGAAGGAGGTAAGAGGATCTATACAGGGCGACGGACATTAGGCCGCTCAACGCCGTCTTGAAGGAAAGAGCGTCAGATATAAAGAGATAAAATAACGTTAAACAACACCGATGACATTAGAGCACTCATCAAAGAAAACCAACGAGGTCCATGCCATTCAAGATTCCTAAGCAGCGTCAACAAGCTTGGGAATGCAGTTGTCCCGTACTTTGCATAAAAAAGAACTACCAAGAAGACCGAGGAAGAACCACAACCGACTACAAGGAACGAATGCGATTGGACCAGTAACCCAATGAAGATCCCATTTAACCAACAAGGGCTCAGAAGAAACAGGACGAGTACAAAACATAAATATGAAACACAAAACACACAGGAATAAAACCAATCAAAAAGAAACTAATAAACATAAACACAAAACACACGACAAACAACCAAACAACAAAACATCAAAGAAACTAACATAAAAATATACTAATACAAATAGAATACACGTGAGAATCAGTTATGAGACAAAAAACACAAATAAATAGTAAGTAAAGAACCAACAACACGTCAAGGAAACAAGAACGCTAAATATATCTATATATATATTGGTATATATATATATATATATATATATATATATATATATATATGCCAGAAACAACATTAAAGAAACAAAAACATTAAAAACAAAGAAAGAGATTAATTAGCCTGATCTCGAGGCAACTGTGCAAATCTTGCAACCCTATGACTTCCTTATTTTCACCACAATTCCCAACCCCACTATTCTTGTACACAACTATCTCTCACACTCACATAATCACCACTTCCCTCAGGAAAAAAAGTTACACCGGTCAAGAATCTTTTAAAAGTTGTCTACTTCTTAAATGAGATTAGTTCCTTTATGCAGTGAATCCAAATATCCCCTTGAAAAATGCCTATCACTAACTCTATAATTGTATAACGGGATTTTTGAAAAATTAATGTTTTTTTTCCTTAGTGGACAAATGAATTATGTTTTTTTTATCAAAGATATTTCTAATCATTCTTTTATAATATCAAAAAACATAATGGTGAAGTTGAGAAATAAATATAAGTATCGAAATCTTGTGACTTTTTAAAACCCAAAGAATTACAAATGGTGAAGTTCATAAAATTTATTTTTATATACTTCTTCTTCAATAACTATATTTTAGCAACGTGATATTTTGAAAGGTAGAAAATTTAGTTTAGAGTTCCCTTTTAAAATTATTATAATTGGCGAAATTCAGAAAATTTATAAAAATTTAACCATGGCTGCTTTTTTTTAGATTTTAAATTTTAATCTTAGTAGCGAAGTGCAAGGTGCCCCCGTAGGGGAGAGTGGCGATGCCATTGCCTGGTTGGTTATATGTTTAAAGATATGCGGTATGTAATATATGATTATTTTATTATAACGTACAGTATGTGTCATTATGTTTTAAACTCTAATCCAGATCCACTCTCTGCCTTTTTGGTTGACGCTTATACTAGGCTGAAGAATCATCTCTTGCTAATATTCATCAATAGTCTGGAAGCATTGTTGTGCTCCATTTACCCTCGTACCAATTTTCTATGATCGAAATATCAAAATTCACCGAAGGATTTCCAGAATAGGCTCTTTTCTATGTAGGCGGTGCCCAAAGTCCGTTCCTGAACAAGTAAAAAGGCTTTCTCCGTTAGGTACTCATCAGTGCGTAGTAATCAAATATTCGGCCGTCCTTATCAGCGTTTACTTCCTTATTGTCTACCTAAAAAGTATGTAATCATAATTAAGCCTTTTAATATTTCTCTGTTCTTGCTTACTTCCTCGTTATGTCTAGAAATGGCAGCTGATTTTTGTTTGTCAAGCAATAAATCAATTCTTTTTGAGTTTCCAAATATTTTCCAATCATCAAATGCGTTACTATGAGAACGACACTTTTCATGACGAGAAATAGTAGTGTAAATTATTTAAATCATCATATCCACAATAAACAAAATTCCACGCGAATTTTTCATTTGAAAACTACAAACACGACAAACGTACAATTTTTTTTATTGGAGTTATTGCCACATAAGCATGGAACTTCATCATACATCCTAGTGTGTTAAATTTTCGAGTAAATCCTTTATTTTCTTTAATTAAGTGCAAATTTGGCATCGGTCTCCCATTTTACAATGTGCTTTGTTTCATCAATCAACTGTGAGCTAAACTTATTCACTTTTAATTCATTGAATATATCGTCTGTCATTATGGGCACAGAAAATAAAGCACTGTTTTACTCAATAATGAGTAAGTTAAATGTACAGTAAAGCCACGGTTTTGGAGCATAAAGTTAATATTAAACCGTGACTAGTTTCGATATGCAAAACTACATATCGAAACTAGTCCCGGTTTAATAAACTTTATGCTCCAAAACAGTGGTTTATATTGTGCAAGTAAATAATAAAATCGGTTAACAATTGGTACTTGGTAGGTTTGTACAAATATAATTGTCCCTCAGTGCCCTCAACCGGGCAGGGAACTGGCTGTGGCGCGACCCCGACACCTCCAACCCCGCCTACGTTCCACCACCACCATGGGACCCCCCCGCCGCACACTTCACCGCCACACAGTTGCCCGACAGCAAAGCGAACTGCCTCACCGAGGAGCTGCGCCAGCACGCCCTCATGGCCATGTCTGAGGTCACGGAGCCAGGCAGCGCAGTGTACTTCACCGACGGCTCCGTCGACCCCGACAGCGGGAGGTCCGGCGCCGCCTTCGTCACGAGCGGCTTGACGCAAGCGTGGAGGACATCAGACCACTGCTCCACCCTCCAGACGGAGCTGGTAGCAATCCTGCACGCCCTCCAGCACGCTCTGCTCCGCCGGGAGGCCACTGTGGTGATACACACTGACTCTCGGTCGGGACTACAGGCGCTGCAGCACGCTCACGCCCACGCCCACACCCGGGACAACATCCACCTCACCACCACCATCCTGTGCACCCTGCAGGACCTGGCAGCTCAGGGCAGGCGTGTCCGGCTCCACTGGATTCCCAGCCACGTTGGTGTGCGCGGCAACGATGCTGCCGACGAGGCTGCCAAGCGAGCCGCCCACGGCCCCATCATCACCTGGACCGTGCGCCCCAGCCTGCAGCAGCTCAAGGTGCAGGTTTAACGCAGGGCCGCCCACAACACCCACCAGCAGCACCAAGAATGGGAAGCAATCAAGAGGCAAGCGGCGTGGTATGCTGCAGCCACAGCCTATCGCCCACTGAACCCATCCTTCCAGCAGCCCAGAGCGAACGGCGTGCTGCTACAGCGTGTGAGGCTGGGCTACTCCACGCGGGAAGAGCTGCACGCCGACTTTGTGGCAGGGAGGTGCGAACACTGCGGCGGCAGCTCCCGGCGCCCACTGGTGCACTACCTCCTCTCCTGCCCAGCCACCGCCCGCCTCAGGCCAGAGCGAGCGCCAGCCCCTCCCCCTGTAAGAGGCGCCCTACTCAGGGCGCGAGAGGCAAGAGCCGCCCAGGTGGTCCTCTACACCCCAACAAACGAGCTGCTGGAGGTGCTGAGAACAGCACCTCCTCCGCGCTGATCGCCGCTCGCGCCCAGCCGGGCGACAGGTGATGAAGACCGACGCCACCCACTTGCAGCAGATAAGAAACGCGTGGGACGCTCCACCACGTCTTACTGCACGCCAACACTGACGGGCTGCCCGCTTTGTGTAATGTGTGCATTTATACATGTATTTATATTATTGTATCATATTATTACTGTATTTGTCTTTTTTGTTTGTTTTTTTGTTGTTTGTTTGTTTTGTTTTTATTTTATTATTATTTGTATTATGATTATGTATAAATGTACTCTATTGCACAATAAACCTATACAATCAATCAGTGCCCTCACTCTCCCCAACAAATGTCAGATGCCTCAGTCTGTGAGGTTGCCATATATCACCTGCGGCTGCATGCGTTTTCCAAATGCAAGCTCTCTGTATTACATCAATAAGTTAAATGATAACAAATAAAACATAGACATGTATAAAATTGTTGCCGATAAGAAGTAAATATATATTTTTAATTTTTAATCATGTTTTGAAGATGTTAGACGTTATAGAAAGCGAAGGAATGTAGGTACCCAACAAACAACCTTTTGGCTACTCACGCGCTACTTTATGAGTTTCTCATATATATATATATATATATATATATATATATATATATATATATATATATATATATATATATATATATATATATATATATACTGGTAATTGATTTGTTCCTTGGGAATCTGATATGTAGCAGGAATATGAAGACCCAGGTGATTATACTAATCATTTATTGGCCGGACGTTCCGGACCTTTACTAGGACCATCTTCAGCGACTATATCGTCTAATGAGAAGGGAAAGGAACATTAATTGATAACACTTAAAAGAATACCACTGGGTAATATTATTTAATTCTATATATTATTAGTGTTTTTACTTTAATTTTAATTATTATCAATTTGATTATTTTAACTTGCCTTCTTCCGCTTTTTTTTTTAATGCATTCTTTTAAGTGTTATCAATTAATGTTCCTTCCCTTTCTCATTAGACGATATAGTCGCTGAAGATGGTCCTAGTAAAGGTCCGAAACGTCCGGCCAATAAATGATTAGTATAATCACCTGGGTCTTCATATTCCTGATATATATATATATATATATATATATATATATATATATATATATATATATATATATATATATATATATATATATATATATATATATATATATATATAAAGAGAGAGAAAGAGAGAGAGAGTTGGGAAATATATTTCCATGGTCGCACGTTTTGTTACAAGCGACGCTAATTTTCTCCTAGAAGCCATTGAAAAAGAATCTCATCTAAACATTCAATTCAATTTGAACGGAATTCTGCCAAGCGGAAGAATTAGGAGCCCAACTACGAGGCGAAGATACGACAAATCGAGAGATTTGAAAAGCAAATCACAAATGAAAAATTTTCCGTTGCTTTTACCAAAAGTAGCTACGATGAAAAATAGTCTACTTATGTGTGAATTGTAAGCATGGAGACAATGACGATGCAATCTTAACACCTTAAATCAATGAATAAATCAATGTAATGGCTTGAAGAAGAGTGCATGTATTAATGAATTCAGCTCTCAGTATTCGTATAGCAGTTTTAGTGTCAGGAGGCTGATAGGCTCGCGGAGGAATAGCTTAAAATATTACTTTTATTCCTACAGCGCAACTCATCATTACAAGTTTTATTTTGATCTCAGGTGACAAAAAACATTTCCGGTGTCTGAAAAATCAAGTCATTACAATTCCCTTTAAGGAGGCAACTAACGTGAGATTAGGAACATGGTTGGAATCAAAGAAACTCTGGTTGTAGTTAAGATACTAGTGCTTGCCTCGACACTTAGATTGGACAGCATATTTGTCAAGGTGAGTTCATTGTTGGGAAAAGTAGATATGGTAGTAATATTGGTTGGTATAAATGCTTTGCGTCAAAGGATAAGGATAAATATCCGGTTATTTTAGGAACATTTTAATATAACAATCCAAGAATAGGTTTAAAACATAAATTTGGGAAAGGTTTCGTTTGTCTAATTGGCACAAATCAAATGACATCTAATTGTGCGTCGATGCATTAGAAAGACCATAGCGTAGACCATTGAGAAGACTATTGTGAAGAGGAATGAGAGGACTATCGGGTAGACTATTGGGTAGACAATTGATTTTTTTTTCCCCCTAAGGGGCTATCTGGCGACTGCCCACTTGGGCATAAGTCTCGGCAAACAAACAACCTAGTTCTAGGCTACTTTAAAATAAAAATTTGAAAACAAAACAACGATAAAAAGAGATGACAATTAGGAAGCAAGCTCCGGCGTCGGGATGAGGTCCCCGTCACCCCGACGCAGGAGCGTGCGACCTAAAAAAAAAAAACAATAACAGAAAAATAAAACCTAGTTAAATAAAGGGAAGAATCCCGGCCTTCCCCCAAAAGTCAACAAGTCCACAAGTCAATGTTCACGAACTCGTCCCGAGCACAAGGGACAGGCGGTAGCGACCCCGCCCATCCCGGTACCGGGACAGGTATCGTGCGCGAAGATCACCCAGACTGGGACATTAGACAAGAATGTGCCAAACAGTCTTGGGGACGACGCAGTCGTCACAATAGGGCGCTAGCGAGTGCTCCATCAGATAGCGATGCGTCACACGAGTGTGTCCGATTCGGAGACGACAGAAAGCGACCTGAAGCTGTCGTGGCATTGGGGGATAGGTCCATGGAACAGTCACGGCGCAATGGCAGGCAACTTTAAGTTCCCTTCGACCGTCTCCCATCTTCTTTGTCAAGCAGCCCGAAGAGCTACCCGTATTCCTGCCATGGTAGACAATTGAGAAGAGTATTGCGAAGACCATTGAGAAGACGATTGCGTAGACCATTGATAAGACTATTGCGTAGACCATTTAGAAGACTATTACAAAAACTATTAAGAATACTATTGCGAAGACCAGTAAAAAGCCTATTCGTAGAGCATTGATAAGACTATTGCGTAGACCATTAAGAATACTATTGCAAAGACTATTGATAATACTATTGCGAAGACCATTGAGAAGACTAATGCGGGGACCATTGAGAAGAATTGCGAAGATCATTGAAAAGACTATTACCAAGACCATTGAGGAGACTATTGCAAAGATTATTGAGGAGACTATTACGAAGACTATTGAGAATACTCTTGCGGAGACCTCTGAGAAGACTATTGCATTGACCATTGAGAAGCCTATTGCGAAAACCATTGAGAAGACTATTGCGAAGCCATTGAGAAGATTATTGCGTAGAGCATTGAGAAAATTATTGCGAAGCAATTGAGAAGACTATTGCGTAGACCATTGAGAAGACTATTGCCAAGACCATTGAGAACACTATTGCGAACACCATTGATAAAACCATTGAGAAAAGCTTTTCTGATCTTCCACTTGGTAATTGGACTGCTCTCTTGCCCCGCCCCCTCTGCCCCCCTAGTATCCTTTTTAAGTCTCAAGAGGGGGGTCAATTTGGGGAGCCGGGGCCCGATTTGAGTTTTCTTTCTCGAATTTCACCCAGGAAGCCAACGATGACGAATCTTGAAAGAACGAAGCACAATCCTTCAGGTGTCGCCCGCAGCCTTACATCCCCCTCCCCCCGCCAACCTCATCTGATTCCAGTTTCGGATTCAATAAGGAAAAGAAAGGTCTTGGAAAGAGAAGATAAAGGGAGGTGAGGGGGTTACACTCCCGAACCCCAACCATAAACGAGGGCATCGAAGGTGGTCGGCGACTAGCCTACGAGTCTCGCTGCTGTCCAGGTAGTCTCATCAATCTAGTTTTAAGCAGAAGGTCCACTGGAGGGCAAGCTGCCCCTCCTTATGCTAGGTGCAACAGTCACTACCCCCCTGTCTCCCTGCGTGGACTTGGCCGGCCTCCTGAAGACGGGCTTTTGACTTGTAGCGTCGAGGCGCGGGATCGCCCGCAGAGATTGAGGGCTCAAATGGCCATCCATTGGCGGGTATGCTGATGCCCACTCCCCCGCGGGTAAGTAGCAGCATCACTCAGTGATATCTAAAATAGGCAAAGCCAACACCGCTCTCATTCCCTTCCCGTATTCATAGCAAAACACAGACACACGAAGGCATCGTCCCTTGGTGCCTCCGAGTTTGCCACCGATTATCATTCTGATCTTTTTGTTCATTTCATTATCCAGTGGTGAAATGGTGGCGCAAATCTCCGGACATTGGACACAATGGTCAAAGTCACGTCCACAATTATTTAGAAGGTTTACCGCTTTCTTTCTCCCCGGGTGGGGGGACTAAACAGGCGTGTACAAGATAGTGGGAGATTTACAAAGAAGTGCAAAACCCAACCTGGGAAAAGCCCCACATTTCCTCAGAGTGTTGAGGCAGGGGAGGCAAAGTAGGGGCATTCTTTTCTCTCTTATACCACCAACCGCCTTGTGGGAGACGGAGGTTTAGTGGTTTCCGATGGAGTGGTATTAACCTAAAGAGGGATAGAAGAGCAACCTTCGAATCGATATGTGTGATTCCTCTAAGGAATGTATATGTGTAGTTCCTCTATGGAATGGATATGTGTGGTTTATCTAAGAAATGGATATATGTGGTTTCTCTAAGGAATGGATATGTGTAGTTCCTCTATTGAATGGATATGTGGGGTTCATCTAAGAAATGGATATGTGTGGTTCATCTAAGGAATGGATATGTGTGGTTCCTCTAAGGAATGGATATGTGTGGTTCATCTAAGTAATGGATACGTGTGGTTTCTCTAAGGAATGGATATGTGTGGTTCCTCTAAGGAATGGATATGCGTTGTTCCTCTAAGAAATGCATATGTGTGGTTCCTCTAAGGAAGGAATATGTGTGGTTCCTCTAGGGAATGGATATGTGTGGTTCCTTTGAGGAATGGATATGTGTGTTTCCTCTAAGAATGGATATGTCTGCTGCCTCTAAGGGATGAATATAAGTGGTTTGTTTAGGGAATGGATATGTGTGGTTTCTCTGAGGAATGGATATGTGTGTTTCCTCTAAGAATGGATATGTGTGCTTTCTCTAAGGGATGAATATGTGTGGTTAATCTAAGGAATGGATATGTGTGGTTCCTCTAAGGAATGAATATGTGTGGTTCCTCTAAGCAATAGATATGTGTGGTTCCTCTGAGGAATGGATATGTGTGGTTCCTCTAAGAAATTGATATGTTTTGTTCCTCTAAGGAATGGATATGTGTGGCTACTCTAAGAAATGGATATGTGTGGTTCATCTAAGTAATGGATACGTGTGGTTTCTCTAAGGAATGGATATGTGTGGTTCTTCTAAGGAATGGATATGTGTGGTTCCTCTAAGGAATGGATATGCGTTGTTCCTCTAAGAAATGCATATGTGTGGTTCCTCTAAAGAAGGAATATGTGTGGTTCCTCTAGGGAATGGATATGTGTGGTTCCTTTGAGGAATGGATATGTGTGTTTCCTCTAAGAATGGATATGTCTGCTGCCTCTAAGGGATGAATATGAGTGGTTTGTTTAGGGAATGGATATGTGTGGTTCCTCTGAGGAATGGATATGTGTGTTTCCTCTAAGAATGAATATGTGTGCTTTCTCTAAGGGATGTATATGTGTGGTTAATCTAAGGAATGGATATGTGTAGTTCCTCTAAGGAATGAATATGTGTGGTTCCTCTAAGCAATAGATATGTGTGGTTCCTCTGAGGAATGTATATGTGTGGTTCCTCTAAGAAATTGATATGTTTTGTTCCTCTAAGGAATGGATATGTGTGGCTACTCTAAGAAATGGATATTTGTGGTTCCTCTAAGAAATGGTTATGTGTGGTTCCTCTTTTGGTTTTAAGAAATATATATATATATATATATATATATATATATATATATATATATATATATATATATATATATATATATATATATATATATATATATATATATATATATATATATATATATGGGTGAGAATGGATGGGGAGAAAGAAAAGTCTAGACACTACACAGAGCTCTTTATTGACGTTTCGCCTCTTGGCTTCCTCAGAATGGAACTGACAAGAGAGATGGAAGATCGCCGCTCGACCATTCGTGGAGTTAGTCTGAGTCGTGGTCATTGCTCTCCCCCGGCCGTTTCTCCCTCGTCTCGACCCTTTCGCCTCTTCATTAATGAGCCTTGCCGCACCTGTCGCCAGCTTGAAGAAACCGTTACGGTGATTTGTCGACCTATAGGAGAGAATTTATGTAGCTTCAATAATCCTACGCTCACGTTTTGATAAACCTTTTTGAACTATACTCACCCCATCCCATTTGGGTAAATGCCCACATTCATCTATATGCACCACTAAAGAGCTCTGTGTAGTGTCTAGACTTTTCTTTCTCCCCATCCATTCTCACCTATACGTCGAGTCTTTCATGATATATATATATATAATTTCACAGCAAAGGCAAGGGCGCAGAAGATGCTCAAATACATATATTTATTGCGATTTTTGAAAATAGTTTCGGGCAACATGCCCATCTTTAGGTTCTAAGATTAAAATTGTAAGAAAAAAAATTAATTATAAAATCATTAAAGTTATGAAAAGGAAAAGAATTTGAACCAAAGGTTTTAAATGGAATAAGAAAGTTGAGATATTTTTTTCCTATAAAAATTAAGGGTAAACAACTAAATTGATTAAAAGATACCTAAAAAGACATACACAAATTTTTTTTAGAAAAAGCAACCAAAAAAAACGAAACAAACAACAAAAGTACTATAATGAATCAAAAGAGTGATAACCTATTTTATAAAAAAAAGGACACACAGGCAATTAAAAATATAAATTAATAAATCAATTCAAATAAACTAAGAAAACAGTGAGTAAAATGACAAAAAAAAAATTATAAATTTTTTAAAAACTGAATGGGTCGTAGAATGGACTCTCGACGATATACCATATATAACTATTCGTTGAGGGAACTTATTTAATTATCTTTAGAGTGCGTGGATGTCTGGCTGGGGGATATTATGTATCTTCGATATGCTTAAGAAGTGGAACTGAGCTCAAGGATAATAATATTGCTATCATTAATAAAATAGAGTTTTATTAATAATAACTATCAACAACACACAAAACGGAAAATATTGACATAAACAGAGAATGGAAAGGGTCGTGGGGACTCGAGCTAATCCGAGGATTAAAAGATTTAAAAAGGTAAAACAAATATAAAGTTAAAGAGATGGGATGGTTCGCTAAACCATTTAAAGCACAGGATAGAATTGACAAAAGGGTTAAATACTCAAAGGTAACGTTCGGCTTACGTAATTTACACTTGTTGTGCAGAGGAAGGCGGCGTGAAGGAATTTTCGGTCCGCTGGCGAGTTCCAGCCGAAGGGGGGGGGGATTAAATGATCCTGACGTGGCGTCTTGGGAATGAGAACCGTTTCTCGACGAACGGCTTGAAGAACAATGGCTGTTCTACGTTGTTCTCTTCTGAACAACAGGGGGGTGAGAACCATCTCTTGTCTACGGGCTCAAGAACAATGGCTGTTCTAATGTTGTTCTCTTCTGAACAACAAGGGGGAATGGTGAGAACCGTTTCTTGTCAACGCGCTCGAACGAACAATGACTGTTCTAACGTTGTTCTCTTTCTGAACAACAGGGGAAGGGTGAGAACCGTTTCTTGGCGAATGGGCTCAAACGAACAATGGCTGTTCTACGTTGTTCTCTTCTGAACAACAGGGAGGGGGGTGAGAACCGTTTCTTTTTAACTGGCTCGAACGAACAATGGCTGTTCTAACGTTGTTCTCTTTCTGAACAACAAGGGGGAAGCCTTGAGGACTCGGCGTCACGAAGGCTCAAACCTTGGCACTCAAGGGATATTGTCCTTCTTCTGGACAAGTGATGGTGAATCTCGAGGTCGAGGTCCCTTGGCGCACAAGGTGAGAGAGGTTCGTGGTGATGTTTTGCGACGAAAATCTGGATCTCCAATCTGATCTTAGTGGTAAAGTTTCCATCTAAATAGTCGAGACACTCCTTTGGCGTGGGGGACAATGGAGTGGGATCTTCGAGGGAATGCACAGACGAGCCTGAGAACAAGCCTTATCTGCCCATAAGCCTAACTCAATCTGGCGAGGTCGGCGTATGGGGGCGAACGGGGGAAGATAAACCTCCTTGTTTAAACATTGACTCAGGTGGCTGCGATAAGGCGCCAAGCTTCAAAGCGAAGATGCACGTGGGGAGCATCGTGGTTTTAAATAATATGTGATAGTGGTTGAAATTAACGCGTTCTCAACCCGTTCTATCACAGAATGTATAAACTAAAATAAATACTAATCTGAATCAAAAGGGTAACAATTTAAATAGTTTAAGATGGTGGAAGTCAATTAAAGGTATAAAGTAAAAGAAAAATTCAGTGTTTAAAAATATTAACTAAACAATTAAGAATGAAGTGCTTACCAAACGGAGTTGGAGATAGAGCCCAGAATGAGAAATTAAGTAATGAGGAAGTCAAAGGAAACCTTGGATTTATATTATGTGTTTTTTTTTGGTGTAGGGGAATAGGTTGGTAAATACACCAGGAATATATAATTAAGTAATTAGAAGGGGGACTGAAGAATTATCGTGCATGAGGGTGGGAGATTTGATTTTTATAAGAAGAGAATCTAATATTGGCAGGCTATATTCATTAGTGTTACGGCCTATAATTTTAAAATTGTTGATCGAGCAATCAGTTTTGCATTGTATAATGTGGTCTCTGATAGAAGAAACCTCCTTCCTAGACAGGATTTTGCCAGTACGGTGGCTTATTTCCATATGGGAGCAAAACCTCTCATATAATGAGCAAACAGTACTGCCGATGTAAGTTCCTTGCAAACAACAAGGACAAGAAAAAAGATATACGATGTGGCTGTTCATCTCGAGAGAAATCCTGTCCTTTGAGGAGAAGAAACTTCCTATAGAGAAAGGGTTGACGAAATTGATGTGAAATTTAGTATGGAAGAAATACTTTTTGAGCAATTTAGTACAATTTCTTCTAAACATGTTATTAAAAGGTCCTAACTCAGGCATAACGAAATATTTTTTTGTTTTTAGGAACATCATATGAGGAAAAATGTGGAGAGTATTTTATTAAGGAAATTGTTAATTAATTTGTCAACTAGATTTGAGGGGTAACTATTATTTTTGAAAGACGTTTTTATAATCTCGAATTCCTGGTGGATTAATGAGTAAATTAAAGTTTAATAGCATTTAGTTTATGGGTTAAATCACAGTTACTAAAAAATATTAATTCCTACACCAGTGAAAGTAGGTTTCCTGTAAATAGAGGTTGTAAGATTATCAGTTGATTTTTCAATAAAAATATCAAGAAATGGAAGTTCATTATCTTTTTCTATATATATATATGTATATATATATATATATATATATATATATATATATATATATATATATATATATATATATATATATATATATATATATATATCATTCATCTCAAAGGTTTTGAAATACTGGTATCAGCCGTGATTCTAGTTCACCAGTTTTCCACCAACGCCATTAGGATTTTACTGTCTAGTTTTAATACAAGACATAACATTTAATCAGCTTTTCAACGTCTAACCTACACCGCCTTCCTTGTCATACCAACCATGGCCAGATTTCCATTTTACTGGTTCCGAACCTCTCCGCATAATTTAGTCTCTCTACCACACTTTTCTAATTCACCATCTCCGTATATTCATCTCTATGGAACTGCCCTTCAAAGATAATGCTCTTATTTTTTAACTCCTAAACGTGGTTAAATTTATAGGCAAAATTTTCGATTATCATCTCTCAAAAATCATACCGTAAATCCTCTCTGCTTTCTCCGTAATCTCAGCCGCATCCGCTCCCGCCGGGACTACAACACTTCGGGATGGACATTAGGGCTTTCGTCTCCTCTTGCCTTGACTACTACAACTCCCTCCTCGTTGGATCACGGACTTCCCCTCTTAGACCCCTTCAACTGGTTCAAAACTGTGCAGCCCCTACTGTTCTTCTCCACCGCGGACTTTTCACTAACTTCAGACTCTCCCCAATAGATACAGAATTGCCATCTAACAATATAAGATCTTATATTCTTCATCTTCCGGCTAAAAAACATCCAATTGTATAGTACAATTAATATAATCCACACACCCTTCCTTTTCAGGTTCATTTGAAGTGAAATAATCCCAATTTTGTTGGATAATATAATGATCAAACCTCAAGGCGATTAGGCTAAATTAAGGGTTTATCATTGTCCCCTTCCCCCACTAATAAAATATGGGTGTCTATATGTTTATATTCTAAAAACAAAAGTTATCGAGATATATTTCAGGTACCGAATCGATTTCCTACATCATTGTCTAATTGTTACCTTGATGAGACAGTAAATAGAAGCAGGTGCGCCTGCTTGTATTCCTGTTTCAATGATGACAGGTGTATCCTCGCATGCTACGTAGGTAAAATATTTTAATAATTATAGCAATTTGAACCCGTGTAAGAGCTATTTAACCGAATAATTCTAACATCCATCTTAAAAGCAACACATTTACAAGTGACCTGGGTGCAAATATTGTGGTACTTGAAGGTACAATTAATAAAGATATGCAAACTTAGGCTAAGATTTAATTCGAAAATTCTTTTCTTATTTCCCATAAATACCACAAATCTAGTATTTACGTTTTATGATAATCGCTATCAGTTTGGTTTTGGAAGATGGTTACTGGGACATATACTTAACAGATGAATGGCGATATTCGTTTTGAATTGTATATTTATGACACTACTTAGTGTTCTAATATATATTATGAAATTGTATGAATCTATTTAGTTTTCTGACGTCTTCCTAAGCTCACGTGAGAATATCTCTCCCCAGACTCAATTTGCCGACGCTACAGTGCAAGTGTGACCGAATTCTGGAATCCTGACGATGTTACCTCCAACCTCATCATCACCAATGAATTGGATGGTTACCACTGTTATACGTCATGGGTTCACCAGAGAGATATTAAGAATAGAATCGTCAATATAATGGCTTCACCAACCCATAATATTGCAAACCGAGTTAAGGAAAATGCTGTGGATGGTTATTACTGCAAAGGGACGCTGGATCATTATCATTCTGATAAAGGAGCTGGTAAATTCTACCAGGTCGACTTTGGCTCACCAGTCAAAGTATCAAAAGTTATTATAAAAAACAGAAATTACTATACCCACTTTCAGTCAATCGCAGTTTTTGTTGGAAATTCGTCAATCAGTGATGAGGTACAGGAAAGTTCACAACTTGGATTTTACACGGGACCGGCGGAAAAAGGGGAAGTTGTGACATTTGAAGGAAATAAGTCAATAAATGGCTGATATGTAACTATAAAAGGAACTCAAAATAATTTTTATGTCGTCATCGGGGAAATGAAAATAATTGGTTAGTTCGATTAGGGTAGAAGCGTCCTACACAAGAAACCCATCTCGCACTTTGTCCACAAAACAAAATGAATTTAGTTAGAAGTGTCAATTTTGCTATTAATGAGGCACCTAAATATATTGCTAGGTCCGTGTTGATAAGTAAAAGGGTTTATTGTTTGCTTTTTATTTAGATGTATTTTCACACTAGTTTTGTAAGTGGTGACGGGGATTATCCAACCCTGAAGCAAAAATGCCACACAAATTCATTAGCTTGAAACATTTCACCGTAAAAAAGTATTTATGTTCCGGAGTGGTTTGCTTCACAATAATTTTCAACTTACTTTAATATATTTAAGATTACTTTGCCACTTTTGCGTTGTTTATTGGGGTGTTTATATGTTTATAGGGGCCGTAAAGGACCTAATGATCGACTCACATCACAACGTTAAAATTAACACTTACCAGTTTCGAGGACGTACTTATATGTATTATAATTGTATACTTTATCTTTAGCCGAGGATTGTAATTCTTAATTACTTTGTAAGTGAAGTCTTATGTTAGTTGCACTTTACGTAATCTCAGCCATTGTATGACGTCCAGCCTTTCTCAATAAAGCTCACAAAATGATTTACCATCGTCAAAACACTATTAAATTAACGTATCAGTTCACTTCTCAGTCTACGTGTTTCCTATGGTTTAAAACTAAGCTCCTTCAACCTGTCGCCTGAGTTTCGATCCAGCAACTTCTCCCAAGGTAATCGCGTTAGTTACTACTGCGCCACGATGTATTAAATGAAACGGAACACGAATATAAAAGTTAAAAAGAAAAATAATTTAATGGTTAAATGATTTATTGTGGGGTAAGGAGGATAAGGCCAACGGGGACGAAGGCAACTTAATCTCAATGCCGAGTCTCCGCCACTTCGGATGGACATCAATCATTACACACCTCCTATTAGCTTTGATATTTAGGCTAAGACTTACATGAGGGCTAATCCTGGTGAGGTGGAGGGCAATTTGGGCATGGACGAAATTAAATTGAAAACATCACAGGTGCCCTCGAATAATAATAATACTACTACCAAGTCGAAAGACGTCTAGGCAAATAAAGTCATGCCTCTTCCAAATAGTTTTCATCACCTGGAGTCATCCATTGAAATTTGAGTTAAAGCTATAAAAAGCAGCAGTTTAAAGTAAACAATGCAGCCCTCGCTGTGGATTTCAATGAATCCTGCATAGAACTAAATATATACCTATCAACTACTTGGTCATTGACACATTTCACATTTAAGATTTAATCCTAACAACGTTATAAGCTAAGGTAAATTGGGATGATTGTTAAAAAAAGAGTAAAAAAATAAAAAGCTCATACCTATATAAACTACACATACATCTACTACATCCTCATTGCTACCAGTTTTAAATTTAAAAGTAAATAACAAAAATATAAACATTTAAAGAAAAACAAACAACAAAATATTTAAAGCTTTTCCAGAAGGCTGCTTCTTTAATAGATAAAAATATTCCTCAGCCATAGCGATCATCCACGAGGATCGAGATAAGGGAATGGGAAACTTCTCTTTCCCGATGTTCAAGGAGGTGGCACTCAAGTTTGTGCATTCAGTCACTATGTGCTGGATTGTATGAGGAACCATACAATCTTCACAAAGGGGTCAGTGCGCCCCTTCATTCAATGACCATGTATTAACATTGTGTGACCTATTCGTAGTCTTACAAGTGCGCTTTGCCACCTTCAACGGATTCTGTCGTTGCTCTGTGATATGTTGCGCATTTTGTTACGGTCAGTCTTAGCCCAACGTTGCTGCCAGCAGTTTCCGATACATTTAGTGACCTCTTGTGAAGGTCACAAGCTGGCCAGGATTGTGCTCGTAAGAGGTCCTATTGATGCAGTTTTTGCCAGGCCATTAACTTTCACATTACCAGAAATACCTACATGAAAGGGGATCAAACAAAATTTTACATTTTTCCCATTTTTTTTGCTAGAAGAAAATAAACACTCATTTCCTGTTCTGACCAAAGCGTGGGAAGGATTCAAATCGTTAAGAGCTTGTTTCGAACTACAAGAGTCACTAACAATAGTAAAATTGTCATTAGTACAATCAAGATTGCGTTAAGTTCGGCTGTAAAAATAAAGGAAACATAAGGAAAAATAGTTTTCCGATTAAATAAAGGAAAAACAACTCTTGTTGAAGCTAAGGACCAACTTGTATAAGCTTATGTGGGCATATTTTCACTCCAGGGGTCGAAAATGTCTCTAATTAGGGATTTTTTGGCTCTAATGCCAAAAGATTGGGAAGACTTGGTCAGGTGGATTAAGAGTGGGGCCGAGAGTCAGTTGATACAGTTCGGAAATCTATTGAATCGGTTAGACGCCGAATCTGAGAGCAACATCTCAACATTTGAGAGTGAGGTCGAAAATTTAGAGACAGGACGTCCGCATCTATTAGCCAGCTTAAAATGGGTGAGTCCAACATCCTGAGTAAACTAGATGTGTGTGAATGGTAAACCTCACAAAAGTGAACAAAGTCAGTCTTTAAGGGTTAAAATCGTATTCATCATTGAGTGGCCCAATCGCATATTATGTTAATGTCAAATTGAAGCCGTCTTTCTGCCAGTGGCATCTTCGTAGCAGCAAAAGATATAAGCAACTCTTCTGCGCACAATGTATTAAGTATGCCATCTGGTAGTACATTTACTATATCATTTATAGCTATAGCAAATAGGCTCACACTCATAACACTGCCTTGATGGATTCCGCCTGGGGGAGGAGTATTCGAACGATAGGGTAGCTCTACCTTGAATTCTTAGAGATATGTTTGCGAAATTTTCTTAATGAAAGTAGGGAGGTGGCCGCTGAGAACAAGCTCCTAAAAGACTGCAGGATGCAATGTCTCCATATTTTTCAGGATCAAAAATTATAGTTAAATAATGCTGATTGGAGGTAAGTGGATTCCTTATTAAGGGTTCGCAGGAAGGAAGAGCTTTTGTTGTGTAGTAGCATTTCCGGAATGTGCATTGAAAGTGACTGAAGAACTTTTCTTGCTTAAGGATCTATACCAGGAAAACTTTTATTACTTTTTCAAACAGTTTGCAGATACCTAATGTAAAAGATATCGGAAGAAACCTCCTCAATAATGAATTATCCTTAGAGAGTGCGATGACCACAGCTACTAGAAAATATACTATGGTGCTCATTTTCCCCCTTCCGACTTGCCTCCTTTACTTGTACTGCCATCAGTGTTTCGATGTTTTGGCTATCCTCCAATACTCTCAGTTTAAAGTTTACTATATTATTTTTAGATAACTACGGATAAGAACAGTAATAAAGCTTATGTACATTTCTTTGGTATTTATGGCACTCATTGCAGTCCAAAATTATTGTTATACAGAGGATTCACTTTTCGCCCTTCCATAACTCTTCGGTGAATAAAGTTTCCAATCTATTAATCTTTTATTCCCATTAACCTCCACTTAAAATTGTTCTCCTAAAAAGATAATTTCCAAGCATTTTTACAACCTATAGACACATTGTTCTTATTGTTATGGCCACAGGTTAACTTGGTTGGGATAGAAACTTTATTAAAACTACTGAGAAGGGAGAAAATTTGATGGAACTTCCTCCTAACACAACACATAATATTCGTTAAAACATATATATTGAAACCCATATATAATATATATGTATATAAGCTACTCTTTTTTGCCGTGTTGGAACTACCGTTTAACGTGCATTTAGAACCGCGGATACCTACAGCGTATGTCAGCTACCGTGAAGGCAATCCCGAATTGGGGCATATTCGCAACTAATCACATGAGAAGTGAAAACAATGAGTAAAATGAACAAATATTAATGGATAATATTAGTTTTATAATATATAGTACTCCTGCTCAAGTGCGGTTAAGCCAATATACCAAGCACACAGGAATCCTGATTAAGTAATTTCACGAACGAACTCTATAGCCATTTTTTGTTTATTTTCTTTTGTCCGTCTCTATCATTAGAAGAAGATTACCTAAGTAGTTGGTAGATGTGTGGTGGCAGTCGCTGGAATCCACGCAATTCACGATTGGTATGTCAAATCTATGCGACTCGGGCCCTGGCGAACAAAAAGACGAGGCTCTTGAGTAAGCGGAAGAAAGAAACTCCTACACAGCGTAGGAGACGACTCAGAATCCATAGAAAAATTAGTAGTGGAAAATAGGAACACTTTTAAATAGGTCCTGAAATAAACAATTCAAAATAAAAAGAATAGTAAAATATTTCGGTTCCGAAAACATGGAATACGAGGAGGAAACAATCGAAAACGAGAAAAGAGATACATGTGAGTATAAAAAAGGAAAGATAAAAATGAGGCGTAGTAAATGGAGCCCTAAAATAAGATGAATATAAAGTGTATTAAAAATGTAGTGTGCTGCAAAATGCCACACTAGATATTTTTCCTCGGGTATAAAGTCTATTTAGTTGGTTGATTTAAGTGCCACTCTCGAGTTGAATGTTGAAGTGGAAGAGCCAGGTAAGGCAGGTGTGTGTATTTTTGTGAACGAGATATGAAAAGAGAGAGAAGGAGAACGCATGTGAGTGAGTGGATGAGAGAAGAAAAGAGAGTTACAAGGAAAAGTACCTCAAAGGCCTTGCGGCCCATGCTGAGGAGGCACGCCTTAGAAGATGAAACTAAGCTATTCTCCGTTAATCTAAATTAAATGATCTTTATTGGCACGCACTAAAAAATTGCCATCTCCACAACATTATTTTCTAACGTATTTTTTTGTCGAGGTGACTCTTGAACTGTCCGATACTGCTACTGTTGAAAACTGCCGGTGGCAGTCTATTACACGTGTGGTAGATGTCTTCCGTGAAGGACTTACGCACCGTAAGCGTATTAAATCAGGGCAACTCCACCTTCCACCCATGATTTCGACCCGTTGCATGCCGATTAAGGGTAAAGTACTTTGTATAGTCAACATTTTCAAAACGGTTCAAAATTTTGAAGGTTTCTATGAGACGAACGCGCAGTCTTCGAGTCTCAAGGAAAAAGAGACCGACCTTTTGCAGTCTTTCCGGGTATGGCCTTTTTTCTTAGCGATGGGATCTGTTTCGTGGCCCTGGCCACGAAGTAAAAAGTATGTGTGAGTGATTGAGTGGATGAGAGATAAAAAATAGAGAGAAAGTATCTGTGAATGCAAGAGTGGATGAAAAAGAAAAGCGGAGTGGGAGATATAGAATGTGGGAGTGAGAGGATGGGAGAGAAAGTATCTGTGTGTGAGTAGATGAGAGAGAAAGTATCTGTGAGTGAGTGAGTGGATAAGAGAGTAAAAGACAGAGGCAGAAAGAAAAAGTATGTTTGAGTGAGTGTTACAAGGAGTTACAAGGAAAGAAAGTACCCTAGGAGACCTTACGGTCCATTCAAAGAGGGTACCTTTGGATTGCAATCGAGCAGGCAAATAGCTGCTCAATTGTTTTGCGTCCCTGAACGGCCACTTTTCAAGACTTTGTCTAGTCTTGACTTGAACTGGTCAACAGTTTCACTGTTGACAACTTCCACTGGAAGTGCGTTCCACTTACCGCAGATACTGTAGGTGAACAAATTTCTACACAGCTAGCGCTTGTAACGCTTCAGTTCAAGTTTGAAGCCGTGATTGCGCGTTCTGTTCTCACTCAGTGTGAAAATATCCCGATAGTCAACATTGTCGAACCCTCGAAGTATTTTGAAAACTTCGATGAGCTGACCACGCTGTCTGCGTGTTTCCAGCGAGAACAGATCTAATTCCCTTAGTCTATCTTCATAACTTTTATGTCGGATAGAGGGAATCAGTTTGGTTGCCCTAGTTTGTACGCGTTCCAACCTTGCGATGTCCTTTCGAAACGAATGACTCCAAAATTGTACGGCATACTCCAGGTGCGTCCGAACGAGGAAGTTGTACAGACAAAGTACTATCTCCTTGTTACGGTATCTAAACTGGCGCTTTATGAAGCCTAACATCCTCTGGGCTTTCTTCTCTGCCTCGATGCACTGTTTCGAGAACTTGAGGTCGCTAGTGATAGTACAGTCAAGTCCTTCTCAGTGTCACTCGATTCAAGAGCAGTGCCCTTAAGGATGTACTGAGATTTGGGGTTTCTGTGGCCAATATGCATTGCTTTGCATTTCCCCACGTTGAAAGGCATTTGCCACGTGTCCGACCATTCCCAAATCCTTTGAAGTCCTCTTGGAGGCGGGCAGTGTTCCCCTCCTTTGCCACATTGATACCAAGCTTGGTATCATCGGCAAATTTGGAGATTTTGGCAACCATGTCACCGTCCATGTCGTTGACATAGATAATAAACAGTAGTGGTCCCAGGACGGAACCTTGAGGGACACCGCTAGATACGGGCTTCCGTTCAGAGGCCCGTCCATTCCCAACTACTCGTTACCGTCTGTCACTTAGCCAGCTCTCTATCCAACCTGCTACGTTGCCGTCTATGCCCTGTGCACGCACTTTCCGGAGAAGGCGGCGGTGTGGTACCTTATCAAAGGCTTTTTGGAAGTCAAGGTACACCACATCCACCGCTTTATCCCGATCATGCTCACTGAACACGAAGTGGAAGAATTCCACAAGGTTCGTTAGACATGACCGTTGCCTTCGGAAGCCGTGCTGGGAACTCTTCAGTAGCAGGTTTGACTCTAAAATAAGACGTTATCTTGTCTACTATCATGCTTTCCATGAGTTTACCGACTATCGAAGTCAAACTGATGGGTCGGTAGTTTCACGGTTGGCTAGGGTCTCCTTTCTTGAAGATCGGAGTCACCTCCGCCTCACGCCAGTCTCTAGGAACGCATCCGGTCCGGATTGACATGTTTAAAATAGCGCACAGATGTCGTGATACTTCATCGCACACTTCTTTCAACACCTTGGATAGAAACCCGCGTGGTACGGGGGACTTATTCGTCTTTAGGTCAGCGATCTTTTTCTTTATTTCTCCTTCGGTGAAGTCCAGTACCTCCAGCTTTTTCCCCGAGTAGGAATCCGTCGGCTGGAGGATAGGACCACACTCTTCAGTAAACACTGAAGAGAAGTAGTCGCTTAATGTCCCCTCCTCATTCCTCAAAAGGCAAATCGTTCGACGGATTGGTTTACGACTATTTACATATCCAAAGAACTCCTTGAAGTTCTCTTTACAGAGTCTCGCCACTCGGAGTTCCTCAGACCGCTTAGCCGCCCTTATGCTGGACTTCACTCTCCTGGCTAGCCTCCCGTATTCATCAAAGTCACCCGAGATCTTCGATTGCCGGTACACAAGTCTCTTTTTCCTAAGCAGTTGGCCGACTTCTCAAATAAACCACTTTGGTTGAGCAGAGGACCGACGGGGCATTTCAGAGGGATTAAACGCGATTGAAGACTCATGAATGTGGTTTTTAAACTGTTCCAAGAGTCTTCAACAGCCTCGCACTCTTCTAGTCTCGCGTCAGTCAGTCCCACGCGTAAACCATCAAAGCCTGCTTTTCTCAAATCAAGTTTCCTAGATTTACTAGTCGCAGGCTCTGCCTTGGGGACTTTGACTACAAATCTAATTAGTCGGTGGTCACTGCCACCGAGCTCTTCGCCAACAGAGAGGTCCTCAACAATGTCACCCTCAGAAGTGAAAACCAAGTCGAGGATATTGTCTCCTCTCGTTGGCTCTCTCACCCATTGAGTGAGGAACTCGTTGCTCGTGAACTCAAGGAGTAGTGCGTTCTCGCCACAGGGTTCTCTGGTTTCCCAGTCAACTTGTGTGTTGAAATCTCCCATGACGATACACACTCTGTCTTCGACAAGTTCTCCTAGTAGCTGGTACAGATCTCTGTCCTTTTCAACGAGTTGAGCAGGAGGTCTATAAAGCACTAGGGTCCTGTATTTGGCAGGACCTATCTCTAGGTCAACGCCTAGTAGTTCATGGTCGGATACGATGTTGCAATCCGTCGAGTTGAGAGTATCCTTGACATGCATCACACCGCCACCCTCTCTGTCTGGCCTATTTTTCTGGAAGAGCTGGTAACCGGGAATCGTGAATTCACCTTCAAAATCTCGGCCTGAGGTTTTAATCCACGTCTCTGTTATGGTCACCATCTCAGGTTCTTTTGTTGCTACGAGGCCACGGAGCTCAAGAAACTTATTCCTGATTGACCTTGCATTGAACGAAAGAACGTTGAGGGAGTCTCCTAGTGTAGAACTCCCTACGCTCTTCCGTTTCCTGGCTTCTCTGTTTTTGTGGTCACACCCTTTTTGACGACCTACAAAAAGGTCATTCCAGGAGTGACACGGGCGTGCTGGCGCACGCCTGCTTTCGCTCTGTTTCGAATGCTCCTTTGGGTGCATTCCACAAAATCTTGAATTAGGTTGGCGAGAAAGGCCTTTCCTTTAAAGGAGAGATGTACCCCGTCCTTTTGGTAGAGGTCGTCTCTACCGATAAAGGTACGATAGGGGTCCACGAAGAAGACTCCTTTTGCCGTGCAGAGATCCGCCAACCTTCTGTTCACTGCGACGTTTCTTTCGTGAGCAGTTCGGGATGGACCTCTTCTCGGAAGCATCCCAACCACCACACGTTTGCGGGTTTTAAGCCCTATGTCATCCACGGCTCCCATCACCGTTTGGATGGTTTTACCACTGAGGCCAACCTTACCCTCTCTGAGGTAGAGGTCGTTGCCGCTCACTATCAGAGCAACCACTGAATTCTCAGAAATCTGAGCGTAGATAATAGAGAAAAAGAGAAAGAAAGTATGTGTGAGTGAGTGCGTGGATAATAGAGAAAAGGAGAGAGGGAAAGAGAGAGGAAGTATGTGTGAGTGAGTATATGAGAGAGAAAATGAGAGGGGGAGAGAGAAAATATGTATAAGTGAGTGAGAGAAAAAGAACAAAAGTGAGTGAGAGAGAAGAAAAAGTGAGTGCGTGTGATTGAGCGAAAAAGAACAATAGAAAGAGAAAAGGAGGAATAGAGAGAAGAGGTTGAGAGATTACGAGTGTCGTAGAATAGACTCTCGACGATATACCATATATAACCATTCGTTGAGGGGATGCTCAATTATATTTCGAGTGCGTGGTTATCTGGTTGACCGATGTTATTTATCTTCAATATGCTTAAGAAGTGGAACTGAGCTCAAGGATAATAATATGGCTATCATTAATAAAATAGAGTTTAATTAATTAAACTATCAACAACACACAAAACGGAAAATGTTTACATAAACGGAGAATGGAAAGGGTCGTGGGAAAATATCTGACTAATCCGAGGATTAAGATTAGGAAAGATTTGAAAAGGTAAACAAATAAATTAAATGTGATGGGATGGTTCGGTAAACCATTTAAAGCACAGGGTAGGGTTAACGAGAGGTTAGATAATCAAAGGTAATGCTCAGCTTACGTAATTACAAGTTGTTGTGCAGAGGAAGGCGACGCGAATGAATCTTCGGTCCGCTGGCGAGTTCCAGCCGAAGACGAGGGGGATTAAATTATCCTGACATGACTTCTTGGGAATGAGAACCGTTTCTTGACGAACGGGCTTGAAGAACAATGGCTGTTCTAACGTTGTTCTCTTCTGAAAAACAGGGGGGTGAGAACCGTCTCTTGTCTACGGGCTCGAAGAAAAATGGCTGTTCTAACGTTGTTCTCTTTCTGAGCAACAAGGAGGGAGGGTTAGAACCGTCTCTTGTCAACGGGCTCAAAGAACAATGGCTGTTCTAACGTTGTTCTCTTTCTGAACAACAGGGGGGCCTTGTGGACTTGGCGTCTTGAAGGCTCAAACCTTGGCACTCAAGGGATATTGTCCTCTTTTGGACAAAAATAGTGGATCTTGAGGTAGAGGGCCCCTGGTGCACAAGGTGAGACCGGATCGGCGTGATGTCTCGCGAAGATAATCTGGATCTGATCTGATCGGGAAGGTTTCCATATAAATTGTCGAGCCATCCCCTTGGCGTAGGGGACAATGGAGTGGGGGCTTCGAGGGAATGCCTAGCCGCGCCTGAGAACATACCTTATCTGCCCATAAGCGTAACTTAATCTGACGAGATCGACGAATGGAGGCGAAACGGGGGGGAAATGACCTCCTTGGTTAAATATTGACTCAGGTGGCGATAAGGCACCCGGCTTCGACGCGAAGATGCACGTGGGTAGCAACGTGTTTCTAAACAACATGTGATAGCGGTTGAATTTAAGCGGCCTCATACCGTTCTATCACACCCCTCCATTCAAGGGGAACTTGTCACTTCGAAAGAAAAAAGAGAAGGGACAACGATAGAGCTCCGTTGTAGGGAACTCGTTTTCTTGTACCGACCGTACCTTCATGCACCTAAATAGTATTACCTCAATACATATGAATATTTTGATCTTTTGATTATAGGGGAAACTAACCTTTAATACAAACTTAATCATAAAAGGGACATGGAGCAATGAAATGATATAAAATTAGTACATATGGGACAAAATAATTTATACGTAATTTAATGGGTACAAATATATATACATAAGAGAAAAAAAATAGACATTGAGCCACAAAATTCAGACATTAGATAATTAACTAATTATACATATTACAGGAGAATCTAATTTAAGTCGTACAAGACGGTATATACATACATGGAGATACTAATCCTACAAATACAATTAATCTACACTATTTGGTAACGTATTCCTACTAAGTGCGTCAGTGACCTGGTTATCGGAACCTTTTATATAATTTATCTTAAATTGGTACTCTTGCAAGAGTAAACTCCAGCGCATAATTCGGCCGTTGGAGTGTCGTACATTCTGAATATAGGCCAACGGGCGGTGGTCAGTTCCTATCTGAAATTCTTTTCCTATCAAGTACATTTTAAATTTGTCAATAACCCAGATAATTGCTAGAACTTCCTTCTCTATAGTGGTATATCTCTTTTCGCATGGTAATAATTGGCGACTAGCATATGCAACTGGATGACTCGTTCCGTCATCCTCATATTGAAGGAGTACACCTCCATGCCCTCGTTGCTCGCGTCAGTCTTAATCCCAAAGGGTTTTTCCGGGTTGGGCAACTTTAAAATGGGGGCAGAAATGAGCTTACTCTTGAGCTGATTAAAATGGGAAACAGCGACATCATTCCAACGTAGACGATCGGGGGAATTCTTTTTTTAAAGGGAGCTGAGGGGCACCGAAATTGCAGCGAAATTCGGGACAAATCACCGATAGTAAGAAGCTGATCCTAGGAACGATCTTAATTGCTTCTTAGTATTCGGGAGGGGCATGTCAGTGATTGCCTTAATCTTGTCCTCTTGGGGACCTAACTGGCTTTGTCCTATTTTAAAACCCAAGTATTTTATGGTTTCGTGGGCAAAATGGCATTTGCTGGGGCCAATGGTGAGACCATTTTCGCGCAGTCGCTCGAAGAGAGCTAATAGGGTGGTTAAATGGTGACTCCATTCACGAGTAGCGACGTAGACATTATCGAAGTAAAAGGATACATTGGGAAGTCCATCTAACAACCTTCTCATGAGACGGTTATATTAACTGCAAGTGGTCACGAGGCCAAAAGGAAGGCGCTTAAATTGCATTAAGCCTTTCTCCGTTGCAAAGGCGGTATATGCTTTCACATCGGGCCGGAGGGAAATTTGATAATACGCCTTGCACAAATCGAGTTCTGAGATGAACTTGGCGTTTTCAAAAAGGTGGAGGTTTTGGTCTACCAACGGGATGGGCTCGGCGTCGAACACAGTTACCGAATTTACTTCCGGAAGTCGATGCACATCCGATAAGAGCCATCAGGTTTCTTGACCATTACGATTGGGGAACAATAACTAGAGGTGGATGGCTCTATTATGTCTAAACTAATTAAATTATCAACTTCGGCGTTAAAAGCTTGGCGTAAATGAATCGGCATGGGATAGGGTTTTGAACGGACGGGTTCTAAGGTTGTTAATTTAATATCATGCTCGAAACTAGTAGCGCATCCAGGCTTCTCTGAAATAACGTCATCGAACTCACATAATAATTGTTGTAGCTGACTCTTTTGATGTGGTGTCAGCTGCGCGTCGATATCCAGGTCAGAGGGTTCAAAAGACTCGCCTGGTAGGGAAGGAAGAGGGAAATCGGCATCAGGTTGGATGCACACTGTCTGTATTACATTAAGGGACTCTGCGGGGTTATCCTCTTCAAGCGCCGATGTTTCGTCCAGTGCTACGAACGTATCTCCATGGGCGCGTCGGTGGTACTTTTTCAATAAGTTGACGTGATAGAGCTTATCGCCTGCTGGGGGTAACAATGAGGTAATCTACTGGTCCTCGTACCTCGCGGACCGAGTACGGACCTTTCCATTGGCTCAGTAATTTATTACTCGCTGTGGAAAGGAGCAGGAGTACTTCATCACCGGGCTTAAATTTACGATCTTCGGACCTGACATCAAAATAGGTTTTGTATTTTTCCAAATTGACATCGGCATTTTCAGAGGCGATGTTTGCGCATTTCTCGAGCCTCTGGCGTAGATCCAAGACATAGGCGTAGGATGACTAGAGTTCTTGATCCAGTTAGGGCTTGATTAACAACTCCTTTAAAATACTGAGTGGCCCGCGTACATTTCGTCCATAAAGGAGCTCAAACGGGGCAAAGCCTAATGTACGGTGAGGAATTTCCCGATAGGCGAATAGGGCAACCGGGAGATATCGGTGCCATTCGCGGGGCTGCTCGGAACAGATCTTCTTAATAATGGATTTTAAATTTCCATTTAATTTCTCGCACATTCCGTTTGTCTGTGGCCAGAAGTGGGTGGTAAAAAGGGGCTTTACCATGAGCAGCTTCCCTACGTACTCCATCAACTCAGAGGTGAATTGTCGGCCTCTATCGGAGAGTATTTCCTTGGGGACGCCTACCCTTGAAAAGATGGAAATGAGGGCCTCGGCGCAAGAAATACTATCGATTCGGCGAAGGGGGGCAGCCTCGGGAAAACGGGTAGCAAAGTCTACTAAGGTAAAAATGTAGCTGTGCCCTTTGCTCGAAGCGGGGTGGATAGGGCCAACCAGGTCGATGGCCACTCTGGAGAAGGGTTCAGTTATGACGGGTGTCCTTTGTAAGGGAGCAGGTTTGACCTACCACTTAGCGGATGTCTTCTGACACACATCGCACGATCGACAATGCTTTAAGATGTCAGCTGCAGCACCTGGCCAATAAAAATATTTAAAAATGCGCTGACCCGTTTTAGTATGACAAAAATGACCGGAAAAATGCTGTCATAAGCTATTTTGAGCACTATAGGGACATGGGATCGTGGAAGGCATAAGACAGTTGTAACAGCGTTATTACTGTCCTCGGCGGATCGATAAAGTATGCCACCTTGCTCCAGGTACCTGATGACTTTGAGTCCACGGACAGTCTCCGTGTCCTTGTTTTGGGCCTTATCCCATAAGGGTGTTAGTGCTTCACACTCCTTTTGTGCCGTCCTAAAGTCCTGGTTAAGGATCTCGGAGAATTCTGACGGTATCGGGGTTCTGAGGGGGACGGACTCCTGGGCTTCCTTCTTAGCTCGACCACGAGTAAGGGCGGCCTGGGACACAGGGTCAGAGCTTACTTGAGGGCTCTGTCCTATAAGTACGGAACAGAATTTTATGGGTGCTGAAATGACTTGAGCCTAACCATCCTAATACTGACACTGCAGGTAACATCTAACGACGGGGAATCGGTTCGCCCACCCAAGGTAGTCATGTACCACCGCAAATTTTTCGTGGTTAGGGTCCACTGGGGGGAGGAGTTCGTCGGACACGATGAAACACGTGCACCCTGTGTCCCTGACGAGAGTCGATACACGGCCGCCGTTCACGCTGCCCTCCTCAAATTTCAAAGTTCCCGGTGAACTTTTGTCAAAAATAAAATTTATCTGGTGGCCTGACGAAGGGGGAGAAGTTGCTGCTTGGGTATGCACCACCGGGGAAGCCGGAGTGGCGTTAATCTGGTGAACTTGGTGGGCTGGTCCGCTTTTAAGCCTAGAATTTTAAGGGCAATTCCAGCTCATGTGGTTTTCTACACCGCAGGTGAAGCATATGATTGGTCGCTTCGGGAAGAGTGATGGAGGAGAAATCTTAACGGGAGGTTTGGTGTCCCGTTGTTGGTTTGGGGGGAAGAAGTTTTGGGCTTTTATGGGGCCTGGACACTTCGTCAGCTTTCCTGGGAAGGGGCGCGAATCCTTCCTTCTTTCCTGGTTGGGGGGTTGGTGAGAAGTTCGATTCTCCTTGGGGTATAAACTATGGCTTGCGGCATAGACATCCGCTTCTTCGGTACACTCTTTAAAGGTCTGGAACCGACGATCCTTGACGAACGCGCGGATCTCCGTCGGAAGAGACGCCAAAAATTGATCCCGCAACACGAAGTCTGTTAAGGACTCGTAGTTAGGATCAACCTTTGAGGATTCTAACCAGAATTTAAAATTCCTCTGAAGAATGTATCCGAATTGACGGAACGTCTGGTTGGGTTTAATACCACCTCCTCAAAATTCTTGGTGGTAGAAATCGGGAGTCATATTATGAGCGGCCAATAACTCAGCTTTGAAGGCGTTGTAGTTAATTATACATTCAGATGGTAAAGATATGAAAATCTCGCGCAATTTACAATTTAACAAGGGAAGTAATCTTGCTACACCTTCAGCCTCCAGATCCAGGTTATTGATTTCGAGGATTTATTCAAAGTGGGCTAAAATTTGTCCGAAATCCTCTCCGTCCCTGAAATTGGGGAGCTTAAGTGGGAGATTGGGCGGGGCTTCTGAACGTGAACTGGCTGATTGCATTTCAGCTTCTACACGAGCCATTTCAATCTGATGGTGAAGCTCAGCTTGTCTTTTCCGTTCCTCTCTTCCTTCTCGTTAGATTTCTCTTTCTTCTCGTTGGATTTCTCTTTCTCTTTCTTTTCGTTGCTCCTCTTGAACGCACTTAATCTATTCTCTTCCGGAAAGTCTCAAGGATTCTCCTTGCGCTTTGAAGATTTCGAACTGAGTCATATTTGCACTTGGGGGTGCAATAGTCAACCAACTAAATTCCTTGAAATATGAATTATGCCTTCTAGAGAAGTAGCCTACCTAAATATTGGCACTGACCTATTCGTAATTGGTTTCTCGACCTAGATAACCAATGACTAGAATCACGCAAAAAAAAACACAAACAAATTTTTATAACAGTTCCTTGAGCTACTCCAGCTTCTTAAGTTTCAAAACAAAGGGGTAGCAATCGCTAAAACAAAAGGGAACTACTATACTCTATTCTTATAACGAATAACACTATGCTTTACTCGACTAAGACCAGTGTTTGCATCATAGATATAGCGTTAAACCTTACACACTTGATACCAAATTTAAATAGTATATATATATATATATATATATATATATATATATATATATATATATATATATATATATATATATATATATATATATATATATATATATATATATATATATATATATATATATATATATATATATATGTCGTAGAATAGATTCTCGATGATATACCATATATAACTATTCGTTGAGGGGATGCTCAATTATATTTCGAGTGCGTGGTTATCTGGTTGACCGATGTTATTTATCTTCAATATGCTTAAGAAGTGGAACTGAGCTCAAGAATAATAATATGGCTATCATTAATAAAATAGAGTTTTATTAATTAAACTATCAACAACACACAAAACGGAAAATGTTTACATAAACGGAGAATGGAAAGGGTCATGGGAAATATCTGACTAATCCGAGGATTAAGATTAGGAAAGATTTAAAAAGGTAAACAAATAAAAATTAAAGGGATGGGATGGTTCGGTAAACCATTTAAAGCACAGGATAGGGTTGACGAAAGGTTAGATAATCAAAGGTAATGCTCAGCTTACGTAATTTCAAGTTGTTGTGCAGAGGAAGGCGACGCGAATGAATCTTCGGTCCGCTGGCGAGTTCCAGCCGAAGGAAGGGAATTAAATTATCCTGACGTGAGGTCTTGGGAATGAAAACCATTTCTTGACGAACGGGCTTGAAGAACAATGGCTGTTCTAACGTTGTTCTCTTCTGAACAACAGGGGGTTGAGAACCGTCTCTTGTCTACGGGCTCAAAGAACAATGGCTATTCTTACGTTGTTCTCTTTCTGAACAACAAGGAGGGAGGGTGGGAACCGTCTCTTGTCAACGGGCTCAAAGAACAATGGCTGTTCTAACGTTGTTCTCTCTTTGAACCACAGGGGGGCTTTGTGGACTTGGCGTCTTGAAGGCTCGAACCTTGGGACTCAAGGGATATTGTCCTCTTCTGGAAAAAAAATAGTGGATCTCAAGGTAGAGGGCCCCTGGTGCACAAGGTGAGACTGGATCGGCGTGATGTCTCGCGAAGATAATCTGGATCTGATCTGATCGGGAAAGTTTCCATATATATAGTCGAGCCATCTCCTTGGCGTAGGGGACAATGGATTGGGGGCTTCGAGGGAATGCCCAGCCGCGCCTGAGAACATACCTTATCTGCCCATAAGCCTAACTTAATCTGACGAGATCGACGAATGGAGGCGAAACGGGGGGGAAATGACCTCCTTGGTTAAATATTGACTCAGGTGGCGATAAGGCACCCGGCTTCGACGTGAAGATGCACGTGGGTAGCAACGTGTTTCTAAACAACATGTGATAGCGGTTGAATTTAAGCGGCCTCAGACTGTTCTATCACAACAAGTCTTAGTCTGTCGGTTGTGTACTCAATCAAGAATGCGACGAAGGTGTGTTGCCAAGGAGAAGGGCCTTCAATAACCCTGACGGAATTTCCCCTGATTCTCTGTTACTCCGCCGCACATCGATCCCTTCTTCTTTGTTTACACCTTTGTCAAGCAACTGTCTATTGCATATGAAGAGAGCGTCCGAAACATGCCCGTAGCCAGGGGGAGGAAGTGAAGGCTATGATTTCTGTTACACAAAAGGGAGAAGTTCTTCCTTGTGTGAAGCATCACACAGCGAGCATGTACATTGATATCTTCTGGAAGAGGTTATTTTGTCTGGCGCTCGACCTTCATATTACCACTTTGGTTTTGTGAACTGCTTGGTTGGCTTACTAGTTTGAAGATCTGTCCGCATATTAAAGCTCTATAATCGTATTTTACCTCTAGCTATTCCATAAGTTAAAATACATTCAAACTTTCTGAGAATTCATCGCCAATTCTAGAAGCCAATCCAATAATTTTGTAGCAAACATCAATGTTTACAATCCTCAAGTCCCATTAGCAATTCTATTTCCAAAACTGATTATATTAAATATCATTTTATAAATCAATTTTATGATAAAAATACAAGTGTTTGTTTGTATTATTATAACAAAATCATATAATCTCAACCTAAAAATCTACAACAATAATGCTACCTATGGACTCTGAACTTTTGTTGGCTTTGTAGTCGTGGTAGCTAATAACGAACTGGCTGGTAAGTGTCTTTTTCTCATCACTCCATTCCCAACGTAGATATATGTAATTACGGCGAACCTAAAACTTATATATCGAGAGGGTATTTGTAAAAAATATTTGTAAAAATTAGCCCCCCCAAAAAAAATCACGGCCTGGCTACGGGCCTGGTCTCAAATGTACTGATTTTATTGCACCTTTCGTGAGGAAAATTATACGGTAAAAACTTAGGACATTAGAATTCCCTCATGTAAGTATTATTTATTCCAGCGTCCTCATTGGCTGAATCTTACCTTCAATCAGGTTAAAATCGAAATCAGAGATTTTAGTTTTGATTAATGTCACCGGCCTCCAGTTGAGGGGAGTTTTGTGCATTCTCGGGGGAATATTTTGGAATATCCCCCCATGATTCGTAGCTGCAAAGAAACAGTAAAGGATTAGATAATCTTAACATAATCTCAGAACTTCTCAATTATTCTAAAATATTATAAAAGGAATTTTAAGCCTATTTATTTGACCTTAGTAACGAATAATGCAATTTATTCATTTATAAGCATCCTACGGGGAAGAATCAGAAGGGGAAAAATGATAAGCAAACGGAATAAATTACAAAGGGGGATAAACACACGGGAAATGCCACATCGGAAAGACATGATTTCGGACCTCTATCAAAAATGCCATATTTTAAGGCACACAATTACCAGAATTACAAGCAATGCCCCTTAGATCCACTCAAAGCTAGTTCAAGCAAGAAGGGAAACGCTGGAGGTCAGAGGTGAAGGACAGTTAATAGGAATAGAGGATTAGGTTAAATAATTAGTTTAACATCTTTGATATTTGGAAAGTTGTATATTAAGGTAATATTTATTAATTCTTTACTTCAACATAATTACTGTTCAGTGACATTCCAAGTGTTAAAATCTTTTGTTTACTCGCTTGAAACCATTACTTGTATTGGCCGCTCGATTATCCATCTCAAATATTGAGTCATAAATTACATTAGTAAATCCGTTTTTTATTTAAACACCAATGAGTTGGGTGGAAAGATGCGGATCTTCCACTGGAAGTAAATAAAATTTAATATAGAAAATGTTTGAGCTAATAACATACTTTTCTTCTCTTTTCAACAAGTTAAGAGGTCCCGGGCTTTTGGGCGCGATTAATGGTATGAGACAATGTGCCATAGTAACCTAATCTCTAGCGGGAAACTGTTCTTGAGTGCCTACATCTGTACTGCTTATGAAGGTTGAACTGTTATTCCTTGTGTGATGTGAAGCCAACGAAATTCTAAGATCCTGCCTATGGGTTTATTGATTGGTCTCCAAATGACGGATCTTTAGACCCATTTGGGTTCTGTTGGGGCCAAGTAAGATTATAGTTTGAAATTCCTAGCTGAGCATTGCCACCTCTAGAGTTGCTCAGTTGGGTTCTCTTTGTTGATCGAGCGATCAGCAAGAAAATTCTGGTGTGTTTGTAGCTGGGACATTGGTAACCTACATATTTTTGTTCACTTGGGAGTGGGGATGGTACTCTAAAGTTTCGAAAATATTAAATGGGAAAGCAGGAATGGACAAAATTGTGCTATACCCCGTCATAATTTTTCTTTTTCTTATGATCGTCAAATAGTATGACTAAAAGAAGTCCCCCAAGTTACATTTTCGGACAAATTTTCTGCCTTTCAATGTTTTCTGTTGCTCTTTTCTCTTGAAACATTGTTCAGAAGGTGGCATTCAAGCCTTTGTATTTCGGGTATACTCACTTTAGTGTTAATTCCGACGAAACTGACTAAAAGATGGTATAGTTCTGCATGTTCATAAATTGGTTCCCGATGTACTTACTCATGCTACGGAATGTGACTAGGGTGACTACATAACTCTTCGAGTTAGAGTTAGGATACTTAACGTGAAAGAGTTCGTGCAGATATGTACTCAACCCGCCACTCTTTCCTATTTTTATTTTCCCTCAGGTCTCTCATTGCACAAACAGACATGTTTGACGAGTCCCATGGAAGCTATAGTTTCTGCTTCATTTTGTGCGGTAGACTACTAACGCAGGAGACCCCAATTTAGTAAGATGGCAAGTACTCAAATAGATCAAGCCATTTAGTTCTTCTTCTACACTTTTTCTCTACAGACTTGACCTCCATTCTCCAAGCATCGTGACTTCCTGCACGTCCGTCGCCCTTCTGATTTTTTTCTCCTAATAGATGCTTAAGATACTATTAGAGCAAAAAGACTCTAGCTTCTAGACGAAAAGGACAAAAGTTGTAAAAGGAGGGGGGTGGGGTCCTCCTTTAAAAGGCGTTAGTATATTAGATTTATTTTCTTTATTCTTGTTGTTTCTATATTTTTAATTTAGCTAATTTCGATATCTTCTTAATTTTATGTGGCCTATGTTATTTATATGCATAAGTATGTTTGTGTACATCGATTGGAGTTGAGTAAAAGCCTAATGATTGGTTTTTGCGTTGATGTTATCCTCGTTAATTGTTACGTTGATGGGACCATAAATTTAGAAGGAAAATAGAGAAAACTTTCAAAAAAACAATCGTAATATTTTCATCGACTGAGAATTCGGCCATATTTAAAGACTCTCCAAATTTACAGTTAAGGAAATATTGGTCTGGAATTTTTTCGGTTATTTCTTATTAGTATTTAATAGGTTAAGAGTTTCCCGTTTATAAGATGGTTTCTTGCTTCATGTTTCACATTCTTGCGCAAAATATATTTCGTCCATATCATCCTCGTTTTATTCTCATTAAAATCCCCTCATTCTTCCGTAATTCCGACGTTTCGTTACTTGAAATTCGTCTTCCTTAGTTTACATAATCTCTTTCCACCTACCTCTGACGCGGAACAGGTTCTTCCTCTCCGGGGCGACGAAGGTCCCACTTGAACGCTGTTTGGTGTCAAACATAATACTTCTTGGGACCTCCTCACAAAAGGGACCGGCCCTCGTGCCCTCAGACTCGTCAGCGACTGTCATACTGTCTTTTATGTCTGTAGAGAAATGGCTACATTAAGCATCCCGGAGGAGTATAGGTACATTAAAGCCCCCCCATGAGGAGAAGCGAGGAAAAGGTAGCCGGCGAATAACCTTAACTGCCTACCCTGTTTGATCTCCCCGCCGCTTTGGGCAGTTGGAGCTAACATCTGTTATAAGGCGACCATATAAATCCCTTAAACGACGCTCTAACGATCCAATTACCTCTGATACCCATAAACCCGTTGTGATGAAAAAAAGTGGTGCTAGTCAAAAGGCACGCCAAGTAGCGGTGCGGTTGCGAGTCTCTAATTAGCGAGCCGACTTGGGCACCCCAGGGCCAACCTCTGCAATTCTCGCTCTCCCCAGATGCGAACTCACCATTCGCGTTCCCCCCATCCTGTGGCCTAATCACTTTCCCCTTTAGATGGGGCGGTGATCCGCCTATAAATAAGCCCCGCAAAGAAAGAGAGAGGATGAGAAGTCGATACGCAAGAAGGAGGATCAGTTCGTGAAGATCGATCCTTCAGCCAGACAAGAATATTAGAAGTCGATACGAAAGTAGAAGGATCAGTTCGTAAAGATCGATCCTTCAGCCAGACAAAAAGTTTAGAATTCGATAAGAGAGAAGAAGGTTCAGTTCGTGAAGATCGATCCGTCAGTTATATAAGACTATTTCCGTGAGAAACGATAGAATCAGATTGAGAAAATCGATCCCCCTTTCTCGGGCCGTATTAACATAAATAGTCAATCTTTATATCGGTGCCATACCGAAGAATACTTTACAGACTGATAAGAAGTCCGACTGAAGAAAAGTAACCCGCTCACACTCGAGTGACTCTCACATCT
The DNA here is from genome assembly GCA_963969495.1 of Ceratothoa steindachneri. Lineage (NCBI taxonomy): Eukaryota > Metazoa > Arthropoda > Malacostraca > Isopoda > Cymothoidae > Ceratothoa > Ceratothoa steindachneri. The sequence continues at coordinate 2,286,620 of OZ018339.1, forward strand.
TAAGCTCCGTAAGAGTGAGAGGAGAAGAACCCAGCCCCAACGAGCTACCGTTCTTTAATTATGTTGAAGAATCAGACACCAAGAGGCGTCAAGCCATCCCTCCGCAACGAAATTCAACCAGCGGCCACAACACTCCAAAGCGAGAGATAAGCCCTCCAGCGACATCCGGCAATCCATAATACCTCCTGTCATGTAAGTTAGAAAGAACATTTATATTCATATTGCAATAGTAGAAGTTTAGTACGTCTCACGTTTTAAAGGGGAGTAGAAACCATTGTTCGTGAACCTAGGTTATATTTGCTTGTAGACGAGCGTAAGTTAATTTAATGTTTAACGCTAATCAAATAGAGTCGCGATAAAAATACTAATCGGCAATTGGTGTGTTTACGTGTAGCCTATTTGTTCTATTTTTGTCATAGCAGGCATTGTGAGAGGCCTAGATGACAAGCGGAATAGTCGAGTTTAGCATTGATACAAGGATAGAAATGTGTTTACTGTTTGTTTGTCATAGTTAAGTGTTTCTTTTAAAATATATGTTTATTTGGGTATAAATCATGTGTTTCCTCTTATCCTTACGTGTTGAATTAGCTCTTCCTTAAGAACAAAACAACCGAATTAGCACTCTCAGATCAAAGCCTACTTCATCAAAGAAGTATATCACTACCACAAAAAAATAACACGACACAAAAGTGGTGTCAAAGAGTGGAGTGATCAGAAAAACGGGCATCCTGCTACAATGTCTATTTTATTATCTCGTCCTTAAATCTTTTCCGCCATTTAATTCATCGTTTGATCATTCATTACAAGTTGTAATTTGTATTTATTCTTCGTTGTTGTTGTGGTTCTTTGTAGCTTCCCGGCTGGTGATGGCAACTCTGCTCCTCCCAACCCTTTTGGAGATTAAAAGAGAAAGCTAAGAGCCTACAGTTTGTTCTGTAGGCGCCCTAATATCTCGTTACCTTCCTAAGAACAAGTGCAATAATTTCTATATTTCTTCTATAATCAATAAAAATATTTTTTTCTACATATAAATAAAGATTTCGTCCGTTCCTTTGTATTCCTTCCGTTGCCTTGCACTAGTCTCCTATTCGTTCTCCGGGGGTTAAGAGGCCATTGAGAACACCCTGGTACATTACGAACCGCTCGAGAAACACAAATATGGCCAAAAACCCCGAAACCCCGAACCTCATAGAAGTAGTGTTTGTAGAGAACCAGGACGTATAATAACAAGACAAAAGACAAATGACATCTAGGGACCCTAATAAGTGTGAAGGTTGGGGGTGGGGTGGGAGACCTGCCTGCTTCAGATGAAATGGCGAGGCTGATCAACAGAACCGAAATCACAGTCATGGGCCAATGGTTTTCAGGACCATTTTCGAACTAGTGAAGGCTATATGGTTGGGCTTCTTTGTCTGGCGAGGCGAAAAGTAGAGATGAGGATAAAATGGTTCTTAGTCACCTTTAAAATCAGACCAATTTCAGGAAAATTAGGCCGGGATCGAAGCAAGTACCGCGAGGTTGGCCGGCCAATGGCGTATCCAGTCGGCTAGCGAGAGCTCTTATCCCATGAGGTAATCATATCTACATGCCCTTTATACCTAACGGGTGCCCCATTTCTAGGGCGCCACAGGGCTCTACGACTGTTGGTTGATTTAAAAACAGCCAGAGGTGAAGACGTTTACCACTCAGCTACAGAGCTCCTAGGAAAAACCTGAAATTAATGGCCACAAGTCTTTTATAGAACTCCCCATCCAAAGGGATGGTGCAGGTAACATTTCATTCGAAAGAACCTGGTATAACACTGAGACCCTCGTGTGAGGGCAGTAAGGATAAAGACGACAATAGAAACAGAAAAAAAAGAGAAAAGAAAGTTAAAGAAACAGGAAAATTTTTCGCGATTTTAGATGCGAATTTGGAACCAAATAAGTGATGATAAATCATTAAAAGTTCTTTCGGGCATAATTGGGTATTTCTATAATTAATATTGATTCTATTATGAATACTGTAGAAGAGTTCATAGATTTGTATAAGAGATTGGCAATGGTAAAAGAGTTAAACACTAAACAAATCGATTTTCATCATGGGGTTGGGAAACTTGTGAACGAAAACTTACGATGAAATTGAAAGATGGTCTCTCCTCCTCGTCTGGTCCTCTGCAGTTTCTTGGCGGTTGTGCTGTGGTGGTCGACGTATCACCCGTGACTAGCCGTGATCTTGCCAACTTGTCTTATTAACCTCGATCTGGAAAATAAGGTGTAAATCAAATAAAGGGGGATGCCTTTTTATGGAGGAAATGCCAAAGTGTTTTTATATAAATTGCCAGAACAAGAATCCAAAAAGAGTGAACAATATTGAGTAATAGTTTCGAGAACACACATACACTGTTTCTTTCTCTCATATAAACACATAGTTTTTCTTTGTATCCCTCGCTATCTCTCTCATAGAGGTAGAATCTCTTTATTTCTCTTAGTTATCTCTCTCTATCTATTTATCTATCTATATCCCCCAACTCTCTCTCAATACCGATATTTTAACACCTCTATCGACTTGTAAGAAACCTCGTCCTCTACATTAATACTTGTGTGCCAGATAGCTACTTAGCAAATGTTGTGAATAGCAGCCTGTGATGGTTCGGTTTAATGTCTTCATTAATTCTTGTCAGAGAGAGAGAGAGCGCGCGGTGAAACTTTCAAGGGGGCAGAGAGAAGACACAAATGGGCGATCTTTTTAATCCACGCTAACGAAGTCGCAAAATCACGAAGGCCGTGATGGGCTGAAGGCCGGACTTCGCGGAAGGCTGACATGTGCTTAAGAGCACGAAAGGTCCCACCGGGGATTTTCCCGCGAGGGTGTGAGTCGGGCAAAGTTCACCTAGCTCGGTGAAGCGTCTGTCAACTGGAACCCTACCCCTTCAGGCGTGGGGAAAAGCCCCTCTGGCTCACCCCTATAAAACGTCCGACGCCAGACCTGGATACGAGTAATCGCCTATGTGCGCGAGTACCCGCGAGTATCTGCCATCTTCCCGTCCCCGTAGTTATGCGCGAACTATTGCAGAATCCGTCAAGCTTCGTGTATTCTCCTAGAATTCGTGTGATTCAACCTCATACTAATTGGTACCCGTTACCCGAACGCGACACGTCAAATTCTCGATTTGGTGTTCTAAATCCTAAGGCCAGATTTTAGTTCATCTCGTTTAATAGTCGTTCGTCAAGAGATTATTATTTTGGACTCCACGCCGTTTCTAACAAGGCAGGACTCCTCCCTTGAACCAAATCTTTAATCTTCGAGGTAACTGTAACGCGCAACTCTTTTGTGCAGGCTCCCCCCCCCCATTTAACCATCCGTCATTTGGGCTTCGCTTGTGCTCAAGATTCCAAGAGCGTCCCATCTGTCATTGTCCGTTTATGTGTATGGCAGTCGACGCTTAAAACCCCTTTAATTTTGTAAATATATGATTTGCGTAGTAGTAAAGTATATTTTTGTACTCAATTTCTATTACCCCAGAACCTTCCAAGATTGCTAAGCGTTAGCCAACCTAAACTGCACTCTTAACTGCATTTATAATTTCACCCATGCTCTTAGCGGACTAATCCGTTCTATCGGGCTGAGGAATTCGGAAAAGGTTGTGATCTGACCTCAACCTACGACATATAATACTATCTATATATATTATATTAAACTGGTATCAAGTTTATTGGGGTTAATCTTGGTTAATGAATTGGGTAATCTTGGTTAAATTGTTAAATTATTGGATAATCTTGGTTCCGGTTTTGGAGATCAAGAGGCGAGGAATCACTATTGTATAACTACTTGCATAATTTAATTTTTCCCGTTCCCATTTTTTTGTGTGTGTATGAATTTATTTTGCGTGAATTTATTTGATTCATCCGTGGACTTGAATTGTTGTACTTTAATGCCTCATTTCGTCTGCCGTAAGTTGAAGGTACAGTAGAAATCGCGTTGTTCTATGATTGTTGTCACTAGGCGTGCTGTAATTTTCGTCTAAATTACAGTGAGGGGTTTAGGTAAAATCTCGTCTCCAAAAGTTCTTCTTTCCGAGTGATCATACGGATAGAATCCGCACTGTGCGAAGTACTTGCATTATTTTTCGTGAGTATTTTCCCCTTTGTTGTTCGCAATTTCATTGGATATAGCAAACCTGGTCACACTTTCGTCCGTTCGTTACTTGTAATTCTGCTGCATTCATTGTCGTGCGTAAATTTATTTCTTGCTCTCTCTTCCTTCGCGTAACACCGGTAAAATGTCTTCATTCGAAATTTTCAAGGCCCAAGCGAGTCCATCGGTCTCAACCGAAAAGATCTAATAGCATATATCCAGGAGGAAGAGAGAAGAGAAAAGGCCGAAGAAAGAGAGAGGATTCTCTGCCACAAATTAAAGATGAGCCAAATTGGGAACGAGGGGCTCTCCATAAATTCCGAAACTCCAGACTAGACGCACCACAGCTACCATAAATCTCACAGTTTTTAAAGAAGGAGAAGTCTTTGGGTTTTATCTCACGCACTTCGAAAAGATCTTCGAGGTGAATCTTTGGGACGTCAAGACGGACGGTGTAGCACAATTATTGCCCATGCTGAGTTCCCAACTCAGGGATATTTTTATCTCCCGTCCACCAGAGACAACAATTCCTTACTTATCGTTAAAAGCTGAGCTACTCGCCGCCTATAATATGACCATGGACTTCTACTGAGCTAAATTTAGGCATTGTCCAATTTAACTAAACCAGACCTTCCCTCAGTTGGGCTACTTCTTGCAGCGTCACTTTAATTTTTAGATTGACGCATCCAAAGTACCTCATGAATACGACGCTCTGGTCGATTTCGTCCTCAAGGACCAATTTCTTGCGTAGCTCCCTTCGAAATCCAGATCCTTTGTGAAGGACCGGAAGTGCCATACTCTCAAGGAATACATCGAAGAGGCAGGCGTCTACGCGGCTAGTCGCAACTATTATCCGGGAGAAGGTCAGAAATCAGGAACCACATCTCCCAAGTCCAAAGCAAGAAAGAACAAATTTGTTCTTAACATTGGAAACAAGTTCGTCGAGGTGACTAGGACCACCAAACCCAAACCCAAACATCTTTGTTCATCGGACCACTATGATATCAAGGCCTTTGCTCTCAAACCCCCTTCTTCGTCGTTCCCCAGGGGGACCATCGTTTGTTATTCCTGTGGAGTTGGGGGTCACGTAAAGACCAATTGTCCTCATAACTTGCCGTTTAGAAGCACTTCTTCTCACCAGGTGCACCAAATCAGTGCCACTTCTGCGCCCCCACCGTCGCGAAATGAAGCTCCTTCTTGTTCAAACCCGCCGAGTACCACTGGCCACCAGGTAAACTCTTTTTTTGATAAAAAATACCTTTGGGGCGCTCCAATTCGAAACTGGAGCAGTTAATGGTTGCCGGCTCTCCACCCTTGTCCCTGATACAGGGTGCTCATGTATTATTGTTTTAGATGAACTACTCCCCCCTGTGGCTTCGGATCACGATTAGTTTTGCGTAGTGCATGATTACCTGGGGCGTGCCAATAAATTCCCCATTGTTATTTCTTATATTGAGTGCGAATATTTTAATGGTTAGACTGAAATCGTTGCAGCCTCTCTCAAGTTGCATGTGATCCTAATTGGTCAGTCACCCCAGGTATCTTCCGCCCCGGTGGCTGAAACCGTTACTATCCGTTCCCGCGCGAAAAAGGAACTTCAAGCCCCTACCCCTTTAGAACACCCGTGTGCCCCTGAATTCCGGAGTGCGATGAGCAGTGACTTTGCTAAGAGTCAGAGGGAATGCGAGTCTCTTCGCTCCTATGGACAAAGGCCCAGAACAAAATACGCGAAACCATCAGAGGGAATAAGATTATTTCTTTCTTCATCAAGGACGGCTTCCTCTATTTCGTCTACACTGAGGAAACGACACCGAGTCCCACACACTATGTGTACCTCGCTCCCACATCCCTTCAATTCTTTAAACTGCTCACGAAAAACCTGTTATCTAGCCACTTCAGCCACACGACGACCGCCCAAAGGTCGTTGTGCCCTTTCATTTCTTTCTTGCTCCTGAGCATATGCAAATAGATGCTTGCCTGGCAACCAAGGATCTCTCCTTGTTGATGAAAACGCTCAAATGAGGACATTTTGCTGGTGTAAATGCGCGTCTGATCACTCGGCACACCCAAGAAACTTACGGAAAAGATTACAAAGCTCTGACGATCGTATCAAAATCCTTACGGAGATTTTGTTAAACAAAGATTGCACTCAATAAAGAAAATAACATAGAAAATAATTCAAAACTTAATCTCTATGTGACCAATGATTACAGGCCTTAATCATGCACGGGGATTAGTATGAGTTTTTAGGGAAGATGATCTCCCCCCACCCAAAACAAACCAACACACACGACAGAAATAAAATTGGGGGAAAATGGCCATCACAAAAAAATGATCATTAAAAGAAAGGAAGAATTTGCTTCACTTTCTTTCGATATCCTTGAACGAACTAGACAAACTCCTACTGAACAACTTAATTTTTTTTTGGGGGGGAACTAACTTGAAAAGAAAAAGTGTTCTTTCAAGCAAAAAATAACCCAACATTATCTGCCACCAGTTAAAGATAAGGATAGTGATTAAGAATCAGTTTTTTTTTTACTACAAAAATTACCCAACTATATTTGACACCAGATAAATATAATGGTACATATATATATATATATATATATTGAGGTATATCTGTGTAGACTAGCTCGGCGCACAGAGCCTTACACAAGTGTGTGGGCAGACAGCTGGCCACAGGCCGTTTGAGTTATGTCTGGGCGATGAATGAAGAGTGAGAATTACGGTTGACCGGGTTTAGATTAATGGCTTGCCAATTTGCAGTTCAAAGGATATATAAAGACAATACCCGAAAATCTAATTTTATTATATATGAAAAAAGGGAGGAATTTATATATATATATATATATATATATATATATATATATATATATATATATATATATATATATATATATATATGTATATATATATATATATGTATATATATATATATATATATATATATATATATATATATATATATATATATATATATATATATATATATAAATATATATATATACATATATATATATATATATATATATATATATATATATATATATATATATATAAATATATATAAATATATATATATATATATATATATATATATATATATATATATATACAAAAGGGTGAACAAATTACTTATAGGGGTTAAATAAATTATGTGGAGATTAACGAGGTAATCTGGGGATGACCATATACGATCGCTTTACTTTCAAGCGCAGGCGAATTGGATGGGGGGGAGACAACGGCGCAGGTCTTCAAGAAGATACTTCGGGGAGTCCTGACGATGAGGACTCGAAGATGGGGTTGGATTACTTTGTGATGAAGAATGAGATTTTCTCTGCTCCAGAGAGAGGTAGTCTCAACTCGAGACGATTCTGCTGATAGCCAGGAAGTCTCAGTCTCGAAAGAACGGGAATCTTGAAGGGGTGGTGAAGATGAGAGAGCCGTACAACTCTCCTGGAAGAAGGGAGTTCAATAGCTTTCCTCTGAACAGGGGCCAAAGCCTTACAAAGGTAGATTTGGTGACGAGATTTTCGACGACGTACGACGACGAGTTACGGGGGGTCACGAGGAACATACGGCAGTCTGGACGGAGTGGATGGTGGGCTTTCAATCTCCTTGAGAGATGGTGAGCTTGTGGTTAAATACCCGGGTGCCTGCTCTGATAGGCGCCTCAGGGCCTTGCAGTACCCAAGGGATTATTGGCACTAGTCTAAGCAAACACAATTCATGTAACACGTCGTTCCAGACGATCAAACTTGCTTCGCGATATGGGGCTAAGGTTAATATGCCCGTACACGGCGTTATCGCAGTGGAGGAAAGGGGTGCGATCATCGTCTCAAAACAAATACAGCTGGGACGGGTGATTTAGCGAGTGACGGATTCTTCCTAGACTTTCTAAAATTCTCACGCTGGCTCACGTGGTCTTAATCGAGGGGTATCGCCAAGGAGTTGCCTCTTACGGTGGTCTTTCGAGGGCATCCCTCACAGAGGGTTAATTATATGCAGTTGGAAGGAATAATTAAAGAGATGGCGAAGCAAGGATTAGGGAAAAATGGATCAGAACATGAGGAAAAGGTCGAGCAAGGGATAGTGGAACAAAGGAGTGGAGAAAGAACCTAACTAGGCGAAAGATGAATAAACAACTGAGAAACTAGAGCAAAGTAGAGAGAAAGGGGGAGGAGGGAAGCAGAGCAGATGCAAAGGATGGAACTGGAATATAGGAAACAAAAGTGGAAAGTTACACATGTAATCTGGGATGCAAACACCAAGGCAAAAGAGGAAAAAATTTGACAGTCAGGCAAGTCGGATGTAAGCGACCGAGAAAGAGAGCAGTCGTGATATCTGAGAAGGGCCTTGGACGAAGACAAAATAGAGAACAAAGTAATAATGAAGACACCAGAAGGAGAATGGGAGGATGAGGAAAACATAAAGATATAAATTGAAGAATATTGGGGAAAAATCATTCGGGCAATTCAAGTTAATGAGAAACTTCAGTATACAGAAGAGGAAATGGAGGATGAATGTATAGGGATCAACAGGGAGGACATAGAGTATGGGCTGAAAATGTTTAAAAATTAGAAGGCAATGGATGAAGAAAGGATAGTTGGTGAATTTCTGAAATATGAGGGAGAAAGGTTGAAAGAATTCCTGACAACCTTATTTAATGATATACTAATGAATGGATGGGTGTCTGAAGCTTGGCGGAAAATTAGGATTAATTTATTACACAAAGGTGGCAATGAAGACAAAAAACTGGTAGATAGCTACATGCCAGAAGCCAAAATGAGTGTAATAGGAAAGATGTTTTCAGCATTATGACAAAGAAGCTGAAGGAGTGGGATGAAAGTGAAAGGATACTTGCCCATAATCAAAATGGTTTTAGGACGGGAAGAAGAGCCATAGACAATCTATATATTCTAAGGAATGTTATAGAGAGGGTAAGGAAGCAAAGTGGTGTGCTATATGTCTGCTTCTTCGATATAGAGAAAGCCTTTGATCGAGTTGATATAACGAAATTGTTTGAGAGACTACGAGACCAAGGGATGGATGAAAATATTCTTAAATGTGACACAAAACTACAAGAAAATAATAAAGTCAATCTGAAAGGTATAGAAACAGGTTTGATTGTGAATGATATCGGGGTCAGACAAGGGTGTACCATGTCTCCTGGCCTGTTCAGCTTCTTCATTGAAGAACTTTGGGAAGAATAGGGAAGAAATGTCAAGGGTTCATGGTTGGGGAGCGCCTATTGATAACCCTAGGATTTACAGACCACATAATTCTGGTTAGTGAAACACCAAATGGTTTGTACAGCCAGTTGAATGTGGTTTACCAGTATGTGGGAGAATGGAGAGTAAAATTGAGTAGAGAAAAGTACAATGAAGGATGGATCCTAAGAGATAAAATCTTAAAAGAGGTAAATACGTCTGCAACCAGAAGGATATATTTGAGAAGAGTATGAGACAAAATGAGCAAAATATATTAAGAATGACTGGCATGCTAAGGAACAGGGCGAGCATACAAGCAAATAAATTTAAAATGATGAGAGAACTGTGGGAAGGGATAGCAGTCCCAAGAAGCCTGTATGGGTTAGAAGTCTGTAAGGTGTGACAAAGGCAGAATTGGAGAGAATGGAACAAATCTACAACAAAGTGGCAAGAATAGCACTAGGAGCCAATTCCTCTGTTGCAGTAAAGGCATTGAGAGGATAAATTGGCTGGAGTAGGTATGAAGAGAGGGTGGCAAAGATGAAAGCAAATTATAAGTAGAGACTGTAAGGGATGGGAATAGTGACCTGGGCAGGCTACGATAGGACTGAGTGAGGCAAAGCGATAATGAGAGTGGATAGAAAGTATGAATTGGAAGCAAACTATAATGAAGACAGAGCAAAAGGAAAACTGAAGCATAAAATATTAGACGCATATATATACATTTTTTACAAAAAAACAAACCACTCTTATCCCTCCAAAATGGGTTCAGAAGATCACCTCTACAACAATATCGCTATTACAATATTGTAATCAGCCCGAGTACAACTCGAAAACCATGATCACTTACCTATCGCATATATTCATCTCCCCTCCACTTGAAAACGTGTTGAAACGTATAATCAACTACTGATACCTTTCACATTTTATGTATTCACCTGCATACGATCGAGACGACAAAGATAAGAGAAAAATTACGGTAATATTCCTTTTCACACACTGTCAACCATAGTTAGACAAATGTCTCTAATTTTCCCATTATAGATTATGACAACCAAATGGCGACCGACGAAGTTTTACGTCTGGTCCATTTTATAAATTATGGAAATTTGGTGGAAAATGTACATGATGGCGAATCAATAGAAAATAGTTATCGTCAAATAATCCGTTCGATAGCGATATTTCTGTTATTTCCTAATTTTTAATCTTGTAATTTTTCTCTCCTCTGCGATCACAAAAGCCCGTAAATTATCATGAAATTTTGAAAGCTGGAATGCCATATTTTCAAAACTAGTATGCCATAATTCAGCAAGCTTGTGCATTATAAAATTAGAGATCATATTAGATTTAGAACAGCGTTTGAGATAAGTACAGATGAAAAAAACGTATACGGGAAGTAACCGACGTTTTAAAATCCAAAACGTTATTTTTTCATTTTGTACACAGGATTTAGTATGTGGAAAATCTCTATAAATGATACAATTTCTATCAAGTTTGGTTTAATAATGACGAAGCTCCATTGATGTTAGTGAAGGTAGCCATAATTATGAATCAAACAATAAATTTATTAAAATCCAATAATAAAAAATATCCATTGCACTTATGAGTAAAAATGTATTTCTAAGCACCAGTTCTCTCCACATTCTCTCCACTTCTCCCAAAGCGCAGGTGAGTTTTAGATCTCACTCTTTGCTCATCTTTATTTACTTATTTTCATTTACATGCCCAACTTGACTTCATGCGCTATTCCTTTTCTCTTTCAGGCGCGGATCATGGGGTGGGGGGGGGGGCTGAAGGGACTGAAGCTCTCTCCGAATTCCAAGACCCGTTTATGTTTAAATTTCTTTTTAAAATCCTACTTGAATCCTGCTATTCAGAAAGTTATTTAATAATAGAGAATGTAAGGGAAAGGGACGCCAAGAAGAATACCTCCTTTATTTGTTTCTTGAACTCGGTCCCTCCCTATGTCTCTTAAGTATAACTCCACGTGGAGTAAGCTCTGTATCCAAGAAGAAAATAAAAGAAGAAAGAATTTGAATATTGGTCAGCGCCTCACAAGTGTACTTAAGCCGGGCGCTAAAAGCTTTCACCTCACAGATAAAATGCTAATCTCCGTAGTCGGGAAAAGGATAGCCGAAAGTTCGCACCCAAATCGTTGGAGACGATTAAAACTGGTGTCGGGCGAGAAAAGCTAATCCATCTAGGAGCCTGAAGCTCCCTCACAGACGTCTGTGCCTTTTAGCAATCGAGCACCATAAAAATGGCCGTCATATAAATACCCTGGGTGATTCAAAGATCGGCAGATTGAGTTTAAGATCTCATCGCCTTCGGTTCAGATCGTGTGTCTGATTCCCCAATTCCCTGTTATTTGCGTTTATTATCGAGGTTGGATCTCACCAGGCAGATCCATCTCTTTTATGAAGGCTTACTCTGTTCAGAGTAAGCCTCGAATAATCGTTTCGTCCCTGAAAGACTGGCCGAGATTTCTCTCGTCTCATCCGGAAACATCCCACCCACCTCAAGGATCTCCAGTTTCCCGTGTGAGGTTTCGCGTCGAGCCGCGTCAGTCTCGAATTTTGTAGGTTGCACTTCTCTGGATCAGAGGTGCCATCGTTCGTCTTCAAGGAGGATCATGAACTCGTCTTGTGGTCCCCCCTCCCTTCATCCTCGTCACCATCAGGATATTCGGCCGAGAAATCACGACCGCTTTCGTCTCCATTCCCCCGCGTCGACTCGCTAAAGGATTTCCCTTCCCGGAGGTGACTCTCTTTAAGGTAAAACGACCTTTGTCTGCATCTCCCATTAATCGACCCGCTTTCTGACTTTTAAATATTCCTTCTGTATAACTGATTTATACTATCCCATTTAAAAGCTAATTAACAAGTAATTAAGCTTATCCGATTGCCATTTTTTTATAGTCTGTCAATATTATCCTTATTTACATTTCCTATATTTCTCGTATGTATATATATATATATATATATATATATATATATATATATATATATATATATATATATATATATATATATATATATATATATATTAATTAGTGACTTATTGAAATTATATTTTTGTTTTTCACTCTTTAAATATATCCTTGAACTGGAACTTGGTAAACTCATTAAACGCTATCGGCCCCTGTATTTAAAATCTAAAATCGCACTCTTATACCTCGTAATCAACGGATTACTTTTACGAAGTGAACGTACTTGTACGTAACGAAGGACACGCCTGCGTATATTAGAGGATATATGTGTATATAACTGTATATATACATATTCTCGCCACTTTTATCTCTTTCCTCCCAACCAATAGTTATATATATTTATATATAGACGTATTGTCTGAGTAGGTGAGCTATTCCTCGACAGAGAATATATATGAAAACATTTTTTTAAACCGCTGCGCTCTAATGTATCCTATATGATGCATGTCTAAAATACAGGTAAATCTCAAAAATAATGATTAAATTGAGTATTTTACTTTAGCTGACGTCCAAAAAATAAAATAACGCACAATTCATAATTTTCTGATTTGTGGAAATAAATTCAGATCTGAAAGAGTTGGTGCTCACTCCTGTTTGAGATGTGATTATTTATTATCAAGGATTTGTACGATAACCATTATTAATGTTTAATACCCTTCTCTAAGACTACTCTTAGGGAGAAATTCAGGTTATCCCCCCCAAAAAATTTGATCCTGGATCCGCCACAGCTCTCATTTGGTTTTACATTTGAAGGTAGGGGTAAGGAACACCTTATTCTTGAAGTGTCTCCATAAGAAAAAAAATCACGTGGTGTTAAATCTGGTGATGTTGAAGGACACAAATATAGAATTGTGGAAAGTTTCTGTCAATATTTCTCTCACCACATTATATATATGTTGTGGAACACCATACACCAAAGTCTATTGAATCTATCTGTGTAGTTTCAGAATTATTTGCTCCTTAATCATGTTCAGATTAAAGATGGCACTGTAATCGTTTACACCCATTCAAGATGTAAACTTAGCCACAACGTGGAGTGCAAAAATTCATAGAAAAGCTGAGGGATGGAGAAGGCGAGCATCACAGAATCCAAGGAAACAGAATTCAAGGAAACAGATCGCCAATTTAATATGGCGCAATTGTCTCATCCCATTAATCGCGCCCTAAACCCTGGGACCTCTTAACTTGTTTGAAAGAGGGGAAAAGTAAGTTATTAGCTTAAACCTTTTCCATATTAAATTTTATTTACTTCCAGTGGAAGATCCGCATCTTTCCACCCAACTCATTGGTGTTTAAATACAAAACGGATTTACTAATGTAATTTATGACTCAATATTTGAGATGGATAATCGAGCGGCCAATACAAGTAAAGATTTTAACACTTGGAATGTCACTGAACAGTAAATATGTTGAAGTAGAGAATTAATAAATATTACCTTAATATACAACTTTCCAAATATCAAAGATGTTAAACTAATTATTTAACCTCATCGTCTATTCCTATTACCTGTCCTTCACGTTTGACCTCCAGCGTTTCCCTTCTTGCTTGAACTAGCCTTAAGTGGATCTAAGGGGCATTGTTTGTAATTCTGGTAATTATGTGCCTTAAAATATGGCATTTTTGATAGAGGTCCGAAATCATGTCTTTCCAATGTGGCATTTCCCTTGTGTTTATCCCCCTTTGTAATTTATTCCGTTTGCTTATCATTTTTCCCCTTCCGATTCTCCCCCGTAGGATGCCTATAAATGAATAAATTGTATTATTCGTTACTAAGGTCAAATAAATAGGTTTAAAATTCCTTTTATAATATTTTAGAATAATTGAGAAGTTCTGAGATTATGTTAAGATTATCTAATCCTTTACTGTTTCTTTGCAGCTACGAATCATGGGGGGATATTCCAAAATGTTCCCTGGAGAATGCAAAAAACTCCCTTCAACCCGAGATCGGTGACATTAATCAAAGCTAAAATCCCTGCCTTCGATTTTAACCTGATTGAAGGTAAGATTCCGCCAATGAGGACGCTGGAATAAATAATATTTGCAAGAGGAAATTCTAATGTCCTAATTTTCTACCGTATAATTTCCTTCCTAAAATATGTGCAACAAAATCAATGCATTTGACACGCTCTTGTCGCATTCAAAAGACAGTTACCTGACGACGGCGTAAACAAATAAAAATGGATCAATGTATGGCAGAGTCAAAGAGAATCACGAGATATTCCGTCGGGATCATTGAAGAGCCTATCCCTTTTAACACTTTGGGAGCGTGTTATTTTACAAAATTCACCCTTTCCATGCGGTATTCCCCTAATATTATGGTATAGGCTTACCTGAATTCGGAAATACCAACATTTAGGCCATGGGATCAACATAAGCCGCCTGTACATACTGTTTGAAAGTTATCACACTCAAAATCAACCAGCTACGAATCATGGGGGGATATTCCAAAATGTTCCCTGGAGAATGCAAAAAACTCCCTTCAACCCGAGATCGGTGACATTAATCAAAGCTAAAATCCCTGCCTTCGATTTTAACCTGATTGAAGGTAAGATTCCGCCAATGAGGACGCTGGAATAAATAATATTTGCAAGAGGAAATTCTAATGTCCTAATTTTCTACCGTATAATTTCCTTCCTAAAATATGTGCAACAAAATCAATGCATTTGACACGCTCTTGTCGCATTCAAAAGACAGTTACCTGACGACGGCGTAAACAAATAAAAATGGATCAATGTATGGCAGAGTCAAAGAGAATCACGAGATATTCCGTCGGGATCATTGAAGAGCCTATCCCTTTTAACACTTTGGGAGCGTGTTATTTTACAAAATTCACCCTTTCCATGCGGTATTCCCCTAATATTATGGTATAGGCTTACCTGAATTCGGAAATACCAACATTTAGGCCATGGGATCAACATAAGCCGCCTGTACATACTGTTTGAAAGTTATCACACTCAAAATCAACCCAAAATATGACGTTTGTGTGATTTTGCATGATAATCGATTCTTTTTGGGGTGTTTTCAGGTGAACTAATGAGTGAAACTCTTTTTTCAGGTTGAATAGATATGGCTAGCGTAGACACGAGATCTTATTCCAGGAAGACTTTGTGTTGTGTGGACTATTTAGAGAGAGCAGAATTCGAACATGGGATGCTCCGAACTGGCAAAGATGTCATACAGAATATGCTCTATTTGCTGCGGTCAAAGGGGGCAGGCCAATCTCGCCGCTCCAAGGATGCAGCAGCTCAGCTGCTGGTAGAGCTGGTTCAGGAACCCTGGCTATTCCTCAATCTGTATATCATCCACACCAGACACATGAAGAAATACATCCTGAAGCTGTACGGTGAATTAGTTACTCTGATCCAGCGACAAGGTGACAGTTTTCGAGCGAGAGCAGCAGACTTCAATGAAAGGATGAAACAGTTGATGAATGTGTTCTGCCAAGACTCTGAAATACGCAAGAAGATGGAACTGAAACATGGGGTGAAAATGGGTGAAATGGAATTGGCCTTCCTTAAGGACCAAAGAACCCAAAAGAAAATGTACTGTGAACACTTTGTGGACAGGAAATGGATGAAAACGATGGAGCGTCGGAGCAGAAATATGCAGAGCCTAGAGAGAATGAGAGCTGAGTTTGAAAAGGAGAAATAAACCTCTGTGCTATTTGCATTCTTTAAGGACAGTAAACAGCCTGATTCTGAAGATACTGGGATGGACACAGATAGCACCTACTCTGATGTTGAAAGTTATAGTGATGCTGAAGAAGGTGGAGGTCCAAGTCTTAAGAAGCGGCAGACGGCGACAGACATAGTTACTCAATCAGCACATCTGTGAAATTATACGAAAAGTCCGATCAAAAATGTACCAGACTGTTGACAAACTGAAGAGCTGCTACCACATATCTGATTTGCAAAAAGAATCAGCTGTGATCGTAGTGGGTAACAAGATGTTTGAGCGAAACTGGAAAGCTCATGATGAGCGAGAATTATTAATCTGGATACCCTGCCAGACTCCAAAAGTGTCAGGGATGCAGGCAAGAGCATTGAAGTCATGGTGCTGGATGAGATCGTCCAGGAGACCATGAAATGTTATGAACAAGTAGTTGTGACTTATTCTGATGATAGTTCAAAGAAGTAGGGCGCTAGCTCTTTTTCCTTTCAGGTTATCACTGTCAATGGAACATACCGGGCCCTACCGACCAGGAACATTGCTTCTGAGTCCAGGAATAACCTGGCTGCTCCCAGGGTGCTAGTGCTTGAAATCCTGGAGGTGGCAATTGGTTTCGCATCTAAAGCTCTGTTCGAGAAGATAGACTTTGTAAATACAGACCAGACACCTCACAATTTGAAATTGGATGAGCTATTGGCTAAAGGTCTAGAGTCTGAACACATCCCAGATAACCTTTTGCAATGTACACCCAACTCTAATGTTTAATCAAGTCATCACTAAACAGTGGGTTGAAATAGAAAACACGTTGGGTACAGACAAAATCTACTCAAACTTTCTCCTCGTCAATGCAACAACAAACGTAACATAGGTGACTGAACAAGCCCTCGGTTTTATGAATCGACTCATCAACCATGACTTTGATCACAAGCCATGGACCCAGGCACATGAATTTGATATTTACATAGCACCTCGACCAAACAAGTATGTTAGCCTCAAGCACTAGTGCTTCAATCGCTTGACACTGATCTGCGCCATTAGTCTCTACCATGTGGAAGATGTGGCATACTTTCTAAAGAAATACGAACATGTTACCAATCAGTTGGCTCGCATTGCGAGGTGTTTCTTGGAGTTGTACTTCCTGAAGGTGATGTACTGTACAGGTGCCCTTCTTGGACTTCATCTAATCAAGCCATACCTGTCTTTGACGACCAGGTGAAACAACCTACAACAAGATCATTCCAACATTTCAGCAGCTGCACCAGGAACTGGGGGAAGAAGATGTGGCCACCTTGCTGCAGGTTCAGAAACCAGTCTTCAAGTTTGTGTCCTAGTAAAGGTTCCAGCATACAACTTCATTCCAACCATAGGTCATTAAGCTTCTGAAGATGATCCCTTCCAGGTTGGCAATAGGCTTTCAGAGACAGAAGGGCGATATCTTTGCCTTTGGAGACTATGATGAGTGTGCAAAGCATTCTGTCCCTCAGATGGACCCAGATAAGTTGGAGAAGGCACCAATTCACAACTTGAATGTAGACCGCAGTGTTAGATTTGTTAACTTTGAGCTATCTAGAAAAGGTGCAGAGCTACTTGGCAATGCATCAGTATGAACACTCCGCTCTCTCTATTAACACACCTTCATTGTTGTGTCTTTCGAGTACACGCAAACTCACGCAGACATTTTTAATACACTGTACCGGGCTGAAAATCTAGACTCTAACACAAGTCGATCTAACCCGCTTCCTACACTAATTCAGACGTGAGAAATCGAGTTCGAAATGAAACGAATTGTATGTACAGTCCTTTACTTACAAAAAATATGGGGCTAAATATTTACAAGAGATATGGATGAATAAATTTGAGATCTCGTAAAAATAATCCTACTTTGAAAGCCAATCTTACTTATGAATGCCAATCAAAATTTATACAAAAAAACAACATTCAATTAGACTATATATACAGAAGGAAAACAACTACCAATCCGAAAAAACAATTCTATGTAAAATCGAACAAAAAGTATTCGCGACTACAACAACAAACAAAAAGAAAAGGCCTCACGTGGTACCCCAGGGAAGAAGTCCTGCCAGCTGCTACTCGAGTGGGCACAATTCCGGGGACTTATCAAAAACAAAATGGCGTCTCCGAACTCGGTATTAGCGATCTGGTCGCGTATTGAGGCTATTGAAGCCCTCTCTGTCCTGGCGGGACTTATAATAATTTAAACTTCGTTATTTCCAAACTCTACAGTCTCCGCCACTCTGTACAAATTGTATAATTTTCTTGGAATTTAAGAGTGGCCTTTCAAAAAAAATATTTAACATTTAGCTGGGGAAGAGAAAAAACACTTTCTACAAAACATGAAAATCAATTTTTATATTTCCGTCCATACACACATTCTGACAGAGGGAGGGAGAGGATATTGGAAAAGGGTGGGAGAATGGCCCTTCACACACACACACTCACATTCGCTCCACCACACCCCTCCTTCCTTAGGTCATTCGATCACATTCATTCACAATATACTCTTAATCCTTACTCACGGTACTTTTTATACTCAATCGCACCCTTCTGCACCCATTCACACTCGTCTACTGGTCCCTGGCTACGCGTAGCAATATGTCGGGGTTGTTCGTCAGTCGTCCTGTAAGTCTCCTCGTCACTATTGATCATATCGTCCACCATACTCTTAGCCTTCATTACCAGTTCTCCCATCTCTCGACAGAACTCTTTCATACTCTTTCGTTCAGAACCTTCACTCCTCATACCCCCATTCATCAGCTCCTTACTCACAGCCCTCATCAAACTCAAGGTACACTCATGCGAAACTGAAAAATCACTCACATCCCCTCTACTCCCAGCGGCTACACCAGAAACACCTTGAACTGGTTCCCACCAGAAGCCAGAAATGTCAGTTACCTCCTCATTCTCCATATCAAACTCAGCTCTACCCTTACCATGCGTAAAACCATTCAACCGACCTTTTACTTCTTTCACTTTCAATACTTTTGCACCTTTTTTAAATAAACGAAACCTTTCATGTTCCTCACGCCATACACTCTGCTCATTTTCACTCAAACGAAACCTATCTTTCACTCGCCTTTCAAAATTCATCACAAACTGACATGGGGACACTCTAGTTGCACTATGCAACGTCGAATTATACGTCCAAAACACTCTCCTCAACCATTCATCCCAGTCACTCAAAGTCGCACTCATCATTCTCAACATCTCACACAAGGTCCTAATAGTATGTTCATCCAATCCATTCGAAGACGGTACATACGGAGTTTTCCTCACATGCTCCACACCATTCTCTCTCAACATTCGCTCAAACACTTCACTCGCAAACTCAGGCCCGTTATCACTCAGACATCTTCTAGGCTTCCATACACACATATGAAAAACAACTGCTCAACCACACGCGCAACAGTGACACTCCTTTATCTCTCACAGGCGCCGCATACAAAAACTAACTTTTATGATCAGCTATAACAACCATACCAACATTCCCAGAAATCGCACGCGGTAAAGACACACAATCAATTGCTACTAAATTAAACCAGGGCTCCCACTGCTGGCCTTTTCTACACAGATCTGTGTTTTTTAGGTTCCACCTGTGTTTCTAGGTTTAATTTTGAAAAATCTCGTAAAACCTGTTTTTTTCCGGAAAATATGCGACTATTTATTAATAATTACAATAAATTATATTCTATTAATATACATTTATATTATTACAGTGCACGTAAATACGCATGCCAGATGAAACAGAACGTATTCAATTGGTGTCAGCCGCATCAAATGAGTATTGAACAGGTTTATAAAGGCAGCAGCGTTGCAACATTGTCACACTCCCATTTGAGTGAGTTGCGAACATGTTCATTACTTATACGACGTTCCAACGCCGCGCTGACGAGTGACAATCTGGCGGCGCTGTGTCGTTGTAGACTTGCTAGCTAGTAGCTACATCCTGGGTGACAAATAGAGTGTTTCAGACTCTCAGTACTGGCGTAAATAGAGCAGTAGGAAGTTTATTCACAAGATTGTTCGCTGAAGTTAATTATCATTTGTAAAGAACTATTGTGTGTTTCTTCATATGTGCCAAAATGGCGTCGAGATAAATATCAGAAACTTGTGTATCAGACTGTGATATACTTAATATTCTTAGTCATTATTATAATGAATCTAGCGCGCGTGTGTGTACGTCTGCATTCTTAAAAAAATTGAGATTTTTTTTTTTGCACAGCAATTTTAAATGTGGTGTGAAATAATAAACCTTTTTATTTGACACACTTAATTTTGTGAACAAAACGAACTAGCACCACAGGTCTAGCAAAAATGCCCATAGGGTGGATTTTTGCTAGTACTAACTCTTGTGCCTTAATTACTGGAAGAAAGTGCGGTCATTTTCAAGGAGCTAAATAGTACTTCTTTAGTCATAGGCTTGTTGAATTTTGGAATTCATTGCCAGGCGATTTAGTTACTAGTTAATAGTATAAAAGTAAAGGGGTTATTCTTAAACTCTACAACCCGTATGTCAGGCCACATTTAGAGTACTGTATACAAGAATGGGCATCACATTTTAGACATGATATCAACCTGCTGGAGTCAGTACAAAAGAGGGCAACAAAATTAATGGTTCTCTAAAGCACCTTGAATATGAAGATAGACTGAGGGTAATAAATATGTTCTTATTTGAAAGGTGCGTGAGGGGAGATATGATTGAGGTTTTACAAATCTATTCTGGGATAGATAAGTTGGGTTTTATAATAATAATAATAAGTATTTATAATGCGACTTCAGGGCTGTTAGCCCTCACAGAGCGCAGGTTGTGTAGCTAGTGTAGAGAATGTTAACAGGGAAGAGAAGGAAATTCTAAAGAGATGAGTCTTCAGGAGGCGTTTAGTAGTAGCACGGGAGGAAGAGGATCGGACTTAGGCAGGGAGAGCATTCCAGAGTCTAGGAGTACAAACTGAGAAGGAACGGTCACCCATCGAGCAGAGGACAGAACGAGGAGTGTTCAGGATGGGAACGAGGTTAGAGAGAAGTGCCCGAGGAATTTGACGACGGAAGAGGCCAGACGACAGATAAGGTGGAGCCTCGAAGTTTACGGCCTTGTAGGTGATGAGAAGAACTTTATAGTGAGTACAGAAGCGAATAGGTAAGCAGTGTAGCTCCTGCAACAGAGGCATCGAAGGAGAGAACCTGGGCGGCGAAGGAGGATCCGGGCAGCATAGTTTTGAACTAGTTGTAGGGGGCGAAGTAACGAAGAAGGGAGTTTGACTAGAAGAGAATTGCAGTAGTCTAAGCGTGAGGTGACGAAGGTATGAATAGCAGTCTCAAGGCTTCATCGAGCAAAATGGGATCGAACACGTGAAAAGTTGCAGAGGAAACCGAGAGACGACTTACAGATACGATGGATGTGCGGTTTAAAGGAGAGCTGCTTGTCGAAAATAACACAAAGATTACTGACGGTAACAGAGAAGGCGACATTAGTTTCCCCAAGGTTAACGGAGAGGAAGAGAGCTTTAGATTTCTCTACCATCAAAGCGGTACCAACAAGGAGAAATTCAGTTTTATCATGGTTAAGTTTGAGAAAGTTGGCAGACAGCCATTCGTTTATGGATGTGTAGGCTGAAAGGAACTTAGTACTTAATTAAGCGAAGGACACAGGGGATGAGGAAAGGTATATCTGAGTGTCATCAGCATAGAGGTGGAAGGACAGGCCCAAATCGCGAAGAAGGGAGCCAAGAGGAAGTAAGTAGATACGAAAGAGGAGGGGACCAAGGACTCAGCCCTGAGGCACTCAAAATGAATGGTCGTGGGCTCGGAGGAGAGGTTATCGAGCTCGACCGACTGAGTGCGGGAGGAGAGGTATGAGCGGAACCAAGCAAGTGCGGTCCCAGAGAGACCAAGGAAATTTTGAAGACGATCAATGAGGACAGTGTGGTCGATAGTGTTGAAAGCAGAGGAGAGGTCTGGGAGGATTAGAATGGACGTACAACTCCTATTGGCAGCTCTACGTAAACCGTCTGAAACATTAAGAAGAGCTGTTTCAACAGAGTGCTTCGCTTTAAACCCAGATTGTTACGTTACATCGATATTGCAGTTAAAAAAATGGTCATTAAGGCGAGAAAAAACCACTCTCTCGGAGATCTTAGAGAGGAATGGAAGCTGTGAGATAAGGCGATAGTTAGGTGGTTCAGAGGGGTTAAGATGTGGTATTTTAAGAATAGGACGAATTGAGGGATGTGGCAAGAGAAGTGTTAAAGAGAGGAATAATCAGTGGGAGGATAGCAGGGAGAATTTGGTGGAGGAGTTTGGGTGGAAAGATGTCCTTAGGGGATCCAGGTTTGTTAAAGCGTGAGATCAGGGTAGTTACTTCCTTAGAGGACGCCCGAGTGAGAACATTAAGCGGCAATGGATTATGGTCAGGGAGAACAGCATGGATTTGTTCAGACGACCTGGTTAGTTTGGCGCGAAGGTTAATAATTTTATCAGAGAAAAATTTAGAAAGAGTAGAGGGGTTGATGGAAGGAGAAGTGGGCGGTATGGGGCTAAGCGAGGAAAGATGAGAGAGGAGACGAAAGATAGTCCGAGGGTCATTCTTGCTCTCAGACAAAAGTTTGCGTAAATAAGCCTCACACGCTGATTTTAATTTGGAAGAATAAGTCGAATTAGCAAGGTGATAGGCAATTGAGAAAAAATTGAGTATTTTTAACTGTTGTTGCGCGATTAGTCCCTGTTCGGAAATAAGTATTATGTCAGGGTCACTCTGTCGCATAACATTGCCATAGATGCAACGTTTTGGGTCCCATCCATTGACATTCATATCTATTATTGCGAGTCTGTCTGCCATTTTTTGTAAAGTAGGTTCCTTAGTGTATGGGATTAAAGCAAACGTTTATTCCCGCTCTACTTTCGCCTTATGGGGTTTACTTGGCGGGGTGCGGTCCCTGACATTTCTTTTTTTTTCCTATATTCGGTGTTCGTGATGATTAAGAACCAGTCCGGAGTCAATTTAATCATTTGTTGAGCGATGGCCTCTTCAACCTCCCATCGCGTGGTATTTGAGCTGGTGCTCTCTACCTTGCGAAGAGGAGGATGTTGATCTTGGGCGGCGGGTTTTAGAGGGTTTTCTCGAACGTGGAGCTATGGACTCCTTTGGTCGCACTGCTTCCGTGTTGAATGTGTGCATTTGTGTGTCATTGAATTCGGTATTTTTCATTGATGTTGTGGCAGCTTGTTTTCCTGTTCGTGCGTTTTTCTGTTTGTTAAGACTTGGTTCTCGTTTGCTGGCTGTGTTTTTTGGGGAGAGGGGCCATCTTACATGTTTCTTTGCACTAAGGAGCTATACTGATTTGCATAACCTCCTCCGATGGCTGGTTCTCTGGGAACCACATCTCTTGCATTCCGTTTTTAACGAGCATGCGGTTCATTTGGGGGGAAAAGGTACCCAGTCGTGTGATGTTGGTGATTTGTGTATAGTATATGCAACACATTATTTTCATCGATTGTTCATTTTCAATGTGGAGATATGTCCTTTGATTGTTGGTTTCAGGGATGGCGGCTTTGGCTACTTTAGCGTAAGTTATATTTTCCTTCCCCTCTTCTTTCTCTGTTTAGATTTGCAATTGTTTTTGTATCTATTGTTTTTTTCACCAAGCATGTCATAGACATAGTCCGGTGATTGCCACCTCAATTGAGGCATTTTTGTGCGTTGATTTTGCAGTCGCGCCAAAGATGGTCAGGGATGGCGCAGATGGAGCAGAGTGTAAGGGTCTTCCCTGGGCAGTTGGACGTGATCTGATTGTCGTATTTATAACAGAGAAAGCACATCTGTACGTGTACAAATTCTTCACGTTCCATCCGCTCGGGACAGACTCTTACGCCGAAGAGTAGGAGGCTGTTTTCTTTCGCTTTCTGAGCAATAGCCGTATCTTCGAAAACAATGTTAAAAACGAGCGTGTAGTTTTTAAGCTAATAAATATCCGATACCTTAGCCCAGGGGTGGTTCCGCTCAATTTATGTATGTATATCCTCTGCCGAATGGCTCCTGACCCAGGATTCAAGGCGCCTGCAGATCATACTTCTATGGGATCGAATTTTGGGTAGAGTAGTGAGTTTCAGGTTAATTGTTCTAAGGCACGCGACAGCCTTGCTCGATGTCAAGGCTTTGCAGTCAGCCTCTCTTGCGCAGATGGCTGAGTAACCATTATTGATGTCCATGAGTCTCACGAGTGCCACGTTCAAGGATCCAAATATCTTTTCGAAACTTTTCCACGGTCAGGTTTTGGGCCCTCCAAGAGGGCCCAGAGAGTTATGCGCAGTGTCTCTCTCATTTCCCCAGCATACTATCATAAGATAGTTGCAAGTGAAAGAGGAGGGGTGGTGTGGTGTGGAATTGTAGGGGTGCGAATGCACAAAGAAATTTATTTAGAAAAGAAAGGAGAAAAGAGAAAATATGGGTGGAAATAGGAGAAAGGGGAGAGAGACTAGAGTCCAATATTTGACTTCTGAATTTACATTTAGACCTTCCTTTGACTTACGATTAGGCCAGCTGGTGCTCAGTCCTAACTATATTTGCAAAAGGAGCGAACATTTCACCCTCCACTTTCCTCCATTTCTAATTAGGTCAGAACAACTTTTCTCACTAAGAAATTCACTTATAAAATTCCGAAAAAAAGGTCCCTGTGTTAAACACTAGCGGGAAAGTTACAAGCCCTCAGAGCAGTCAAGAAATAGAGATAATACTACACTTTTATTTTGAGTTAATAAATAAAGTTTAATATTTCATTGTTCCCTTAACAACACATTAATTTTCAATTTTATGGAATGATACTTTGGTTTACTGTGAACCAATCCTATAATTTCAGAAGACTTCAAAATGTCGTCTTTGAGGTAGTTTTGGGTCATATGCGATTCTATAATGTGGTTCCAGCACCACATATTACACTATATAGATTGTTATGGTTAATTAGATTTTATCCAGCAAATTAACACCGAGTCTTACCATATAATGGCGGGAACCAACATTGTGGGAAAAGACAGCCAGAGAAACCTAAAAAGGAAGTGAAATGTTTTATGAAATTTTATGGGCTCACGTCAAACCAAAAATTTGATTTGACTTAAGGGAATCCAAATGGATAAGTGATCTAAAAATTGCACTGTTCCCGTATCGAAATACCTCGCTTTTGGAAAAGTCCGCCTGTACAAGGGTCTGTAGCATTGAACTCTGGTGCAGTACTCCAAAGGTAATATATTTAAAATCATTTTTATATCTATTTATTTTTGTGAATTCAACGTAGCGGAGTGATGAGAAATCAGTCATAATACACACACACACACACACATATATATATATATATATATATATATATATATATATATATATATATATATATATATATATATATATATATATATATATATATAATTTCACTGGTACGCCTGGTCCTGGCTATCAAATACTCCACAGCAGTCGTCTACAAATCTTCTGTAGAATAATGGCTTGAGTGACGAAGAGCAAGCTTGAAATAGGGTCTTCTCAAAATCTTTTATAAAGATATCTGCAACAATGGGTGCAATGGGCGAATCCATTGCTACACTATCTATCTGTTGATCAATTTTCCCATTGAACGAAAATATACCCTCTTTAAACAGCATTGGTAAAAATTGTTTGAATTTGTCTCCTGTAAAGTTGTGGAAAGTGTTGCAATTCTGAAATGCAGATTCTAAAATAATATCTATTGTTTGGTTAACTGGTATGTTTGTGAATAACGAGGACACATCGTAGCTTACAATAAATTTGGATGCGTCAAACTTTTGTCGGAGAATTTCTTACGCAAAGGAATAACTATTTTTAATGGTATACTGGTTTTCTGCTAAGGGGGAAAGGAGATTGACCAAATATTTCGCGACTTTATATGTATTACCCCATCGATTATATATATATATATATATATATATATATATATATATATATATATATATATATATATATATATATATATGGTGAAAACCAAGCGGGCTATTGATAAAAGCATCTTTATTTATCTAGGTTTGATTATTTAGAGGTTCTAGCCTCATCATCGGCACTAAGAAACTAAGATAGTAAAGGGTTAAAATTTCTAGTTTTTTATAAAAATGCTAAAATTAAATAGTGTAATTTAGGATAATCTGCTTAATACAAGAATAAAACTTCCATAATTCATGATACAATATAATGTTTGGATCCAGTTTTATTTATATTTAAATTAGTTTTAAGTGTTAGGATGTAAAGTGATTCTAATATTCGTAGTTCGTTGCGATGGGGGCTATGACTAAGTATGTTGGAGTTATTCATATGAATTTTAGACTTTGATGCGATCTCGTATGGGCGAGGGGTTTGGGGTTGACGTATTCTGGCAGAAGTTAGATAGTGTCGTTGCGCAGGGAAAGGAAAGAGATGCAGAGGAGATAGAGTAGAAGGTATACATTCTAAAAGAGGTGCTACAGGGATAGGAGGGCTAAGTTGTCTTGATACCAATCAATGCTTGTAGTCTTAGAAATAAGAAAGAGAGTTATTTAATTATATTTTTGATGAAGATATAGATATAATATGTGTAATAGAATCATGGGTTAATGGAAATAAATTTAATGACAATGTGAGTGAATTTGAACTACAGGGTTATGATATGTACATTAGTCAAAGGAGAGATATGACGGGTGGTGGGTTGATTATTTATATTAGAAATAGCATTTCTTCAAATCTAAATAATTCTATAAAGCAAGAAGTTGAGTCAATGTGGATAGATATTTGGGTCAGTAAAAAAAGGAAAATACACTTGGGAGCCTTTTACAGACCACCTGCACAGACTGACTGTATTAATGAGCTAATGATCAGGCAAAGAAGTAAAGGATGCCAAGTAGATACAGTTATTCTTGGTGACTTTAATTAAAATTCTGTGGAATTGGAAAATATAAAAGGAAGTGATAGAGCAAGTTGTAAGTTTATAGAATGCTTTAAGGATAATCTTTAGACTCAATTTGTTAATAAACCAACAAAAGATGCCAATATATTAGATCTGGGTTTTTCAAATGATGATGACTTGGTTCAGAAAGTGACTGTCGGGGAAGCATTGGGAAATAGTGATCATCAGATGTTTCGTTTTAACTTGGGAATAGTGAAAGGTAGAACATCAACAAACTCCACCAAAACTCAAAGTTTTCTAGGGACGATTACGCTAAATTACGCAACCGGCTGAATCAGATTAGGTGGCATATAGAATTTAGGGGAAAGAATATTTATTAGATGTGGGGCATTTTTAAGACTATATTAAACATAGTCCAGGAGCAGTGTATTCCAATGAAGGCTATTCATCCATTAAGTCGCGAAGCTACAAATCCTTTTGAAATTGTTTAGGGCTACCTAAATGGTTTCGTTTTATTGTGCCAACTTCTCGAAATGTATTGCCTTTTGTTTAGAAGCCATGCATTGATTACTTGACGAATTTCTTGGGTTTTGGATTATGGCTGAATCATGAGACTTCAACAGATGACCAAATCCACAAGGGCCTACCAAAGATCATCCAATTCTGTTAGAATTATTATCTCGAAAGCAGGACAGGACTAAGCAAGATGGTATCGCTTAAGTGAGAGACATTAGTGTCTAATTGATTTGGAAAGTATGGTGATCCCTCCAGATAACTTATTCGAAACGATGTTTAATAGTTCCGAATGCCCTCGTTAGTTAGAGTTTAGTTCAAGGGTAGCTTGAGAGTTTGAGGAGAGTTTGACAGAAGTTTGATGGTTCCGAATTGGAAGGAAAGTTTAAAGTTTGAAGGACCGAAGGTTAAATGAATTTAGACGAGAGAGGAGGGCAAAGGGGAGAGAGAATTTGATGGGAATTCGAGGTAACTTGCAGAACTAATGCGAGAATAGAGTATAAAAGCTTACCATGGTCGGAGAACCCGGGCAAGGACCTTACTTGCGAAAAAGAGTCGTTCGCGGTGTCACACACTTCAGAAGTTTTCCATCCGGCCGAGTCTCAGCGTTTGAAGGGAGTTTTGAGTGTATATGGGTCCTTCTTCTTCCAAGCTTCGCAACCGTTCTGCCCAGAGTCCAGGAGTTTGGGTAGATAGGGGTTTCAGCGAGTTGTTTCTTCCTCTAGCTTGTGATGAATAGTAGCCGTTTGTCCCTGATGCACTAATTTTTTTTAAGGAATGGGGAAAGGGGGAATTGGGGGATTATTATGGGGAAGGTGTCCGAGCCAAAACACTCTCTACCCATAGTAGAACCATAAACCACCGTGTCCACTGTGCTGATCGCCGAGGTGGTGAAGAAGGGCAATATTCGTCCAGCCAAACTATTCTCTTTTGACTTACATGCGTCCATGCACGCTCACACAGACACATGTGTAAGGCAGTGCAATAGGCTTGCACTCTTAAGAATTCGTCACACACCCCATAAACTGCATCCACAAGATTGTGTCTGAACTCCTTAAAAAGGCATCACCATCAGGGCTTGTCGAAAACTAAATCATGCAGCTACTGCGTCGAAAGGGAACGTGAAGGTGTGATTGACCGCTACAAATGGCGTGCCAATAACATTTTGGTCATAGTCAAAAAAGAAAACCAAAACATGGAAATTAATTTTAAGAAACAGTAACTGAGTCGGGCTAATTAGTCGTTCCTTGGATTATTAAAATTGAATTGGTTGTGTCCTGGCAAATGGAATACTTTATTTCTATTACCCACCTTTTATAATGGAATAATAATGATGGTAGACAGTATAATAAAGATAAGGAAACTGGAAAAATAATGACGTTTGCGCAAATGGTGCAACAATAAGCGAGGGCTTAAACTCCACTTTTGTCTCTCTCCTAAAACTCAAATCGAAGAAAATGGAATAAAAAAGGAAGAATAACGAAGGAATCAGTCTCCCGCAAGGGAATGGTGTTGTCGATGGCAAATAAAAAAATGGCCCCCTTAAGGACCCTCCCAGGACAAACGGCCCTCTCGAAGAGCAAGGTGTGCGAGTTCCTTTAAAAGTGGCCTTAATCACAGTTGGAGACGGACACACAACCTGGAAGATCCCACATCGGAAAAGGGAAAGCTCTATGTAGAGAAGCGGCGAGGAAGTCCATTGCTACCAAAGACTGCGATGGTACAACGAAGAAGTGGCTCAATGGTCAGGGAGGAGAGCATCGCCCCATGGCCCTCAAACGCCCCAACAGGAAAGAAAACGAGACGCAATTTGTCAAGTCACAAACATACACAACTGCGGCGAAGATGACCACGGAACAAGGAAGGCCATAAGATCAAGGGTCAGTTCTTGTACATAGCCGGGAAACTAATGCAAAATTAGTTTCGTGCCTAGTACAGGCTCCAGTAGATAATATACACTGCCTGGGCTCATAAGAGGAAATCCTTAACCCCCTAGTCCGGGAAAACAATTTTCTCGAAGTGGAAATCCTTAGGGACCCGGAGTATTCAAACCATTCCATGTGCACCAGATAATAAAATTTGGACAAAACATCCACGTATTTAAGGCGGTGTGAAAGAATAGTGATGTGGCAAACAAGATATGGATTACTCGCATTAAACATGAGAAAAGAAGCCATAGATAGAAAATAAAGAGAAAACAAAGGGTACAAAACGTCGCTTATGCAGGAGGAGCTAAGGCAACCATAAATATAATTAAAAAATAGAACCATACCACAAGGAGTAGCTCGCTCCTTCTACCATGCATACTCTATGCGCACTTGGCCAACATAGCCAGAGAAAGTACGATCACAAAAAAACAATTATTGGTAAAAAATGGAATCAAAGAAATGTGGCTCACAGAAAACCCAGACACGTCAGATATCTTAAGAATGGAAATAGTAAAAAAAGAAGTAAAATATTTATGAATGAAACTCGAACCAAAAGAAATGGATACCTAAAAATGAAACAAACAAGAAAACTCCTCATCCTGAAGTGAAACAGAGGGAGGAGATGCAGCAACATTCAAAATTAGACCTAAACCAAAAAGAAGGAATGGTGTGCGAAGTTTAAGAGATCTCCGTTTGTAGATCTATGCAAACGAAGCTATGCCACTGCCAGGGAAACAAATGCGAGTCAAAATAGTCTAAACACTTAAAGATTATAAGTGAAAATTGTGATACAAGAGTCAAGAAATGAAAAGCAAGTCGAAAAACCTTTGAGAAAACGCAGAATTTATGGTATACCCAGGTGATGTGGTAACGCTTTCGAATGGTACCTATGGACAAGCGAAAAGTGGAAAATTTAGCCTCACTGACGAAATCGGAAAGAGAACTACCCGACAAAATACCCAATAAAGAAAAATAAAATAATGATCCTATTGAGCAAATATTACTGAAGTCAAGTATGGAGAAATGGAAAGTGAAAGATATATAAAACTAAATACGATCAGTAGAGGGAGAACAATTGGTAAAATCAGAAAGATCGATCCAGGTATTGTACTCATCTCGGAGGACGAAATAAGTAACGAAGAGAATATATCAAAAATATATAACTAACAACCCAAAAGGAGAATGAAATGACGCGGCAGCTATAGCGATCCAAAGGAGGCCTTAAATACACTATAAAATCTAATTGCAGACGAAGCATAAATAATCGTTAAAATAGAACTAAAAATAACTCCATTAATAATATCGACGGGATATCAAGCGTCAAGGAGAAATTTCCTAACAATATTTGGAAATGGACAACAAACAATATTCTTGGGTGACTCAAATACAAGATGCCATGCAAGTGGATACTGAACAACAAATAATGCTAACAGAAATCTAGAAAAGATTATAGAAAGAAACATTCTATAAAGAGTGGGACCAGACCACTGCACATTTATTGCAGCAAACACTGCTACAAAAGCAGACATTGTCTTAAGCAGCTGAGATATGCCATTAAATTCCCATATCCAACGGGTACCAATTGCGACTAGTGACCATGTAGGAACACTGGTACAAATGAATCAAAATCAGATACAGCCACATGCAATTAAAAGGAAATAAGATCACTGAGGAAATACAAAGAAGAATTAAATGGATATAATCCTAAAGAGGGTTCACTCGAGGAAATAGATGCGGAAATGAAACACTCAACGGATGCCATGGTAGTCGCAGACTCGAATACCTCCAAATATCAAGTTACCGAATTCAACATCAGCACGAGTGGACCACCATGATGAGGAACAAAAGCAAAAATAAAAAGGGCACATAATTAAATATGGTAGCAGGACATAGCCCCGAAAAATTGAACTAATTAAGAGAAGTGAAAACTGAAATGATTTATTTAATAAATGAGGTACAGGAAAAAAAAATGGGATGACCTTATTAAGAAGAAAAATTAGAGAGCAATTAACAGAAGAAAAGGGTCGAAACCAATAATGAAAATAAAAATAAAGGTGAAACATGGTAACGTAATGAAAGTTGATCAGGAAATAGAACGAAAATTCAGAAGGCAATCAGAGTCATTCTTCTCAATTTTACCTGAAGAATATGAAGACTTCTGTGCGGAAACGGAAGAAATGGTGCAAGAGTTTCTACGTAATAACCTCAACAGGATTACTCCAGCTCAATCGGTTCACCCTAACATGTGGGGCTGGGGGCAACAACAATGGAGAAAGAAATAATGCGCCAGGATCATTAGGACACACAAAGATCAACTCTCCGAATACCATCATTAGAGCATCAAAAAACATCTTTAATGCAAGTTTGAATACCTGATATTTCTCTGACGCAATGAACACAGCTAGAAAATTGCTCTTCCCTAAGCCAGGCAAACTCCTAAGCCTCCTGAATAGTTATAGGCCACTATCGCCGCTATTCGATTTTATCGACCAAGTATTTGAAAAGGTAATATCAAAAAGATTAATTGAATATATAGAGAGAAATAATTTATGTAATAATTTCCTGTTTGGATTCCGGAAGAATAAGGATAACACCACAGCCCTCGCAATAATTACAGAAGAGGTGCTACTTTGGTGCCGCAGGTTTGCTTGCTCGTCACCCTGCTACTCGTGGATATCTTCACCGCATCATCACTGGCGACAAAAAGTGGTGTGTTTATGTCAACATGAACCATTGAAAACAATGACTTAGCCCCAATAAAAAAACGACTTTCGCGATTAAAGCAAGGACTTCATCCACAAAAGACGATGCTGTGTGTGTGGTGGGATTGTGAAGGCATCATTCTTTATGAGCTTCTTGCGAACAACGAGATTGTCAATGCATAACTCTACGTTCAACAAATGTATCGACTCGCCGAAGCTATTCGTAAAAAGCGACCTCATCGACGTTATGGAGTCCTTCTGCAACACAACAATGCTCGTCCTCACATTGCCAATATGACAAAAGACGCCATCCAAACGCTTAATTGGGAAATCCTGCCGCATCCTCCATATTCGCCAGACTTGGCTCTATCGGATTTTCATCTGTTCCATCTGTTCCAATTTGCGCAGCGTTTCGTTCAATACTGATGTGAAATTAAGAACCTGGTTGGACGAATTCTTCGAGTCAAAATCCAGAGATTTTTATTGCAGAGGCATCGAAAAACTAGTTGAATGTTGGGAAGAAGTCGGAAATAGCAACGAAGAATACATTATTGATTAAATTGCATATTGTTATCAATTAAAAATGAAGTTTTTCTAAAAATGTTAATGGTAATGAATAAATGTGATAAAACCGCAAGAACTTATTCCTCAACCCAATAACTTCCTTTGGGTCGCTTGCTAGCAAAGATCATTCCAATCCCTCTTTAACCAACCTCTAAGCACTCTGAGTCAATAAACCCATTCAGGACACGGGCCTAAACGAAGTGTAAGGAGTAGTACGATTTCTCCTCCGCATTCGGGATAATAGGATATATATATATATATATATATATATATATATATATATATATATATATATATATATATATATATATATATATATATATAAGATTCGTGGAAAAATCCAACTACCCCTCGGCCTATTCTTCGACTTCCAGTCATACCCCAAGTTATCAACCATTTATCTGTAAGAAAGGCCTTCGACTGTGATCCGCAGCTCAAAATGTCTGCGCTCGTGAAGAAGAACATCTCGGTGGTCACATTGTCGAGGGCCGTCAAGGAGAAGGTCGGCAAGAGTTTGAGATACATAGAAAGCCTCTGCTCACCGAGCGTATCCGAGAACAACGTACGGAGCGCTGTGATTAACTTGTAAACGACAAAAAAGGTCATGGCAATTAACAAGCAGACTCACCGCGTGGTAAGCTTCGGCCAGGGTGTTTATGAGGTTCGCTACGTGTCCATGACCAAATGTGACCTCTGCCATGATGCTCGACGCCGTGGGTTTAAATGTCTAGAAGATGCCGCCGGTGTAGTTCGCGGTCAGTAACAGAATTGCTGCTACCGATTACAGGGACATCTTGACAAAGAAAATCTTACCTTGCGCGAGAAAGATCACTAAGAAGGCGTACTACGTCTTTCAGCATGAAAGTGCCTCGGCCAAAAAGGCAAAAACCTCGCACATGTGGTTGCGGTCGAACATTAAATTCTGGTCGAAAGAATTTTGGCCGCCGCATTCGCCTAACTGCAATCTCCTTGACTACAGCATGTGGACGCATATCGATGGCAAGGCCTCCAAGGTCGTCCACAGCAACGTTGAAGAGCTGAAGTCCTCCGTCAACTGTGTGTGGACAACCATGAGGAAGGACTTAGTCCGCAACGTGTGCGTAGGCTTTGAATTCTCGCCTGGAACGCGTTTTCGTCACCGAGGGCAGCCACATTGATTAATATTACAATTTAAACGCGTATTTACCTTATTAACTTGTTAAAACAATAAAAAAGTCCCTACCTGCATCAGCGCTAAAATTTCTCCTTGTGATGAGAGCGTCGTAATGAATATAACAGTACTTTGCAATAGCCGGTATATGCATGACCGCACGTTTCGTCTTCAAATGTTTCGTTGCAGGACCGTTTGTTCGCCGGCCGTTTCGTCACCGAATGTCTTATTTTCTTATATTGACTTTATTTGCGAATAAAATGCATTTGTTTAAAAGCTGGGCTATTTCATATTTCTACCCTCATCTCAGATAATATAATGGTGCATTAACCGTTAAATATCCAACCAGCGTCCTCAGTTTGTCGGGCAAACTTATTTTGTTTGTAAGTTATTCAATACTGAATTTTGTAAAGTGAAAATGTTAAGCTTAGATGAAACATGTTGTTAATTGCGTTTTGGAAATAATCGCGAAAACGGCCAGGAGGCGCTGTCTGGAATTGAATGGCTTATTTAAGTTCCAGGGAATGAGTTGTACCATGAGCCCTCAAGATTTTCGAAAAACTAAAATGCAAATATTATCATTTACGCTTCACTCTTACTGAACTTGACCTTTTACTTCCTCTATATTTACCTCCTCGCTAAAGAAATTAACGAGGGGGAGGGGATATTTAAGTCCGATACTTAGAACACTTCATAAAGGGGAAATTACTGAACAATATTTCATACAATAGACTTCGAGTTCATCAGGGAATGTCTCGATAACGTCTGCGCCTGACCATACATTAATACATACATGCAGGACTATCCCAGCTTATGCGATTCTTATTTACACTTAGGGGCTCACTCGCCCTTCTTAATTACAACTCTACCAATTAAAAATTTACATTACCATTATATATCTAACCTTACATATCTTAGATGCATCACAAATTATTATAATACTTTAGTCGGAATACACCTTAGTCTTCGATAGATTCCGACTTAACGAGTCGGCCATACAATTGTCAGACCGTTTTATGTAGTGGATGAAGTACTGATACTCCAACAGGAGTAAATTCCATCTTAGGAGCCTTCCATTCTTACTCTTATATTTACTTAAATATGACAAAGGTTTAATGATCACATTCCAACTTAAACTCGCGCCCTATTAGATAATATTTGAATTTACATATTGAGCATACGAGTATTATGGCCAAAGCTTCGACTTCGACGGTGGCATAGGCTCTTTCTTCACTCGAAAGCTTCCTACTGACATACGTTATGGGATAGGCAGTTTGGTCATCTTCCTATTGAAGCAATACTCCACCGATACCGTTTTTGCTTGCATCGGTGCGAATTCCGAAGGTCTTGTTGGGATTCGGTAAACGGAGAATAGGCGCATCTATGAGTTTTCTTTAAAAACTTCCAAATGAGTTATTGCATGGAGGTTCCACGTGATAGGGTCTGACGCTGTCTTTCTTAATAAATCATTAAGTAGGGCCGCGATGGAAGCGAAGTGCGGGACAAAACGCCGATAAAAAGAAGCGGCTCCCATGAACGAACGGAGGTTTTTCTTTGTTTTCGGCCGGAGCATTTTGACAATAGCTTCCATTTTTTCTTGCTGAGTAGTCAAGCGTCTTTGTCCTATTTTGAATCCAAGGTAGTCAATAGATTCGTAGGCAAAATAACACTTGGTTGGCCCGGCGGTTAGTCCTTGCTCCTTCAATTTCTCCAGCAACGCGCGTAAGGCGTATAAGTGAGACTCCCATGTACGGGTAGCTACGTACACGTTTTCGAATTAAAACGACACGTCACTTAGGCCAGAGATAATTCTCCTCATCATTCTATTATAATTGCTTCCGGCGGTAAGTATTCCGAATGGTAGCCTGGTAAACTGCATAAGCCCTATCTCGGTTGCAAAAGCCGTCAGCTTTTTAGACTCGTTAGCGAGCGGTATTTGATAGTACGCCTTGCATAGATTCAGTTAAGTTATGACTTTAGCGTCTTCAAATAGATGGAGACTTTGGTCTATTAGAGGGATGTGCTCGGGGTCGAAAACTGTAGCTGAATTTAATTTTCAGAAATCCACACACATCCGAAATGATTGATCAGGTTTCTTATCCATTTCGATGCGTGAACAATAATCGGACTACAACGGCTCTAAAATGACCAATTTTAATAAATTATAGACTTCATTATTGAAGGCTTCCCGTAGGTTTATCGGCAACGGTTACGGTTTGCTTCGTACCACTGAATTAGTTTTTAGTTTGATTTCATGGATGAAATCCTTTACACATCTAGGGGTATCTGAAATGACATCCGGGAATTCCTTGAGCAAGTTAAACATTTCAGCTTTCTGTTGACTCTCAAATTGGGGATTTATCTTTAAATTCACTCGTTAGTCTTCCGTGGTGAGGGAGAGCGAGGGCAGTTCATATTCTTCGTCTTGTTCCACACATATTGTGTTTATGACCTGTAGGGGTGTATACGGGTAAGCGGCATCAATCGGTTCTTCTTCGTCTAGCAGAGTAATATTATTGATGCACGCGTGACGGTGATATTTTTTCAACATGTTTATGTGATAGATTCTTCGCCCTCTGTTAGGGTATCTATCAAGTAATCGATTGGTCCTCGTGCCTCGATTACTTCAAACGGTCCCTTCCATTGGGCCCATAACTTCTTATTTTCGGTTGGGAGTAATAATAAGATTTCATCCCCTGCCTTTAATTTTTTCGCCTTCGATTTCATATCGAAGTAGTCCCGGTATTTGGCTAAATTTTTCTCGGCGTTGTCTCGAGCGAATCCCGCGAAGTATTCTAGGCGCTTGCGCAATTCCATTACGTATTCATAAGACGATTTAATTGGTCAATAATTCTTTAAGAATGCTCATGGGACCTCGCACATGACTCAGGTATAATAGGTCAAAGGGCGAGAATCCCAGCGTCCGGTGAGAGATTTCTCCTCGTGAGAACAGGGATACAGACAACTATCTGTGCCAATGAGTTGATTGATTTGACGCAACTTCTTCAATATATTTTTTAGAGTCCTGTTTAATTTCTCACAGATTCCGTTTGTGGATGGATGAAATGGACTCGACAAAGATTGGCTGGACTAGCAGTAGCTTATTAAAGTACTCCATCAATTCTGATGTGAACTGGCGCCCTCTATCAGATAGAATTTCTTTAGGCAGGCCTACACGGGCAAATATTGAAATTAGTGCTTCCACTCAAGAAATAGTGTCTATTTTCCCTAGTGCTACGACATCTTGAAAAGGAGTGGCATGATCTACTAGAGTGAGGATGTAGGAGTATCCTCCGATTGAAGGGCAATAAATTGGTCCTACCAAATTGATAGCCATCATGAGCGATATTCAAGATTCTTTGCGTGTATTGTTAGGGTACACACAGAGCTTTGTTGCCATCCTTATTCGTCTCGCTGATAGTACGGTATAGAAGCGAGTCTTCTACAATATACTTGAAGGGCTTCTTTTCTTTCACTTAGAGAGTTTCACCCTTAATCGCCTTTTCCCATAGGAATTTAAGAGTGGGGCATTCCTTCTGGGCAATAGTGAAGAAAGTCAATTTTAGCCCATTGTTCTCGAGGGTAATCCTAGGGGACAACTCAGCAGGCTGCTCCTTTCTCTGGGCTTCTTGTGCCCGGGTTACTACTTGTTAGGACACTTCTTGATGGGGGATTTGGGCATTTTGTCCGACTAGCACAGCGCAGAACTTAATCGGGGCTACTACCACATCCATCCAACCCGTAAAATATCTGCACTGTATATGACATCTCACGACAGGAAACCGGTTGGCGGGTCCTAAAAAGTCGTGTACGATGGCGAAATTTTGATGGTTTGGGTTTACTGGGGGCAACAACTTGTCGGACACCAATATGCAAGTACATCAAGTGTCTCTGACTAACGTAAACACTCGGCCCCCATTAACTGTGCGATTTTCGAATTGTAGGCCTGTTGTTTGAAAGTTTGCCTGTTGTTCGTGGACTTCGGATGTTGACGCTGGGATGGAGGGAGCATCCGATTATCCGACTGGGAGCGCGGCAGTCAGGTTTTGCATTTGTTGTCTCGAGGTCTCCCTCAGTCGGGAGTTCTGTGGACACTGGAAACTAAGGTAACCTAATATCCTGCCGGTATATAACACGTAATGGGTTTCCTGGGATAAGTGCCGGTATTAGGGTGTGACCCTTGAGGAACCATAACCTCTTTTTGAATCTCTGCTCCTCCAAAACTTGGCTTATAAGTTCATTTTGGGGCTGAGAACTTAATAGGCTTCTTCTGCAAATGCCTTGGTGGCTGCCCATTTTACTTTGGGGAGGGAGCTTTATCCTTCATGTACTCCCTTCGATATAACCGTTGATTTAACGCGTGAAGGTCATTCTCGTCCAGGCACTTGTTGAAGGTAGAAGCTTTTCTGTCCTTAACAAAGCACGGATCTCCGGGGGAAGTGTGCTTAGAAATTGATCTTTTAGAATGAAGTCGACGATCCCGGCGACCTCGTTCTCTACCCCTGCGAACTCCATCCAAATCTGTAGGCTTCGAAGAAGCTCAAAGCCAAAATGTTTGTAAGTTTGTCCAGGTCTTATACGGGCCTGCCTGTACTTCTTCCTATATTCTTCGGGGTTGAGGTTTGTTGCCTAGAGAAGTTCGGCATTGAGAGTGGAATAGTCCACAGTCGCTCCTGAGGGTAGAGATATAAATATCTCTCTCATCTGGCGATTGAGTAGAGGTAACAGTCTGGCGACCCCATCTTCTTCTAGGTCCCAATTATTGACTTAGAATATTTTCTCAAAATAGGACAGATATGAGCATAATTCTCCCCCCCCCCCGTACTCTGGGAGTTTATGCTGGCTGCTGGTGAAACTCTGATTTTGGATGCCACTGAGTGCACCTCAAACTGGTCCTTGTTAAGAGCTCTTTCGTGGGCTCTTATCTTCTCTCTTTCCTCAGCTTCCAGTTTTATTTTACGTTCTTCGGCTTCCAATTTCATCTTTCTTTCTTCGGCTTCAGTTTCATCTTTTCCCTTCTTTCTTCTCCATTGTTTCTCTCTTCCTCCTGAATATACGAGCTCGACTCGGATCATTCCAGTCCGAGGCTTTGACCTTGCTTCCGATAAAGGTCAAACGATGCCATCGCGCTTATGTCAGTCATCTACTATGTTGTAAATCGAGCTTGACCTACTCCACCACCGAAAGTTACCACTTGGCCTAACAATTACCTTCAGATTGCTTCCATCGTCAATTCTATTATTCCTGGTATTCCTTTTACGTGCTGGCTCTCCCTTAATTAGACGATGTTGAGTTCTTTCTAACAAAACCTACTTACCTGACACCACTTTTGTCGAGGAATTGTCTCCCTACTTTTGTTGGAGAATTATTCTTCAACTGTTGCCGTTTAACATTTACTCCGATACAATACTTCTTTGTCAAAGTATTTATATATTTAATGACTTTAGCGAGCCAGTCTGCCACTACTTAGGAAGGAAAATAATTTCTCTATTGGCTGAGTGTACTCCGGATTCGTCTAAAGTAGTCTAAATACTGAATTAAGAGAGTACCACATCGTTTAATCAGTTTTAAAGAATCCATTAAAACATTATGAATTAACCAAAAATATATATCTTTTAATTTATCAATTAACTCAAATATTTACACTAAATTCTGTAAGTTTAACATGGTCTTCGATAACACGATTTGAATATTGGCCTACTCCTGACGAGACCTCTGATAAAAAAAAAGTAGCTTTCACGCAAACAAACCAATTGCCAGATAGCTAATTTATGGAGGCCTCTAAGTTACAGAGTTAAATAAACATTTACTCTCGCTAATCTCACTAAAATATGACAGAAGTCACGAAATACTATTTCTCTATTAGTTAGCTTGGGACAGTTTTAAAACTCCTTTGAGAGTAGAAAGCATTTCTTCATCGGTGTCGCTAGTGCCATAGTCGTACTTGACCCTCCTTTTTATCCCTTCCCCTTTTTGTCAAATTAAATTACGAATTATAATAACACCTACCTAGGGGTTCTCTGAGATCCGGTAAAGAGACATTTTCCGTATCTGAAAACAAAGAACAAATTAAAGCAAATGAATTTATAAAAAATAAGTTTTTCCCCCATTTTTTAAAGTTACATAATGAATTATAATACCACCTACCTAGGGGTTTTATGAGATCCGTGAGATCTGGTAAAGAGGCATTTTTCTGTACGGTATCTGAAAACAAAAACAAATTAAGGTAAATGAATTTCTAAAAATAAGTTTTTCCCACCCCTATAATTTAACTTGGTGAATTTTTGAAAGTTCTAAAAAGATTCTTTGCTTTTAGTTGGCAACCAAACCTATTCTGGTTTTGAAAATTAAAGGATTTAAATAGATAAATGAAAGGGTGTTGAAAAGGGTGATTTGAAAAAGAAACAACTACAAATAAGAATATAAATATCATGAGAATAAAATTTTAACAAGTGAATAACTTATGGACAACAACAAGTTAAAATAATGAATTAACTTAAAAAAAGGTTTCAGGGTGTTTAAACAGTCTATAATTATTAAAAATCAATCAGAGTATAATAATAAGCTGTCGTTTACATTCGCTCTCACATCCTGAAGGTGATTTATCCAAATTGGTTGGGTAAAACTTCGTTATCCCTTCCTATGAGCGTTTGCATTTCGCTACACTTGCAAAGATAAATCTTAAGATTGATGAGCTCTGGTATATTTTCAACACCCTTTTTCATTTAGGAACATTTGGTTGATTTTTTTTTAAAAATTCAAAAACATAATAAATCATTCGATTAAGCAAAAATCATGATTTTTCTAATAAGTCGTCAAAATTAATTGTAGAAAGTTCAGAATTGAATAAATATTCTAAGTCAAATAAATCTAAATCCTTTTTTGGAATCTGAGAATGATTCTATATATTAAAGTGGCTTTTTATAAATTAATCAATCTCTTCTGACTCGTTAATCGTTAACTGTATCAAATTATTTTTTCTATTTTTTCTTCCAAATCATTAATTTTTTTATTCAATCGTTCAACTTCCTTATCTTGTTTATTTATTTTATTCTTTTTGAAAGGTGTCGTAGCACTGCAAGTTAATTTTCTTTTCGAATTCTCATTTGAATAAACATTCGTGTAACTTTCACTCTCTGCCGAATCGGTGGTTAAAAACTTCCAATCGTTTCCTCTTTTACTTTCGTAATAATTTTTCACTATAATTAATTTATAAATAAGAATTTCAAATTTTTTTTCATTAATTGAATCAACTTTGGAAATATCTATATTTTCTTCTATTAATTCTTTATTAATAAAGATTTTTTGACGATCAAAAATATCAGAGCAACTTTTTTTCATTAAAGGGTTTGTCTGATTAAAGAATTATATGGATATTCCTTAAGGTTGAAATAAATTGAAATTTTTTCAATTTTTACACATTTATGTTGATAAGATTAATTTTAATCGTGTTTTTGGTAAAATCCATGCAATTAATTTTCATATTGTTAGCGACTATAAATAAAAACTTAAAAATATTCAAATATTTATTAGTATTTAGTCTAATTATCCATTTAAATCCTTTATTATTTTCCTTGAAAAAAGGAATGAAATTGACTAAATAAGAAGGCCTTTCCTTTTTTAGACTTTATATTAGTAAAAGTTCTGTCTCTTTCCATATGTATGATGCCTTATTTATGGGAATCAGCTCAAAATCATTATAATATAATCTAAATTTTTCCAATATTGTTTTATTCTTTTTGAAATTTAACAGGTACGATGTGTGTTCTTCCTTCTTTTTATTCAATTTAACTAAAATATTATGTTCAAAATTAATGAAATTAGTTTGATTTGGAAAATCATTATCAATGTATGTAGTCTGCACTTCCAAATATAGGTTCTATGCCTGTAATCGACACCTGATTATTTCCAAATTTCTATATTAAATCAGTAAAGGAACATAAATGTTTTTGAATTTTTGCATTATTATTATTTTCTTTCTCCAAAAGATCCTCTTGTCTTTCAATTTCTTTTTTTATATCAGATATATTCATATAATCAAAATTGTAAAAAATCTTGATAAAATGACCTGGAAAATGATCAATTATAATTAAAACTATTAATCATAAGGATTTACCTTCTCTTCGTCGTGTATGAAATTCCTTTGAGTATAAATCGTCATATAATCCCTTTAAATTTCCTTCTCTTATTGTCGATATTTCGAAATATTCAAATTCTGATATTTCGTTATTTTTTGAACACCAAATTTTTAATGTTGCGTAAAATTCATTTTTATTTCTGTTAATTTCATTTTCAGGTAAATATAAATAATATTCATCTCTCGATTCAATATTAACATTTATCTCTTTAAGCTTTAAACCTATCAAATACTTTTTTGAATATATTGTCGAAACTATAATTAGGGATTTCACTATTAAATAAACATTATGTGTTGAATTATAATGTAACATTACAGGATATTTTTCCAAATTAGATAGAGGAAAAGATATCTTTTTTCAAAAGCTTTCTTATAACACACAATATCAGGATCATTTAGATTTATATATGTTGGAAATTTTTCATTATAGGGTATATATGAATTTTCAAAAAAATCAGTTTTACGATCCAAAGTTGTTTCTTTTGTTTAAAAAACTTTGGTAAATAAACTATTTTTCATCTCGATGTTAATAAAGCGTAAGCGCAATAATATTCAATGTCACTGTTCAAAAATATTCACAAATGTGTAGTAAACTTTATTCTCGGCTCGCTCTTTTATGCTCATGCATGTATGCATGTGCTTCGTGTCGCAGGCGAAATTTGGCATTATGTATGACGCCTGAAAGTTGCAATTTCCGCTGGTGAATGACGACGCCACTTGGGAATTTCCATACACACGACTGATATACGATACCAACGACGTCATTCTAAAGGGGAGAAAAAATCATTAAAAAAAATATTTAACACAAGCCATGAATTCAGGGGAAGCTTTCGCTACGCAGGTTACCTAAACATAAAATGTGGAGGAGGTTAAAAGCCCCGAGAATCAGAACTCGATAAAAATTATGTGACTGCTAGACTTGAGAGGGGGGGGGGGGCTGAAGGTACACCTCGCTCACGGAAAAACTCACAGTCTTAGAGACGTCCGAGATCATGCTCTTCTTGGAAGAGGGAATCTAGGTACGCTCATCATTCAATAAAAAAGATAAATTAAAGATATTCACTACTGAATTGTCCCCTTTTCGTAAGGAGATGAATGTGCTTAGTGTGTCAGAAGAGTAATATCCGGTCTGAAGTCAAAATGTGTCCACATTTATGTCCGGATTGGTCAGGGCTGGCAACCTTCTGAAGGCGTCTAGACCCAGGTTTCTCCTTTGGAGTTACGGACCATTCTGGAAACAGGAAAAAAAAAATGAGAACCAAGATTTTTATTATAAAGAGTAATAAAAATAATGACCACTTTTACCCCATAATCTAACTACTTGTACCCCATGGCTGTAAATTTATAACCAACTTTTACACATAGCAAGTAAACCTCTAATATTTGTTATCATATCTGATTAAATGTTCGTAATGATAGCAAAGCTGGTAACTAGTATTTCTATAACCAGCATTTAATAATTAATTAACCTCTGAAAATAACAAATTGTAAGTATTCGTCATACATTTTCAATTCATTAGTGGTATCCACAAAGGAGTATTTCTTTAGATAGACAGGGAAATAAAACACCAACTACTCTGTTTTGTTTAATTCCTTCCATCCTTTATTTGGTTGACAAAAATAATTAGTACCGTGAGATGGGGCAAAATGTGGTCACACGAGGTAAAACTGGCCATGGTCTTTTGTTACATACTAATTATTTTTGGCGACAAAATGAGAGATGGAATTAAACAAAACACATAGTAGTTGGTGTTTTATTTCCCTATCTAGAAAAAATACTCTTTTGTATACCACTAATGAATTGAAAATATATGACTAATAGTTACCAAGTGTTATTTTCAGAGATTAATTAATTATTAATGCTAAGATTCACAGATCAGGTTATATAAATACTACCTACAGTTTAACAGATTTGCTGTCATTAATGAACATTTAATCAGGTATGCAGGTACATAACAAATATTAGAGGTCTACTTGATATGTGTAAAAGTTGGTTATAAATTTAGAGTCATGGGGTAAAAGTTGTCATTATTTTCATTATTTTTTATAATATAAATCTTGGTTCTAATATAAGTTTTTTCCTGTTTACAGAATGGTCCGTAACTACAAAAAGAAACCTGCACTGCTAGCAGGAGAAGAGCTAACCCTTGCCCAGAATGTAGGCGATTTGGGCTTCGACTTCGATTTGGACATGTTGCGACGCAAGGAACATCGGGAGTTTGCCAAAGTGGTGTTTTTCCTAGTCTGTTTCGTCAATTGTATGTTGAAATGGAATACAAATGGAATGTGCCCTGTCCACCTGCCTTCCGTATAGGGTCCTATGTGGGATTTACCCCTGCAATGCCGAAGCAGTCCTGCCTAAACTGC
This sequence comes from Ceratothoa steindachneri, assembly GCA_963969495.1. Classification (NCBI taxonomy): domain Eukaryota; kingdom Metazoa; phylum Arthropoda; class Malacostraca; order Isopoda; family Cymothoidae; genus Ceratothoa; species Ceratothoa steindachneri. The sequence continues at coordinate 2,330,873 of OZ018339.1, forward strand.
AGCGGGATGATCCCAATGTCTACAGATCACGAGATTTTGTCAGCCCTAATTTGCTCTCCTACATGAAAGAATCACGAGAGAAAAGTGTGCGTTATCAGAGACCCAGAAGGAAGGTTTATGTGTAATTTCATCCGTCTGCGAAATTTGAGTCGACCCAATCGAAAAATAAATCAACAGAGTTTAATGACGTCATTATCGGTGCATTCTTTTCCTGCCAGCACACCAAGCATTATTTCAATGATACGGAATTGAGGGATGAATAAGTTTTTTTTATATGAAAGGAGGAGCTATTGACTAGGTCACTAGAAAAAAAAACTTAGCAGTATAATTTTATTCTCAGAAATCTTAATTAAGAATGGATGTTATTTAAAACCCATAATATATATGGTTTCGAGGAGCTTGCGCTACTCAGAGCACCCCGATAACCAAACCGGTCTGTCGGCCAATAATTGGTTTTCAAACCGACTTTTTCAAAACCCTTTCATAATTGACCTTTCAACCCTTTTTCAGCACCTTTTTAAAATTGGTATTTTTTATCTTTTTATTATTTTTCCATTGAAAATTTCTCTATCACGATATCTTTTTCCCAACTGGACAGATCACATTTAAAAAGATTAATTTAAACGAAGAAAAAAAAAATCAATTTCAAACATGCAATTAAGGTTTTTTATAAAAACCCTGAAAAAATAGAACTTTGTAAGTATATATCATTTTTTTATTTATGCGTAAATCGGTCGAAGAAAATAGTACTTTTTAAACTGCTTACATATTTCTCTTAAAAGTTTATTAAAAAACAAACGAATCTTTCACACATAAATTAAAAAAAATTAAAAAATTTAATTTCTGTATAAAAAAGTTTTTTAGCTAAAATTATTCAATTCAAACATAAATATTCCTGTGTTTATCTTTTGTTTGAAGGAAAACAATAAGATATTTTTTTGTTACCGGATGCTATACATACTCGGCTCGTTGTGGTATTTTCGTCATTTTTATAGAAACGTTTAAGAAGAGAAGAAGTGTTATTTTTATATCAGAAATCATGGCAGTGAAAATATAGATAATAAATTTAAATAAATTATTAAAGAAAAATTGAATCTCTCACAAAAAAAACGAGACGAGGAAATAAAACAAAACTAAGAAATTAGACATTATAGAAAAACGAGACGAGGAAATAAAACAAAATAAAGATTCTAGAAAAAATTATGGAAAAAATTGTATATTCTTTAAAAGATATTGAAAATTTTTATAACTGAATGCATCAGTATGCAGACGTTGAAGCTGCTTCCACATCTGGGACTCAAGGCTAATTTGAAGAAGTAGAGCTAGACTAACCGAGTGAAGATGTGAAGAGTGATAGTGAAGAGCCATTGGATGAAGAGGATTTTTTGAAAGATTAATAAAAGTTTGTTTGTCTAATATTATGTTTTTTGGCTCTTTTTTAATATTAAGTGTATATAACAGTGATCTTCCAAATCCATTTTTTATAAATAAATAATTTTTGAAAGAAATGGAAAATAAGGACAAACGTAAAATGGACAACCAGGGGTCACTCGGCCTCCACCCAAAACTAAATAGCCATGGGTGAGTTGTGAGTATCCAATTAGCAACCGGCAAAGAGCAACCTCCCTTGGAAGGAGTCACTGAATAGGAACAGGATCGAACAGAGGTATTAAAATATGAGACCACTGAATCTAGGGTATCGAAGGAATTCCGGGAGACATCACTAAAGGATGCCTCCCGGAACCCAACCCAATTTGTTTGCCGCAGATACCAACGAGAAAGGAGGGAAAGGCACGGGTTGTTCGCCGCAGATACCAACAAGAAGGAAGAGGCATGGGTTGTTCGCCGCAGATACCAACGAGAAGGGAGGGGCACGGGTTGTTCGCCGCAGATACCAATGAGAAGGGAGAGAAAGTCACGGGTCAGGAAGGGCGGTCGACAGTGATTACTCTCGGAAAGGTCGTCCCGAATCGAACGAGGAAACAGTCGGGCGAACAAAAGGACACATCTACAACAGTAAACGAATCCGTTTGAACATGGTAAGAAGTAAAGTCGCCGTAATTGGGAATCAAATAATAAGAGGGACTCAACTACTCCGTCCTCAAGTAATAAAAACGGGGTAGGTAGGCTAGGTTACTGATTTGTGAGCTTTAAAAGGTCAGACTGGATCACACTAAAATCCGGGGTGATGTATATAGAACAAACGGTTAAAAGTTCCACCTTTCCCGGATGCAATTAAACACCCGAAAGTGCCGAAGCTTGCAAACAGACCACCGAGAGCCGAACGCTAGACTGTCGAAGGTTCCCGACTACTAGAAGACCCTGAAGAGGCAAGCAAAAAATTGCGATAATCCAGGAAAACACCCGACACGGACGTGGCAATGTAAACGGCGGGAGGCAACAGCTGAGAGAGATCGAGCAAAGACGGACGAGAACTAAGATGTAACAGAAGGCGGAACAATGGAGAGATTGTGAGAAGAAAACAGGGTCTGAAGGTAAGGAGGGAATAAGATCATCAGATGGAGAGGAAGGAGCAGGGTCAAAGGGTGAGAAGGAAACAGGGTCAGAGGGTAAGGAGGGAATAGGATCATGAGATGGAGAGAAAGGATCAGGGTCAAAGGGTGAGAAGGAAACAGGGTCAAAGGGTGAGAAGGAAACAGGGTCAGAGGGTAGGGATGGAATAGGATCATCAGATAAAGAGGAAGGAGCAGGGTCAGAAGGTGAGGAGAACACGTTCAGGAGGATATGAAGAAACAGGGATAGGATACAAGGGAGACGAACCTGGTCTAGGACACATAAGCATCACCAATTTATTGTCCGGGCGGAAGTTAACCCGGTTCCGTCTTCTTTGCCTCCTACCGGTAAATTCTTCCCGGCAGTCTTCTGGGAGGCCAACAAATACCGGGGAGGAGAATATATCAAAACAGAGGACGCCTATCCAACCGAATCGGGGGCCAAATCGGCCTCAGAGGCAGCACGTTTGGACTCAGAACGGGATGAGGAGGAACCCTTGCGCTGAGGCAAAGGAACGGAAAAAGCAGCAGGGGCAGATGCCTTGTGGAATTACCGGATATCCTACAGTGTCTCAGCTCGGTCGGTCTCACGATCCACGACAGAGGGTGGGTAACATGAGAGGAAACCTCATTACGCCAACTCAGACCACACAGCCACGAATGAACAAGTTAAAGAATTAGGAAGAACACTCAGAAAAATTTATAAAATTTAACATAAAATGAATCCCGAGGATACAATTGCAGTTTAAAACATGTGTAAAAAAATTGCATATTATTTATACTCAAAGATATATACAAAAAAAATTACAACGATATTTGGAAATTGGCTGCAATCAGGAATTTGAGGAGACTCAGTTTTCTAGTTTTATTAAAAAAAACTTGTGTAGAAATTTATTGAAAACTTGGTAATGTGGATAAATTTACTAAATACTTTGTAAAAAGAGATAAGAAATTTCATATTTCTTACGGTGCAGCGAATACAGATACTCTGCTCTTAATCAGAAAACATGTTGAAAAGGTAGGAGAAGAAAATATTTCTCTGGGCCGTATAGACGTACATCCATGAATTAATCCTCGCGATTTTAATAATTTATAAACATAATCAAATAATAATAATCATTCACTAAATCTCTTTCCGCGCGAACTATATTATTATTTTGAATAAAAAAATCGTTTTTAATTATAATAGGCCCCGCAGAAATTTCATTAATGTATTTTCTGGAAGAAAAACTTTTGGGAATCTTTTTAGATAAAGTCTGAGGTGAATTTAGGTCATATTTTTCAAAATTATATTTAAATAACGATTCATTAATACGATCTGCATTTTTTAATGAACTTAAAAATGATTCAATTAATGAATGTTTTTTTTAAATTGGAATCCTCTTGCTCTAGATTTTGTTTGTGGAGAGAAAAGTTAAAAAATGTATTTATATGTCTTATTTTAACTTTTTTTATTAAGTAAAAGCGTTCAGTATTTAACGTGGACATTACCTTGTTTCGCTTTTTTTTTGCTCAAGTTACATTATATTTTTACTGTGGGTAGACTGTACTTTGAATACCATAAAATGTCAAAATAAATTTAAAATATATTGAAGGAAAAGTATACCTGGTAATGCTGGACGTCTAATTTTCTACCTTAAATTTAAATTGAAAGTTCGATATGTGGACTGTTCAGTATATATTCACGCTGCCAAAAAAAGATCAATAATCAGGAATAAATTTTATCGTAATATTTCACTTTGGATTTCTCTCAACCTCTAAAATGTAAACAATTTCGAGGTTGAAACAAGCCAAAACTTTGTTGCGTTTTCAGATTCAGACAACGTTGTGTCGATTGCTATAGGAACCAATGTAACGCTAACTTAAAACCTAACCAAGTTTTTGCTGGGAAGTGGGGACCTAAGATTTGTGTGTCAGAAAAAAACGGTGCATTTCTTTCTTGCGGTTCGATAAAACCGTAGTATAAAAGGGTTAAAAACTCGAATTGCGTGCGGTCAAGAAGGGCATGTACCCAGGAAAAATTTCTACCGATCTGAAGTAGAAAATACTAGTAAGATATGTAGTTTCCCACAATCCATAGGGTCATTCCGCACGAAATCAGGCAAATTTCAAAAACACTTACCAAGAGACCATCTTAAATTTGGATATGCTGATACATGTCATAAAAGAATTTCACATGCAAAATTATAGCTCTATACCTCAAACGGTTCTGGAGATATGGTCCACATAATTTTGAAGGCTTTTTAGAGACTAAGTCGATTTTTCAAAATCGCCGAATTTGAGGCAACATAAAACATGCAGTTTAAGAGTTATAGGTCTGAAAGGTTCAGGTCCTACAAAATCAGGATCATAGATTCTAAAAAGGCAACCCAAATCAGTCTATCTCTAGGCATCAAAAAGTTATAAACTAGCAAAAACTGAAATATTGAACAAATCGTCACATCTGAACCAACTTCCGATTCGAAATATTTATACTTAGAAACGATACTAAAAGTTATAACTGATAGGATGTCTTTTATTGTATTTAAAATCATTTCTGGCTGAGAAACATACATAGCAGCTGAGGAATAATGTTTCAAATATAGTTAATTTTTCATGATTTTTAGAAAACGACCTTGATTTTTTTAACTTTTTGACCCGTAGAAACATGAGAACCCCCTTTAATTCTTTGTGCTTGAAGTGAAAGGTCTATGAATCCTTCTAACTTTTAGAACCGCCATTCTAGGTGTCACATTGCCGAAATTCTAGATGAGGCTGTGTATGAGGGTGATGATGATGATGAATCTGCTAACATCGAAATTAGTTTCAAAAAATGTCATTGAGTCTTTTCAGCAGAGAGGTTCCTTATTTGCTTAAACAAAAAAAAGAAAGAAGAAAGCGAAAAGAAAAAGAAGGTATGAAATGTAAAAATGCACAGCACCAATCTGAATCTGTTGAAGAAAGTTTTTTCGGGGTTTAGTAGTGGATAGGACTAAACTCTATCGGAATTTGAAAATTGCTGCTATGGCTGTTATCGGTGGTTTCATAGAGAGTGAATCTCATTAGACACTTCATCTGTCCCAATCTAAGAAATCGAAGAGTTATTCTATCGGCGGTTTCATAGAGAGTGAATCTGATTACACACTTCATCTCTCTCAACCAAAGAAATCGAAGAGTTATTCTATCGGCGGTTTCATAGAGAGTGAATCTCATTGGTAAGACCATCCAAACGGTGATGGGAGCCGTGGATGACATAGGGCTTAAAACCCGCAAACGTGTGGTGGTTGGGATGCTTCCGAGAAGAGGTCCATCCCGAACCGCTCACGAGAGAAACGTCGCAGTGAACAGAAGGTTGGCGGATCTCTGCACGGCAGAAGGAGTCTTCTTCGTGGACCCCAATCGTACCTTTATCGGTTTAGACGACCTCTACCAAAGGGACGGAGTACATCTCTCATTTAAAGAAAAGGCCTTTATCGCCAACCTAATTCAAGATGTCGGGGAACGCACCCAAAGGAGCGTTCGGAACAGAGTGAAAGCGGACATACGCTAGCACGCCCGTGTCACTCCTGGAACGACCTTCTCGGAGGTCGTCAAAAAGGGTGTGACCACGAAAACAGAGAAGCCGGGAAACGGAAGAGTGTAGGGAGTCCTACACTAGGGGACTCCCTCAAAGTTCTTCTGTTCAATGCGAGGTCAATCAGGAATAAGGTTTCTTGAGCTCCGTGGCTTTGTAGTAACAGAGGAACCTGAGATGGTGGCCACAACGGAGTCGTGAATAAAAACCTCAAGGAGATTTTAAAGGTGAATTCACGATTCCCGGTTACCAGCTCTTCCTGAAAGATAGGCCAGACAGAGAGGATGGCGGTGTGATGTTGTATGTTAAGGATACTCTCAACTCGACGGATTGCAACATCGTATCCGACCATGAACTACTAGGTGTTGACCTAGATATAGGTCCTGCCAAATACAGGACCCTAGTGCTTTATAGACCTCGTGCCCAACTCGTTGAAAAGGACAGAGATCTGTACCAGCTACTAGGAGAACTTGTCGAAGACAGAGTGTGTATCGTCATGGGTGATTTCAACACACAATGTTGACTGTGAAACCAAAGAACCCTGTGGCGAGAACGCACTACTCCTTGAGTTCACGAACAACGAGTTCCTCACTCAATGGGTGAGAGAGCCAACGAGAGGAAACAATATCCTCGACTTGGTTTTCACCTCTGAGGATGACATTGTTGAGGACTTCTCTGTTGGCGAAGAGCTCGGTGGCAGTGACCACCGACTAATTAGATTTGTAGTCAAAGTCCCGAAGGCAGGGCCTGCAACTAGTAAATCGAGGAAACTCAATTTGAAAGGAGCAGACTTTGCAGGTCTTCGTGCTGGACTGACTGACGCGAGGCTAGAAGGGTGCGATGTTGTTGAAGACTCGTGGAACAGTTTCAAAACCACATTCATGAGTCTTCAATCGCGTTTCATCCCTCTGAAATGTCCCCGTCGGTCTTCTGTTCAACAAAAGTGGTTTAATCGAGAAATCGGCCAACTGCTTATGAAGAAGAGAACTGTGTACCGGCAATCGAAGATCTCGGGTGACTTTAACGAATACAGGAGGCTAGCCAGGAGAGTGAAGTGCAGCATAAAGGCGGCCAAGCGGCCTGAGGAACTCCGAGTAGAGAGACTCTGTAAAGAGAATCCCAAGGAGTTTTTTAGATATGTGAACAGCCGTAAACCAATCCGTCGAACGATTGGCCCTTTGAGAAGTGAGGAGGGGGCATTAAAGCACTTAGATGCAGAAAATGCTAACCTCCTCAACGACTACTTCTCTTCAGTGTTTACTGAAGAGTGTGGTCCCATCCCCCAGCCAATGGATTCCTACTCGGGGGAAAAGCTGGAAGATATGGACTTCCCCGAAGGGGAAATAAAAAAAGAAGATCAGTGACCTAATGACGAATAAGTCACCTGGCCTGGATGGGTTTCTACCTAAAGTGTTAAAAGAAGTGCGCGATCAAGTCTCACGACACCTGAGCGCAATCTTAAACATGTCAATCCGGACCGAATGCGTTCCTAGAGACTGGCGTGAAGCGGAGGTGACTCCTATCTTCAAGAAAGGAGACCGAAGCCAACCGTCAAACTACCGACCTATCAGTCTGACTTTGATAGTCGGTAAACTCATGGAAAGCATGATGGTGGACAAAATGACGTCGTATTTAGAGTCAAACCTGCTACTGAGGAGTTCCCAGCACGGCTTCCGAAGGCAATGGTCATGCCTGATGAACCTTGTCGAATTCTTCCACTTCGTGTTCAGTGAGCACGATCGGGACAAGGCGGTGGATGTGGTGTACTTAGACTTTCAGAAAGCCTTTGATAAGGTACCACACCACCGCCTTCTCCGGAAAGTGCGAGCGCTGGGCATAGACGGAAAGGTAGCCGACTGGATCGAGAACTGGCTAAGTGGCAGACGGCAACGGGTGGTGGTGAATGGACAGGCTTCTGAGAGGGTGCCCGTTACTAGCGGAGGGCCTCAAGGTTCTGTCCTGGGACCACTACTATTCATCATCTACGTCAACGACATGGACGGTGACATGGTTGCCAAGATTTCCAAATTTGCCGACGATACCAAGCTTGGTATGAACGTTGCAAAGGATGAAAATACTGCCCGCCTGCAGGAAGATCTTGGGAAGATTGGGGAGTGGTCGGACACGTGGCAAATGCCTTTTAACGTGGGGAAATGCAAAGTGATACATATCGGCCACCGAAACCCCCAATCTCAGTATATCCTTAAGGGAACTGCTATTGAATCCACCGACACTGAGAAGGACTTGGGTGTAACAATCACTAGTGACCTCAAGTTCTCGAAACAGTGCATTGAGGCGGAGAAAAAGGCCCAGGGGATGCTAGGTTATATAAAGCGCCAGTTTGGATATCGGAACAAGAAGATTGTAGTGTGTTTGTACAAATCACTTGTCCGACCGCACCTGGAGTATGGCGTACAATTTTGGAGTCCTTCATTTCGTAAGGACATCGCGAGATTGGAACGCGTACAAGCCAGGGCAACCAAGCTGATTCCCTCTATCCGACATAAAAGTTATGAGCATAGACTAAGGGAATTAGATCTGTTCTCGCTGGAAACCCGTAGACTGCGTGGTCAGCTCATCGAAGTTTTTAAAATACTTCGAGGGTTCGACAATGTTGAGTACCGGGATATTTTCACACTGAGTGAGAACAGAACGCGCATTTACGGCTTCAAACTTGAACTGAAGCGTTACAACCGCAATCTGTGTGGAAATTTTTTCACCTACAGTATCTGCGGTAAGTGGAACGCACTTCCAGTGGAAGTTGTAAACAGTGAATCTGTTGACCAGTTCAAGTCAAGACTAGACAAAGTCTTGAAAAGTGGCCGTTTAGGGACGCAAAACAATTGAGCAGCCTTGTGCCCGCTCAATTGCTAGTCCAAAGGTACCCTCTTTGAATGGACCGTAAGGTCTCCTAGGGTACTTTCTTCCCTTGTATGTAAATCCTTGTAACTTCATCTCTCACAACCAAAGAAATCGAAGAGTTATTATATCGGTGGTTTCATAGAGAGTGAATCTCATTAAACACTTCATCTCTCTCAACCAAAGAAATGGAAGACAGACAAAAACGGAGAATATAATCATTTTCTCCTTTATAACGGGTGTTCCAATTACTTGGACCGATTTTAAATGTGAGTTAAGTCTAAGCATCTAATGTTTTTTTCTTTTCCTTCAGATTTGAAAACTTCAGTCTTTAGCAATTTAAAGATTAACAATCGAACAACGTGTTAAAGTTATCGAAGCCTATTACGAAAATGGACATTCAAACAGAAACGCATTTCGGGCATTTCGCGATTTTTTGGTCAACATAATCGACCAACCGAGAGTGCAATTCTGAAAATTGTTCGTAAATTCAACCAAAAAGGGGCGGTGGCATATATGAAAACGCCATTGCGTGCTCGTTTACGCCATTCAGCTGAAAACATTGCTGCAGTGCTCGAGAATGTGGGCGAAGATCCATACACCTCTATTCATCATCGCGCGCAAGAATTGAACCTCTCCACAACAACGTTACATCTAATTTTAACAAAAGATTTGTTTCTACACGCTTACACAATTCAATTGACACAAGAACTGAAGACTTCTGACCATTTGAATACATTCGTCAATTTGGTGCACAAGCAAAGACAAGCCGATGATGATTTTTCGCAAAAAAATCATCTCAAGTGATGAAGCCCATTTTCACCTTGGTGGATTCGTTAATAAGCAGAATTGTAGCATTTGGGCTGATGAAAATTCTAGGAAGATTGTTGAAAAGCGACTGCATCCACAAAAGGTCCCTATTTGGTGTGCAATTTTCGCTAGTGGAATAATTGTCGAAAATGATGCCGGGAATTCTGTTATGGGTGACAGGCGAGCGATACTGTGCCATGATAACCAACTTTTTATGATCTGAATTGAATTCTAGGGATGTCGAAGGTTTGTGGTTTCAACAGTACGGCACCACATGCCACACAGCCAATGCAACAATGATTTTATTGAATGAGAAGTTCCCAGGTCGCATCATCTCTCGAAACAGCGAGGTCAATTGGCCACTAGATCGTGTGACTTGACACCTTTAGATTTCTTTCTTTGGGGTCATCTCAAAAGTAAGGTCTATGCCAAGAAGCCAAAACAATTCAACAGCTGAAGGATGAGATAATAAGGCATATTGGTAAGATCGAGAAGCAACTATGCAAAAACCATGCTAGGCGCGTGCCCCCTACCCGCCCCCCCGGGGTATAAGGGTGTTGCAACCCCACTACAACGAGATGGGCGCCGTGCTGGGGGATTCTCGGTTTATTCACTGCATGGTGTCTCCGTTCTTCTTTTCACTTTAGATACCTCCTTTAAAGCAGTGGCTGTGCAGCTTCACCTGGATAGGTGGTATACTAATATTTCTGTGTTCATTCCACCGTCAGCTGACTTCGACGCGGGGGACTTCCGCTGCGTCGTGGCACGGTTGCCAAGGCCCTTTCTCTTGCTTGGAGATCTGAACGGTAGACAGCCTCGCTGGGGAGATTACTCAATAAATCCCAGGAGACATGTCCTTGCCGATCTGATCGAAGAGCTTGAGATAAGTGTCTTAAATGTAGATGAGTTTACGCATCACTGCCCGAGAACCGCTTCATTTTCTTGCCTTGATCTATCTTTGTACTCTTCGGATGCACAGCCTGATTTTGATTGGGGGGGTGGTCGATGACCTCCATTGTAGTGATCGCTTTCCCATTCAAATATCATTTTCAGGGCAACTGCCGCCTGAGAGCCCACCTCTGTTGTGCTTGTCGCAGGCGCAGAGGCCTGCATTTCAGGAAATGACTCAATTCTCTATCTCAGTCGAGGAGTTTAGGTCGGTAGATGAGGCCGTTGAGTTCTCCGGCAACCTCATCACCACGGGCCTGACTACTATTCCCAGAACGTCTGGCTGTTTTTCACCCCGACCACTGCCGTGGTGGCCGGCCGAGTATAAGACAGCCCTCAAACAGAAGCGTTATGCCTACATGCGTTATAAGCGCCGCTGAAACGATTTCACAGTCGGTGAATTTCGTCGGGCTAGGGCTAGGTTCCGTTATATTTTGAAGCACGCCTGCTGCTTTTTTTTGGCGGGCATACCTATCTTCCCTAAACGGGAAGACCCCTATGGCTGAGGTGTGGAGGCGAGTCAAAAGGATTCGGCGCAAGTTCTACAGGATCTCCCTCCCATTATGGAGGAGAATGGGACCGCAATCTCGGAGCCCGCCTCCGTAGCGGAATCCTTCGCGACTGATTTCTCCGCATTCTTTAGCCGGGATGCTGCTCCACCAGCATTTAATGCACGTCGTGAGGTCGTAGAAGGCCGCCAGCTGGACTTTACCTCCAGAGGCGGAGAACCCTTCAACGACAGGTTTACTGTGAGTGAGTTGTGTTCCGCTCTTGCTTTGTGCGTGGACACCGCGCATGGTCCGGACGATGTCCCGTACGCCATGTTTCGACACCTGGGTGAGCGAGGCATGGCCTTTCTCTTAAATTTGTTCAACAGGATCTGGGTGGAGGGTTTCCTCCCAGATAACTGGCGAATCGCTACTGTGCTCACCTTTCGCAAACCGGGAAGAGATCACTCTATTCCGGCCGGTTTCCGCCCAATCTCTCTAACTTCTTGCGTGTGCAAGTTGATGGAGAAATTGGTAAATGTTAGATTAGCCTTTTTTCTGGACAGCGGATGCCATCTATCTTATGCATAGTACGGCTTTCGCAAGTTTCACTCCCCGTCGGATGCTCTGCTCCGACTGGAAAATGGCGTCTGCGAAGCCTTCCTTCATAGACAGCACTACCCCACGGTGTTTTTATATCTGGAGGCCTATGATCCCTCATGGCGATACGGTATCATAGAGCCTCTCCACACGATGGGGGCGAGGGGACGCCTCCCAATGTTTATATCTGAATTTTTGCAAGATCGTCGATTCTGCGTACGGGTGGTGACAGCCCTCCCCAGCTAAATGAAGCAGGAAGAGGGTGTCCCGCAGATAAAATGTCCTCAGTGTCACACTCTTTGCCTGAGCATCAACGACATTACCTTGCTGCTGCCGGAAGATGTTCTCGCTACGCTCAACGCCAACGACCTTTCGACCTCTTTTGGCGCGGCCCAGATGCCAACTCTGGAGAGTCAACTCCAACAGGCATTGAACCGCATCTCTCGCTATGCTGAAGCGCACAGGTTTGGGTTTTCCTTGGCCAAGACTAAGGTGGTGCACTTCTGCCGCCATCCACGTTTTCCCCAGACCCAGACTTGTTTCTTAATGGGTTACGCATGTAAGTGGTTAAATCGCACCATTTCCTTGGTCATGTATTCGTAGCCTTAGAGTCTCTTGTACCCGCACTATGGATATTCTCCGTTCCGTGACGTTCAGAGCTGATAAGGCTACTGCCTTACTTTTTATCGATCCTTTGTTCGTTCGAAGATTGACTGCGGATGCGAGTTTTATGCATCTGCAGCCAAGCGTTTATTGCGGAAAATGGACTCTATCCACCACCCCGACCTTCGCCTTGCGACCAGTTCCTTCCGCACTTTCCTCATTGAGAGCCTACTAGTCGAGATGTCACTCGCTCTACGCCGTGTACAGTGCATCATTTGCCTAAAGAAGTTCGAGCTAATCTTGGAAAAATCATTGACAATGTTGCTATCTCAGGACCAGCATCAAATCTTTTTTTATCGTCTACAAATGTTTGAGAAAGCACTAAATAAGGTAAAATTAAACACATGGCTACTCCTAGTTAAACAGATTCTCTTTCATCAGCTTAATTTTTAGGATATTCATCATTATCAAATTTACACTGCTTAATATTAATATGAGTTAAGAACTATCCAGCTATAAATTAATACATATTAATGTTTTTTTAAAGATACAAAGTGACTTGTCATCTTTCTGATGCTGTCCATTAGTGGATGAATTAATGAAAAATAAAGAACTACAAATGCATAGCACAGCGATTAAGGCACAGTTCAAAGCTGCCATGGAATCATTTCACTTCTTAGTATACATGACAGATCCTCGATGCATGGGTAAAAAATTAAATGCTTTTGATATACATTACTCATACTGTCATTCATGTAATTAAATTCGAAAAGGTTATTGAAAATTAAAATTAGTACATAATAATTGTAGGACATCTATTATTTCAAGTTTCATATTCTTTCTACAAGGTAAGAGAATTATATTACTGCAGAGCAAGAGAATGAGGCTGAAGAATGGCTGCAAAGTAGACACCCAAAATACATTGCTGGACTCATGAATTTCAAGCACACATGTTTAGTACTAACATACCCAGTTCAGTAACACCTAAGAAATGGTGGAAATAATTGGCTGGAAGGCAGTAAAGCAAGTTCAAGAAACAAGCCAAAGCTTCCTGGGGGATTCTGCAAATTCTTTGCAGACCTCCATTATTGTCCAGCAAGCTGGGGCTCTATAGAGCGCATTTTCTCAACTTTCGGTCTGGTTTGGAATGATGTTAGGAATAGGTTAAGTGCTGAAAAAGCACAGAAATGAGTAAAAATTTATAGGCATTTGAGGAGGAATTGAGAATTTCAATTATGCTAAATGAGGTTCTAGAACAAATTAGATTTAATAAGTTAATGTTGTATAACAGCAAAGGATAATACTTCTTGAAACTAATGAAAAGGAATCATTAGTTTGAATAAATTAAAAAATTTAAATTATTTTTGTAGTTATCATTAAACCTATTTTTTACATTTGTTTTATCAATTATAATAATATGAAATTTAAAAAAAATAAGACCGAGTGGGTTCTTTTAGGTGAGCTTTATTGTTTTTCTTTGAGTGGGTTTTTTAATACCAACCCTGCATTCTACTGCAGCAGTCTTTTTTTACTTGAACTAGCTGTTTCTTCTTGTTGCTTATTTTGCATTTTGCCATGTGTTTCTTGATTCTTTCTATTTTTTTTTACTAATCTTTTCTAGAAAAACAAAATTGCATGATACTCTTGTTTTATCATCTTTTATATCACTGACTTTCTGCCAGCAAATGTCTTTTTTATGACCACTTGCATATCGCATTTTAAGTAACAAAGGATTAGCTATTTGTGAAGCTATCAATAATACTTAAAACATCTGAAGAAAGTAAGGATAGTTAGTGACAAATGAATCTAGTATACAAATAAAAATTCTTAAAAACATTTAGCTATCAATTAATTTGGAACTAAAAGTAAAAAAATCTATTAAATCCAATAACACCCCACAAAACACAATACCCAGTGGGTTTTTTAAGTGGGTTTTATTGTTTTTTTTGGGGGGGGGATTTTTGGGGGTGGGTTTTTTATTACCAACCCAGCCGAAGCGCACAGGTTTTGGTTTTCTTTGGTGGTGCACTCCTGCTGCCATCCACGGCTCCACCCACACCCAGACTTGTTTATTAATGGAGTACGCCTGAAAGTGGTTGAATCGCACCGTTTCCTTGGTCTTGTATTTGACCGACGCCTCACCTGGGAGGCTCATATTCGCAGCCTTAGGGTCTCTTGTACCCGGGCCATGGATATTCTCCGTTCCGTGACGTTCAGCGCTTAGGGCGCTGATAGGGCTACCGACCTACTTTTTTATCTATCTTTTGTTCGTTCGAAGCTCCACTACGTATGCAAATTTTATGCATCCGTAGCCGAGCGTTTATTGCGGAAGGTGGACTCGATCCACAACACAGGCCTTCGCTTGGCGACCGGTTCCTTCCGCACTTCCCCCATTGAGACACTACTAGTCGATGCTGGGGAGATGCCACTCGCTCTGCGCCGCGCACAGTGCATCACTCGCCTGTACGTGCGAGCCCGGCGACCCCCTCTGTCGCCAAATGCACTCACTGTATTCGTAGCTGATTTTGACGGTGCCTATGCCGCCGAAAGACGCCAGTCATAACCTAAGCCCTTTGGGTTTAGGGCCAGGAAACTCCTTCGAGAGCTAGGTATAGCTCTCGGGCCGGTGGCGCCCCTGTTTCTGTCCAGGCCGCCGACCTGGAGGGTACCACATTTGGCTATTTGTCGCCACGCCTCTGCTCCCAAAGCTTGTACAGCGCTGGGAGTATTGTGTTCGACCTTTTTGAAGCACACCTCGTGTCATGCTAGAACCGTGCCAGTGTATACGGATGGCTCCAAGTCCCAAGAGGGAGTCAGCTTCCACGCCGTATCCCCTCTGTTTGAAGTCAGCGGGGCTCTACCAGGCGCTGCATCTGTCTTCATGGCCGAGTTGGTGGCACAATCGGAGACCGGATTGTGATCTATAGCGACTCACAAAGCGCCCTGAGTGCTCTTGGGGCATTGGAATCTTTGCATCCCCTGGTTCACGATATCCGTGACGCCACGGTTTTGGCGAGCCGGGCGGATATAGAGATTATCTTCTGCTGGGTTCCTGGACATTGCGGGGAATGAGGGTGCCAAAGAGTCCACTAGAACTGGGCGACCGGACGAGTGTTTTGCTCTTCCTCACACTTACTACAAGCCAGGAATACCTGCAGCTCTTCGGAATGCTTGGTAAAGAAGATGGGAGACGGTCCAAGCGAACTTAAAGTTTCGTGCCATTGCGCCGCGACTGTTCCCATGGACCTATCCCCCAATGCCACGACAGCTTCAGGTCGCTTTCTGTCGTCTCTTTATCGGACACACTCGTGTGACGCATCGCTATCTGATGGAGCGCTCGCCTGCTCCCTATTGTGACGACTGCGTCGTCCCCCAGACTGTTTGGCAAATTCTTGTCGTATGTCCCAGTCTGGGTGATCTTCGCGCACGTTACCTGTCCAGGTACCGGGATGGGTGGGGCCGCTACCGCCTGTCCCTTGTACTCGGGACGAGTGCATGCACATTGACTGGTAGACTTGTAGACTTTTAGGGGGAGGCCGGCCTTCGTCATTTTATTTAACCAGTTTTTTTGGTTTGGTTTGTTTTTTGTTAATTGTGTTTTGTTTTTTTCCTTATAGGTCGCACGTTCCTGCGCCGGGGTGACCTTCCCCCGACACAGGAGCTTGCTTCCTGCTCTTTGCCTTTTCCCTTTTAATTTTCAGTGTTGGGTTTGTTTTTTGTTTGTTTTTTTAATCTGATTTTAAAGTAGCCTAGTACTAGGCAGGTTTTTAATATGGCGACTAATTCCCAAGTAGGCAGTAGCCAGATGAGCTCTTTAAAAAAAAATTCTCTTACTACAGTTAGATAAACATCTTTGTTTTCTGGCTCCTTGGAAGTACATGTGTCCATGTCTTATTGGTATTTCATAATCAGGTCGGTAATAGTTTACTGACACTTCACCACTTTTTTCTTTATCTAAAACTTTTCCAACAAAATGATGGTTTACATTCCTTTTGCTCGGAAATTTAACAATGACATACGACCCCTCTTTCACTTCCTCTGTCTGCCTTTTCATCCTTTCTTCACTTTTCTCATGTTCTTCCTGTATATAATTTTCATCTTCACTAGTTTCTTGTTCCTCCTCTTCGTCTGCTAGTACAGGAATTTTCTGTAAGTGTTCATCACTGCCTGAGAAAGTGTCAGTCACTTTCTACATAACTCATCTTCCGTTTGCTTTCCAGTCTTTTTCTTTTGCACTCCAGAGGATCCTTCACCAGCATCTTCATATGAAACACTTTTGCCGGGTGATACAGCAATGGACTTGCCACACCGTGCATGTCCAGCTTTCTTTGCAGATTCTTCACGCATGTCTTGCAGCTTCTTTAGTACTAGTGGAGTCACTAAATGATGTGATGATTGGGGGACATTTACTTTAGTCAGTTTATTCATTGGTTTCTTTCTATTCAGGGGATAAATCCCTGTTGTTTTGAAACCACTGATAGCATAGGCTGCCTTGTTCTGCAATGTTTCTAAAAGGGTGTACAGTAGGCGTGGAAAATGAACCTTTGGAAGAATGGTGTAAAATTTGCCTTCATTATTTTTCCACTGAGCTAAAACCTTTCTCCATGCAGCCTTTAAGGGTGCATAGACAGCTACATCAAGTGGCTGCAAGAGGTGGGTACTGTTTGGTAACAAGAAGATCATGCGTATTCTATTCACCTCACAGATCTCGATAATATTGTTAGTAAGATGTAAAGAGAGATTATCACCACTGATAGCTAGGAGCATTGTTATGTACATTGTTGAAATAAGACATGACAGCCCTTTCAAGCCAATCTCTGAAACAGTGCGCATCACGCTATCCGGATTTTGTTCTGTTGTACCTTGTGTTGTTGATAGGTCCTCCAATCAGCCAGGTATCCATCAAATGTTCGGCTTTATAAACGACATATGGTGGCAAGTAGTCACCACCTGCCGTACATGCAAACATTATAGAAACCGATGATTTAGACGTTTTAATTATTCTCTCAGCATATTTTGATCCTTTTTTTTTATTTTAGATCATCTGATAAGTTTTTCTCGTCATAATTTAATATGTTCTAAGCAGGAACACCTGCAAAAGAAGTCTCCAAGTTATCAATTAACCTAACTACACTTGCAACTGACACAGTAGCTCTTCTCCTGCCTATATTTTGACATGCACGATATGGCAATAAATCATCATACCTCTTTACAAATGACCTCACCCATTCTTTACCAGGTAAATTGTCTTCGAAAAAAGAACATGCACGGCCTGCCTTATCTAGAAAGTTTTTAACAAACATCTACAGGTCATAATTTTCGAAAGCATATCCATAGTCTGCAAATGATGCAAGGTGTTGTGCAATAGAAAGCTCTTCGTCTTGCAGGAGAGTTTGTTTGCGTCCTACTTCAGTTGTCTCTCTCTCTCTCTCCAGAAATATGATTCTGCAGTGTTTGGTGGGGAATGTGAAGCAATTGTGCAACTAACTGTCTTACATGTTTCTCCTGCTTAAACGCACCTCACACCTTCCTTCAAATCTTCAGCAGAGTACAGCATCTCTCCTGGAGACCGCTTTCGCTTGTAGTTGCGCAACATTTAAAAAGAAATTAGAAATAATTGGAATTAATAAATTGATGTCATGAATTATACTAGTGTATTACTTGCTTAATAGTTTGTCTCATTCTAACATATATACTAATAAATGTAGTTAACAAATCCATTTTAGTTTAGACCATTATATGTAAGGCATAAAAGAAAAAATAAGATGTCCTCATTTACCCTAACTGAAAGTGCCTGATTGCCCCCATTCATTATGTTTGCCTTTGTGATAGAACTGGTTGAAGCTGCGTTAATTTCAACTTCTATCACATATTATTTAAAACCACGATGTTGCCCACGTGCATCTTCGCTTCGAAGCTTGTCGCCTTATCGCAGCCAGCGGATGTCAATGTTTAAACAAGGAGGTTATCGTCCCCCCGTTCGCCCCCATACGCCGACCTCGCCAGATTGAGTTAGGCTTATGGGCAGATAAGGCATTGTTCTCCGGCTCGGCTGTGCATTCCCTCGAAGCTCCCACTCCATTTTTCACCACGCCAAGGAGATGTCCTGGCTATTTATATGGAAACTTTACCACTAAGATCAGATTGGAGATCCAGATTTTCGTCGCGAAACATCACCACGACCCTCTCTCCCTTTGTGTGCCAAGGGACCTCGACCTCGAGATTCACCATCACTTGTCCAGAAGGAGGACAATATCCCTTGAGTGCCAAAGGTTCGAGCCTTTCGTGACGCCAAGTCCCCAAGGCTTCCCCCTCGTGTTCAGAAGACAACAACGTAGAACAGCCATTGTTCTTTTGAGTCCTTCGCCAAGAAACGGTTCTCACCCTTCCCCCTTGTTGTTCAGAGGAGAACAACATTAGAACAGCCATTGTTCTTGAGCCCGTAGACAAGAGACGGTTCTCACACCCCCTTTGTTCAGAAGAAAACAACGTAGAACAGCCATTGTTCTTCAAGCCGTTCGTCGAGAAACGCCACGTCAGGATCCTTTTATTCCCCCCCCTTCGGCTGGAACTCGCCAGCGGACCGAAAATTCCTTCAAGTCGCCTTCCACTGCACCACTAGCATAAAGTTACGTATGCCAAACGTCACCTTTGAGTACTTAACCCTTTTGTCAATTCTATCCTGTGCTTTAAATGGTTTAGCGAACCATCCCATCTCTTTAACTCTATATTTGTTTTACCCTTTTAAATCCTTTAATCCTTGGATTAGCCCGAGCCCCCACGACCCTTTCCATTCTCTGTTTATGTCACTATTTTCCGTCTTGTGTTTGTTGATAGTTATTATTAATAAAACTCTATTTTATTAATGATAGCAATATTATTATCCTTGAGCTCAGTTCTACTTCTTAAGCATATCGAAGATACATAATATCGGCCTCCAGACATTTACGCACTCTAAAGATAATTAAAGAAGTTCCCTCAACGAATAGGTATATATGGTATATCGTCGAGAGTCCATTCTACGACAGCCTTCATACTTAAAAATGAATAGTTTTAACAACTTATTTTAGTGACATCTACCTTAGAATATATATAATTGATGAACGAAAAGATATTGCCCTAGCTATATTTCTTCTTAGGCTACTTACCCTTAGTATTTCCTCCACTTTTAGGTTTTCTTATATATTTGTGTTATCTTCTATTCCTTGGTTTTGGCACTATTAAATAGACTTAAAGTTTTATGAAATAACTTATTTGTTTCTCAGTACTGCTACAGACCTATGCTAGTAGGTATTCAAACTGAAAAAAATATTTAAAAAAATGAAAACTTGTTTTAATGTTTTATTTTACATTGTAATTCAAATATGCATACATTTTCTACAGATTAATAATTTGAAAAAACATTTAATTGATGCTAACCATATTATATAATGGTACATAATAAATACAGTTGAGTTGATAGGACACAATTATATATTTTCCAACAATTCATTTTATTGAGTGTACAGTAGCAATTTTTTTCTTTACATTATATTAAAAGTATTCGTTACAACGATTTCTTCGTTTCTTTGATCATTATATAAATCGAATTGCTCAATAAAAGATAGATATGATTTACCGTTTGTCATCTGCTCAAGGAAATAAACACAGAACAAGGCACATGAGTTTGAAAAGTAACTCTGAACTCTGAATGGATTGAGGATAATAATTTGATTTATCTTTAATAAGTTTTTACGAATATAAATATCATTCTGGAACCCTAGACATAGGCTGTTGAAATAATACCTACTTTTTTGTTAACAAACAAAGCGATCCAATGAGAACCGGGTCGATGGCTGCTGTCTAGATTAATTATATAAGCTGCTGGCACTTTTAAAGGTTGACATAATTGAGTGTCTTTCGCAAAACAGCCGTGAAAAACTCGTCTGTAGTTTCATTTCGATAAAATAGTTTTTTCTATTTCTATTGCATTTATTTTATTAAGAATAAACTGTAAGTTGTTAGACTTATCTATCTCAGTAACAGACTGAAACTCTGCATATATAACAAGAGAAACCGGGTCTTTTAATGGAGATCTAAAGTGTAACTGTTTTCATAATGTACCCTGTTGTATAGGAATCGAGCATTCACCAAGACAAGTAGTATTCTTGTCCTGATTTAGGTTAATACAATAAATATTTTTACTTTTATAAATTATTCATACGTAAGTCCAATACTCTGCCCACCTCCAATACACCCTATTCCGTTATATAACGAGTAAAAAGCCCTTGAAGCAACTTGATCTGCATTCGTCCGAATAGTCGATTTCAAATGGTCCTTCAACTTCATGCCAGTTTATAAGGTTCAAATTCAAATTCAAGGTTCAAATTCAAAAGGTGATGCATCATAGCTACCAGAAAATGTCGAATGGTCAACCATGCAAATTACCATCCTCGTAGGGATTCTTCCCATGAAGATAGTATCCACACTCTTCATTGATATTCCATTCACAATTGTAAAATTTCGCATACGAACTTGTGTGATAGGGTACCTAGCGTTTGATGTAAGCAGCCTATTTTCCATTTCAGATAAGTTGATGCTGAAATGTGGACTTTTCTTAGGTAAAGGAAACTCTCTAATAATTCTATCTTAGCTTCGAAATCGATCTGGTTTCTAAATAGTGTAAATGAATGTAGTGCTCTGAATAACTTTATCTTTAGTGAGACTTCCTTCATCAACAGCTTATGTTGCGAGAAGAAATCGGAGTGTAGTTTTCCATATAGATCAATTAGTTTTTTCTTCAATTTGGAAAGAAATGTAGATTTTTCTTGTTTAGTATAATCCAACAGGGTCTTTAAATATGCACGATAAGGGTAATTATTTCCAATGGAATTTGCAGATGTTTCATTTAAATAAATGTCAACATTGCTGAACAAAGTGTGAAGAATATTCATCTGCCTTCACAATTCGGATCTATATAATACCGTTCGCTACCAGCTATTTATTTATTCTAGTTCATCTTGCTCTTCATTTGATTTTCTTGATGCATTTTGTGTTTCCCGAATTTTTCTTCTTCTTGACTGAAATTCATTTTTTCTTTATTAAGTTGGCCATTCAAACGTTTACTTTCCATTTTTCTTGGCTTGAGTAGGTTGGTCCTTAATCTCCGTTTTCTTTATTGATGCATCTTCCCTTTTTTCCATTTATCTTGAGTTGATGATTTCTTAGTGCTTCTTGTTGAGTTGGTCCTTCAAGTGTTTTCTTCCGTTTTGTTTCTTGAGTGGTCTTCATAAAAGTTTTTGGACTATTGAGTTTCGAACGTGGTATCTCTTGATTTAAATTGCCAATACTCTAGCCACACGACTGGCCTTAGTCCTTTTCATGGTTGGTAAATTTATCGGCCATTTATATTAACGAGTTAGTTGGAAGCAATTTTTTTCTTATACATTATCGCACCCCTACAGACTGATTGATAATTGCTCTCAACGATGGAAGTTTGGGTCGGTGGAACGGTGAACAAATCGAGTTCTGTCTTCGAACAGATATGGCTTGCTGGATGAAGAGCATTCATTTTTATACGTGTATGATTTACAGCCGATGATGACTTTCTGAGAACATCTATGAAACGTGTGCTTGTTTATATTATGAGAAAAAATCATCCCCTCGCTCTTCATGATCTATATTCAACTTTTTCTCTTCTTCAACATCTTATTCATCCATTTCCGCTTATTTATTAGACCTATTTTTTCGGACTTCCTCTCATTAACACTGAGATTTTAACTTTCTTCTAATATACTCTATTGTCTAATATCTTTAGTAATAGCGTTTTTCGCCCTTCCTAGCTGATCTTTCAAAGCTTGCTTTGCGGTCTTTCCATGCATCACATCCTGAACGGTATCGAAACCGGCGGAAATGGCCTTCTTCCCTAGATAGCGAGTACCACTCTTTAGATAGGGCGTTGCATTTCGGAATAGGGAGGAGAATAGAGATCCAAGACCATTTCCTCTCTGAGCTCTTAATCCTTTAAACACGCGTGGGCCATTTAACACTTTTAATTATTTTAATGTCTTCTCCTAATGTGTAGTTTTATCACCAAATGATCGAGAACGAATAGGAAGATTTTCCCCTTCAACCGTTCTCATCTAAATTGATCTTAATTCGTCACCAGAGCTTCGATTCAGATAGTGTGGATTGTCAAAAGTTATACTGAATGACCCATCATTAAAAGGAAGGTGAAAATTCTCAGCAGCCTCGACTGGCTCCCACCTACTAACTGATAGTCTACAAGGTTAGAGTAAATATAACATGATCTCGGATGAGATATAAGAGACGGAAAATCTGTATTAAATGCTATACAATTATTTAAGTGGGAGATGTCATCTCTGATAGATCTTTTTCATTATACTGTAAAAGTCTTCTGACAGAACAAATACTAGATTTTCTTTCCTTTTCACATTGAACAATTAACCTGAAGTGAGCATTAACATATAATCACTAGACATTTTCCGTTGCCTTCTGTCAGATTGAAACATTAAATCTTGAGATGATAATCTCATTTTCAGAGTCATTTTCGCTAGGAGTGCTTTTTCATTGTTTTAATATCCGTCGTCTATCCATATCTCATCATAAACATAGTCAATTCCTTTTATTTTTGTTTCCTTTCGTCTTGCCAATATAATATTTGATTCATAATTATTTACTTCTGTTATTTTCCGATAGACTGTGAATGCGTGTGTAGGCTTATTAATATTATAGATATTCCCTGTAAATTGAAACTCACAAAGTCCTACCTCATACTGACTGTTGTCTGCTATAATAGATTTGTGCAATTCAATTCTATAGTCAAGACATGGTATTTTAAGAGTAAATATCCATGGAGGATGAAGAAGGAAGGGTGACATAAAAACTCGCTGACTCCATCTTCACAAATGATGAAAAGCTTCTCCATCTCCTACCTTTATATAATTCCACGAATGCATCATGTGCTCAAAGCTGGTGTGTGATATCGCATGTCTTGACGTAGGAATTAAACGATTTGGGGTATCCTCGCCACTTTACTAAATATCGCTTGTCTTTTCCACGCCCTTTCGCTTTAACTATCTTTTCCACTACATATTTCTTACGGGAGTCAAACTTTATTTTCTCTAGTACTTCTTCATAAACCCCACCTTCAATATGTTCTCCATTTAAATTTTTAATATAATACAGCTTTAATAGTTTTTAAATCCTATATATCTTGTAGATTTCCTCATTCCATCCAACCTTGTATCCTTTTTTAAAATTACTGGAAACGCGTGAGATTCGAACATAATCACCGATCTTATATAGAAACCTCTTTTTTTTAACTTCAGATCTCTGTTCCGAAATAGCAACATCGCGTATAACTTTAAATGGTGTGTTCCCAATCATTCTATGTCTAGAATTATTATAAGCCCTTGCAAAATCATCTAAAACCTCAATGTATTTCCATGTATTATTAAAAGTAAAATATCTGAAAAGTCTTTCCTTTATTGTTCTTTGTACACGCTCTACAAGAATAGCTTTGTTTAATGAGTGAACATGATATACACCGATATTATATTCGCTCGATAAGCCTTTCATCTTCTTTCCTTTAAACTCTCCTCCATCATCAGAACATATATAGCCTGGAATCCATCTGGTGTCTTTCATGAGATTTCGTAAAGCATTTGTTACCACCTGATCCGTCTTCTCCTTTAAAGGAATTAGCCAGAGATATCTAGAATATACGTCAATTACAAAGAGTACGTAACGTACACCTAGGGCCGTGGACGCTGCAAGAGGTGGGGCCGTGGACGTTGAAGGTACAGCCATAGGAGGTTGTGGCACTAAGTCAGGGTCATCGATCTGCGATATCCCTTCCACATCGTCCATATCCTACTCCCTCTCTTTCTCTTCCCAATTGGCATCGTAAGTGTCAGGCAATAACCTCCACCTTGGCATCAAGGGGTATCTCGGTGTCACTTTGATCATCGGCATCGTCAAATAGGAC
Organism: Ceratothoa steindachneri; assembly: GCA_963969495.1. Lineage (NCBI taxonomy): Eukaryota > Metazoa > Arthropoda > Malacostraca > Isopoda > Cymothoidae > Ceratothoa > Ceratothoa steindachneri. Next base: position 2,355,236 of record OZ018339.1, read on the forward strand.
ACTATGGAGCTCTTCAAGGGTCATTATTTTTTTTATCCCCACCTATTAATTAGCTTTCAGAAGCTGAATAGTTTGGGAAGGTAAGCGTATTCGAGTTTAGCGCTAGCGAGAAGCGGGTAATGTTTAGTGATTTTTTTTATTATTTAGGAGCCATCTGGCGAATGCCTACTTGGGCATAAGTCACCGTACTCACGATAGCCTAGGAATAGGATACATTAAAATAACAGCATACAAGAAACAACATCAATAACAATAATAAAGGAAAAGGGCAACAAGGGGGAGGCACAATACAGCGTCGGGAGGGGGGGGAAGGGTAGTCGGGCCTCCCCCGGCGCAGGAACTTGCGACCTACAAAACAATAACAGCGAAAAAAACAGTTAAATCAAGCTGGTCTCCTTCAAAAGGTGATAGAGTCCACAAGTGACTGTGCACAAAACTGTTCTGAGTACAAGGGACAAGCGGTGGCAAACCCGCTCATCCCGGTACCGGGACAGGTAGCGTGCACCAAGATCACCTAGACTAGGACATTCAACACGAGTGTGCTGAACAGTCTGAAGGACAACGCAGTTGTCACAATAAGCCACAGCAAACGCTCCATCAAGTAGCGGTGCGTCCTTCGAGTGTGTCCAATTCGGAAAAGACAGAAAGCAACCTGAAGCCGTCGCGGTATGGAGGGGCGGGGGGTCCTTGAGAACAGTCGCCAGTCGCAGCGCAATGGCGCCCAGATTTAGGTTTCCCTCGACCGTCTCTCATCTTCTTTGCCAAGCAGCCCGGAGAGCTGCGTGTATGCCTGGCATGTAGCCGGTAAAAGGAAGAGCGATACGCTTGTCTAGTCGCCCAGTTCTCGGGAACTCTTTGGTGCCCTCATCGACGTGCTCATTCCCCGAAATTCCTACATGTCCAGCAATCCAGCCGAAAATAATCTCGACACCCGCCCGGTTCGGAAAAACGGTGGCGTCAAGAATATCTTAAACAAGAGGATGCGGAGATTTCAATGCTCCGAGAGCAATCAGGGCGCTTTGTGAGTCGCCATAAATCACAATTCGTTCTCCAAACTAGTCACGTCGCGTAATTTCTCGTACCGAGCGGTGTATTGCAACCAGCTCGGCAGGGAAAACAGATGTAGCGCTTAGCAGAGCCCCGATGACTTCAAACATAGCGGATACGTCCATGGAAACCGACCCTCTCTCGCGACTTGGAGCCATCCGTTTACACTGGAACGGTTACAGCGTGACACGAGCTGTGCTTCAAAAATGTTGAAGGCAATACTCCCGGCGCATAGGCATACTCCCGGTGCCCCTATTTTTAGCCAGGGCTGGGTGTGAACTATTTGTGCCCCCAGCATTATCATGGGAGCGACCGGGGTGGGTAGAACCCGCAGGAGGGTTCCGAATGGGCGCGGAAGCGATCATGCTCGTAGGTTCGTAGGGGCATAGAACTTCCCGGGCAACGCCGGGCGCGCCAGGACCAATTTCTTAACCTTGCGAAATGAGAGACGATCCGGAGCCTGAACGGCCACGAATTCAATCTCAAGGAGATGCGCACCACATTGTTTCGAAGAAGCTGGGTGCAGCTTTCCGTAATTGACACACTTAGCCACACACTTTGGACTTAGCGTGTGCCACCTTGGAGCAACTTACACAGACTTTGGTTAACCTAGACTTTGCGCGTCTACACGATCTATTAACATATCCGAAGCGGTAACAGTAGTAGCACCTCCACGGCAGTGGCAAGATGCCTTCACGCGTTAGCGATAGCAACCAGCACCCATTGACTCAAGGAGCTTGTCACAGTTGAACGTTACTAAGAGTATAGGAGTGGATCTCGACGCCACTCCCCGTTTTCTCATCACATTCGGCTCTCTACCAATCACAATAGATAACGCTCTCCTCTGATGGATCATTTTTCACTACGACAACATGGTGCCATCAGTGGACCGAATAAGAAGGAAGCGTTTGAAGCCAGCGGGATCGAAAACGTGAAGTAGTCTCTGAATGAGGGTCCCCGATGTAATCGAGGATCCGCTCTCTGCGCACTTGCACCTTAGGTTTCTGTCAGAGACTCCACACACGGTGGACCAACTTGCCCAAACGTGCCAATATTTGCTTGGTCGTTTACCGACGTGGCATCAGACCCATCGTCCCCGCGCCTTCCGAGGTTGGAGAGGAGCCTGCTTATCCCCTACGCAGGCAGGAGCAACCAGGCCACAGGGGCACCAGCTAGAGGAGATCCCTCCTCTCATGGTCAGACCTTGGAGACCCGAGCCGTCTGAGGAGAACCTTGTACAGGGATCGGTGCTTGGCACTGAGCGCAGGTTCATCCCCATGGAAGGTCCTACCGTCTGGGGCTAGGTTGCCTCAGGGACCATGTCCATAAAAAGGGGGACTCCATGTGCCCCACCACCCCACCATGACATTACAGCTCCCATTGGTCACAGCGTCTTTGTTCGGGGAAGAGAGAGGGGCACGTACAGTAACCCCCTCTAAAGTCAATATGCAATCCCACAGGTCTTTATAGGGAAGTTGCTCACGGGCCCTTTCTTCCCTCGTCCCCCTAAGTAGGTTGACCCTACCGATGGTCAATTATGGGCCGCCTCCCTGCCTTCTTGACACTCTCTTTGCAAATAAAAGAGAAACTGCCGCCGAAAAGAGGAAGGCACCCAAGGGCACCTCCAGAGAAGGGGTGAGGGAGAGTCCTCTACAGCCGTGGGAAAATGAAAACGAAGCCTCCTCTCCGGTAAAAGAAATTTGTAGGGTCCCCTGTGAAAGGACATTGGATGAGAGGCTTTATTTTTTCGGTGGAGCTTCCTTAAGGCGGACCGTCACTGATGAGGGGGAAAGGGATAGGGAGTTTGGTTTTTTTATCTTATCGGGCATGATCCTATTATCTCTACGGCTAGCAAACTCTAATCACTCCATGCAGTAGCCCACTTTGTGAGGAGTAAACACGGGGCCGGCAGAACCAGTTGCCGCCATTTGAGGCCACTCCTCCAACCAGGTCCTAATAGCCTGGCATCACATCGGCACCCCGTAAGGGGCGCGGCGATTTGCCTTTCTGGCCGCCGTGCTGATGGGACTCAGCGCCCCGTCTGGCCTAAGCTTAGCCTCTTCTCCTTTCTTCAGACAGCCTGTATTTCTCCCCTACTTTTTCACTTCGCCTACAACCTCTCCCGTAACTTTCCCTTGTTAGCCTCTATTTTCACAGGATAGATGCTACCTTTTTTCTCAGCTAACTATCACAAATCCGGGCTGGGGGGGAGGGGACAATGTTCCCTAACCCCTTAGCCCCGATTTGGGATGGTGAGTTTTTAATAACCTGCTACATCTCCACCCATACCTTCCTCACATCCCTTTTTGTTCTCCCTTCACATTCTATCAATTTTACCCTGCCCAAGGTGGAGCCGCCATGCTAAATGGCTGCCAGGTGACCAGGCGGGAGGGGTGGCCTTTAATGGCGGCATCTGGTTCTGCTAGCCACGTACGCACCCCTTGCAGAGCGGGCTACTGCGAGGGGTGATGAACGTCTGCATTCCATAAATGAATTAGGCTTACCATGCTGAATGATGACAAAATATAAAATCTCCACTCAATTTCCCCTCTTCCACCGTCGGAGCCGCCCTCAGGCAGCTCCACACGAAATAAAATGTAGGTCAGGTCCTCCCCCCTGTGATCTCCTGGGAAGGGAATGGTCACTTGGAGCACCCCCCACCCCCCACCCTCACCCAAAATATACATGGTCCTTGAGGCAACCCAGCCGCAGGTGATAAGTTGTTTTTTTTTAAGAGCTCATCTGGCGACTGCCTACTTGGGCATTAGTCGCCGTATTAAAAACCTGCCTATTACTAGGGTACTTTAAAATTAGATTAAAAAACAAATACAAACGAAAACAACACTAAAAATGTTTTTAAAAAAAGGGAAGAGGCAACGAGCAGAAAGCAACCTCCTGCGTCTAGGGAAGGGCCCCCCTGGCGCAGGAACGTGCGACCTATAAAGGAACCCCCCTTCTCCCAAAAACAAATTGGTTAAATAAAAGGGAGAATGCCGGCCTTCCTCCAAAAGTCTACAAGTCCATTAGTCAATGTGCACGCATTTGTCCCGAGTACAAGGGAGAGGCGGTAGCGACCTCGCAATCCCGATACCGGGACAGGTAACGTACGCGAAGATCGCCCAGTCTGAGACATTCAACAAGAATTTGCCGAACTATCTGGAAGACAACGCGGTCTTCACAGTAGGGCGCTGGCGAGTGCTCCATCAAATGGCGGTGCGTCCCGCGAGTGTGTCCAATTTGGAAAAGACAGAGAGCAACCTGAAGCCCTCACGACATTGGGCGGTAGGTCCATGGGAATAGTCGCGGCGCAATGGCACGCAACTTTAAGCTCCCTTCGATGGTCTCCCTTCTTCTTTGCCAAGCAGCCAGAAGAGCTGCCCGTATTCCTGCCATGTAGTCGGTGTGAGGAAGAGAAAAATGCTGGTCCGGTCGCAGAGTCCTCGCCGACACTTTGGCGCCCTCATCGGCGCGCTGATTCCCCGCAATTCCAACAAGTCAAGGAACCCAGCAGAAGATAATCTCAACATACGCCCAGCAGGCCAAAACCGTGGCGTCACGGATATCGCGAACCAGGGGGTGCGGAGATTTCAATGCCCCGAGAGCACTCAGGGCGCTTTGTGAGTCGCTATAGATCCCAATCCGGTCTCCGAACCGGGCACGTCGCGTAATCTCCCGTATCTAGTAGTGTATTGCCTCCAGCTCGGCCGTGAAGACAGATGCAGCGCCTGGTAGAGCCCCGCTGACTTCAAACAGAGGGGATACGGCGTGGAAACTTACCCCCTCTTGGGATTTGGAGCTATCCGTAAACACTGTCACGGTTCTAACGTGACACGAGATGCGCTCCGAAATTCAGGCAATAGGGCCTTCCATGTGGGCCAATCTGGGCTCAGCGCCAAGCACCGACCTCGAGTCCGGCCCTATGAAAGATCCTCCTCAAACCGCTCGGGTTTCCAAGGCAGTACAAGGAAGGGAGGGATCTCCTCCTCGGGCTGGTGCTCATGCATGGTGTCTACTTGTTTGGTGGTTTTGTTTTCAAGGACTTTTCAAGTACTTTTTAAAAAATAATCAAGGACTGATTTTAGCTAGTTTTTTTCTTTAAAGTATTAGTTACATGACCCTTGTATGTCTTATTACATTTATGAGACATTTTTTTAATTAAATAATTTCTATCAAAGCTATCCATTTCAGGAAAATTTAGTACCTTCATTTAGAAATGCTTCAAAATTCAGGTATAAAAATATATTTAAACCATTTATTTTTACTCAGCCACACAATTACCTAAATTATACTTATCAAAAATATCCATTACTTTCCACTCTTCATAACAAAGAATTTTTTGTTTCAAAATGACCCCCAAACACTATATCATGAAGCATTTAGGAAAAAATCTGAAATATTTCAATTGAAAATTAAATGTATTACAAAACAGAATGAACATTCATGATTCAGAGGTTACCTTTTAATTTATTTTCTATTTAATCATGCTTGATGGTTACAATTTTCTTATCAAGAAGACTCATTTTTGCTTCAAAATCCATTTTTAGTCTTTGTTTCTAATTTTCTTTTTCTTTGATCAGAGCATCCGTTCGTCTTTTCTTGGCTTCCATGTTTGTAAAAGACTTTTGTCCTGCTTCCTTTTCTTTTCAAGGTCTTCTTTGTACAGGCGAGAAGAATTCCTAACTGCGTGCATAAGTGACTTAGTCACTTTAAACTCAGTTAAAGGCTTCTCAGTTGCAACCAAGGTGTAGAGGTATCCCCTTTGAATAATATTATTTCCCCACCTCCTAAGATATTCCTTCGGGAGGGAAAGCGAGCAGTTACTACCCTCTCCTTCCGACCTCACCCTTTTTGGACTCGCCGCCAGGTATCCGCGAAATTCCCACCAACGCATGACGCTGAAACTACCTCCCGGCCGTCTCAATCCCACCTGCCCTTCGGGTCGGGAGATTACTTTGGAGGATTCGCCGTGAACAGCTTTTATGGCTCCCACCGCTGGTCGTCCGTCTGACCCGCTGATCTCTGCCTTTGACACTTCACTGCAAGGAGACGCTCGGGTTGTCACAGCCGATAACAAAGATTAGAGAAGGTCTCAATCTCTGTGCCTGTTTTGGAGAACTCCGGGTATATATGCACCCTCTCCAGGATTATAGACAGATTTGGTTAGATGAAACCTCCCCGAACGGAGTTCAACTTAACGAAGCTCTCTCCCAAGAAGTGTGAGTGACGGTCGCAAACCACGGAAGAGCTGGACATCACACCCGTATCTTCAGGTCAAGGAGAACACTCTCATGAGGCACCGTCAGCTTTTCTCATCCGCCTTCGGATCAAGGATTGGAGAAGCCGTCCTCCGAAGTTCTTCCGGTGACCTCTTAAGGACAAGAGGCCCGTTATCTCACTCAAGCTGAGTGTGGAGAAGTTATCACCCTTCCCCTTCGAAGTTCGTTCGGTGATCTCCTGAGGACAAGAGGCCCGCATCTCACAAAACACGAGTTCGAGAAAGTAGTCCCACCCGCTGCAGGTTTGTGGCTACCACCCGTGAATAATCAAGGTCACCAAGACCTCCCTCGAGTTTGCCCCACCTTACTCTCGAAGTGCAAAGGAACTAAATCACTCACTACCCTAAATCTCCCATTATAACCATTCAATAACCCAAGTTATCTAATTAGTAGTCAGAACCTAATTCCGTTTTATTCATGTACCCATTTGTATATCCATATTTATTGTTGTCTTTTATTTAGTGTGTATTAAAAATCTATTTTTGTCGTTGTGTTTGATATATTCCTTGGTCACGTAGTGGCCGCTATCTATTCAACTCGCACTCTTAGAACAATAACAATTGTCGCCTTTCTTGGCCTACCTTAGAGCCTGTGTGCGCATATTCCCGTACACTTGGCCATATTTCGATACAAGACATCGCGCACAACTCTCTGAGCAATCATAGACTTCTGTTGAAGATTTTTGACTAAGATTTCTTTGTTAATATCGCAACCCCGTTCGACAGCTGCTTGTCTGTGAATGAGACACAATATCTCATAAATAAAGCTCTTGAAGAGGAAGGTTACCTTGAAATTCGCTACCTAAAATAAGTGTTCAAATGAGCATCAAGATGAGTTTTTCTGTATAACTTTTTATTTAATTTGCAGACGTTATTGTCTGTCACAAATCGCTTTTACTCTGTTTTGATGTCATCAGCAGCTTTCCCGGACAGTTTTTCTAGAGACAAGAGTTCTCTCAGAAGGATCTCAATCCTGGACTCGTACTTGGATGCATTCAACCTCACATTTGGATTCAAATAGCTGAAGCTTCTAACAACCAAATACTTAACACGTTCAAGGCCACATGAGCCACCGGTGGTACAGACAGAATTCCTTCCAAATGCTACATGTACCACAGGATGTACATTTCACAATTTTTAAAAATATTATTTCAAATTTAATTGTATGTTTATATACTTTCATAAACTAACAATATGGATGGAAGGAAAGAGTTTGATAACTGAAATACCTTTTATTAACAAAAATATGTACTTTGAACATAAAGAATTAATCTATTTTTCACTTTAATTTCAGGTGTAAATATTTGAAAAGTATGAGAATTTAAAATTATCTTTTCTTCAAAATAAAATTGAAAATGATTGAATTTAACCAATACTGCACAAAATATTTGTTTCTGCATGTTTACTGTTCTGCATGAACACGCTCAAAACAAGATGGACAGAAAAAGGCTTTTCATCACATACACCGCAAACAGTTTTGACTCTTCTAGCTTTTGAAGCTGCTACTTTATATCCTTCATTTTTTGCCATGATATCATAGCATCATCGGCCTCTCTTACGAACAGCTCGAGCTTTTCCTTCAGACTCAGTTAGTACGTGTTTTGACCTAATGCCACCGACATCAGCTTTTTTATTTTCAATAGATATGTCTTCAGTTGGTCGGTCAGTAAGAAGGGAAAGAAGTAAAGACTCTCGGAACTTCTTGATGGAAATAGGTTTGTCAGCATGGTATTTGTTAAATAAGACGTAGGTATTTATGATGGAAGTACCGAACAGTAGCTGAAATACTGCCTTTTAATACCACTTTCGGATTTTTCTCAAAGTGGAATAGTAAGTAGCCATTTGATCACTGATGTCAACTCCTTTTTTGGCCGCATTATAATCTAGCACACACTGAGGCTTTTCGATTTCAACTCCACGAGTTTGCTTGCCAGTGGCTTCCTTTGCAAGAGTATGGGTAGGATCAGTTGTTAGTATTAGGACATCGCGTTTGTCATTCCACTTGATAATCTTTATACCATCTTGTGTTTGTTTGCCAAATGTTTCTCCTTTTTTCAGTTTCTTTGTAATGACTTCTTGCGGCAAATGCATTCTATTTTTTTCGCAGTGTTCCACACTTGTAAGTAGATTTCTGAAGCAAAGTTCTTGATAAATTGACAGAGCTCTAAGAATTGCCTATATATAAAATTCGGCCTTCATGAAAGAGTACTTCCATCAGACTGAGCGTTATGTAGTCAGCATGCGAAAATCATGGAGCTGTGTCGCCTTTTCCTCAGTATATCATAAATCGCCATGTATATCCTACAATTGAGCAAATTTTGTGACCATATTTGTGTTTCTTATCAGGAATGTATTGCCGTAGCAAAATTCTTCCTCTGTGTTGCACAAGAGTTTCATCTATAATGACCTTTCCACCGGGAGTGTACTTTTCAAAGTTCTGAGACATTATTGTTATAAGCGGTCGTATTTTAGCGAGCCTATCTGTCGGGTCAATCAGATCATTCATTATCAACCAAATGAAAAAGAAATCGCAAAATTTCTTCAAACCTGTTTTTTGACATAGTCTCTTGAATTAGTTTTACTCCATACATTTTACTACGAGACCAATAACTATCATGAGTTGGTTGCTTATTCAAGCCCATAAAAATTACAATTCCAAGAAATTCTTTGATACATTTGGATGTTAAGGACTTCCAATTCCTCAAGTTAGAACTTCGTGATATTTGTGTTCTTGAAATGTGCTTTTCAGCAAAGCAATTTGTTTCCTTTACGATCAAGTCTATCTCTTCATCATCAACGAACAATTTATACACATCAATAGGATTTATTTTATCATAACCAGCTGTTGGCTGCAGATTATAATTAGTGGATTCACTTGCAGTACAATGAAATCGTGCTGCAGTAGCTTGCATATCATTTCATGCACTATACCCACCAGCATTATTATTAGATTGACCAGCAATATTATTAGACTGGCCTGCGTCATTATTAGACTGACCTAAGCTTGCATTGTCCGAATCAGAACTGTTGTTTTCATTATCATCAGATTCGAGTCCTTCTTCTGATATATCAGTGTCACTTGACAAATCGATTTCTGTGTCAATTTTTTCAGAACCAGAACTTTGAGCTCCGTTGTAAAATTGCGATACATCCATGTATGGTCTGGTGAATGAAAAAAAAATATAAAGTAATTAGAATTACAATTTGAAAAATGCTCGAAAAGAATAAAAATAAACGTAATTTTCCTGGACTTTTATTTATTAAAAAAAAATTGCAGTTAGCAGTATAAAATGAGTGTTCTTTGGCATCTGCACTTTATAAAAACCACACTCAGCAGGTGGTGTGTGGAATATATATATATATATATATATATATATATATATATATATATATATATGAAATGAAAAACTCACAAAGTATCACGTGAGGGTGGCAAATGAATGCAATATCCCGCAGGAAAAAATAAAAAGGTGTTTCCAAGTACTTTCGAACTTTATTAAGTTCCTTATCAAGGATAACTACAAGAAATAGTATTATATTAGAGGTATATATACCTCTAATATAATACTATTTCTTGTAGTTCGAAAGTACTTGGAAACACCTTTTCATTTTTTCCTGCAGGATATTCCATTCATATATATATATATATATATATATATATATATATATATATATATATATATATATATATATATATTCATATATATATATATATATATATATATATATATATATATATATATATATATATATATATATAGTAACCTAGGAACAATGGCAACTTATTAAGGATGCACAGGGCATATTGTTGCAATAGATTATATATAGACATATAAATAAATAGGTTATAATAATATATAAACTATAAAGCCCCTATTAAATAAAGGTCAAATTTATGTCACTTCTCTACAATTAGAAACGTCTATACAATCACAAGAGGTTTGCAATCATGCTTGAACATGTCGTCTCTCCATTTCAGAATCTAGATGCATTATTCATTGTTTAAAGCATGCGCCACTGGTGCGCCAGGGCGTTGTCCAGGCCAAGAATAAAAGCTTCAAAAACCACATGACACATGCGGCCATGACTCCTCGGTGCACCAGTTAGTTTTAGAGCAAACATTTTTTTTTTTCAAATACCAAGTGAGACAAATGTGTAACATGAATTTTATTTCGTCATGGGATAGAAAAGTACTCACCTAGAGCGACACATAAATCTTGCGCGGAAGCAGGAACGCTACTGAACGCTTCGTGGGAAAGTGTCTCTGGTATTTCAAGGGAAAGCTGAGTCGAGCGCATGGTCTTGAATGTGTTTAAGAGGGCTCCTCTCCTTTATTTTTTCCTACAACTACGAAGAAGTTCACTGCTTCCTTTCGAAACTGAAGAATGTCAGCGTTGGTCAGTTGTTCTCGAGCTTTTCTTATCTCTTCTTTAACAGCGAAGCCGAGATCCACTTTTTCAGTAGGTAATTGGTGAGACGGATTGGTTAAATTCAGACAACTTAGCTGCTTGAGAGATTTTCCTTCAACTAAATCTTTCTTGATAAAACGTAGCAAGAGAGTCGACAGCATGGCACACAAATCCTCGTAAAGGAATGGCATCATTGGGGAGTCAGTTTGATACCGGACCAGAAATCCTTCAATTCAGAAAAAAATCGATCTTAGTAGATAGAAGCTTATTGCACAGAGCCTCTTTCATCGTGACATATGATGCACTTTTTGGTTCTTTGTGAGTATTCTTGATTGTTTGAACAAACATCTTGACTTTGGGGAGAAGACTAACCACCCTTTGTGCAACTCTTGTGTTTTCTATCCATCTTGTTGAGCAAAATTTCATAGGGAAATCAGATTGATGAACTTCATTTGTTTGCAAAAACAATTTTCGTCTCATTGGAGAATCTTTGAAAACATAATATAATGTAGACAAAAATTTGCCAACATTCCAAAAAACGTTCTCATCAGCAAACTCGAAGCTGCCAGAAACTACATGCAATGAGCATGTGCCACAATCAAGTAGAGGAGGAGAATTGCCCCTTCTTTCAGCATTCAATAGCCTTAGAAATCTTTGGTTAACGTTCGGGCCGTCCATCGATACCTGAATAATTTTTGATTAGGCAAGATTCGATACTCCTTCATTAAAAGCTTCTAGGAAGTCTTCAGCTCTTCCTCTGCTTAGAAAAATTGAAGAATGAAGAGGGGTCTGGCCGGACAGCAGAGGGCAGGTGAAATGAAAACAGAAAAAGATCTAGGCTGAGGTCTGAGTGGGCGCCGGTCTTCACTACATACAGTTGACCAGAAAACCAACTGTACCCCACACAAGTAAAATTATGCAACATAAAATAGCAAAAAAATAAAAAAGTACAATAAACATTATGGGACATTGACCAAGGTGAGGTATTTGTGAAATTGGTTATAAGCAAAGCATAACCAAAATCAACTCACCAGTGCAAAAAACAAGAAGATATTATCCAAGCAAGTCACCATCGAGAGTATGCGAGCATCCATCATAAAATAAAACGCACCTAAAGCATTCATATGTTAACTCACATTAGTGAGTAGAATAACTTAAATAAAGGGTGTTCCATTAAGACGGATGGAAGTTAGCAGTAAATAAAACAGTGTTATTGGTGAAAATTTATTGATTTCACTATTGGATCATATTATTTGAGTCATGGCAATTATGTATGAAAAATAATATCACCTAAATGTCCGCCAAGGCTTCGACGGCACACTTCCACTCGATGGTCAAAATTTTTGATGACGTCTCTGCATAGTTGCTTCTCGATCTCACAAATATGCCTTATTATCTCATCCTTCAGCTGTTGAATTGTTGTTGGCTTGTTGGCATAGACCTTACTTTTGAGATGAGCCTAAAAGAACAAATCTAAAGGCGTCAAGTCACACGATCGTGGTGGCCAATTGACCTCGCTGTTTCGAGAGATGATGCGACCTGGGTACTTCTCATTCAATAAAACCCTCGTTGCATTGGCTGTGTGGCATGTGGTGCCGTCCTGTGAAAACCACAAATCTTCCACATCCATAGAATTCAATTCAAGCCATAAAATTTGGTTTTCATGAAACGTTATTGCTCGCTTGTCACCGTAACAGAATTCCCGCCATCATTTTCGAAGAAATACGGCCCAATAATTCTGCTAGCAAAAATTGCCCACCAAACAGTGACCTTTGTGGATGCAGTGGCTTTTCAACAATCTTCCTGGGATTTTTATCAGCCCAAATGTGACAATTTTGCTTATTAACGAATCCACAAAGATGAAAATGGGCTTCATTATCGGCTTGTCTTTGCTCGTGCACCCAATTAACGAATGTATGGCGCTTCAAATTGCCAGCAGTCTTCAGTTCTTGTGCCAATTGAATTTTGTAAGCGTGTAGAGACAAATCTTTTGTCAAAATTCGATGTAACGTTGTTGTGGAGAGGTTCAATTCCTGCGCGCGATGACGAATAAAAGTGTCTGGATCTTCGGCCACATTCTCGCGCACTGCAGCAATTATTTCAGCTGAATGGCGTAAACGAGCACGCAATGGCGTTTTCATATCTGCCACCAACCCCGTTTGTTTGAATTTACAAACAATTTTCGCAATTGCACTCTCGGTTGGTCGATTATGTTCCTCCCCAAAATCGCGAAGTGCCCGAAATGAGGGTGGAGATTAAGAAGGGGGGATTTCCTGGGAGTTGAGCTTGCAGGTGTGTTGTGTTTGAGTGATTGAATGAAGCAGTGATTTAAGTGTGGTTATGCTGGCTATAACTATCTCATAGCCTTTATGTTATTAACATTTCCTTTGTTTTGGGCCTACCTGATCATTCAAATAATTGTAAGGAAAATCAAAACAAAACATGTGACAGATGTTCGTTCAGGGAGTGAAGTGTCTGAAGACTTAGGCGAGACATCAGAACCCTTCCCACTAAAAACTCTTGCAAGAAGGATAATTAAGTATTTGGCATTTTGTTCTTATTTTTTCAATTAATTATTTAAGAATGGCTAGCGCAGTTCTAAACACATTAAACTTGGGAAATTTTACTACAAATAAAATCAGTATTTTGGGAAAGAAATCAACTTGAAAAAAAAGGTAACATTTACATTTTTGAGAATCTTGAACTTGGGAGTTATGTAAATTTAACCTGATACTGGGTTCGATTCCTGGTGAATGTGGCTGTCACAGACCCCGTCCAGCCAGGCTGGTTAATCTGCTTTACTGTGTGGAATGTGAGGTGAGAAAGAGTGGTGTGGTAGATAATATCTTTAAAATGGAGGGTGCAGATGCTTGCGCTATGCTCGACAAACATGAAAGTAAAGGAAGAGTTTGTTTGGGATGAAGCGCGATCTGGTCTATATCAGAGTAGTGAAAGTAAAGAGGGCGTTGCAGTGCTTGTACTGATGTGGCAAGATGCAATGGTGTGAGCTTGAGATTTATGTGGATGAAATTGAAATTTGCATGGACGAAAGTGAGTGTGGTTGTAGTGTATGGGCCCTGTAATGATTGAAGTGAATCTCAGAAAGAGGTTTCTGATTGATTTGGGAAGAGTAGTACTTTCCTACTTATTTTAAACTTGGTGACTTCAGGTTTGTGATTTATTCCTACACTTGAAGCTTTTCAGCCTCGCATCCCCTGCCACACAGGGACCTGCTGCCTTTTCATTTTTAGGAGAAGTAAAACTCTGTTGTAAAGCCTCTTGCTGCCTTGTAGGCTAGAGCCTTTTTAGGCAAAAGCTAGGTAGGCCCTCAGCCGATGCCTGGTGTGGGTGTCAGCGAGGGCAGGCGGCCCATGAAAATCTACCACTGCTACCTATTTGGCGGCTCAAGGGGAGGATGGTGAGTGAGGCCCTCTTGTTATAATGTGTATGGTTGGAGCTGGGGTCTTGGGACTTTAGTGTGGCTGAGGGTACAGGCTACGTAGTATTTGAGTATGCAATTTCTACCCAATATTTGAGGGCTCGAGCCTAGGAGGCTGCCCTTCCAGTCTGTGAAAAAGGGCGGGATAGTTACAGTGCCATGTGCGCACATGGACAGGTGTCATTGTAGTTGTCCCGGCGGGGTACTCTGAGGCCACTGATAGGGCTTGTGGGAATGGGACTCAGTCTCCTAGCTTTGGCTGTCCTTCCTTCCTCTTATATCCTACCATGATTGCACCTAAACTAGAGAGACGTAAACCTGGTTCAAAATCACCTAATCAAAAAGAACAAAAAGTGAGGCTGAAAATTGCTAGTTGGAATGTGGGGAGTTTGAAAGGTAGATAGGGGAAGGTGGTTGAGACCCTATGGCAGAGGAACATAGACATATGTTGTGTGCAAGAACGATGAAGGAAGGGATTCAGCGAGAATGATCGTGGGAAAGGAATCGAGATATAAACTGTTTTGGATGGGAAATGCTAATGGTTATTTATGGCAGCGTCGGTGATCAATTAGCAGAGAAGTGTAAAGAGGGTGTTACGTGTGTGAAGAGAATTAATTACAGTAAATTGGTGTTAAAGTGGAATCTCAATAAAGTAATCGTATCTGTTGTATGCACTCCAAATAGGCTTGGATGCTGAGGTGAGGGATAAGTTGATCAGAGATGTTGGTGGCATGACAGAGAGTGAGATGGGAGGAGACCAGAATGGACATGTGTGGACGGATGCACTGGAATACGAAAGAGTGCATGGAGCTTGTGTATTTGGCACTAGGTCTTTTTAATTTTAGGAACCCATCTGGCGACTGCCTACTAGGGCATAAGTTGCTGTACTCGCTACAGCCTACGACTAGGCTGTATTAAAAAAACAAATAAGGATAAAAAGATCATAGAGTATAAACAAAAAGCTAACAAGAAGGAAACAGGCTCCAGCATCGGGGGTAAGCCGCCTCCCCCCTCCCTATGCAAGAACATGCGACCTACAACAAACAGTCAAATAAAGTGGCTTCAAAAGGTTGTATGGTCCGCAAGATGGTGTGCACGAACCAGTCCCGAGTACAAGTGACAAATGATAGCAAACCCTGAGGTAATGTCCGCGAAGATCACCCAGACTGGGACATTCGACAGGAATGTGCCGAACAGTCTGGGGGACAACGCAGTCATCGCATTAAGGTGGAAGTGAGCGCTCCATCAAAAGGCGGTTTGTCCTGTGTGTCCAATTCGGAGACGACAGAAAGTAACCTTAAGCCTTAGCTGCATTGGAGGGCAGATCCATGGGAACAATCGCGGCACAATGGGGCGCAACTTTAGGTTCCCCTCGACCGTCTCCCATCTTCTTTGCCAAGCAGCCCTGAGAACTGCCCGTATTCTTGCCATGTAATCGGTGTGAGGAAGATCAAAACGCTGGTCTGGTCGGCAAGTCATCGAGGACTCTTTGGTACCCTTATTCCCCACAATTCCTACATGTCTAGGAACACGGCAGAAGATAATCTCGACATCAGCCTAGGCTCGCCAAAAACGTGACATCACAGATAGCACGAGATTCCAATGCCCCGTGAGCACTCAGGGCACTCTGTGAGTCACCTTTATTATCTTTGTATGTTCGTAGGTTTCGGCGTGACTCTAATGACCGCTTGCTTCAGATCTCTTTGTACACTTTAACATATCTATTGTTTCATTTCCCAATTCTCTTTGGTTCTTTATTTATTACACTTGGCATATTATTTTTCTTAATTTAAACACATAGCAATTTTTAGGATTTGATAAATCCACCGAGCGTCCATTTAGGGAGTTCCTCGCTGGACCTATTAAATCCTGCAATTTGGTGTTATAGAACGAGCCCAACAGAAGCAATATAATGCAGTTAATTATACAAATTATTCTTGATCCCGACATGAATTAGATAAGTAATAATATAGTTTTTTTAATGTCCTGTGGGTTTTTTCCTAATAATAGATTTTTTTAGTCATTTTAAGCTTCTTAAGTTGGTTTAGAGATTTGTGGGTTGGTTTTTTCTGTGTTCAGCTCTGATTAATTGAATGGTGCCTTCTATTTGTTAATCATTTATCGTAGCATTTTTTAAGCGCTTTTTTGTGGACATACTTGACTGATTGCGATTATACCCCCCCACCCCCCCACCCCCAAACTAACTAAAGATATAATGGTGCTACATAAACAGACACGCAGTACACCCAACTTAAACCAACCTAGCTACATCAATACTATTGAAGGATCCAGAATTTGAGAATGAAAATCCAAAAAACGTCTTCGAATAATCGACACAGAATCACAAAATGAATTTGAGCTTCATCGGAAAGAATGCAAAAGTGCGGTTAAGAAGAGAGACTTGAAAGCCGAATCCTGAGAGAAGAAGATTCCAAAAGAGAACGAGGTTTGAAGGTTATTTAGAGTACGGCCAAATAAAGACTCCTTTACATTTTCCAATTGTAGGGAAAATATAAGAAATCCGATATTTTATCCTTGCTTACTCTACCCAATTTCCTTGTTTCGTTGTGTATTTTTATTTACATACAAATAATAATTTCTGTTGTCCTAATTTTAGAGCAAATACGAATTTTATATAGAAAAACGACGTGGCTGAGTCATGCGTTGAGCCCACATTCACTGGTATTACCCGAGCCCCGGGAAAAGAGACCCCCTTTAAGCCCACTTTGTGACGTCATGCGTTCGGGCAAGGTCTTTGAGAAGGGAGATAAGAACATAAGAACATAAGAAAAGAAGGAGACTGCAAAAGACCATTCATGGCCTACACTTGGCAGAGATGTCGGTTGTACCTCGGTGGTTCATAATTGGTCACTTATAGGGTGGAGGGAAGTGACCTCATCCGGTCACTGGTCACCCATGGTTGTCCTTGAGATTAGGTAAGGGTGGGATTTGCCTTCTGAACAGTGAATGAGAAGAAGTTGAGGCGAAAGTGGCCCTCTACCGCGAGGAGAGGTGGAGTGTACATGACGGAGATCGGGGGATATGGATCCCCAATTAGGTCCTCTTGTGGGGGAGACGAGAGTCGATGTGTGGGCAAAGGGTTCTTAGGATTTACACCCAACACAATCCCCCTTCCCCCGCCCTTTCCGAGGGGTGGAGATGGAACCGGCTAAGTGAGCCGCCGCCACTGAAGGCCACTCCTCCCGCCCGGGGAACAAGAAGCCTATCAGCATGGCGGCTCCACTCTAACGCACTCTTCCACCCATTGTTGTGTTTATCAATGCGTGGAAGAGATGAAGGTGGATGGAGGTAGAGGAGGTGCAAAAGACGACCGGAGAGAGAGCACTGGATTCTCCTTGAAGCTCTGGGGTCGGTAGGGTACGCAGCTCGTCCAGGTATCAGTTGTTTCATGGCCAATACCCCCGTTACACCCTCTATCCCCTTAAAGGGAGGGGAAGGAAAGTAGAGGTGGGTGGGTGGAGCAGGTCGTTAAAACCCACCAGCACAGGCCAGAGCTAAGATGGGAGGAACCATGAGCCCGGCCCCCCCTGCCCCGAATAAGAATTGGAGAGGCTTAGAAGGAAAGTGAGGAAGAAGGGAAGGAAGGTAAGATTGGTGAAGTATGAGTAAAAAAGGGGAGAAGAGGGAAGAACCAGCTCCAGTGGTTAACCCAATGCCGGCAGCGCTTCAGTAATGGAGGCAGAATGTTAGAGAAAAGTAGAAAGTAGATGGTAGCGGGTAGAAGGAAGAGAGGCTCGGCGTAGCCTCCTTTCACGTGCTCTGAAGGAGGTGAACAGGGGGCCACATCCCGCGACCCCCCAGTCCTAATACCTCCCCTAGCCATCAGCCTTTCGGCCCGGCCAGCAGGGAAGGACTTCGCCATGTATCCTACCACTGACCTCCGTTATGTGGTTGGAAGAGGAATGTGTGTGGTAGGAGGACGAATGTGTGTGGTTGGAAGACGAATGTGTGTGGTAGGAGGACAAATGTATTTGGATGGAAGACGAATGTGTGTGGTAGGAGGACGAATGTATTTGGATGGAAGACGAATGTGTGTGGTAGGAGGATGAATGTATTTGTATGGAAGACGAATGTGTGTGGTAGGAGGATGAATGTGTGGAGAAGCTCTTTTGATTGTAAGAGCAAAAGAGGAAGACAGACAGACGGGTCCACTAGGAAGTGGGGCGGGTGATTAGGTAATATTATCATCACTCGGCACATTGAGGGTACAATGGGGTTAGGAGGTCGGAGGGGGAAAGAGGGTAATGGGTATAATTTATTTTAGCCTCTTGCGGGCTCTTCACTCTCATAATAGTCGACTATTTTGAGACCTGTCAGATGCCTCCTCTGATTCGACAAATAGTTGAGAGGAGAATAAAAGGAGGGAATCTGCTTTTTCCTTTAGGGGGGCTGGGTGCAGTCCTATCAAGTACTTCAGCACATTTGGTTTTAATGTCAGACAATCTCCTTAAAATTAATAGCAAATATTGAAATGAGAATGGATGGCAAGCCCATTTTATTTTAGAACATGTAACGCCATCTTTCCTCTTTTTGGGGTCTTTTCAGGCGCGGCAAATAAAGTTGGAGATTCAAAAGAGGTGAAAAGGACAAGCCTAGAGAGTTAGGAGCACCAGGTTCTCGTGGGGCACTTGGGTCGAGAGAACCTGCCGCCCCTCGTCGTTTCATTCTTAGTTGAGGCATCGTAACACCATCCATCACCCAATGGATGAATAGTGTAACAAGTGATGGTATCCTACAAGGTTGAAAGCATTTTCACCCGTCTAAAAATGAAAAGTGAAAATGGTTTTATATTTTATTTTGTTATGAACAAATGGAGGATGTTTTAAGAACCTAATTTTATTTACCCAAATTAAAATTATTTATTTTGCAAAGATTTAAAAAGGGAGATAGATATTAGTAAACAAATAAATATAATCTCAGTTAAAAGATTTAAAGAAACAAAATTATATTCTCATTATTACTTTATTTATTTATGCGTGCCAACTTTCACTCCCTATAATCTACGAGTTTATCATATATATATCTATTATTACTTTATTATATCGTCATTCTTTTTCCTCATTCATTTCTCTCGTTCTTCCGTAAACAACAAAACCAAGCTTCGAAGAAGTTCCTAATTCTATTCTTAATTCTCTTCTCCTTAACACATTCCTCCCTTATGGGGCTAAGTGTTGGCCTTCTCGAAACCTGAGTTGGTGTTCGATAGAATCGATAAAAGGAACTCTTTCCTTGCCAAACCTGACGTTTAAACTCCTCTATTACTCTGTCATATTCCTGTTCCTCCTTCCACATCCTTTCTATCGCATTTACTGCTTCCATGTCTATTTAGGAGAATGATCAAAAAATTGAATTGAGAGATGAATGATTTTTGAGGAGGTCAGGAGCTCGTGAAAATGATGCGGTTGACCGGAATAAAGCTTCTCGACAACCGACTAAACACAACCACGCGATTACTTATATAAACTCGTTATCACAGTTGGGAGACAAAGATCAAAAGTAAAGTACCTCAAATATTGAATAATAAAAGGAAAAGTAAAATGACCCGGCCTTTTTGCCTATCTATAAAAGAAGTGAGCTTTTTCAATGTTTATTTCTTAAGGGATTTCATCTCATTTGAAAATGAATAAATTTTGAAAGATTATAAAAAGTAAATTGGTTTAAGGTAAAAGAGTTGAAAAGATATTTAGGTTTTGCAAATTTTGGAGTGTCTAAGTATGAAATTTAGAATTGAAAACAAAAGAGTAATTGAGAAACAAGACAAAAATATTTAGCAGGAAAGAGAAATTACAATAATGGAGTGGGGAGAGAGAACTGTGGCAATGCCTCGGGTCTTCTTTTTCCCAAATTTGAAATCTCTTAATATCGTTTCAGGTAGGTTTAGACCCAATGACGGTTGAAAGAGGGCGGTAAATTCTATTTTAAAGAAAACTATATAAAAATGTCTAATTATTGGGCTTTGGTGTTTAATCGCATTATTTTTATTTTTCTCTCTGTATGTTTTTATCTTTAATAGATTCAATCTTTTAGTTTGTTTTGTTACTATTTCTTTTTTCTTTGTTGCTCTGTCGTTTCTCATTTGTATTTAACTTCGTGTTTTCTGTTTCAGTGGTGGAGTTTTATAATTTTTTCTGTACTTAAAATGCTGCTTCGGGTGTGGAGTATTTTTTGTCTTGTTCGTCTAATGACGCTTCGAGCATGTCCAAGTTATGTTCTGAGTAATATTTCCATTTGTAGATGGCGCTATCTATCCCGTCCATCATCCGTTAGTTAAGGAGGGTTATGAGATTCCGCATCTTCTGCTGGTTCTTCTATTTGGGTTATTTCCTCGTTCTCGGGTCTTTGCTCCCCTTCTGTATTTGCTGGGTCCATTCTTCTCTCTTCATTCTACCCGTAGAATGGAGAAATAGTTAGGCTGACATAAAACTCTGATTATTTCACCCCCCCTCCCATCCCCTCTGGGAAATCTGATGGTGGTCATATAATAAAGCGAAATTTTGATAATCACGCGACTATCTTCGATGAGCTCCAAACTCCGCCGAATCCTGGCGCCTCCCAATCGCCTATCGCAAATTCATCCGGGAAAAACGACTTAAATGAAATAAAATTTAGGAGAAAGTAAAAGAATAGGCTTTCGGAGCCTATCGATCCCTCCTTCCTCTCTCTTGTTGAGCGAGGGAGGAGTAGAGAGGACGAGGTATGGAGCTCGGACGCCCCTCGCTCTAACCTATCGCCCCGGAGACTGTGCCAAATGGAGGAACAGAGAAGGAAGTTTAAATGGAGAGTGGAGATAAAGATATGAAGCGTAGGGAAATAGGGGAGAGTAAAAAGTGGGCATATGTGGTGTTAGGTGGTGCTACTATCTCGGTGTGTAGCACTTTATCTTTTTTTCCCTTCCCTGTTATTGATTGTCCTTTTCCCTTGTAAACCCCGTTTGGGAGCGACAGAAGCCAACCGTTTCCTAAGGGGTTTTCGCCATTAGTTCTCACTCTGGAAGGTGGATTGATTATTCTATAGCTGGTGTTCATTTATTTAGCCTTGGAACGGCCTGTGTGCGCTTGTTGCGCCATACCTTTGTCATTTAGCATTTTCTGCAGGGTGTTCGTTAGTCCTTGGTCAGGTAGAAGACGCGCACTTCCTTTTGGGTGTGCGTTTCCCAATCTGAGAACGTGCGTTGCCTTCCTTCGGTCTCCTTACATTCTTTTGATCGCGAACATTTTGCAGGTCGGATGTCTTTTTTTTCATGAGGTACATTCCGTTCACTGTTTGCGGTGCACAGTTTCTTTTGGAACACTGTAGCTTTGAATGGATACTGTGTGGTGTGTTTGGGGGGTTGAACCCCATACAAGACCAACCGTTTCTGTTTTGTGAACCGTTTTAGCCCCCTGTGTCATATGCGAGCACTTTTTGTGCCAAATTTTTACTTGATTGTAGCTTATCCGCATGATGTTCAATAGTCCTTCGGGGGAATTGGAAGTATGAACTTCCTTCTGAGAATCTCCTCTCCTAGTTAGGAGTACGCCTTGCCCTCCTAGAGTCATTTGTAGTTTCTTTGTACTTTTTCTTTGTGAGACTTTGATTTTTGCACTCTCCTGTTTGCGGGGTGCCTCAATTGTGTCTTTTGAGACAATTCCCTTTGTATGGGTGTGTGTTATGATTGGGAGTGGGTGGTTGGACCACAACAGGACACGCGCCAAACCTTCTTATTCTGTTGGGCGTATTTGCCGATGTGTTTTTCATGGTTACGTAAGTCACCATACAAAATTATAGTTTTCTTTGGCAGTATTTTGTTTTCTTTGGATTTATGATGGATAACTACGCTAATTCCTTTTTTGCTATTTTTCGAAGAATTTCCTTGCTGTGATCGTTTTTTTATGATTTTTTTTGTCCAATCCCTTCCTCGTTTGCATCGTTTACTATATGTAACTTCTGTACTTCGATTTGCGCCTATAGCTTTAATTTCCAGCCTGTTATGGGCCGTTTCCTTCTACCTTTATGCGCCTAGTTCCAATTTCCACCGTAGTTTGCATAGGTTCCGCATCGTCGGCCTGGCTTAGTCGTGCTTGTTTAAGGTAGTCGCTTTTTTAGAATCCTTACGACAATGTCTTTGCTTTTTGATGGTTACGATGGTTACGAATGAATAAGCTTTGGATTTAGTAGCCCCCCCCCCCGCCAAAAAAAAACCCTGAAAACCTTTTGCACGTTTTGAACACCTATCTTCTGCAACATGTAGACGAGGTTCGCGCGTATGCATAGGGCTACAAACTGCAAAGAATTCGTACTTAATTTTGCTTACTGATAAATCTATTGCGGCGTCATCTGCTTCTTGATCTTCAGTGTGCTGCAGGTTACATCGGAAAGCAAAGTAATTATTAGTTGCTGCGTCGGAGTGCAGCGTATCTATGCTGGGTTCTCTATATACAGGTTCGCTATTTGAGCATATATATATATATATATATATATATATATATATATATATATATATATATATATATATATATATATATATATATATATATATATATATATATATATATGTGTGGTGTGTGTGTGTGTGTGTGTGTGTTAGAATAGCTGCAGCTAACATTTTAAAACGGAGATCCGTTTGTTTTTTGTCCCTGCCCGGACGTTATATGAGCATTTAATTAGTTTGTTTGTGGGGAAGGTTCTGGCTCTAGTCGCAAACGCTTCGACATGAGGAAAGTTTGCT
This sequence comes from Ceratothoa steindachneri, assembly GCA_963969495.1. NCBI lineage: Eukaryota > Metazoa > Arthropoda > Malacostraca > Isopoda > Cymothoidae > Ceratothoa > Ceratothoa steindachneri. The sequence goes on from OZ018339.1 coordinate 2,378,134, forward strand.
GGTACTCGAGGTCGTCGATCGGTCTCGACAGCCAGGTCGGTGACGTCTAACACGTCCCATCGGTATTCAGATGGCCGATTTTAGTTTGGGATGAAGTTCGCGAAAATCAGCACTAGAACCGGCTTAAAGATCTTGGTTGTTCCTTGATACTTCCCACTCAGTCGATCCCCGTTCTTGAATTTCTCAAAGGTTGAAGGTGCGGACGTCGATCCTTGTTACGGCAAATGCGATCACATAGACTCAGTCACTAAGCAGGAACGCCATGTCCTGATCCCGCCATCCAGTAGGTTGTTCCGAAAGCATGCAGACAGGAACTGGGCAGGAAGTGTTCCCCTTTCCTTGACCCAGATTACCTTCCTGGGTGTCTGCTGCAGGAGCCGCTCAACTGTCTTGACCTGCCACATTCGTAGATCCTCGCCCAGGAACATATGATAATCCCGTTTTCGTACTTGGAGAGCCTTTATCTCTAAAACCCTTTCGTCCAAGTACCGCTTCCGTGAAATGTAACATCCGGGATTCTTAAATAGCTGGTGGTCGAGCCCAAGGGATTCGGCCAGAGATGGTGGCCACTTGGTGCTGCGAGTGAAGCCGCTGTGCTTCGCACCCCCAGTCTCCAAGGTTTCCCCCTTTGGTACAATACGCGTAGTTATGCGCTCTCTGATGTGCGGTTCAAAGTGTATCGTTGTGTGAATCCGCTTGACCATCCCGATCCGCACATGTAGCGTTGGATGTGAAGGTTATTTGTGGTCAGAGCGACCTCGTACCCCTACACGGACCGCTTAACAATCGGTTGCATGGCGAAATAAGAAGGGAAATTGATTACTATGTGGAGACTGTTGCAGGTAAAAGCCACCTCCTGGGTACGGGAGATACACACACTGCACCTAAAACTTACTTCGAGGGTATGCGGAAGGACCTAGGTGCGTAGAGAGAGATAGGCGGGAAGCATATCGGTAAACTGAAGGCATGTTTCTAATCACTGAAGAATTCTTTGCGGAGCCCGGCAAAACACTGACTGTCGAAGAGGGACGCTGAACGTACACTGAAGGGGGGTTTGTTTTGAATACATGGTTTAACTTAGGCTAGATGGCAGCCGGCTCATCCAAAGAGGGGCTATAGCTTTCTTTGCGCTGTGCTATGAGAGACTTGTTTGTTTTGGGACGGGGGGGTAAGTCACTTTTGTTTCTCCTTTATATTCGTCCTTTTTTCAGATTGAAGGCGCTTTTTGATCATACTTTATAGACCCTCACCGCCACGCTTGGGTTCAAAATAGCAGCTAGAAAAGGAGAAAATAGCAGAAAACTAAATTCACGTCTATTTTCCTCCATTTCTTTTCTAATTTTTTTGCCATTTAAACGTTTTTCCCCGGGTTATCGCTGTTATTTCTGACTGGTATGTGCGCCCTAATTTTCAGAAGTGTTTTCCTTTGCTATGAGGGCGCATTAATTTTTTAGGGGCATTTTTCTTTTATTTTGCCGCGGAAATTTAATTTCCTAGGCCTTGTATTTACTTGCAACGAAGCGCCAGGTCTAGGCGTCGCTTTATTTTCAAAATGGATAAAGTTCAATTGTAACCATTTAGAGCCATGGAAATGACCCATATGACCATGGGACCTATGGTTATTCACCCTATAGGTTTCAAATCTGCCATCCGATTTGGCGCTGGGTGGCGCCATCTAATGGCAGAAGCCTCATTTAGCTATTCAAAGGCCCTTGTAAGTGATTTGAACGATGGGAAACCTTCAATGCGATAACCATTGTCGAGGGTTTAATGAATGGGTAATCCCAGTCCCACTTCCTGGACATATAGTTTATTACTGTACCTTCGAGCTATCCTTGCTCCACGTCGCGGTTTACGACGGCGCGAAAACATGGCCCTTTGACGGCTCGCAGGTATCTTTCGCGGCAGACATTTTCCTGAGCGGCGGCCGCAAATTTGATCTCTGTTTGGCGCGAAAAGGGGCAGAGGGAATTCGAGGCTTAAGGCGATTTTGGAATAAGGGAGGGACACGCAGCTTACCACGTACACTAATGTACGTGGTAATTAGACTTCTACAACCATTAATTATCTTCTCACAAAATGCCGCAGGTCATTGTAGGGAATTTCCGTCTAGTTTTGTCTACGCTTAATATAGGGGTTTCTAGAAGCTGCACAATTATGGGGGGGGGGCCTCAGAGGGAAAATTGGGAGTTGGGGTTAAGCACCCCCAAAAACAACAACTCCGAAAATTTCAAGATACGCAGCATTTTCTCAGGTAATATTTTCCAGTTTTCTTGCTATTATCCGATATCCGCGGGGGTTTTCGCTCTTAATTCCGATTTTGGGAGGTGCAAACTAATTCTTAGAATTGTTTCTCCCTCGCTAGAGCTTTTAGGAAGCTCTTGCAGGTAATTTTGGGGGCCAAGTAAAAATATTTTTCTAGGCCTTGAATAAAGTCCTGGAATAAAATGTAGGTGATTTTTTTGACGGTGGACAGTTTCTTTTGGGACTACAGAAATTTACAGGGGGTTCTGCGAAGTGTTTTGGGGGGACGCTGCCCACAAATACGCAAAAAATTTAGAAAAATAAATAATACAGACCGCGAGAAGGTTAGGTTAAGTTATCTTCGTCATAAAAACGTTGCACATTCATTTTGTTAGGTTAGGTTAGGATATTTTGGGGATCTTAGAAACGTCAATGGTTAGGTTTGGTTAGGTTAAAGGAGTATATATTATCAAATTACTGTGCGGTAACCAGTTTATAGCGGTGAATTACCAATTTCACCAGTTTAAGGTGGGTAGTTATGAGTTTACAAGAATGGCGAATTATCTAACTCCGAAGATGATTCTTCAAGGGTATTCTTATTGATGGCTGGAGTTACCGAAGGTTTACGGGTAATCGAGGTAAAGAAGGACTTTGAGTAAGGAAGGAGCAAAATATGCTTTTATTCAAATAAGGGCCTATTAAAGAGAAAAGCGGCACGTCAAAAGGTTCTTTGCGAGGCAGGTTTTCTTATTCAACGCGAATTATTGAATTCTAGAGCGACAAGACTTCAGGGAATTAAATGGGGTTCCTCACGCTAATATGGGAATTCTTAATGACAATGAATTAATAAAACAATTATAATGTTTAATCTTCTCATTGCTCGCCTATAAATACCGTTTTATCTTCTAGGGAGCGTGGCTTAGACTCGTCCGAAAGACGAGCCTCCATCTTCAAGCCCCTAAGTTTCCACTATTAAAGCGGAGCTACCTAACAGCTGTGTGTGTCTGATTTAGTTACAAGCCCAAAGGTTTTATCTCTATTGCTTTTCACACATCCCTGTTGCAATTTGCTTTGGTCAAAGTTTGCATTTGCCCAAAAGCTTCGTTGACTCCCGTCTTCTGATAATTCTATTCCGAGACGCGAATTATTCGTTTCCTCTTGTTCACTTAGGTATCTTGACCTTTGATCCTTTTCTCGCGTTCGCCCTTTTTGTATTTCCCGCGCGTTCGGATTTAATGAGACGACCTCGAGTCTATTTTGTGGAGTTTCTTGTAATTTGGTGCCAGTAACCCACCTATTACATAATTCGATCACCACAAGGTTAGGTTAGGTTTGTAGGTTTTTAGGTTAGGTTAGGTGTCGTTATGTTTGCTGTAAAAATATGGTTGCATGTTATCGAAAACCTCATAAAAATAGCTTGGGCTTTGTTAGAATAATGTTCTAATAAGTTATTTGATTTAATAAAAGTAAAATCCATTGTTTGAGGGTAAAAAAAAACCAACGAAAACACACCCCAAAGAGCTTTAATTCTGCAACAGAGAATATTCCCTTATTCTAACTAATTAAATCTATCTTCGCGTAAAAGTAAAACACATAAAAATAGCTTGAGCTCCGTTAAAATAATTATTTTTCGTTAAAATAGACGTATACCTACCCAGAAATTATGACGTCATTCGTTCAATATTAAATCTATTTACTCTAACCGATCTTAACTAACTTATCGCACGCCCACCTTCAATCAAATGACCTAGCAATGTTATTTTTTTTTTATGAAATAACCTTGCTAAGTTATTTAATACTAAAGCGCGAGGATGAGCACACATGGCTCGACCACGTCGTTTGTCCATATAAAATTCGTATTTCTTCTAAAATGAAGAGGAGGTAATTATTATTTGTATGTAAATAAAAGTGCACAACGAATCCCTAATTCAAGGCTTAAAACAAGGAAATTAGGTAGAGTAAGCAAGAAAAAATATCGGATTTCATATATTTTTTCTATATATCCTGATTTTCACAAACGAGGAAAAACTATATTTAGCTGCAGGCCCAATTTTTTCAATTGATTTTAAGCAAATTCTTTTTGGGTGGGGTTTCTTCTACCAGGATTCAGCTCTCAAGCCTATCGTCTTAAGCGCAGTTTTGCATTCTTTCCGAAGGTACTAAAGTTAAATTGTGATTTTCATTTTTAGGCCGCCAAAAAATAAGAATTTGTGTTGATGAATCGAAGACACTCCGGTGTTTTTTGGATTTTCATTCCCAAATTCTGGATCCTTCAATAGTATTGATGTAGCTGGGTTGGTTTAAGTTGAGTGTACTGCGTGTCTGTTTATGTAGCACCGTTATATCTTTAGTTTGTTGGAGGAAGGGGAGAGGGGGTCATCGCGATCAGTCAGACGTGTGCACAAAAAACGGATAAAAAAATAATCACAAAGATGGCCAACAAATACCATTCAAATAAATAGGGCGGGTTCTTAGAAAGCGTTACCCCACTGACTATCCGCATTTTGTGTCTAGTACTTCTACTGGTTACTAGTTCTTAACATTGTGTTATGTCAAAAGACAGAAAGTATTTGACAAATTTAAAACCGAATAAAGGTTCATACCGTTCGGGTTGCCCTGAGAAATGAGAACTGAATTACTTTAGAAGTAATATTTCCATTATGGAATTTAAATCTTTACTGATTTGGCCTTCATAAGGAGTTTGTGTTGTTTTTTATATTAATTTCTGGAAATGAAATGAAACTATCTTTATATGTAATTTTTTTGTTTTTCTTGTATAAACCTGTAATAGTAAGTTTGATGTTGCTTTGGTTGATTCGCAAAACGCAGGTTCAATAAGTTAATGAATGTATCAAAAGCTTCAGTATGTGAAACGCTTGCGAAATTCACGAATGTCAGAGACTCATGTTTGTTCATTTTTCTAAACAAGGCGGAAAGTTCAAATTATTATTCAAATACTCAAAAAATCCCCTTCTTAAATTATAGAGTTAGTGATGATGATTAGGGAAAAAACAGGCCAGTAATAAAAAACAGGCTTCTCAACAATCGTCATACTAAGAGCGACAATACTGGTTAAGCACATAATATTGCAGATTCTATTTGTACTGAAATTTCATGTTTATAATTTTCTCTTTCCTGAAAATCTTTGCTTTTGGGAAAATATATTGTTACAAATCTAATTCATGGCGGGATCAAGACTTATAATTGGTAGTTAACCGAATCATGTTTCTCTATCATGCTGTTCCATTTTCTCTTTGTGTTCGTTGCTCCGCAAAGGCTCTATTAGTGCCGTTTTTGATTGCCAAATTTCTCTGTTCTTTTGGTGTTGGATTCCATTTGTTGTCCATTTTCTGCCAGAATTATCACTGTACAACAATAAAACGACCGGAAACGATAATAACCTTTTCTACGGGTAGTTTTTGCATAAATCACGAATATATGATCAGTCTCTTCCAGTTTCTCGAAAATAACCATCTTAATTACGTTAAATACATTGATGGTTCCGTAAGGATTGAATGCAAACAAGAGTCGGCCGAAATTGACAAGTGTAAAAGTTATAAAGGATTTTTGTACATTCTAATGAGGTGTTCCTAAGGTATGTCTAAACCTCAGCTAAAATTCCTGGATAATGCAAAAAGTCCCCAGACAGTTTTTGTTATATATGTAGATCAGCTTCATTAAAGAAATACCGGAAACAGTTGACTAAACATATGAACAAACTTTATGAACTGTATCTTAGATGTAAAGTGAGTGACCAGGACAAACGCTGGGCACCTCACATATGTTTTGTCAGGTTTACAAGTTCCCTTTCTGCCTGGGTAAAAGGCAAAGGACCTGGCTTCAGGTTTAGCGTACCAATAGACTGGAGAAAGCCAAAGGACCATTCAACCGATTGCTACTTCTGTTTAACAGATATTAAAGGTGGGTATTTAATGTTTTCTTTTCTGGTCTTTAATATATTTTCAAGAGATGTATCAATTTAAAAGATTAAAATACACACTATGTTGTACTTCCACTAGTTCTGCAAGTGATCACAGTCAGCAATATCTATTTTTAGTCTGATTTTATTTTATTTCACTGCAGGTCGCAACACAAATGGCAAGAAATCTATTATGTATCTTCAGTTTGTTATTCGCCAAGTTCGACATCAAAGTCTATTCTTGAACCTCTGAACTACGAAGCGATGACACTAACAAAGCAGATGATTCAGAATCTCAAGATTCATCATACGTGGCACAACTCGAAACTGACACAAAACAACACCATTCATCCAACCAGAACTCATTGATCTAGTTCTTCATTTAACACTTACTAAGGGACAAGTGTACTCCTGGCCTCACGTCTGTAACAAGAGAACCTGTTGGATGAACATGCTCGAATTACAGTATTTAAGAAGCGTTCTGCAGATCTACAGTAATTTTTCACGTTTGAAAATGACTTAACTTATTTTAATGATATCAGAGGCCTATTCAATGCCCTTGAGCTGACCTATGAACCAAATGAGTGGAGGTTATTCATAGATGAATCCAGTTACAGCATGAAAGCCGTTCTGTTACACATTAATTTTAAGAGACATATGAGAACCTTGCTTTTACTCTATGTCGCATAAGTTACAAGGAGCATGAGTGGCTAATTTGCGCGGATTGAAAGTTGTAGCCGTATTTAATGAGCTACAAACTGAATACATAACTTTATGTGCCTTCTTTGCAAGTGGGAGAGTAAGGCAAGATCAGAACATTATGTATGGACAGAATGATCCCGTCGGAAAACTATGACCCCTCGATGCCATAATCTAATTCACGAGCCTTTAGTTAAGAAGGAGAAAATAATTTTGCCACCACTGGATATAAAATTAGGCCTAATGAATCAATCTAAGAAGGCTCTGCAACATAACAAGCCATGTTTCCCGGGCCTCAAAGCGATTTTCCCTAAAATAAGTGATGCCAAGATTTATGAAGCTATATTCGTGATCTCTCAGCTTCGTCAACTTATAGCTGATGATGACTTTGAAGCGACAATGGATGAAACTGAGCTATCGGCCTGGCATGCATTCAAAAATATATTCAAAGGACTTCGAGGAAAGCACCAAGGAACCCAGCGAGAGCCTATAATGGAGAGCCTAATCAAGTTCTACCAAGATCTCTGATGCAATATGTCACTGAAGATACACTTCCTCATCTATCCTTATTCCCTGAGAATGCAGGAGATGAGAGTGATGAACATGGAGAGAGGCTCTGGCAAAATATAGCGTCAAAGCCTTAAAGGCTACAGAAAACCTTTGCTTCTTAAGAGGCACATACAGATACAGTCAAAATTACTAGCCAGCAGACTACCACAAACCCTCGACTGAAAATGGTCACTATTAGAGGCAGGACTAAGAAGTAAAACGACCATCTTTAGAGTGTTATGGTAGCGAACCACTTTAGCCGAGAGACGTATCTCTTCTGCATGGCGTTCTTGGGGTGGGAAGGAGCCTTGGATCGAGTCAACACGAGACACCTCTCATAGACTACAGAACCGCTGTAGCGAGACTTCCTTGAACCACACTCCTACCACTACAGAAACCTAACATCTCCCACAGGAGAACTGTGGAGAAAGCGGTGAAGTTGGAGAAATTCAAAATGTGCGGAAGATATATGGCCGAAGATTCGCCCCTCGGTGGTATTCTGGCTGGGAGGAAAAACTCCACCTCTTGGTGTTGCAGGGCACACAGCTCCCTACCCAGATTTCAGCTGAAGGAAGGGGGCCCAAGTTATGGTTGAGATCAGCTTTGTGGTTTAGAGAAGGGACCTCAACACAGGGAAAATGGGGGTAATGGTGGAGGTGGGTTAAAACCACCCCTCTCAATCGGGGACAGGGTAGAAGGGGTTTATCCATTCCCTCTCTACTCCGACCAAGGTTGTGATGCGACTAGCCTACAAATTTAATTACCGTCCAAGAAAATTAGGCGGAAAGAAGCTGAGGAAATAAGAGGGACGATGTCTGGAAGGAATAAAGCTGAGATAGTTTCAACACCGGGAGGAATGGGGGTGGGGAGGGCGTAGCACTGCTCCAAGTGCCGGGTATAATAGTCAATTTGGGGTGAACCCCCCCACGGGAACAGAAAAAAAAAAAGAATTTTGAGAGGGATGAAAAATGGATCTGAAATAATGGGATATAAATGAGGCAGCGGCGCTCGGTCGAGGAGCGCCGTTGTTGTCTTCAAATCCAGAGGAATTACGGGGAAAGAGAGAAGCAGATGAGGAGGAAGAGGAATAAGGATTAAAAGTTATTCTTAACCACAATCATATATATATATATATATATATATATATATATATATATATATATATATATATATATATATATATATATATATATATATATATATATATATATATATATATATATATATATATATATATATATATATATATATATATATATATATATATATATATATATATATATATATATATATATATATATATATATATATATATGAATAACGTTATAGCCACGAGGAAAATGAAACAACGGAGAACTGCGAGGCCTTTCGACTAATGGTCCTTTACTAAGCAGACTAAAAGACGGAAAAAGAGAAAGATATTTATACACCTGATTAATGAAAATATGGGATATAAAGATTAAAAGGGGTGGGATTAGCAGATACCTGGAAAAATCCTATTAACGAGATGAGCCGTCAGGGTTAAGATAAAAAAAAAAAAAGTTTACGGGTTACAATAGAAAGGGGGGGGGCAATGCTTAGGAATCACATATGCAATATGAAAACAAAAAACAATTTTTTTACACATGATAACTAGAAAATATGAACAAAAGAAAAATATGAGGAAAGGTTTTTTTATAAATAAGCTAAAATATCTTCTAGGTGGTAATCATTAATTCAGAAATTTTATTTTTAAAATCATTCTTAAACATTCTTTTGATACAAGGGTCCAAAAGATACATTCCAGGGCTGAGATTAAAATTCGAAGTCAGTTGTATAAATGCCGATTCTAAAAGATTTCGTGAAAAAAAGTCATTTGATTTGGCAATCACAGAACTCTCCTTCCAATTAATACGATGGGAATTTTCACTCAAATGGATAAAAATGGCATTTGATGTTTGCCCAGTGTTTACAGAGTACTTATGTTGCTTAATACGCACATTCAGATCCTTGCTAGTTTGCCCAATATAAAATGAAGGGCAATCCAAGCAAGGGATTTTATAAATTACGTTATTTGTTTCATTAGGGCAATTTTTTATTAACATTCTTTTTAAAGTATTAGTATAAGAGAAAACAAGATTTACATTAAGTGTTTTTAACAATGTTTTTACGGTTTCAAAGCCATTAAAATAAGGTAAAATGAGGATATTCTTGGGCGCTTCCTTCTCAATAGTACTTTCGTTATAAAACTTTTTTTTGGCTTTATTATAACAAATATCAAGCATATTTTCTAGATAACACAAGTCTGCACCGATTTTTCTTATAGATTCAATTTCCTGATCCAAATATTGAGGACTGACAATGCGCAACGCACGTAAAAACATAGAGGAAAAAATTGATATCTTAATATTAAGATGGTGGCCTGAATAAAAATGGACATAGGTTAAGTTGTTGGTTGTTTTCCTATAAATACTAAAATTGCAATTAATTAAAATGTCATCAACATATCTATACCACTTTAAGTGGTATAGATATGTTGATGACATTTTAATTATTTTGACTTTTAATATTGATGTAAATAATTTGCTTTCCAATTTAAATAACCAGGTACCTTCCATAAAATTTACTGTTGAATTAGAGAAAGACAATTGCCTTCCATTCTTAGGTGTCTTAATACATAGGGAATCATTTAATTGCAATTTTAGTATTTATAGGAAACCAACCAACAAGTAACCTATGTCCATTTTTATTCAGGCCACCATCTTAATATTAAGATATCAATTTTTTCCTCTATGTTTTTACGTGCGTTGCGCATTGTCAGTCCTCAATATTTGGATCAGGAAATTGAATCTATAAGAAAAATCGGTGCAGACTTGTGTTATCCAGAAAATATGCTTGATATTTGTTATAATAAAGCCAAAAAAAAGTTTTATAACGAAAGTACTATTGAGAAGGAAGCGCCCAAGAATATCCTCATTTTATCTTATTTTAATGGCTTTGAAACCATAAAAACATTGTTAAAAACACTTAATGTAAATCTTGTTTTCTCTTATACTAATACTTTAAAAAGAATGTTAATAAAAAATTGCCCTAATGAAACAAATAACGTAATTTATAAAATCTCTTGCTTGGATTGCCCTTCATTTTATATTGGGCAAACTAGCAAGGATCTGAATGTGCGTATTAAGCAACATAAGTACTCTGTAAACACTGGGCAAACATCAAATGCCATTTTTATCCATTTGAGTGAAAATTCCCATCGTATTAATTGGAAGGAGAGTTCTGTGATTGCCAAATCAAATGACTTTTTTTCACGAAATCTTTTAGAATCGGCATTTATACAACTGACTTCGAATTTTAATCTCAGCCCTGGAATGTATTTTTTGGACCCTTGTATCAAAAGAATGTTTAAGAATGATTTTAAAGATAAAATTTCTGAATTAATGATCACCACCTAGAAGTTATTTTAGCTTATTTATAAAAAAACCTTTCCTCATATTTTTCTTTTGTTGATATTTTCTAGTTATCATGTGTAAAAAAAATTGTTTTTTGTTTTCATATTGCATATGTGATTCCTAAACATTGCCCCCCCCCCCTTTCTTTTGTAACCCGTAAACTTTTTATTTTTTCTTAACCCTGACGGCTCATCTCGTTAATAGGATTTTTCCAGGTATCTGCTAATCCCACCCCTTTTAATCTTTATATCCCATATTTTCATTAATCAGGTGTATAAATATCTTTCTCTTTTTCCGTCTTTTAGTCTGCTTAGTAAAGGACCATTAGTCGAAAGGCCTCGCAGTTCTCCGTTGTTACATTTTCCTCGTGGCTGTAACGTTATTCATAAATTCCTCACGTTCCTTTTTTTCGTGATTCAGTTATATATATATATATATATATATATATATATATATATATATATATATATATATATATATATATATATATATATATGATAGAACGGGTTGAGGCCGCGTTAATTTCAACCACTATCACATGTTATTTAAAACCACGATGCTACCCACGTGCATCTTCGCTTTGAAGCCTGGGGCCTTATCGCAGCCACCTGAATCAATGTTTAAACAAGGAGGTTTATTCTCCCCCGTCCGCCCCATGCGCCGGCCTCGCCAGATTCAGTTAGGCTTATGGGCAGATAAGGCATTGTTCCCAGGCTCGGCTGTGCATTCCCTCGAAGCTCCCACTCCATTGTCCCCCACACCAAGGGGATGTCCTGACTATTTATTTGGAAACTTTACCACTAAGATGAGATTGGAGATCCAGATTTTCGTCGCGAAACATCACTACGACCCACTCTCACCTTGTGCGCCAAGGGACCTCGACCTCTAGATTCACCATCACTTGTCCAGAAGAAGGACAATATCCCTTGAGTGCCAAGGTTCGAGCCTTCGTGAAGCCAAGTCCACAAGGCTTCCCCTGTTGTTCAGAAAGAGAACAACATTAGAACAGCCATTGTTCTTTTGAGTCCGTTGACAAGAAACGGTTCTCACCCTTTCCCCTGTTGTTCAGAAGAGAACAACGTTAGAACAGACATTGTTCGTTCGAGCCCGTTGACAAGAAAACAACGTAGAACAGCCATTGTTCTTTTGAGCCCGTTCGCCAAGAAACGGTTCTCACCCTTCCCCCTTGTTGTTCAGAAGAGAACAACATTAGAAAAGCCGTTGTTCTCGAGCCCGTAAACAAGAGACGGTTCTCACCCCCCCCCCCCTGTTGTTCAGAAGAGAAAAACGTATAACAGCCATTGTTCTTCAAGCCGTTCGTCAAGAAACGGTTCTCATTCCCAAGACGCCACGGCAGGATCATTTAATTCCCCCCCTCCCTTCGGCTGGAACTCCTCAGCGGACCGAAAATTCCTTCACGTCGCCTTCCTCTGCACAACAAGTATAATTACGTAAGCCGAAAGTTATCTTTGAGTATTTAACCCTTTTGTCAACTCTATCCTGTGCTTTAAATGGTTTAGCGAACCATCCCCTCCCTTTAACTTTATATTTGTTTTACCTTTTTAAATCTTTTAATCCTCGGATTAGCTCGATTCTCCACGACCCTTTCCATTCTCTGTTTATGTCAATATTTTCCGTTTTGTGTGTTGTTGATAGTTATTATTAATAAAACTCTATTTTATTAATGATAGCAATATTGTTATCCTTGAGCTCAGTTCAACTTCTTAAGCATATCGAAGATACATAATATCGGCCAGCCAGACATCCACGCACTCTAAAGATAATTAAAGAAGTTCCCTCAACGAATAGTTATATATGGTATATCGTCGAGAGTCCATTCTACGATATATATATATATATATATATATATATATATATATATATATATATATATATATACTATTTAAATTTGGTGTCAGGTGTGGGGTTTCACGCTATATCTTTGCAAACACTGGTCTCAGTCGAGTAAAGCATAGTGTTATTCGTTATAATAATAGAGTATAGTAATTCCCTTTTGTTTTAACGATTGCTATCCCCTTTTTTTTAACCTTAAGAAGCTGGAGTAGCTCAAGGAACTGTTATAATAATTTGTTTGTGTTTTTTTGTGTGATTTTAGTCAGTGGTTATTTAGATCGAGAAACCAAGTACGAATAGGTCAGTCAGTGCCCATATTTAGGTAGGCTAATTCTCTAGAAGGCATAATTCTTGTTGCAAGGAATTTTAGTTGGTTGACTATTGCACCCCCAAGTGCAAAGATGACTCAGTTCGAAATCTTTAAAGCGCAAGGAGAGTCCTTGGGACTTTCCGGAAAAGAACTAATTGAGTACGTTCAAGAGGAGCAAAGAAAAGAAAGAGAAAGAGAAATCCAACGAGAAGAAAGAGAAAGAGAGGAACGGATAAGACAAGCTGAGCTTCACCATCAGATTGAATTAGCTCGTGTTGAAGCAGAGATACAGTCAGCCAGTTCCCGTTCGGAAGCCCCCCCCCCCAATCTCTCACTAAAGCTCCCCAATTTCAAGGATGGAAAGGATTTCGGAGCATTTTTAGCCCACTTCGAAAAGATCCTCGAAATCAATAACATGGATCTGGAGGCTGAAGGTGTAGTCAGATTACTTCCCTTGTTAAATTGTAAATTGCGCGAAATTTTTATATCTTTACCATCTGAATGTACAATTAACTACAGCACCTTAAAAGCTGAGTTATTGGCCGCCCATAATATGACTCTCGATTTCTACCGCCAAGAATTTCGAGGAGGTCGTATTAAACCCGGACAGACGTTCCGTCAATTCGGATACATTCTTCAGAAGAATTTTAAATTTTGGTTAGAATCCTCAAAGGTTGATCCGAACTACGAGTCCTTAACAGACTTCGTGTTGCGGGATCAATTTTTGGCGTCTCTTCCGACGGAGATCCGCGCGTTCGTCAAGGATCGTCGGTGCCAGACCTTTAAAGAATGTACCGAAAAAGCGGATGTCTATGCCACCAGCCATAATTTATACCCAAAGGAGAATCGAACTTCTCACCAACCCCCAAACCAGGAAAGAAGGAAGGATTCGCGCCCCTTTCCAGCAAAGCCGACGAAGTTTCCAGGCCCCGTAAAACCCCAAAACTTCATTCCCCAAAACCAACAACGGAACTCCAAACCTCCCGTTAAGATTTCTTCTCCATCTCTCTTCCCGAAGCGACCAATCATATGCTTCACCTGTGGTGTAGAAAACCACATGAGCTGGAATTGCCCTTAAAATTCTAGGCTTAAAAGCGGACCAGCCCACCAAGTTCACCAGATTAATGCCACCCCGGCTCCCCCGGTGGAGCAGACCCAAGCAGCAACTTCTCCCCCTCCGTCAGGCCACCAGGTAAATTTTATTATGATAAAAGTTCATCGGGAACTTTGAAATTTGAGGAGGGCAGCGTCAACGGCTGCCGAGTATCGACTCTCGTCAGGGACACAGGATGTACGTGTTTCATCGTGTCCGACGAACTACTCCCCCAGTGGACCCTAACCACGAAAAATTTTCGGTGGTACATGACTACCTTGCGCGGGCGAACCAATTCCCCGTCGTTAGATGTTACCTGCAGTGTCAATATTATGATGGCTGGGCTGAAGTCATTTCAGCACCCATACAATTCTGTTCCGTACTTATAGGACAGAGCCCGAAGGTAAGTTCCGACCCTGTGTCTCAGGCCGCCCTTCCTCGAGGCCGAGCTAAGAAAGAAGCCCAGGAGCCCGTCCCCATCAGAACCCCGATACCGTCCGATTTCTTGGAGACCCTTAACCAGGACTTTAGGACGGCACAAAAGGAGTGTGAATTACTAACACCTTAGGTGATAAGGCCCAAGACAAGGACACAGAGACTGTCCGTGGACCCAAAGAAAAAAAGTACCCCCAACGCGCCCATGGAGATACCTTCGTAGCACTGGACGAAACATCAGCGCTTGAAGAAGATTACCCCGCAGAGTCCCTTAATGTAATACAGACAGTGTGCATCCAACCTGATGCCGATTAACCTCCCCCTTCCCTACCAGGCGAGTCTTTTGAACCCTCTGACCTGGATAGTGACGCGCAGCTGACAAAACATCAAAAGAGTCAGCTACAAGAACTATTTGAATGGAGTCACCATTTAACCACCCTATTAGCTCTTTTCGAGTGACTGCGCGAAAATGGCCTCACCCTTGGCCCCAGCAAATGCCATTTTGCCCACGAAACCATAAAATACTTTGGTTTCAAAATAGGACAAAGCAAGTTAGGTCCCCCAGAGGACAAGATTAAGGCAATCGCCGACATACCCCTCCCGAATACTAAGAGGCAATTCAGATCGTTCCTAGGATCAGCTTCTTACTATCAGCGATTTGTTCCGAATTTCGCTGCAATTCCGGCGCCCCTCAGCTCGCTTCTAAAAAAGAATTCCCCCGATCGTTTACGTTGGAATGATGTCGCTGTTTCCCATTTTAATCAGTTTAAGAGTAAGCTCATTTCTGCCCCTATTTTAAAGTTGCCCAACCATGAAAAATCCTTTGGGATTTAGATAGACGGGAGCAACGAGGGCATTGGAGGTGTACTCCTTCAATACGAGGATGACGGAACGAGTCATCCAGTTGCATATGCTAGTCGCCAATTATTACCACGCGAAAAGAGATATGCCACTATAGAGAAGGAAGCTCTATCAATTATCTGGGTTATAAACAAATTCAAAATGTACTTGATAGGAAAAGAATTTCAGATAGGAACCGACCACCGTCCGTTAGCCTATATTAGGAATGTACGACACTCCAACGGCCGAATCATGCGCTGGAGTTTACTCTTGCAAGAGTATCAATTTAAAATAAATTATATAAAAGGTTCCGATAACCAGGTCGCTGACGCACTCAGTAGGAATGCGTCACCGAATAGCGTAGAGTAATTGTATTCATAGGATTAGTATCCCCATGTAGGTATATACCGTCTTGTACGACTTAAATTAAATTCTCTTGTAATATAATTAGTTAATGGATATGTCTGAATTTTGAAACGCTCAATGCCTATTTTTTTTTGTATGTATATATATTTGTACCTATTAAATTACGTATAAATTATTTTGTCCCATACGTACTAATTTTATATCATTTCATTGTTCCATGCCCCTTTTTTTTATTAAGTTTGTATTAAAGGTTATTTTCCCCTGTAATCAAAAGATCAAAATAATCATATGTATTGAGGTAATACTAGTTAGGTGCATGAAGGTACGGTTGGTACAAGAAAACGAGTTCCCCACAACGGAGCTCTATCGTTGTCCCTTCTCTCTTTTTTTCGAAGTGACAACTTCCCCCGGAATGGAGAGGTGTGATAGAACAGGTTGAGGCCGCGTTAATTTCAACCACTATCACATGTTATTTAAAACCACGATGCTACCCACGTGCATCTTCGCTTTGAAGCCTGGGGCCTTATCGCAGCCACCTGAGTCAATGTTTAAACAAGGAGGTTTATCTTCCCCCGTCCGCCCCATGCGCGGCCTCGCCAGATTGAGTTAGGCTTATGGGCAGATAAGGCATTGTTCCCAGGCTCGGCTATGCATTCCCTCGAAGCTCCCACTCCATTGTCCACCACGCCAAGGGGATGTCCTGACTATTTATTTGGAAACTTTACCACTAAGATGAGATTGGAGATCCAGATTTTCGTCGCGAAACATCACTACGACCCACTCTCACCTTGTGCGCCAAGGGACCTCGACCTCGAGATTCACCATCACTTGTCCAGAAGAAGGACAATATCCCTTGAGTGCCAAGGTTCGAGCCTTCGTGAAGCCAAGTCCACAAGGCTTCCCCTGTTGTTCAGAAAGAGAACAACATTAGAACAGCCATTGTATTTTTTGAGCCCGTTGGCAAGAAACGGTTCTCACCCCCCCCCCATCCTTTGTTGTTCAGAAAGAGAACAACGTTAATACAGCCATTGTTCTTTTGAGCCCGTTCGCCAAGAAACGGTTCTCACCCTTTCCCCTGTTGTTCAGAAGAGAACAACGTTAGAACAGCCATTGTTCGTTCGAGCCTGTTGACAAGAAACGGTTCTCACCCCCTCTCCCCTGTTGTTTAGAAGAGAACAACGTAGAACAGCCATTGTTCCTTTGAGCCCGTTCGCCAAGAAGCGGTTCTCACCCTTCCCCCTTGTTGTTCAGAAGAGAACAACATTAGAATAGCCATTGTTCTCGAGCCCGTAAACAAGAGACGGTTCTCACCCCCCCTCCCTTGTTGTTCAGAAGAGAACAACGTAGAACAGCCATTGTTCATCAAGCCGTTCGTCAAGAAACGGTTCTCATTCCCAAGACGCCACGTCAGGATCATTTAATTCCTCCCCCTTCGGCTGGAACTCGCCAGCGGACCGAAAATTCCTTCACGTCGCCTTCCTCTGCACAACAAGTATAATTACGTAAGCCGAACGTTACCTTTGAGTATTTAACCCTTTTGTCAACTCTATCCTGTGCTTTAAATGGTTTAGCGAACCATTTCCTCCCTTTAACTTTATATTTGTTTTACCTTTTTAAATCTTTTAATCCTCGGATTAGCTCGATTCCCCACGACCCTTTCCATTCTCTGTTTATGTCAATATTTTCCGTTTTGTGTGTTGTTGATAGTTATTACTAATAAAACTCTATTTTATTAATGATAGCAATATTATTATCCTTGAGCTCAGTTCCACTTCTTAAGCATATCGAAGTTACATAATATCAGACAGCCAGACATCCACGCACTCTAAAAATAATTAAAGAAGTTCCCTCAACGAATAGTTATATATGGTATATCGTCGAGAGTCCATTCTACGACAATATATGTATATATATATATATATATATATATATATATATATATATATATATATATATATATATATATATATATATATATATATATATGTATGGTCATTTCCGAGGTGATTGTACCAAAGAAGGGCACGGACCAAAAGGGAATTAGCTTAGTGGTCGTGGATTTAATTACAGGGGGATTAACATAGAAGTCAAGGCTCTCCCTTATGTTTCAGCTTCGCTCAAGAGTTCAACACACTCTTAAGGGAAAACGGCCTGGCCAGTGAACTCTGGTCGCCCGAGAACCGCCCATCAAGCGACCACCTACTAAGGAAGAGTCTCTCAGTAACCACACTAACAAACAAACAGAACGAGGAAGTAAATACAGAAGATCAACAAACAAACGAGAAAGAGGAAATAACCCAAAAATAAGAATCAGCAGAAGCGGAAGAATCTCATAACCTTCTAGGCCTAACGGATAATGGACGGGATAGATAGCACCATCTACAAATGGAAATATTACTCAGAACATGACTTGGACACGCTCGAAACGGCATTAGTCAAAGACACAAAATTATCCCACACCCGAAGCAGCCTAATAAGTAAAGCACTTATAAACCACAATAACGGGATTAACATCCTCCGTCACTTGCCACTGGGTCTAAACCTACCTGGAAACGATATTGAGAGATTTTAAATTTTGGAAAAAGGAGACCAGAGAGAGTTCGCCAATTTTTTGTCACCTGAATGATGTGATGTTGTGCAGCTCCTCCAGGTTTCAGTTGTACCAAGGGCATTGCCCCAATTCCACTCTCCCCTCTTCCATATATAAATATAAAGTTGTTTTAAAAATTGTAATTTTTCCTCAATTAATCCTATTTCCCATTCTATGTAAATCACTTTTCCTTCAATATATCATATTTAGACCCACCAAAATTCGTTAAAAAACTAAATAGATTTTCAACCTTTTTTCCTTAAACCAATTTACTTCTTAAAACTTTTCAAAACTTATTCATTTTGGAATGAACTGAAAGAAAGATCTTAGAAGATCAACATTTAAGAGAATTGAAAAAGCTCACTTCTTTTATAGATAGGCAAAAAGGCCGTGTCATTTTACTTTTCCTTTTATTATTCAATATTTGAGGAACTTTACTTTTGATCTTTGTCTCCCAACTGTGATAACGAGTTTATATAAGTAATCGCGTGGTTGTGTTTGGTCGGTTGTCGAGAAGCTTTATTCCGGTCAACCGCATTATTTTCACGAGCTCCTGACCTCCTCAAAAATCATTCATCTCTCAATTCAATTTTTTTATCATTCTCCTAAATAGACATGGAAGCAGTAAATGCGATAGAAAGGATGTGGAAGGAGGAACAGGAATATGACAGAGTAATAGAGGAGTTTATACGTCAGGTTTGGCATAAATAAATAAAATAATAATGAGAATATAATTTTGTTTCTTTAAATCTTTTAACTGAGATTATATTTATTTGTTTACTAATATCTATCTCCATTTTTAAATCTTTGAAAAATAAATAATTTCAATTTGGGTAAATGAAATTAGGTTCTTAAAACATCCTCCATTTGTTTATAACCAAATAAAATATAAAACCATTTTCACTTTTCATTTTTAGACGGGTGAAAATGCTTTCAACCTTGTAGGATACCATCACTTGTTACACTATTCATCCATTGGGTGATGGATGGTGTTACGATGCCCCAACTAAGAATGAACGACGAGGGGCGGCAGGTTCTCTCGACCCAAGTGCCCCACGAGAACCTGGTGCTCCTAACTCTCTAGGCTTGTCTTTTTCACCTCTTTTGAATCTCCAACTTTATTTGCCGCACCTAAAAAGACCCCCAAAAGAGGAAAGATGGCGTTACATGTTCTAAAATAAAATGGGCTTGCCATCCATTCTCATTTCGATATTTGCTATTAATTTTAAGGAGATTGTCTGACATTAAAACCAAATGTGTTGAAGTACTTGATAGGACTGCACCCAGCCCCCCTAAAGGCAAAAGCAGATTCCCTCCTTTTGTTCGAATCAGAGGAGGCATCTGACAGGTCTCAAAATAGTCGACTATTATGAGAGTGAAGAGCCCGCAAGAGGCTAAAATAAATTATACCCACTACCCTCTTCCCCCCAAAGCTCTAAACCTCCTCACTGGGTAATGAGACGAGAGAGGAGACCACTTTTTTATTCCATTCATAATTTATAAATCTTTAGTCGCGTGCGACTCTACATCTGATTACGTTGGGTGGTTTGTCGGTCTCCTTTTGCTTTTTTGGTTTTGTTTTTGTAACTATTCTACAAATTCTAACGATATTTGGTACCCTTATTTGTTTTACATTCTTTTTCGAATCATCATATACACCCTTACCACCTAGACCACTACAACCTACATCACCACAATCTAGACCACCTACAACACCGTCCCTTACACTACCACAACCTACACCACCTACACCACCAGAACCTAGACCAGCACCACATACACCCCAACCCCCTACACTATCACAACCTACACCACCTACCCCGCCACAGCACACACCACCTACACTAACTACGCCTACATCACCTACACCACAGCACATACACAAGCAACACCTAAACGACCTACAACTATAGCCCTATCCCCGACACGACCACACAAATCACCTACACCACCCATACCTCTAACACCATCACCTACACCACCACCTAATCCAGCAACAACTACACCACCACTACCTAAATCACCCATACACCTAAACTACAACCACATACGACTACATCACCTACACCACTACCAACTATAGCACCTACACCAACTACGCCTACATCACCTACAGCATCACCACCTACTAAACTACTAACATCTACAGCACTATTCCTTAAACAACCATCTAAAACACTTATATCACAACCACCTACACCACCACCATAACCTAGACCCCATCATCTCCTATACCACCAACACATACACCACCATCTACACCAGCACGATCACCTAATTCACTACCACTTACAGAACTACTACCTACTTGAACACCTACATCACCACGAACTACACCACCACCAATACCTAAACCACCGCCAACCACAACATCATCTCCTACATCAAAACCACCGACACAAGGCTACACCTACAGTATCAACACCTACACCACCACCACCTACCACTCCACCCCATACACCACCTACAGCACCAAAATCTACAAAAACTAGTACTTACACCACTACTACACATTCAACCACCTACAGCACCATAAGCTACAACAATTATCAATTGCACCACTACCACATATTCCACCACTCACAACACTACCACATACAGCACTAGCACATACATCAGACCACCTACTTTAGAACCCCTACACCATTTACGCATACATCACATACACCATCACCACCTACACCATCACCACCTTCACCATCACCACCTACACCATCACCACCTTCACCATCACCACCTACACGCACACCATTATCCCATGCACGACCAGCTAAATGACCTACACCACCCATACCTATAACACCACCAACTTGACCACCTACATCACCACAACTTATACCTCCATCACTTCCTACACCACCGCATACACCATAACTACCTACACAGACATCTACACCACATAGGCCTACACTACCAACACCTACACCACCACCATCTACCCCTCCACACCATGCACCATCTAGAGCACCATAACCTACAACCACCAACACTTACACCGCTAACACATATTCCACTACATACAACACCATAAAATCAGACCACCTACGCCACCACCTACACAACCAACACATAAACCACTTACACGTGCATCACATTCCCATACACGAACAGCTAAATCACTTACACCACTTATATCACCACCAACTACACCACCAACACCTATACCACTATGACCTCCTATACCACCACCACCTACACCACAACCATCATCTCCTAAATCCCTACGACCTACACTATCACCAACTAAACCACATACACCATCACCTTAGCTTACATCACCTACACCGCCACCACCTACGCCTACATCACCTACCTAACCACCCCATAAACCAACTACGCCTACAGCACTATATCCTACACCACCACTACCTACATCATCGCCAGCTACTCCAATCATACCTAGACCACCATTAAATACGACAAATGTAACGCCTACAACAGCTACACAACCATCACTTAAACCACCTACAATACAACTACTTACACAGCCATCACCTAAACCAACGCCAACTACACCACGTGAAACAGCACCGTCTTTCCCATAACGAGATTTACTAACACCAACTACACTAACAGCACTAGCAATACCAACACCACTAACCGCCTTGGTACGATCACCTTCAACACCAACAACCACCACCTAAACCACGTACACCTACAGTACTATCACTGCCAGCAGCTACACCATCATGACCTACAACACAAATACGTAAACCACCTACACCACAACTACCTACCACGCACCTAGCTACACCATCACACAGTGCACCACCGACACCACATACGCTTACAAAACCTACAATACCAACATCTACACCATCAGTACCTACAACACCACCACTGCCTCCCCCACCACTATCCATCAAAACTTGAACGACTTACGCCTACATCACCTACAATAACGCTACCTACACACCACCCACAAAGGCTACATCATCTAAACCACCACCACCACTACCTACACATCCACAACCTAAACTACCTACAGCACTATCCCCTACACGACCATCTTAATCTCATACACCACCCATACTTACAACACCACTACCTACACAACCACATCCTTAACCACCTTTCATCTACAGCACTCTCCTCTAAACGACCGCCTAAATCACCTACACTACCTACACCACCATCACATGCTTAACTACCACCACCATTACCTAAACCAGCAACACCTACACGATCACCACATACACGACCATCTAAATCACCACCTAAATCAACAACACGTACACGATCACTACCTACACCACCACCACTACCCAATCCACCCCCACCTACACCAGGAGTACCTACACCACCAACTCTACTACAACCACATACACCAGCACGACCTAAACCACCGCGACCTACACCACAACCAGCTATACTACCAGCGCCTACATCACTTACACCACCAGGACCTAAACCCCGTACACTAATTACGCCGACGTCACATACACAAACACCACATACACAAACACAACCAAACACACCTATACCTAAAGCACTATCATCTACACGACCATCTACAACACCCACACTACCATCAAATACTATACCATCACTGCCTAAACCACCACCACTACTACCTACACCCCCAACAATACCATCACCACCTACACCAACTTCGCCTACATCAACTATTCCATCACCATCTACACCAACTACGACTACATCACCTATTCCATCACCAACTACACAACTGCCTCCTAAACCACCACCTACACCAACTTCAACTAGGCAACCACAACCAAAACCACCTACACTTACAGCATTATCCCTTACACAACCACTTAAATCACCTCCAATTCCCATAACTACTAACCATCACCTACATCACCATCACCACCTAATCCACCACCAATGCCTACTCGACCACTTAAACCACAACCCTTTCCACCACCACCTAAACCACCGGCACATACACTACCATCACCTACACCACCACCACCACCATCACCTACAAATACATCACCACTAACTACAACAACACCACCTACGATAGCTGCAACTACAACAAGTACGCCTAGATCTCCTACACAACATTCACCTAAACAAACTACCACTACAGCACTATCACTACCACTATCTACGCCACTAAACAAAACACCAACCAACCTACGCCTACCTCACTTAGACCACCACTAACTACACCACGTAAAACAACACCCTACCCCCACCCCCACCCCTACGACCGTCACCAACACCACCTCCACCAGCATTACCAGCCTAGCCATCACCACCAACCATACCAGCACCACTAACCATACAAGCACCACCAACCATACCAGCACCCCCACCTTCAACACCAAAACCTACACTACCACAACCCACAAAACCACCACCTATACTACCTACACCTACAGTAATATCACAACCACCAGCTACACCATCACTGTCTACAATACGAACACCAACTATGCCACAACTACCAACCACACCCCCATACATACCACCACATACTGCATCACCGACACTAGCTACGCTTCCATCACCTACAATACTACTATCTACATCATCACTAGCTAAAAAAAACACATACACCACCACCATCTAAGTACTACCAGCTACAACACCACCACTTACAGCACCACTACTTAGCCCACCATCACCTACGCCTGCATCACCTATACCACCATCTGAATAACCTAAAGCACCACTACCTACAACAGCAAAACGTTCAACTCCACCAACTACGAAAACAACACCTGCAACTCCTAAGACTAGATCACTAAACCACCACGAACAATCCAATTGCCACCACTACCACTTTCACCTAGAGCAAATCACCACCAATACCTAGACCTACAGTACCTATAACACCCACATTTACATCAACACCACCTACACGACAACTACCTACCGCAACACTATAAACTGCACCACCACCAACACTACCTTAAACTGAACCACCTACACCACCAGTAATATCACCACCACCACCCAGACCCTCACTAACTACAACACCAACAGCTACACTCGCACCACCCACGCCACACTTACCTACCACACCACAACCTACACCACAATTAACTGCACAACCGACATCACCTACAATACCACAATCTACACCATCATTACCTACAACAGCAACACCTACACCACTACAATCTACACTACTACCACTTACAGCACCACTACCACCTACTCCATCAGCACCTACACTATCTACACCTACAGTACCACTACCTACACCACCACCAACAACACCTAAATAAACCTACACAACCACAACCTTACCCACCGATACTTACAGCAATATTCCCATACACGACCCCTAATTACCCACACCAGCTATATCTAAAACACCACCACCTACACAACCACCATCACCTAGACCACCACCACTACCTACAACAACACCATAGCTACACCACCATCACCTCCTAAACCAGCTCCACATACAACACCGACACCATAACCACCTACACCACCACCAACTTAACCACCGCAACCTCCAACACCACCAGCTACACCAACCACGCCTACATCATCTACACCGCCGCCACCTATACAACCAACACCTAAACCACATACACCTACAGCATTATCCTCTACACGACCACCTAAATCACATACACAAACCGTATGTATAACACCACCCACTACGCCACCGCCACTACATCACCTACACCGCCACCACCATTACCCCGTACACTATCACCACTTATACCACCACCTACAACACAACCATCTACACATCCATCACCAACACCACAAACATTTACGCCTACAACACCTATACCACCACCACCTAAACCACCAACACAAACTCGCCTACATCACCTACGTCAAAACCAACCACACAACCACAACCGAAACTACCTACACCTGAGCTCTTTCCTCTACCAGACCACCTACATCACCTACCTTACGCAAAACTGCAACACCACCATCACCACCCAATCCACCACCACTTACACCAAAACCACCTACTCCACCATCACCTACACCAAATACACCTACGACTGCATCACCTATACCATCCCCACCTAAACCACATACACCAACCTAGCCTTCTTCAGTTACACCACCACCACCTACAGAACCACAACCGAAACTACTTACACCTAGAGCAATATCCCCTACACGACCACATAAATCACATACACCACCGTCACCTACACCACCACCACCTACACAAAATCAACCTAAACCACCTACACCTACAACATTATCCCCTACAACACACATAACTACAACACCACCACCATCACCTCATAAACCACCACCACCTACAACACCACTACCTACTCGACCACCTTAACCACAAGCACCTTAACAGCCGCTACATACACCACTATCACCTACAGCAACACTACATACTCGACCACCTTCACCCCCACCACCTTAACAGCTGCTACATACACTACTATCACCTACACCACAACCACCTACACCACCTATGCCTACATCGCCTACACAACAAGTAGTTATGCCTACAGCACTATCACCTACACCAACACCTAAACCACCTATACCACTACACCACCACCTACAACAACAGACAATATAACAACTACGCCTACACCGCCTACATAACCATCTCCTACATCACCTACACCTACAGCACATATACAACCATCACTTGCACCACCTACACCTACAGCACCGACATCACCACTACCTACCCCACCAAACACTACACAACCACCAACTGCACCACTTACACCACCTAGGCATACATCACCTAACCCACCAACAACTACACAACGTAAAACAGCGCCCTCTTCCCCACTAAGACCTTTACCAAGAACACCTAAACCACTAGCATCAGCCTAACCAGCACCACCACCACCTCCACCTTCAACACCAACAACTACACAACGTAAAACAGCACCCTCTTCTCACTAAGACCTTTACCAAGAACACCTAAACCACTAGCATCAGCCTAACCAGCACCACCACCTCCCCCACCTTCAACACCAACACCTACATTACCACAACCAACACTACCATAAACCACACAACCACATCACATACAATACCACTACCTACATCACCAGTAACCAGAGCACCATCATCACTACGTTCTCTAACCCAAACTACACCACCACTACCTACAATACCAACACGTTCAACTCCACCACCTACAACAAAAACGTCTGCAACATCTAAGACTAGATCACCTACACCACCACCAACAAACCAACTACCGCTTACAGCACTATCATCACCACCACCACCAGCTAGACCATCACTACCTATAACACCAGCATTTACACTAACATCATCTACATCACAACTACCTACCCCACCACCACCAACTGCACCACTTACACCACATACGCCTACATTACCTGACACCACCACCACCTACACCAGGACCTTCACTAAGCCCAACTTCACCACCACCCCAACCTCCACCAGGCCACCAAATACAGCACCACCACTACTTACAACAGCACCACCTACACAACCAACACCTGAACCACCTACACCTACAGCACGATCATATACACCACCACTACCTACAACACCACCAAATACACCACACCCACCTATAACAACAACACCGACATCATCACCGCCTGCACCACCTAAATCACCACGGCTACATCATCTACACAACCACCACTTAAACGACCTACACCTACACCACTATAACCTACAGCACCTATGACTATGAAAATTACCTAAAGCACCACTACCACCTATACATCCACTACCTGCACCACCTACGCCTACATCACTATCAGCTGCGGATGAAGTGAGAGCTGTTGGCGACTGAGGGAGGAGCTGGGCTCGCGCGTAGAGCGAGTGGCATCTCCTCAGTATTGACAAGCAGGTTCTCAATTGGGGAAGTGCGGAAGGCACCGGTCGCCAGGCGAAGGCTGGTGTAATGGATCGAGTCCACCTTCTGCAATACACGCTCAGATGCTGATGCATAAAACTCACATCTAAAGTCTAGCTTTAAACGAACAAAGGATCGATAAAAAAGTAAGGGAGTAGCCCTATCAGCTCTCCAAGTGCTCAACGTCATGAAACGATGAATATCCATGAAACCGGTACACATGGCCCTAAAGTTGCAAATATGAGCCTCCCAGGTGATGCGTCGGTCGAATACAAGACCAAGGAAACGGTGCGATTTAACAACCACTTCAAGGCGTACCCGAATGAGAAACTGGTCTGAGTCAGGGTGGAGCCGTATATGGTGGGAAAAGTGCACCACCTACGTCTTGGCCAAGGAAAACCGAAATCTGTGCCGCTTTGGCATAGCGAGAAACGTGGTTCAATGCCTGTTGGAGTCGACGCTCCAGAGTTGGCATCTGGGCCACGCCAAAAGAGATCCAAAGGTATTCCACGTAGAGCATAGCGAGAAGATCGTCCGTCAGCACCAAGGTGATGCCATTGATGCTCAGGGCAAAGAGTGTGACACTGAGGACACTTTCTTGCAGGACACCCTCTTCCTGCTCCATTGGGCTGGAGAGGGCTAGCGCGAAAATCGACGATTTCGCAAAAATTCAGATACAAAGATTAAGCGGCGTCCCTTCGCTCCCATCTTGTGGAGAGTCTCCATAAGACCGTATCTCCATGCGGTATCATAGGCCTCCTCCAGATCGAGAAACACCGTAGCGAAGTGCCTTCTCCTAACGAAGGCCTCACAGCCAGCATTTTCGAGTCGGAGCAGAGCACCCAACGTGGAGTGGAAATTTCGGAAGCCGCGCTGTGCAGAAGACAAATGGCCTCCGCTGTCAGGAAAAAAGGCTAATCTAACATTAACCAATTTCTCCATCAACTTGCACACGCAAGAGGTTAGAGAGATTGGGCGGAAACCGGTCGGAGTAGAGTGATCTCTCCCCGGTTTGCGAAAGGCGAGCACAGTAGCGATTCTCCAGGAATCTAGAAGGAGACTCTCCACCCAGATCCTGTTGAACAAATCTAACAGAAAGGCCCAGGTGTCGAAGCATGGCGTACGGGACATCGTCCGGACCATGGGCGGTGTCCGCGCATGAAGCAAGAGCGAAGCGCAACTCACTCACAGTAAACCTGTCCTTGAAGGGTTCTCCGACTCTGGAGGTAAAGTAAAGCCAGCGAACTTCCGCGACATCACGACGTGCATTGAATGCTAGCGGAGCAGCATCCCGGCTAGAAAATGCGGAGGAAGCAGTCGCTAGGGATTCCGCTACGGACGCGGAGTCCGAGATTGTGGTCCCATTCTCCTGGAGAACGGTAGGGGGATTCGATCCTGAGAGAACTTCCACACCTCTACTAGAGGGTTCTTCCCGTTAAGTGATGACACGTATGCACGCCAAGAAGAGCGGCGGGCGTGCTTCGAAATATACCGGAACCTAGCCCGAGCCCGACGAAATTAACCGACAGTGAAATCATTCAGGCGGCGCTTATAGCGCATGTGGGCATAACGCTTCTGTTTGATGGCCGTCTCACACTCGGCCGACCACCATGGGAGTGGTCGGCGTGCAAAACGGCCAGACGTTATCTGAATAGTAGTCAGGGCTACGGCGATGAGGTTGCTGGAGAAGAACTCAACGGCCTCATCTACCGACCTAAACTCTTCGACTGAGATAAAGAAGTCAGTTATCTCCTGAGATGCAGGCCACCACGCCTGCGCCAAGCACCACCGAGGTGGGCTTTCAGATGGCAGTTGCGTTGAAAATGATATTTAAATGGGAAAGTGATCACTACTCTGGAGGTCATCAACCACCTCCCAATCAAAATCAGTCTGTGCATCTGGAGAGCAGAAAGATAGATCGAGGCAGTAAAATGAAGCGGTTCTTGGGTAGTGATGCGTAAACTCATCCACATTTAGGACAACCATTTCAATCTCGTCGATCAGGTTGTCAAGGACCTGATCACTCGGATAAATTGAGTAGCCTCCCTAGAGGGAGTGTCTATCGTTCAGATCTCCAACCAAGAGAAAGGGCCGTGACAACCGTGCCACGACGCGGTGGAAGACCCCTGCGTCGAAGTTGGCTGACGCTGGAATGTACGCAGAAAAACAGTATACCTCCTATCCTAGTGGAGATGCACAGCTACTGCCTGAAAGGAGGTATCTAAAGCTAAGAAGAGAAAGGAGACATCATGTTGGGTGTAAATCGCACTTCCTCCTGCTGGGCCCCTGTCCCGTGGTAGTGTTGGGTCCCAAAGCCCTTATACCCAGGAAGGGTGTGAAGGAGGCCCGCGCCTAATATGGTTTCCTGCAAAATAGCTAACGGGAAACGGGAGGAGATGAGTCTCTGCAGCTCCTTTCAGTTGGCCTGGAGCCCGCGGCAATTTCTTTGAAGTCAAATGCCTTCCAGGTCTAACTCGCAGTTGATGTGGGGGCCATGTAATGCAAACAGCTCTCTGTGAAAATTGATACAGCACCTGGTAGAAACTCTCTGACCTTAGATAGAAGGGATAGGCCGTAGAAGCCGACCTCTAGTCCACATACATTGAAACCAATCCAACTTGACACGGTGTGCTCCGTAAATGTCATTTGCAATACTCCTGTCGCTATGGAAGCTTTTAGAGCAGAGGTTTGGTGAGAAATAGTCAATGGAGGTAGCAGCAATGATGGTGTTCTGGGCAGAACCAAATACGATTCAATCCATGATGGAGGAGTTGACATTCTAGCGTTAAAATCTTGGTCGCACTAAAATAAATCAAAGGTTTTATACGAAGAGCGTAGCGACATCTTCCGGCAGCACCCAGGTGATACTCTTGATAATCAGAGTAAGAAGTGTTACATTGATGACATTTCCTCTCTCTGCTGTCTGGGCCCTAGAAGACACCCGTACACCCACGCTGAATCAAAGATCTTGGAAAAATTCAAATATGAAAAATGGGAGGCAACCCTTTGCCCACATAGTGTGGATGGTCTCTGATACCGTAGCGCCATCATAGGCCTTCTCGAGAGAAGAAATCAGTGTAGTGTAATGCTCTCGGCGAAAGAAGGCCTCGCATTTCCCACCCAGAGCAAAGCATCCAACGTGGAGTAGAATTTGCGGAATTCCCACTGTGCAGAAGACAGGTGGCCTCCACTCTCCAGGAAAAAGGCTACTTACACATTTACCAAATTCTCTACCAACCTGCGCACGCAGGAAACGAGAGAATTATGGCGAATAACATCCTAGGTAAAGTGATCTCTCCCCGATTTTGAAAAGCGAGCAACTTAACCGTTCGTAAGTAGTCTGCTGGTTATCCTCTGTACCAAAATTGTTGAAAAATATATATAAAAGCCAAACCTCGCTCACCTAGGTTTTGAACCATGCCATGCGGGATATAGTTTGGTCCAGGGAGGTATTCTCACATGAGGCGAAAGTAGAACGAAACTCACTAACTTTTACATTCGGCGGATGGTTCTCCGTCACTGGATGTCAAGTCCATTCGGCGGCCTGAAGCGGCACCACAGCGTGCATTCGAGTCTGGCAAAGCAGCATCCTGGCTAGAGAATGGGGAGAAAGCTGTCACGAAAGACTGCCTAGGCCGCTGGTTCAGAGCCTAGAGAACGGGAGGTTAGACACGGCAAGAACTCGCTCGGAATCATTTTGCGGAGATAGAGAGCATTATATTTCTCCTGGAGCACTACTGGGGTCGGGAGGCTTTCTGGCCTCCCCCGGTAATCCACCTCATCTCATGCCCCTCCCAGTGGTGAGGTTCAAATTTAGCCTACGAAATCTGTCCATTTTTATCTTAAGTCTGAACTCGATTCTCGTTCAGAGGAGCGCTCGGGCCTCTTTGACAAAGACTCATATTTACTCAGACTTTGAATCCCTTCAAAATGTTTACCTCTGAGAGGTGCCATCCCTATTGGGTGTGTTTGCGATAGGGAGGGACGATGCCTTGTCCTGATTCAGCTACTCGGAGTAGATGAGGTAGGTGGTGCAGGTGGTGGTGGCGTGGGTAGTGGAGGTTTAGGTGCAGGTGGTGTAGGCGGTGGTGTTCTAGCCTTTAGTGTTGTAGGTAGTGGGATTTTAGTTAATGGTGGTGTAGGTGGTTGTGGTGTAAGTATAGTTGGTGTAGGTGGTTGTGGTGTAAGTAGGGTTGGTGTAGGTGGTGGTGGTTTAGGTGGTTGTGGTTTAGGTATGGGTGCTGTGGATAGTGATGTTGTAGGTGGTGGTGTTGTAGGTGGTAGTGGGATAGGAGTAGTGGTTTAGGTGGTAGTGGTATAGGTTTTAGTGGTGTAAAAGCTGTTGTTGTAGATGGTAGTGGTTTAGGCAATGGTCGTGGAGATGTTGTTGTTGTATGACGGGGTTGATTAGGTGGTTATATTGTAGGTGATAGTGGTGTAGGTGGTGTTGGTTTAGGTGGTGATGGTTTAGGTGATGGTAATGTTGGATGATGTTGGTGTAGAGGATAATGCTCTATGTGTAGGTGGTAGTGGTGGTGGTGGTGGTGTAGGTTATGATAGAGTAAGTCGTGATATTGTAGGTGATTTTGATGGTGCTATAGGGGATAATGTTCTAGATGTAGGTGGTTTAGCTGGTGGGTTTGTAGGTGGTGGTGGTGTATGTGGTGATGGTGTAGATTATGATAGTGTAGGTGGTGGTGGTGGTGTAGCTGTTGTGTTATATATGGTGGTATAGATGACGTAGGCGTAGGTGGTGTTGGTGAAGCTGTGGTCGGGTAGGGTGTTGTTGTTAGTGTAGGTTTGGTGGTATAGATGACGTAGGCGTAGGTGGTGTTGGTGCTGTAGGTGATAGTTTTGAAAGTGTATGTGGTTTAAGTGGTGTTTGTGTGGGTATTGGTGGTGTAGGTGATGGTTGTCTGGGTGGTGGTGGTGTAGGTGATGTAAGCGTGGTTGGTGTAGCTGGTGCGGTTGTAGGTGAGTGATTTGT
This sequence comes from Ceratothoa steindachneri, assembly GCA_963969495.1. NCBI lineage: Eukaryota > Metazoa > Arthropoda > Malacostraca > Isopoda > Cymothoidae > Ceratothoa > Ceratothoa steindachneri. Next base: position 2,410,233 of record OZ018339.1, read on the forward strand.
AGGTGTTAATTGTGTTGGTCATGGTGTTGAAGGTGGTGATATAGGTGATAGTGCTGAAGGTGAATGTGGTTTAGGTGGTGGTTTTAGATTATGTAGTCGTAGGTGAGGTAGAGTTGCAGTTGTTGGTGGTAGGTGGTGGGGGTGCACATGTTTTTTATGGTTGTGGATGTTGTAGGTGTTCGGTTTGTAGATAGTGGCTTGTAGGTTGTGTAGATGATAGTATTGTAGGTGTGAGTGTTGTTGCTGTAGCTTGTGGTGTAGGTAGGTTGGTGTAGGTGGGGTGGAGCAGGTGGTGGTGCTGTACGTGATGGAGTTTTAGGTGATCTAGGCGTTAGTGGTGGTGATGTAGGTGGTTGTGGTATAGGTGATGGTGGTGTATGTGGTGGTGGTGTATGTGGTGGTGGTGGTGTAAGTGGTGGTGATGTAGGTGTTGATGTACTTGGTAGTGGTGGTGTAGCTGGTGGTTGTATAAGTAGTGGTCATATAGATGAGGTTGTAAGTGGGAGGAGGTCATATAGGTGGTGGTGGTGATCTAGGAGTTTGTCTAGTAGGTAATAGTGGTGTAGGTTGTGGTGGTATAGGTGATGTAGGCATAGGTAATGCAATTGGTGGTGGCATATTTAAAAGGTCCTTGAGAAGTGTTGCAATTTGGAATATTTGGTGACATTATTCGTCGCGTTGTTTGACTTTCACAAGAGTGTGCCTACGGCGATTGCAATTCGTGTGTGTCTCCTACATCGATTTTAAGATGGAGAACGCGATTATATCTATTATTAAAAGCGCCCCGTTTCTTCGACGTGGAAGGGAAAATGACACAAGCATTGATTGATGCTATCTCGGAACTCAGGGAATTATCCTCCATCAACCTCGATTTATCCTTCCAAGAGGTATCTTTAAATTGACTCTTTCAAACGAGTTCCAAGTTGGACGTCATTAAGGTTTAGGGTAGGATTCCGATCGAGGACGACGACGTCATGCTAACATCCAGATGCACCCTGTTGTCTGAGCTGAGTCTTGATTGTGACCATCTACTGATAACTCCTTGAAAATGATCCAGAAGATGTCAAAATTGACATCTAATCTTAAAAAATAGCCGCCTTTTTTCATCAGAGGCTCTTGAGCGATTCATTAAAGACGGTTCCTTCCCTCAATTGAAGAGACTCGGTCTCGTGGCCTTAGATCAATTAAACGATTTGCTCCTCGATGCTATATCAAGGAAGTACCCCAAATCTGGAGGCTTTGGAGCTGTCATGTGACTTCCCTCCTTCACTTAAGGGATTTGGTCGTTTCCTACGACGTTTTGGTCGCATACAAGTACTTAAGCTTTCTCTTTCAGGATTCGTTTCTTCTCTTCTTATCAGTGACCTGTCAAATGACCTTCTGGGATTGACCTCTTTTGAGGTGGACGATTATTCTGGAGTTGATTGTGATTTGGCTGCGATTTTCCTCAAGTCGCACCCGAATTACAAATGCCAGGAATATATTAAATTTAGATACAAATTTGCTGAAAATGCGACCTCTATGAAAGAGACCTCAAATGTCTCCCTTTGACCCCCCGTCCTGGTAGATGGTGGTCTTGATAGGCTCTATAGAATCATGCCTAGTTCTCAACGTGAGTGGCGGCTCTAAATTGGCTTCTCAATGATGTTTCACACCTTATCCTTTTAGGGGTGAAAATCTTCAATGGGGACAAATAATACACTTTTCTCTCATTAATTTCTATTCCTTTGACTTCCCTTTTGGTGTTAAAGGGCGAGGTTGGACCGTAAGGACACATCCGCCCATTACCACCATTGACCCCGTTCTAACCTCTATGGCCGCTATCAAGGTTTAGTCGTCTTTCCTCCCCACCGCTCCTCATACACGCGTTCAAGAATCCCCTCAAGGACTACATCAAGCTCCTCCCCCTTGGCTGCGTAAGAGAATCTTTGATGACCCACATCAAGCTCCTCCCCCTTGGCTGCGTAAGAGAATCTTTGATGACCCTTGAAGTCTAGTGATCCCTCCAGGCCCCAAGACCGAAGTTTGCCTCAAGATCCCCCCCTCCCTTGTAGACTCATTCAAAACCTTCCCCCTTCGGCACCCTTCAAGAATCTCCCCCCACCATCAAATTGCCTAAGAAAAGTAAAGAGAAGCGAAAATAAAAATGGGGGAAAGGAGCAAAGGTCCGAAAGGGGGGTGGGGGAAAGAACTACCCCGGATGTTGTGTCGATGGTCGGAAATGTGGGTCCCGGGGGACTTATATACCCTCAGGGTATAGCCCCTAGGACCAGGCCAGATCTTTTTTAGGGACCTCACATCGGACATAGCGGATATTAAGCGAAAAGTGCCATTCCCTCCTGGACCTGTATTTTGGATGCAGTCCGACGAGAGTCCGGCGTTACCCAAGATTAGCAGAGTTTTCCACAAAATGAGGGACTCGTAGTGGAAGGAGTATTGTGGTAGCTTAAAACAGATGGTGGCAATAACTAGTGAGACGAAACCACGGGTAGTGGAAGCGTCATATCTCCAGCACGTGTCGATGAGAGGAAGGAGGGAGTAGAAGCTCTCCTCCTGGAGGTGATGGCCATTAGTAGGATTGCAAAGCTTTGTCCAGAAAAAAGGAAGATGGAGGATGGTTAATTAGGCCGCTTATACGTTGCCAGAATTTTCGGTGGAGCATCGCAGGAGGAGGAGAAGATGGTTCTGAGTGCCTTATCGCGCATAGGTGGAGGTAGGGCTGTTGATTTGCGGTCAAGATTTAAGCGGACGCTGAGGTATTAGATACTATAGATTGGTGTGAAGATAGCTTTAGCGCTGTTCAGTTGTAGAAAGCTGCTGAGCAGGGTATTCAAATCGCTCACCAGGTAAGTAGAAACATGTATATTGTTAGAGCTGGCCCAGGAGTTAACGATGCTTTCCAAACTGGTCTGAATCAAGAAGGGGGCCCCCCAAAAGACCATGAGCAGTCTTTCGAATTGCCAGCACTTGTCCCCGATCTTCACCCCAAACTGTTTTGGTGCCTTGTCTTCGGATGCAAGGGAAAATAGTAGAAACCATTCTTTAAGTCGATCTCTATTTTCATGTCCCCCGGTCTCTTATTCTGGAAGACCTTGACAATCTTCGGTAGCTTCAAACAAACCGGGGTGAAGTCGTGAGTAAGAGAAGACATATCATGCACCCATCTTGCTTTGATAACCCGAAAAGACGGTGTGCACGGGTGACTCGACTCGTTTCTTCTAATATATCTTCCTTGGTAAGTAGTTCGACTGCCTCTACCATTTGTGGAGCTGTCCATTGGAAGTGGTATAGCTCCTGGGTAGGGAAATCCTAATTTAGTTTCCCTGGAAGTTTTTGACGATATTATTTACCGCTGGGGTATTGGTATAGTCGATGGGCTTGGTAATTTTCAATTTGACAAACCATTTGGTGATCTTTGGCTGAAAAGGATCGGCCACCGGGTTCACTTGATCCTGTATACCGTCTAAGGGGTCCAACCGATAAAAAAATACCGGTAATTTATCGATCAATTGAATTTAATTACCGCGTATTTACCGATACATTTTGATCGGTAATTTAATGTAACTTTATGATTATTTAAGTTTTATGCTCAATAAACAATTTTCTTTCGTATTTACGAACGAAATTAATTGTGATAGAAAACGTTTTAGTTTAAGAGACGGATTAGGACCATGTTTAGATCGATTATCCGATGCATTGAAGACCATGAAGCCTAAAAGCTGCGAAGCAGAACGAGCATTTTCTTCAGCATGATTTTTTATAACAAAGATTCGATCCAGTCTCTCTCCTGCCACTATTAATGGCTTATGTTTCTTCAAATGTTACTTCTTAAATAAGCAAACCTAAGCATCGCTTCATAATTTCAAAAGCTGTCATTTAAATTTTTGTCCTAAGTTTTTGAAATTTTGTTTTTAGATAAGGATAAAGTTAACGTCTTCTGTTTTTGAAAAGTTAGGCTTCCTATATAATTTTTTAATAGGAAAGAAAAAGAAAGTAAATAATATCTTATGCTATACGTTATAAATAAAGATAAAAGACTTTAGTAACACTTCAGTTTCGGGGCGCACGATAGGTAGCGCTGTTTATAGGCTACAATATATGTCTTATGACGTCAGACGGTAGCGTCAGATGTGAACAATTACAGCGTTATATTTTTTTGTATACAAGTATATACTGGGGGGCTGCGCCCCCCAGACCCCCCCAATTGATTGAAACTCAGGATCATCGCAGGGGGGAGGGACGCAGTGAAATCTCCCCCACGAGCAGTCCCCTTGAATTTACTGGGTTTTTTCCCCGGACAGCTTTTTACTGGCAGAAAAACCTAACTTAATAACAAACAATTCTTACTTTTATAGGTTTCTTGATTAGTTTATGCGCCTCTAGATAATCTTAAAGTTTTTCGCGATTATACAAAGTAAAGCCGAATTCGAATAACGAAGAAATACATGGAGAGCACGAAAACGCAATAACGAAAGGAAAACATTTGCAAAACGGGTCCTATTTATAAGCTACGACGTTGCCAGTAAGAAGTTGTTATCGTTCGCAGCAAACAAAAAAATACGAAAACAAAACAAAAAACAATAAAAGACATCAAGAAACCTTACCTAACTTAGAAAAAAACTATAAACGAGCAGAGGCGCAGATATTTAGTAAATAATACAGACTAAAAGTTACAAATCCCCAAAACAACAAAAAAATATAACGCCGTGATCGGTCACATCTGAAGCTACCGTCTGACGTCATAAGAGATATATTGTAGCCCGAAATTGTAGCCTACTAACAGTGCCACCTACCGTGCGCCTCGAATCTGAAGTATTACCAAGACTTTTATTGGTTATACTAACTCATAATTGCAAAGAATCTCATTAGAAAGTTCTATATAAATGTGATTTTTTTATTTCTAATACAATTAATTTAACTAGGAATTTATCGGGAATTTACCGGTAGTCAAAATTTATCTCGAGAATTTATCGATAAAAATATTGTCGATAATTTGCGACGACCCCTAATACTGATGCAAAAACAGTGACATGAACAGGATACACAGATAGATAAGTGATAGACGATTATTTATTGCCAGAAATGGAAGATTTTAATATGTATGATTGTGGTTTCAACAAGATGGGGCGACACCATACGCAGGGGTTTACAGGGAAAAGGGCCAATCAATGACAGGAAATAGAAAGAAAGAAGACAAAAGTACTAGGGGAAGGTAGGGTAAGAAGGACCCATGGAGTGAGATGTAACCCCGTCATCTAACCCCAACCAGAAAGCTCAAGATTTAGATTGTGGCTGCTAGATGTCCTTCACGTCATCCCTAAGTGATGTATTTTCAGGCAGAAGTCACGCTCAGTATTCCATTTGCGCTCAGGAGGGAAGGTTACGATTTTTCACGGTGCTGATGTTAATTGCACAAGGTAAGATACTGGATTGTTTGCATTGAGATATTAGCTATAATGACTTACTATTTATGCTGCATATGAGCAAGCATTTGTGTGTACATTACAGGTATGGGCCATAAATTGCTATACAAAAGATGGATGTTCTGTTGGAAATTTCCGAGATTTAATATTTAGTTTAGGGGTAAAATGGAACCCATGGCACAGTTCGTTCTTTACTGCTCAGGAATCAGACGTGGTATCCCTCAGAACCTTCGCAAGGGAGGGGAGCTGAAATGAGGGAGGGGAGTAACGCTCTGAACTAGTAAGGGGGGGAGGGACATATCATAAACAAGACGGTTCTCCTCAGATTTTTTAGGGACCAGAAAGACACGATGGACACAGCGGATATTATTGCTGACCTCAAGAACTTCAGCCCTGACAAGGGTCTCCAAGACGGCTTTCACGTTCGCTCCTGTTGTGGCAAAGTCGTGGTAATTACCCAGGTATACTTTCACCCCTTTACCTGTCCGATGTTGGAAGGATGAGGAAGACCATCGCACACGTGCCCAGGGATGAAGTAATGGATCCTGGCGCAACATGAGGGTCGAACACGCTGACCTCGGTGGCACCCTCACCATCCTCATAGCCTCGTTCTCCCCAGACTCGAGCTGAGGTGCATCCTGACTAGGAGCCCCCTCTAAAGGATGAGCATCGAGCTCAGAGGCGACATAAGGCTGCACGAAGGTCGGGTTTCTCATCTAAAAGACGTTCTTGAGAATCCTGCTGGGGGGAGGGTAATAAGGTTAAGAGCCTCTAGCCTGGCGGCCAAGCCAGGGTCGACAACCAGCAGTCTCTCCTGGTCTCCAAGGTCGAAGTCATCCAGGTTCTCATATCCCTGGAGGGGCTCCTCGGGTGGATGAAGAATAATTCATGGATGCTCGGAGTGGGTGTGTCGATTTGGATCTCAGCGGGAGGGGAGAATGGTTCGAACAATTCGCCCACTGCAGAAATACCGGAGGGATCGTCCGAGGGACGTGCCCCCCCAAGGCTAGGAACAGAGAGGCTCGGGGGGGGGGTTAGAGGGGAAGGGGTAAAGAAGATTTCTTGAATGGCCCATGACTCCTAAAGCCGAGGTAGAACGCAAAGAGCTTCTGGCCATCAAAGGCAGTATCGCCTCTGAGCACCTATTGGGGTATGTTGCGCTCACCATGCAAGTCTTTCTCTCTCTCTCTCTCTCTCTCTCTCTCTCTCTCTCTCTCTCTCTCTCTCTCTCTCTCTCTCTCTCTCTCTCTCTGAGCATGTGACTCAGATCCGTCATCTCGAAGCCATCATTTCAGAGATTAAAGCCACCAATGGACAGCAACAGCAACAAGAAACTCCCAACGACGCGGATGGCTCCTCTGTTGGGCCCTCATGCACCGCGTCGATAGAGATAGGCCAACCATCCGACGTCCCAGAACCAGCAGCTGCTGGGGTTACTCAGGGCATCAAAAAGAAGAAAAGGAAGAGTAAGAAAGGAAAAACAGAAGAGAAAGTAGAAACGGAAGAAAATACGAAGAAGAAAAAGAAGAAAAAACCCAAAAAAGTGGGGAAGAAAGAGGAATCGAAAGAGCCCATACTGAAAGGAAAGCCTCTGTCCTCTGAACCCAAATGCGCGAGGGTCATCGTGATCGGTGAATCCCAAGCGCGGGATCTACAACCCTTGCTAGCGGCCCGCCTTCGCACCAGTGTGAAGGTAAGCTGCCTTCCAGGAAAGGGGAACGGAGAAATAAGGGTGGAGGCTGAGAAATCTCAGATCTCTAAGAACTCAGTAGTTGCCCTCATGGCAAGTGGCAACGATCTCTACCTACGAGGTGGCAATGTAGGCGCCAGCGGGAAGATCCTGACCACGGTTATGGGAGGAGTTGACGACTGTGGGCTAAAAACCCGCAGACGTGTCGTGGTCGGGATACTCCCAAGACGAGGTCCATCCTGCAATGCTCACGCGAGGAACGTCTCCATAAACCAACGCCTGGGAGATCTTTGTACGGCGGAAGGAGTCTTTTTTGTAGACCCCTACCGCACCTTTTACGGGAGAAATGACCTGTACAAAAGGTACGGAGTGCATCTTTCCTTTAAAGGGAAAGCTGAACTCGCAAACATGATCCAGGATGTTGTGGAGCGGACCCAAAGAAGTGTCAGAACCCGAGTCACAAAGAGTGGAGTGATCCCGCCACAGAGAAAGAAAGCAAGAAACGGAAGAGCGTAGGGAGTCCTACAGTCGGGGACTCCCTAAAAGTTCTTCTGTTTAATGCGAGGTCTATCAGAAACAAGTTTCTAGAACTTCGTGGCCTCGTAGCAACAGAAGAACCGGAGATGGTGGCCATAACGAAGTCGTGGATAAAAACCTCAAGCCGAGATTTTGAAGGTGAATTCACGATTCCCGGTTACCAGCTCTTCTTGAAAGATAGGCCAGACAGAGAGGGTGGCGGTGTGATGTTGTATGTCAAGGATACTTTCAACTCGACGGATTGCAACATCGTATCCGACCACGAACTGCTAGGTGTTGACCTAGAGATACGTCCTGCCAAATACAGGACCCTGGTGCTTTATAGACCTCCTGCCCAACTCGTTGAAAAGGACAGAGATCTGTACCAGCTACTAGGAGAACTTGTGAAAGACAGAGTGTGTATCGTCATGGGTGATTTCAACACACAAGTTGACCGGGAAACCAGAGAACCCTGTGGCGAGAACGCACTACTCCTGGAGTTCACGAACAACGAGTTCCTCACTCAATGGGTGAGAGAGCCAACGAGAGAAGACAATATTCTCGACTTGGTTTTCACCTCTGAGGATGACATCGTTGAGGACCTCTCTGTTGGCGAAGAGCTCGGTGGCAGTGACCACCGACTAATTAGATTTGTAGTCAAAGTCCCCAAGGCAGAGCCTGCAACTAGTAAATCAAGGAAACTGGATTTGAGAAGAGCAGACTTTGCAGGTCTACGCGCGGGACTGACTGACGCGAGGCTAGAAGAGTGCGGGGCTGTTGAAGACTCTTGGAACAGTTTCAAAACCACCATCATGAGTCTTCAATCGCGTTTTATCCCTCTGAAATGCCCCCGTCGGTCTTCTGTTCAACCAAAGTGGTTTAATCGAGAAATCGGCCAACTGCTTAGGGAGAAGAGAAATGTGTGCCGGCAATCGAAGATCTCGGGTGACTTTGACGAATACCGGAGGCTAGCCAGGAGAGTGAAGTCCAGCATAAGGGCGGCTAAGCGGTCTGAGGAACTCCGAGTGGCGAGACTCTGTAAAGAGAATCCCAAGGAGTTTTTTGGATATGTGAACAGCCGTAAACCAATCCGTCGAACGATTGGCCCTTTGAGGAACGAGGAGGGGACATTAAAGCATTCAGATGCAGAAAATGCCAACCTCCTCAACGACTACTTCTCTTCAGTGTTTACTGAAGAGTGTGGTCCCATTCCCCAGCCGACGGATTCCTACTCGGGGGAAAAGCTGGAGGCAATGGACTTCACCGAAGGAGAAATAAAGAAAAAGATCGCTGACCTAAAGACGAATAAGTCCCCTGGACCGGACGGGTTTCTACCTAAAGTGTTGAAGGAAGTGTGCGATGAAGTATCACGACATCTGTGCGCTATCTTTAACATGTCAATCAAGACCAAATGCGTTCCTAGAGACTGGCGTGAGGCGGAGGTGACTCCTATCTTCAAGAAAGGAGACCGTAACCAACCGTCGAACTACCGACCTATCAGTCTGACTTCGATAGTCGGTAAACTCATGGAAAGCATCATGGTGGACAAAGTGACGTCGTATTTAGAGTCAAACCTGCTACTGAGGAGTTCCCAGCACGGCTTCCGAAGGCAACGGTCATGCCTGACGAACCTTGTAGAATTCTTCCACTTCGTTTTCAGTGAGCACGATCGGGACAAGGCGGTGGATGTGGTCTACCTAGACTTTCAGAAAGCCTTTGATAAGGTACCACACCGCCGCCTTCTCCGGAAAGTGCGAGCGCTTGGCATAGATGGAAAGGTAGCCGGCTGGATCGAGAACTGGCTAAGTGGCAGACGGCAACGGGTGGTGGTAAATGGACAGTCTTCTGAGTGGGTGCCCGTTACTAGCAGGGTGCCTCAAGGTTCTGTCCTGGGACCACTACTATTCATCATCTACGTCAATGACATGGACGGTGACATGGTTGCGAAGATTTCCAAATTTGCCGACGATACCAAGCTTGGTATGAACGTTGCAAAGGATGGAAATTCTGCCCGCCTGCAGGAAGATCTTGGGAAGATTGGGGAGTGGTCGGACACGTGGCAAATGCCTTTTAACGTGGGCAAATGCAAAGTGATGCATATCGGCCAAAGAAACCCCCAATCTCAGTATATCCTTAAGGGCACTGCTATGGAATCCACCGACACTGAGAAGGACTTGGGTGTAACAATCACTAGTGACCTCAAGTTCTCGAAACAGTGCATTGAGGCGGAGAAAAAGGCCCAAAGGATGCTAGGCTATATTAAGTGCCAGTTTGGTTATCGGAACCAGGAGATTGTACTGTGCCTGTACAACTCACTTGTCCGACCGCACCTGGAGTATGCCGTACAATTTTGGAGTCCTTCATTGCGAAAGGACATTGCGAGATTGGAACGCGTACAAGCCAGGGCAACCAAGCTGATTCCCTCTATCCGACATAAAAGTTATGAGGATAGACTAAGGGAATTAGATCTGTTCTCGCTGGAAACCCGTAGACAGCGTGGTCAGCTCATCGAAGTTTTCAAAATACTTCGAGGGTTCGACAATGTTGACTACCGGGATATTTTCACACTGAGTGAGAACAGAACGCGCAATCACGGCTTCAAACTTGAACTGAAGCGTTACAACCGCAATCTGTGTGGAAATTTTTTCACTTACAGTATCTGCGGTATGTGGAACGCACTTCCATTGGAAGTTGTCAACAGTGAATCTGTTGACCAGTTCAAGTCAAGACTAGACAAAGTATTGAAAAGTGGTCGTTTATGGACGCAAAACAATTGAGCAGCCATGTGCCCGCTCGATTGCTAGCCTAAAGGTACCCTCTTTGAATGGACCGTAAGGTCTCCTAGGGTACTAACTTTCCTTGTTACTCCTTGTTACTCTCTCTCTCTCTCTCTCTGGTCCATGCTTGGTTTGGAGTGGGGAATCTGAAGCTACTCTGGTGCTTTCATCCTTTATGGGACACCTTTATGAGTCCCTGAAGACTTGTACAACCTCCTCCAGTTGCTTTACCTCCTGTGAGTGATGGAGGCACATGACCATTCTGCCTAATGGCAAACAATAATATGAAGAGGGGGTAAGCTACCTAAATGGTTCTTAATGGGTGCGAAGTCGCTTGTGCGTGTAGGCCTGTAGGGGCGAAGATTAGAGGGCGCTTTTTTGTAGAATTGACATCAAAGGTAGCGATGGGTGTGGCAATACCAATTCCTTTAAGCTCAAGAAAAGAGAGTAAGTTTCCATCCTTAATTTCTAGGACCTCCATTTTAAAAAGATACAAACTACATTGCTTCAAGGAAACAGGGTACACATGACCACAATTCACACACTTGGCACTACACAATATGGATTTATTATGCAATATCTTTGAGCCGATTTCGAGTTCACCCAAGCCAAAGTTCGCACGATCCTACTGAGGGAGCGGTGGCTCAGGAGAACCCGTTAAGAGAGGAGAGACCTTCTCTCCCAGCTGGTGTTCCCTGATCAGCCAGGAATTTTCCCATTTCTCCGGAGGATATGACTGAAGCTGGTTTGTTCAGCCTTGTTGGCCCATCCAAAGGTGTGGGTAAGGAACAGGAAGACCAATATGGGTTCTTCTCGCTCCATGGGGGGGAGGCTTTTGGGTTGGATGAGTCCACTGCCACTTCATAAAGTGACCAAGCATAGACTGGCACCTTTTGAGCGCCTTTTTGATATCCTTCTCAACAACTATTCGCATAAAATAATCTGGGGGGGGAGGTGCAGGGGAGCTGGGGCGCAATAAGTCTGAGGACCAGTGGTACAAGGCATTCCCATGGCTACTTGGTTCATCCAAGACTTGACCACAGCCTCCAGCACCTTAATGTAACTGTGTCTGCTTTCACCTTGACGCCCTGTGGGAAGATGTAAGGAACCATAAAGTCTCCCTCACTTAAAACCATGCCTCGTCTGGACTCAGCTTAGCCTCTTCTTCTTTCTCACACCCTGTCCTCTTAACTTGCTTCCTCACTTTCCATACAACCTTTACTAAAACTTTCTCTGGTCCCCCTCTAATTTCAGAGGGTGGATACTGACCAACTTTCTCTCACTCAACTATCCTCGATCGGGGCTGAGGGGGGAGGCTTCAACCCCTTCCCCCTGAGCTCCGGTTTGGGTTGGTGTTTTTTTAACAACCTGCCTCACATACCCTTTCTCTTTCCTTTCATGGTGTATGAATTTTACGCACAGTCCAAGGTGAGGCAGCCATGCTTAAGGGCTTCCTGTCCAGTGGGTGGGAGAAGTGGTCTTAACTGGCGGCACCTGGCTTTGCCGGCCCCGTATTCACCCCAAGCAGAGCTAAAGGTGACCCGTTTCTCGGACAGAAGCCATTTGGCAAATCCATCTGAGGCAGCAATGATTAGTGCTTTTCATACACTCGATGGCACACCAGTGAGTGTGATGTCAGACTCTACATTGAATTTCGTGAAAGAATGGTTTATGCGAGGGAACGCGTGGACTACTCCATAGATGACATCACCTTAGAGCTGGCTAGCCATGGAGCAGTCAAGGTCGAACCTGTGAGGAGAAAACAGGGAGGGGACTCCAGACCCACACTCTTCGTCACGTTCGACTGACAAGCTCCCTGAGTCGGTGCGTGCCGGTTGGTATCACTACCGCGTGAAGGCTTTCGTGGCACTGCGGAGATGCTACTACTGTCACCGCTAAGGCCATACTAATCGCTCTTGTAGATGCGCAAAGTTGGGGTTACCTGAAATCTGTGTAGTTACTCCAAGGCCGCACACAATAAGTCCAAATCATGTGTGGCCAAGTGTGTGAAATGCAGGAAGCCGCAACCAGCTTCTTCGAAGCAATGTGGTGCGCATCTTCTTGAGGAGGAAATCTTGGCCTTTCAGGCCCAGGATTGTCTCTGATTTTGCGTGGCCAAGGTCTTTGTACTAGTGTACCTGCAATGCCTGGGGTGTCTTATGTTTCACTGTTAAAAAGCTACCCTATGTTCTTGTCCCTTGGGGCTTATGACCATGATCGATTCCACGCCCATTCGGATCGCTTCTGCAGGATTTACTCATCCCAGGTGCTCCCTCGATACAGTTGGCGTCGCAAAGGATTCACAGCCCCGGCTAAAACCATAGATGCCCTCCTTCCTCTCGTCTGACCATTTCTCGTAAGGCGCAATGGTTGCGTACCTCCATTGAGTCTTTAAATTCATAGGGGCAACGCCCTTAAAGTTAGTTCCGAGGTTTTTAAAGCTGCTCTTACGAAAGGAGAATATAACTAAAAGAGCTTCGGCTCCTATGCCCCGCATGTCCTCTGGGCTACGCCTGGAGGGAATATTCGTTCAATGGAATTGCCTCAGATTCCGGGCCAATTGTGATGCTGGGAAGGCTCGTCTCATCCCGTTTTTCTTTAGCTATCCTTTTGCAGGAGACCATTCTGGGCGCCTGCCACTTGCCTACCCTCCCAGGCTACAATATTTTGCGACCCCACCACCATAGGATGGGGGCCGGGCAGGGGGAGCATGATGTCTCCGTTCCTCTCTTTGCAGGTTCAGCTGTGCAGCTGAACCTGGATAGGAGTTATACTGTAATTTCCGTGTACATTCTACCGTCAGCCGACTTCGACGCGGGGGACTTCACCGCGCCGTGGCATGGTTTCCGAAGCCCTTTCTCTTGCTCGGAGATCTGAAAGGTAGACACCCCCTCTGGGGAGACTAGTCGATCAATCCCCAAGGTCAAGTTCCTGCCGATCTGATCGACGAGCTGGAGATAGGTGTCCTAAATGTGGGTTAGTTTACGCATCACTTCCCGAGAACCGCTTCATTTTCTTGCCTCGCTATATTTTTATGCTCTCCAGATTCATAGCCTGATTTAAAGTAGGGGGCGGTCGATGACCTCCATGTTAGTGATCACTCCCATTCAAATATTTTTTAGGCCGCAGCCGCCCGAAAGCCCGCCCTGGCGTTTTTAGCGTGGCGGCGTTGATCCGTATTTCAGGAAATTACTGATTTCTCTATCTTAATCGAGGAGTTTAAGTCGGTAAATGAGGCCGTTGAATTTTCCTCCGGCAACCCCATCGCCGTCGGCCTAACTACTATTCCTATAACGTCTGGTTGTTTTGCACGCCGACCGCTCCCATGGTGGTCGGCCGAGTGTGAGACGCTCCTCAGACCGAAGCGTTGTACCCACATGCACTCGGAGCGCCGCCCGAACAACTTTAAAGTCAGTGAATTTTTCGGACGAGGACTCGGTTTCGGTATATTTCGAAACGAGTCAAAAGGATTCGAGGCAAGTTCTCGTAGGACTCCCGTTCTCCATCAGAATGGGACTGCAATATCGGAGCCCGCGTCCATAGCGGAATCCTCACATTCTCTTCCATCATTTAATGCCCGTCGTGATGTCACGAAAGGACGCCGACTGGACTTTACCTCCAGAGGTTTACTTTGAGTGAGTTGCGTTCCGCTCTCGCTTCGGACGCGGACCCTGGTCTAGATAATGTCCCCTACGCCATGCTTCGATACATCGGTGGGCAAGAGATGGCTTTTCTGTTGGATTTGTTTAACAGGCTGTGTTTGGGTAGAGGGTATCTTCCCAGATTCATGGTGAAGCGCTACTGTGCTAGCTTTTCTCAAACCGGGAAGAGATCACTCTACCCCGGCTGTTTTCCGCCTATTTTTTAAAAATTATTCGAGCCTAATTAATTTTCGGTGGGGCTTTCTCCACATGATTATTCTAAGGCATTCAGGTCTTTTTAGGATTTTAAGTTAGGTGTAGTGCATTCCTTTTAAGTAGCACCGGTCTCTTTTAACGGGTCTTGTCTAATACTAATGCAGAGTAATCAGTACACATGACCCGACCGGGTCGTTTGTCCATATAAAATTCCTATTTGTTACAAAGTAACGGGAAAATGAAGTATTATTTGTATATCAATAAAAATACACATCGAATCTCTAATTCGAGCTTAGAACAAGGTGAATTAGTTAGGTTAATAAAAAAACAAAGGAAAAATCAGATTTCTTATATATTTTATATATACCTTTGTTTCAAAATCTAGGAAAAACTATATTTGGCTGTAGGCCTAATTTTTTTCAATTAATTCGAATCAAATTCATTTTTGGAAGGCTTTCTCCACATAATTCAGCTTTCAAGTATATCATCTTAACCGCATTTTTACACTTTCCGAAGATACTAATTTTAATTTTATGGCTTTCGTTTTGTGCTCCCTCCCCAAAATAAGTTTCCCTCTCGATTATTCGAAGGCAGTCAAGTGTTTTGTGAATTTTAAGTCTGCAAATGCTGTTTACTTCAAGAGTGTAGATTTACTTAGGATGGTTTAAGTTAGGTGTAGTGCATTTCTGTTTATGTAGCTCCACCATTCCACGGAAGCGACACGTAACGGGTTGCTAAGAAGTCTATTACCTCATCCTTGTGCGGCCTTGTACAACTTATAAAAACATCGGATAACCAATCCGACTAGCTAGTGCTCTCCTCTGCTGGATATCTGGTCCTCGGCCAACATGCTGCCATCAGTACAGCGAATACCCAGAAAGCGTTGAAGCCTCCTCTTCTTATGAGAGGAGCGTGGAGAATGAACCCACTTCTCTTCTCTCACCCAGATTTTTAGGTGTTTTTTCATTGTGATAGCCTACGAGGGGCGGTCAATAAGTTTTACAATTCGGATATAAGGAAACGAGATATTAGGAAAAGTATTTTATTATTTTTCAATATAACTACCTTCGACTTCAATGCACTTGCGCCACTTGTCCCTAAGGCTTCGAATTCCCGACAACCACAAATCTCCCGACTGCTGTTCAATCCACTTCTGGACGGCGAGCTGGACATCTTCATCGCCGACAAACAGGTGTCCACGTAGTTCAGCCTTGAGCTGGCAGAATAAAAGGTAGTCACTAGGGGCCAGATCTGGACTGTAAGGGAGATGGTTGAGCTCCTTGAATCCGCACTCGCGCAGGGCAGCTTGTGCAACTCTGGCCTTGTGGACAGGGGCATTGTGGTGGATGAGTAGGACACCGCGTGTCAACTTGCCGCACCGCTTCTGACGGATGCACTTCTTTATCCAAGCCAGTTCCTCGGCGTAATATTGGCCTGTGATGGTCCTTCCACGAGGTGCATAGTCCACCATCAACACTCCCTCAGAATCCAAGAAGATGGTCGCTGTGATCTTCCCGGCTGAGGGTTGGGTCCGGAACTTGATGGGGGTCAGAGAGCCGCTGTGCGTCCAGGCCATGCTTTCGAGCTTGGTCTCGGCATCCCAGTGATGGACCCACGTTTAATCACCTATCACTATGTGTGACTCGAATCCCGCCGGGTCTTGGTTGTACAGGAGCAGCAGCTCCTCCGAACTTTGACGACGTTGAAGTTGATCCTGATGCGTGAGATTTCGTGAGGTTTCTAGGGACCCTTGGTCATGGCCAAGTTGTTGTGGATGATGTTGATAACACTTCCATGTTATATTTCAAGTTCTCGCTCGATTTCTTCGACCTTCACCCGTCGATTTTCGAGGATCATCCTCTCCACACGAGCCACATTGTCCTCGTTGGTCACGTCTGACGGGCGTCATCTTCAAGGGACTCACGACCATGGCGGAACTCCCTATTCCAGCGAGCAATGGTTGCATAGGAAGGGGCGATGTCGGTATACACTGCAACCATGGGTTCATGGATCTCTTTTGCATTCTTGCCTTTCTTGGTCAAAAATTTGATCACTGCGCGGTGCTCAACTTCTCCATTGTTGAAAGATTTGTGACTGACGATCTGCGATCAGCTACTGCTTCTTAAATAGACGAGGCAGGAGCGTGCGGCTGCAGGTCCTGACTTGTCATAACTTGTCCCAACACCCCCACAAACAGCCATCCCCCTTCCTCTGTTTTGCCCTACCGATTCGCAAAACTTATTGACCGCTCCTCGTACTTGGCCATAAATGGCTGTACACAACAGACTCTACTACTAGGCTATATTAATAAAACAAATAACAGAGAATAAATAATAATATGTAACTAACAAATAACGAAAAAAAGAAAAGAGCAAGAAGGAAGAATGCTCCAGCGTCGGGGGTAGGCCCGCCTCCCCTCGGCGCAGGAAGATGCGACCTACAAAAATAAACACAAAAAAGGACAAATAAAGTGAAGGAGGCTACTGGTACCGGGACAGGTAACGGGCGCGAAGATTACATTCAACGAGAATGTGTCGAACAGTCTAGGGGACAACGCAGTCGTCAAAGTAAGGCGAAAGCGAGCGATCCATCAAATGGCGGTGCGTCCCGCGAGTGTGTCCAATTCGGAGACGGCAGAAAGCTACCTGAACCCGGCGCGGAATTAGAGGTTAGGTTTATAGGGACATTCGTGGCTCAATGGGACGCAACTTTAGGTTCCCCTCGACCGTCTCCCATCTTCTTTGCCAAGCAGCCCGGAGAGCTGCCCGTATTTCTGTCATGTAGTCGGTCTGAGAAAGAGCGAAATGCTGATCTGGGCGCACAGTCCTCGCGGAATCTATAGTCTCCTCATCGGCGCGCTCATTGCCCCAGGTGGAAAATCGCGGTGTAGGCAGAGTAGGGATTTGGGCGAGGGAAACCGCCTTGGGTAAGACTTGCTTCAAGGTTAAATCGTTTTCCTTGATGGTGTGATATGTCCATAAACTCATATATCTATCGCGTATTTGCAGAATATCTTCTAAGTCATTGTTTAGGCCTAGTTGTTTGAAGTCTCTAGTAATAAATAGCCATCTGCCAGACATTGTTCAAAGCTTTAGACACGTCCCAACAGGAGATGTCTACTCTCACTTTATCTCGTTTCCATTCGCCAATTTGTCCAATATCAGGCACAATGTCCTTTCCATGTTTGTCTTTACGAAAACCAAATTGGCACTCATTGTAAAGATTATTTTCCTCGAAGTGTCACGTGAGTCGGCGTTTCAAGGGATTTCCATATACCTTATGAGAAAAGGGACCAGTAATATGCTATCTGATTTGCTTATTTTTCAGGTTTAAGAATGTAGATGATTTTCGTCGGGAAAGTTTGCCCGTTTTCAGGCATGCATTGGAAACATTTTTTGGTCATTCCAAGATGTTATTTGTCACTTCTACGTAATATTTTATCATAGATTCTCATCTTCGTAGCGCTTATTATTTGAATCTGCTTATCACTTTCATAAGCTCTTCTGTCGTGAGGATAGCGTCGGTTACCTCGTTGGCATTTCTGGTTATTTGGACAAAGAGATGTGAATGTCTTTGTTCAATTATTTTTCCGATGTTTTTTGATAATTCTAATTTTAAAACATAGGTCGAACTTTTCGTTTTCTTCTTTGCTAAAACAAACAATATTTAACCACTGTTCTCTGAATATTTTTTCAACCTCGGCTTCAACTTCCAATATATTTTTTCTTTCATTTAAGATTCTTATCTTTTCTTTGGCTGGCATATCATTGATTCTTTTAATTAATTTCCCAATGTTTTTTTTTGGGAGGGAGAATTAATCTTTCGTCTTTTGTCCATTTCGTCTTTTGTCCATTTCGTCTTTTCATTTTTCGCTTTGTTGGTTTGATGTCATAAGCGTAATTTCTTTTTTTCCTTCTTATGTCGGTGTATAATTTTCTGGATGATCTATTTCTACGTATCCATTCTGAAATCATATTTTAACATATAATCTGATTATCTGGCTAGTTCTATAAGTTCTTCACAAGGAATTGTTTCTTTAACTGAGCTTAGCAACGTGTTTTTAATTGTGTGTAGCTCTTCGACTTATTATTCCAGCGTGATTCATTGAATGAGTTTGGTACATATTCCCTTAGATCTCCTTATATCTCCCCAAATAAGCCAAGTAGTAGGTCTTCGAGTTTTAGATGGCATTTTTATAGGTAGCCTGTTAATCGCTAGCAAGGAGGCTATGTGGTCACTAACTGAGACGCTCATGGAATTCACGTGCTAATTGAATGGAAGGTTAAATTCGGCAGACAGATATCGAGTATTGATACTAAATTGTCTCTGATGAAAGAGTGGAATTCTAGCCCTAGCCTTTGAGTCATTGACTGATTTAGCATCGTCTGTAGGTGCCTGCTTGCTCTTTTCGTATTGACGTACCCGTTTTCTGTCATCTTCGCCGTTACATTAGGAGTTCTTGCTACCAGCCCGATTTAGGCGTGCTTCATGCATGACTGTTCTCTGAGTATTTGGTCGAGATCTTTGTCTGTATGGCAGAGGTATATCTATCGTATTACTCCATCAGACGGAGCAATACGAGATCGAATTCAGAGTAGATTATTTTGCAACATTTTCTCTCTTCCTTAAGATACACGAAGAGGCATACCATTCTTCCTCTAATGTCGCCTATTTTTTTCCCGTGGAAATTCTTATAAACTTATTGTGTGCCTAGAAAGAAATTAATGTAATTTATTGAAAAGATAATATGACTCCCCCGCACCCGCACCCGCACCCACACACAAAAGATCAAAATGAATAATGGATGGGTGTACACGGGGAGAGCCTCTCGAGTGATGGCTTATTTCCGATAAGATGATCAGTGGCGGTCGAATTAACTACTTTCGCCCTGGGCGCTGCCCCTCCAGAGGTTTGAGTATCGATGCTACATAGATTTTGAAAGTAAAATAGTTTTTGAACCTTCGAGGAACAAATATGAGTATCATTTCATGGTAGAGTTTCGGACATAATTAAAAGAAATGCCTTTAGAACTGAGATAACCACTGTAAATTTATTTTTATAGACGTTGCTTGAAAATACAGAAGGCGTAAAAGTGTATGTTAAATTTTTTAATAGAGTCCACGTTAGTTTGTTTGTTTGTTTTGGGGGATAGTAATGGAGGAAAACTTAGTCGTCTGTTATTTGCATTCATGCTCCTCTCTCATATTCTTGGAGTGAGTAGAGGTGCGGGATGCATTCACAGTATTTAAATTCAACCCAGTAAACTGATACAACGTGAGGTCCATAAATATTGAAAGGGGCAAAAACTCGATCATTGGTTAGTGTACTGGGTGTCAAGTAAATAAATTTCAGTGAATTACCTTGTTTGTTCAAAGTATTTGGATACATATTTGTTTGAAAAGGAAGTCCTGCCCGTTTATGCTGCAGAAATAATCTCTTCCCGGGTCGCCAGGGAAATATGACCCCAAACTTTAAAAACACACCCTCTTCTGGATCCTTCATTTCAGTCTGAACAATTCTGCAGGTTCTAACTACACTGAGCCTTATCCTATTCTGGCTTTCTGATTAAAGGGCACAATTGCTACTCGTGACTATACCACAGGTCCATCTCTCCATCGGATGACCGATTTGAAGAATACAAATCGGCAAAACTCCTTCTGATAGTCCTTATAATGGAAGGAAGCAAAAGTACAGAAAGATAGAGGTGAACTTTGGTTAAATACCACTCTACCCCAAAAGGAGAGCACCAGTAAGGGAACCCCAGTTTCCTCGCTGCTGCCTTAAGCTGCTTGGGGGTGAAAATGGACGCCCTCTGGCAGATGATGAGCTAGGGCAAGCCACAAGAGTGCCTCGTCAGTCAGGCGTTTCGAGGCAATGGAAGGAGCGGACTAGCATGCTTCACCAGATCTTCGGTCTAATTAATGTTGGGGAGAGGCGGGGGCTTGCTTTCTCACCTTTCACTTTAGTTATTTGATTTCAAGAAATCATATTGGGAGAGGGAGGAGACCTCTACACACCTTCCAGGGAGACAAGTATGTCGCAACTCCTTCCAACCACGCACAGTACCTGTGTGGCTGGGTGCGCAATTTATACCTGATGTATTATCTGTTTTCATTCTTTGGTTTTTCTAACTACCTAGTGGCGAAAGTTGTGGTACTACACGTGGACACACGGAACTCTTTCACTATGTTCATGAGTATATATTGAATATATTGGGGGAAAATGTTGGTTCACTCAGAGGTTGAAAACATAAGCAGGCGTAGATAGGAAACATTGGTTCACATTCTCCAGTGCTTCAATGCATAGAATTATTGAAAGAGAGGATGGAGGTTATTTAGGAGTCTATATTTTAAAGGGGTCCAGGGGACTGGAGATCTTATTATCTTTTCTCATCGTTTCCTTCTCTTAACTATACACTCTTCTGAGCATATTTATACATTTATTCTTTCACTCTTATCTCGTTTTCTTGTTACTTATATCTTCTCACTCATTTTTATTCTCTTTTCTTTAATTTTTCCATATTTATTTTCCTTTCGCATTTTTATTTGTGTTGTTTGTTTCTGTACCTCTATGTTTTCCTTTCTCCTGTTTTCTGTTAAATTTATCTCTCTCCCTCTTAGTGCATCGATGGTGTTAGATAGGAAAGCTAGCAGATTACCCATACTAGAAAGTACCTAACTTTGAAAAGGATGCAAAATAAAGGATCAATGGCGCTGAAATAACACACGAATGATGGTTAGAGCTGGAACATTTAAAATTCCTGTCGTTCAAGATTGGTCGCTCCTGATATTGACAGATTTTTGTGACTCAATTCTAGAGCATTTTTGACGTTCGGCGAGTGTTGAGAAATTGCTTCGAGCGATTATAATTCAACGAAGGAGAACGAAGTAAAACTCTTGCAAACGTGGAAGTTAAAGTCCCTTTGTTTAATTGCAAGCGTTGCGTGATGAGTGACTTGGTCGAGTCGGAGGAATCGTGTCTGCCCTGAAGCATGGTCGCTTTGGTTAGTAAGCGTAACCCGATAGGCTGGCTCATGTTCGTGGAGAACTATCGACAGTGTCACTACTAAAATTAGTGTGATCTTTTTGTCTTTTAAAATCCCCAAAGATTTGGGGACGATGTACTTAAATGAATAAAATACTGGCTAAACTGCGGTAGGCATTGGAATTTAATAGGATTTAATCTAGCTAGATATCGGTCATTCGGTCATTGAAATATTGACGAAAATATCTAATTCGACTTCCAAAATTTATTAAGCGAATTGAGTCGAAGAGTAGAATGGACTAAACTGGTCATGGCTCCATCTGCTGAGGTTTCTAAAGCTGTTCCCGAAAGGAGGGAAGCACTAAAGGAGCTTTGGCTCCTTCGCTCACACCTAGTGGTAGGCTGGGTGGCTCGGAGACGGTAGATCCTCCAAAAGACGACCCCAGCCTCCAAAACCGCCCCGCTCGCATAAGGTTTCGAGGCGGAGGGGGTAAAAGACTCGCATAGTGAGCCAAACCTCTCCTGATAAGTCTTCCAAGGCGACAGCGCCTCCAGCATATTGTCCGGCCAACAGCCCCCGTAGTTCTGTCTCTGAAAAGCGCCCACATTCCCCGCAATTCCTGCATGTCCAGGAACCCAGCAGAAGATAATCTTGACATCCGCCCGGCTCGCCAAAACCGTGGCGTCACGGATTTCGCGAACCAGGGGATGCGGAGATTCCAATGCCCCGAGAGCACTCAGGGCGCTTTGTGAGTCGCTATAGATCACAATCCGGTCTCTGAACCGGGCACGTCGCGTAATCTCCCGTACCGAGTGGTGTATTGCCACCAGCTCGGCCGTGAAGACAGACGCAGCGCCTGGTAGAGCCCCGCTGACTTCAAACAGAGGGGATACGACGTGGAAGCCGCCTCCCTCTTGGGACTTGGAGCCATCCGTATACACTGGCACGGTACCAGCGTGACACGATGTGTGCCCCAAAAAGGTCAAACGCAATACTCCCGGCGCAGTACAAGATTTGGGAGCAGAGGCGTGGCGACAAATAGCTAAATGTGGTACCCTCCAAGGTGGCGTCCTGGGCAGAACCAGGGGCGCCACCGGCCCGAGAGCTATATCTACCTCTCGAAGGAGTTTCCTGGCACCATCGAGATCAGCTGCGGATGCAGTGAGAGCTGTTGGCGACTGAGGGAGGCGCCGGGCGCGCGTACAGGCGAGTGATGCACTGCACGCGGCGCAGAGCGAGTGGCATCTCCTCAGCATCGACCAACAGGCTCTCAATGGGGAAAGTGCGGAAGGCACCGGTCGCAAGGCGAAGGCCGGTGTGGTGGATCGAATCCACCTTCCGCAATAAACGCTCGGCTGCGGATGCATAAAACTCGAATCCGTAGTCGAGCTTCGAGCGAACAAAAGATCGATAAAAAAGTAAGGCGGGAGCCCTATCAGCACCCCAAGCGCTGAACGTCACGGAACGGAGAATGTCCAAGGCGCAGATGCAATAGACCCTAAGGCTGCGAATATGAGCCTCCCAGGTGAGGCGTCGGTCGAATACAAGACCAAGGAAACGGTGCGACTCAACCACATCCAGACGCACCCCATTAAGAAACAAATCTGGGTCGGAGTGAAGCCGTGGATGGCGGCAGAAGTGCACCACCTTAGTCTTGGCCAAAGAAAACCGAAACCTGTGCGCTTCGGCATAGCGAGAGACGCGGTTCAATGCCTGTTGGAGTCGACGCTCCAGAGTTGACATCAGGGCCGCGCCAAAAGAGATCGAAAGGTCGTCCACGTAGAGCGTAGCGAGAACATCTTCCGGCAGCAACGAGGTGATGCCGTTGATGCTCAGGGCAAAGAGTGCGACACTGAGGACACTTTCCTGCGGGGCACCCTCTTCCTGCTCCTTTGGGCCGGAGAGGGCTCTCCCCACCCGTACGCGGAATCGACGATCTCGCAAAAGTTCAGATATAAACATTGGGAGGCGTCCCCTCGCCCCCATTGTGTGGAGAGTCTCCATGATACCGTTTCGCCATGCAGTATCATAGGCCTTCTCCAGATCGGAAAAGACCGTGGCGTAGTGCTGTCTACGAAGGAAAGCCTCGCAGACGGCATTTTCCAGTCGGAGCAGAGCATCCGACGTGGAGTGGAACTTGCGGAAGCCGCACTGTGCGGAAGACAGATGGCCTCCGCTGTCCAGTAAAAAGGCTAATCTAACATTTACCAATTTCTCCATCAACTTGCACACGCAAGAGGTTAGAGAGATTGGGCGGAAACCGGTCGGAGTAGAGTGATCTTTCCCCAGTTTGCGAAAGGCGAGCACAGTAGCAATTCGCCAGGAGTCTGGGAGAAGACCTTCCACCCAGATCCTGTTGAACAAATCTAACAGAAAGGCCATGCCTCGCTCACCCAGGTGTCGAAGCATGGCGTACGGGACATCGTCAGGACCATGGGCGGTGTCTGCGCACGAAGCGAGAGCGGAACGCAACTCACTCACAGTAAACTTGTCGTTGAAGGGTTCTCCGCCTCTGGAGGTAAAGTCCAGCCGGCGGCCTTCCGCGACATCACGACGTGCATTGAATGCTGGCGGAACAGCATCACGGCTAGAGAATGCGGAAAAAGCGGTCGCTAAGGATTCCGGCACGGACGCGGGGTCCGAGATTGCAGTCCCATTCTCCTGGAGAACGGGGCGAGAACTTGCCCCGAATCCTTTTGACTAGCTTCCACACCTCAGCTAAAGTGGTCTTCCCGTTAAGTGAAGACACGTATGCCCGCCAAGAAGAGCGGCGGGCGTGCTTCGAAATATACCGGAACCTAGCCCTAGCCCGACGAAATTCAGCGACAGTGAAATCGCTCGGGCGTCGCTTATAGCGCATGTAGGCATAACGCTTTTGTTTGAGGGCCGTCTCACACTCGGCCGACCACCATGGGAGTGGTCAGCGTGCAAAACGGCCAGACGTCCTAGGAATAGTAGTCAGGCCCACGGCGATGAGGTTGCCGGAGAAGAACTCAACGGCCTCATCTACCGACCTAAACACCTCGTTGAGATAGAGAATTCAGTCATTTCCTGAAATGCAGGCCACCGCGCCAAGCACCACCGAGGTGGTCTCTCAGGCGGCAGTTGCCCTGAAAATGATATTTTAATGGGAAAGTGATCACTACCATAGAGGTCATCGACCACCTCCCAATCAAAATCAGGCTGTGCATCCGAAGAGCTCAAAGATAGGTCGAGGTAAGAAAATGAAGCGGTTCTTATACATTGATGCGTAAACTCACCCACGTTAGGACACCCATCTCAAGCTCTTCGATCAGATCAGCACGGACTTGTCCCCTGGGATTTATGGAGTAATCTCCCCAGAGAGGATGCCTGCCGTTCAGATCTCCAAGCAAGAGATAGGGCCTCGGCAACCGTGCCACGACGCGGCGGAAGTCCCCCGCGTCGAAGTCAGCTGACTGTGAAATGTACGCAGAAATCAGAGTATACCTCCTATCCAGGTGCAGCTGCACAGCCACTGCCTGAAAGGAGGTATCTAAAGAGAAAGGAAGAACGGAGACATCATGCCGGGTGTAAACCGCGCATCCCCCAGCCCGGCCATCCCGCGGTGTTGGGGTCGCAAGACCCTTATACCCTGGAAGGGCGGGCAGGGGGGCACACGCCTAGCATGGTCTCCTGCAAAACGATAGCTAACGGGGAACGGGACGAGATGAGCCTCCGCAGCTCCTCCCAGTTGGCCCAGAGTCCACGGCAATTCCATTGAAGGAATATGCCCTCCAGGCTTAGCTCGGAGAAGACGCGAGGGCCCTCCTCGAACTGAAGACCCTCACGGGAATGGCCGTACGCTTCCCGGGGGGTAGAACCACGGGCGCTGTTGGCCGGACAAAGCGCTGAAGGCGCTGTCGCCTTCGAGGACTTATTGAGGGAGGTTGGGCTCGCCATGCGAGTCTTTGTCTTCCTCCGCTTCGAAACCTTAGGCGGGCGTTGCGGCTCGGAGGCGGGGGGCCCTCTTTTCGAGGAACCACCGTCTCCGAGCCACTCGCTCCACCTTGGGGCGTGGGCGAAGGGGCCGAAGCTTCTTTTTTGCTGTCCTCATTTCGGGGAGCAGCTTTAGAAACCCCGGAAGATGGCCTAGCGACCATCTTCAGGGGTGTTGCCTCCTGTGAGTCTAACGACTTGGTGGAGACGCGTGGCCGTTTAACCTTACAGGAAACGGTCACGCTGGGGGAGGAGGGGGGAGCCCTGGTTTTAGCCGGGGCATGGTATGAACCCTTTTTGCCGCTAGCTTTACCACGGGAGCCGTTTGAGGAGGACCTTGCATCGGGGCGGATTAGGGTTCGGTGCTTGGCACCGAGCCAGGATTCCCCCCCATGGAAGGCCCTACCCTCTGAGGCTATGTTTCCTAAAGGACCATGTCTATCTCAGTGGGCCTCCAGTTGGCCATCCCCCACAAAGACATCGCAGGTCCCGTTGGCAGTATCGTCACTAGTCTTCTTTGGGGAGGCATGGGCCTTGACCCCGGCAAGTTTCAGTATTCTTGCCAGCAGGTCTTTTGAAGGAAGCGACCGAAGGGGCCTGGCTTCCCTCTTTTCCCTAAGGAGGTTGGCCTCACCGAGCTGCTTCGATGTGGAGCGGCTGGCTAAGGGCTGCCTGCTGGCATTCTTGGCAGTCCCCTTGGAAAGAACAGAGGGGACTGCCGCTGGTAAAAGGGAGGCGCCCGAAAGCACCTCCAGAGAAGGGGGTGAGGGGGAGTCCCCTACACCCGTAAGCGAAGGAGAGGAGTAAGCCTCCTCTCCGGTTAGAGATATATGGAGGGTCCCCTGAGCAAGCACAGGAGGGGGGGGGACCTCCATTTTTATGCTGGAGCTGCCCAAGGCCGGCTCCGTCGATGTTATAGGGGAAGTTGGGGGTTGAGTTTTTTTTTAAACTCATCATTGGGCATGGTGACCCTCTTTTTGACACGGGTTGCAATCGCGCATCACCTCTCGCAGTAGCCCGCACTGCGAGAGGTGCTTACAAGCCCGGCAGAGCCAGGCGCCGCCATTTAAGACCACCCCTCCCGCCTGTTGGCCTGGCAGTCCATCGGCATTGCGGCTCCACCTTGAACACGGTGTAAAAAATATATAGATTGTGAAGAGGAGAGGAAAATTGATGTGAGGAAGGTATGGGTGGGGATAAAGCAGGTTGTAAAAAAAAACATTCCGAACTGGAGCTCAGGGGTTAGGGAACATTGTCCCCTCCCCCCTCAGCCACGATCCGAGACGGTTGACTTAAGAAAAAGGTCAGCATATACCCTGTGAAATTAGAGGCTGACCATTGAAAGTTGTGAGAGGTTGTATGAAAAGTGAGGAAACAAGTGTTTTGAAGGAAGGAGAAGAGGCTAAGCTGGGGTCGGACGGGTTGCTGAGTCCCATCAGCAGTGCGGCCAGGATGGCAAATCGCCGCGACCCTTACGGGGCGTCCGGACCATATGCGGTGTCCGCGCACGAAGGGAGAGCGGAGCGCAACTCGCTCCCAGTAAACCTGTCGTTGAAGGGTTCTCCGCCTCTGGAGGCAAAGTCCAGCCGGCGGCCTTCCGCGACATCACGACGTGCATTGAATGCTGGCGGAACAGCATCACGGCTAGAGAATGCGGAAAAAGCGGTCGCGAAGGATTCCACCACGGACGCGGGGTCCGAGATTGCGGTTCCATTCTCCTGGAGAACGGGAGGGGGGTACTGCAAAAACTTGCCCCGAATCCTTTTGACTCTCCTTCACACTTCTGCTAAAGGGGTTCTTCCCGTTAAGTGAAGACACGTATGCCCGCCAAGAAGAGCGGCGGGCGTGCTTCGAAATATACCGGAACCTAGCCCTAGCCCGACGAAATTCAGAGACAGTGAAATCGTTCGGGCGGCGCTTATAGCGCATGTAGGCATAACGCTTCTGTTTGAGGGCCGTCTTGCACTCGGCCGACATCTATGGGAGTGGTCGGCGTGCAAAACGGCCAGACGTTCTAGGAATAGTAGTCAGGCCTGCGGTGATGAGGTGGCCGGAGAAGAATTCAACGGCCTCATCTTCCGACCTAAACTCCTCGACTGAGATCGAAAATTCAGTAAATTCCTGAAATGTAGGCCACCGCGCCCGCGCCAAGCACTACAGAGGTGGGCTCTCAGGCGGCAGTTGCCCTGCAAAATGATATTTGAATGGGAAAGTGATCACTACCAAGGAGGTCATCGACCACCCCCCAATCAAAATCAGGCTGTGCATCCGAACAGCACAAAGATAGGTCAAGGCAAGAACATGAAGCGGTTCTCGGACAGTGATGCGTAAACTCATCCACGTTTAGGACACGCATCTCAAGCTCTTCAATCAGATCGGCAAGGACTTGTCCGCTGGGATTTATGGAGTAATCTCCCCAAAGAGGACGCCTGCCGCTCAGATCTCCAAGCAAGAGATAGGGCCTCGGCAACCGTGCTACGACGCGGCGGAAGTCCCCCGCGTCGAAGTCAGCTGACGCTGGAATGTACGCAGAAATGATAGTATAACTCCTATCCAGGTGCAGCTGCACAGCCACTGCCTGAAAGGAGGTATCTAAAGAGAAAGGAAGAACGGAGACATCATGCCGGGTGTAAACCGTATCCCCCAGCCGGGCCATCCCGTGTTGGTGGGGTCGCAAGACCCTTATACCCCGGGAGGGCAGGCAGGGGGCACGCGCCTAGCATGGTCTCCTGCAAAAAGATAGCTAACGGGGAACGGGACGAGACGAGCCTCCACAGCTCCTCCCAGTTGGCCCGTAGTCCACGGCAATTGCATTGAAGGAATATGCCCTCCAGGCCTAGCTCAGAGGAGATGCGGGGGCCCTCCTCGAACTGAAGACCCTCACGGGAATGGCCGTACGCTTCCCGGGGGCAGAACTCCGGGCGCTGTTAACCGGACAAAGCGCTGGAGGCGCTGTCGCCTTCGAGGACTTATTGGGGGAGGTTGGGCTCTTCATGCGAGTCTTTTCCTCCCTCCGCCTCAAAACCTTAGGCGGGCGTTGCGGCTTTGAGGCGGGGGCCCTCTTTTCGAGGAACCACCGTCTCCGAGCCACTCGCTCGACCTGGGGTCGTGGGCGAAAGCGCCAAAGCTCCTTTGTTGCTGTCCTCCTTTCGGGGGACAACTTTAGAAACCCCGGAAGATGGCCTAGCGACCATCTTCAGGGGTGTTGCCTCCTGTGAGTCTAACGACTCGGTGGAGGCGAGTATCCGTTTAACCGTACGGGAAACGGTCACGCTGGACGAAGAGGGGGCAGCCCTGGTTTTAGCCTGGGCTTGGTGTGAACCCTTTTTGCCGCCAGCAAAACCAGGCGAGCGACTTGGTTGAGTAGATCCCGCAGAAGGGCTCCGAATGGGCGCGGAAACAACTGTGCTCGTTGGCCTGGATGGGGCAGGAGCAGAGTGTGCCTTTCTAACTATTGAGGCATATGAAGTCCCAGGCAGAGCCGGGCGCTCCAGGACTAAGTCCTTGGCCTCGCGGAATGAGAGTCGACCCTGGGCCTGAACGGCCAGGATTTCTTTCTCAATGAGATATGCACCACATTGCTTCAAAGAAGCGGGGTGCGGCTCTCCGCAATTGACACACTTGGCCACACACGATTTGGACTTATCGTGTGCGGCCTTGGAGCAATTTACACAGACTTCGGGTGACCCCGACTTTGCACTTCTACAAGAACGATTCGTATGGCTGAAGCGGTGACAATAATAGCACCGCCGCGGCAGTAGCTCGAATGCCTTCACGCGGTAGTGGTACCAACCGGCACGCACCGACTCAGGGAGCTCGTCACTGTCGAACGTGACGAAGAGTGTAGGGGTGGGTCTCGAGGCCCCTCCCTGTTTTCTCATCACACGTTCAACCTTGACCGCCCCATGGTCGGCCAGCTCTAGGGTGATGTCCTCAATGAAGTAGTCAAAGAGTTCCCTCGCATAAACTACTCCTTTCACAAAGTTCATGGTAGAGTGTGGCGTTACACTCACCGGGGTGCCATGAAGTGTCCGAAGAGCACTTATCTTGGCCGCCTCGGCGGGATTCGCCGCATTCGCCAGAAGGCTCCCGTCCGAGAAACGGGTTACCTTCGGCTCTCTACCAATTGCACTAGCTAATCGTCTCCTCTGATGGATCATGTTGCCCTTGGACAACATGGTGCTATCAGTAAGCGAATCACGAGGAAGCGTTTGAAGCCAGCGGGCTCGAAAACGCCAGGTAACCTCTGAATCAGGGGCCCCGATGTCATCGAGGCTCCGCCCTGTGCACTTTTGGTCTTAGTCAGGGGCTCCGCAACCGGTGGGGGCAGAGGGGCCGAATGTGCCGATCTTGGCTTGGTCGCTTGCCAGAGTGGCAGCAGACCTATCCGTCCCCGCAACCCCCGCCAATGGAGAGGAGCCCCGAGTCTTCTTTGTCTTTTTGGTCTTAGTCTTTTTCTTTTTTGGAGAGGAGGGCGGGGCATTAACCCGCTTCTCACCTCCGTCGGCAGAAGCCCCTAGGCCAGATGGACCAGCCTCAGCCAGGTCCTTCTCCGAAATGTTGAAGGTCCTGTTGGTCGCAGGGCACCGGTCGGAGGAGACCCCTTCCCTCATTGTACTGCCTCAGAAACCCTAGCCGTTTGAGGAGGACCTTGCATAGTGGTGGATTTGGGTTCGGTGTTTGGCGCCGAGCCCGGATTTTTCCCCATGGAAGGCCCTACCGTCTGAGGCTGGGGGCCTCCAGTGTGCCATCCCCTCCCAGGACATCGCAGGTCCCCTTGGCAGTGTCGCCAGTCTTGTGTGGGGAGGCACAGGCTTTGACCCCGGCAATGTTTAAAATTCTTGCCAGCAGGTCTTTTGAGGGAAGCGACACAAGGGGGGTTTGCCCTACCAAGCCGCTTACACTAGGGGTGGTCGGCATTGGGCTGCCTGCTGGCTTTCTTGGCAGTCCCCTTAGAAAGAAAAGGAGGGACTGACGCTGGAAATAGGGAGGTGCCCTAAAGCACCTCCAGAGAAGGGGGTGAGGGGGAGTCCCCTACCCTCGTAGGCGTAGGAAAGGAGTAAGCCTCCTCTCCGGTTAAAGAAGTATGGAGGGTCCCCTGCGCAAGCACAAGGGAAAGACCTCCATTTTTTCGGTGGAGCTGCCCGAGGGCGGCTCCGTTGGTGTTACAGGGAAAGTTGAGGGTTGGTTTTTTTTAGTTGTTCATACATGGGCATGGTGACCCTCTTTTTATACGGGACGCAATAGCTCACCACCTCTCGCAGTTGCCCGCACTGCAAGAGGTGCTTACCGGCCTGGCAGAGCCAGGCGCCGCCATTTGGGCCCCCCTCCCTCCCGCCTGGTGGCCTGGCAGTCCATCGGCATGGCGGCTCCATCCTAGACGCGGCGTAAAACTGAGTGTGAAGAAAGGAAAAGGGATGTGAGGAAAGTATGGGTGGGGATTAAGCAGGTTGTTAAAAAAAACATTCCGAACCGGAGCTCAGGGGTTAGGGAACGTTGTCTCCTCCCCCCTCAGCCCCGATCCGGGACAGTTGGCTTGAGAAGAAGGTCAGCATCTACTCTGTGAAATTAGAGGCTGACCAGAGAAAGTTGTGGGTGAGGTTGTATGAAAAGCAAGGAAACAAGTGTTTTGAAGGAAGGAGAAGAGGCTAAGCTGGAGCCGGACGGGGTGCTGAGTCCCGTCAGCACGGCGGCCAGGATGGCAAATCGCCGCGCCCCTTACGGGGCTAGGTGTTGGTAGCTAAGCTAGTAGGTGTGTAGGCGGTGGAGATGTAAGTGGTGTAGGTGATAATAGTGTAAGTGGTGATGGTCTAGGGGATTTAGATAGTTTTGTAGGGGATAATGCTCTAGATGTACGTGGTTTAGCTGGGGGGTTTGTAGGTGGTGGTTGTGTAGGTGATGGTAGTGTAAGTTATGGTGGTGTTGGTGTAGGTGGTGGTGGTGGTGTAACTGTTGTGTTCTATGTTGTGGTGGTGTAGGTGGTGGTCGGGTAAGGAGTGGTGTTGTTGTTCGTATAAGTTTGGTGGTGTAGATGGCGTAGGCGTAGGTGGTGAGGTTGGTGATGGTGTAGATGGCGTAGGCGTATGTGGTGAGGTTGGTGGTAGTATAGATGGCGTAGGCGTATGTGGTGAGGTTAGTGGTGGTGTATGTGATAGGCGAAAGATGTAGGTGGTTTAGTTGGTGGTGGTGTAGGTTATATTGCTGAAGAGGTATGTTGTTTAGGCGAGGTTTGTATGTGTGGTGGTGGTGTAGGTAGGTGCTGCTGGTGTTGGTGAAGGCAGTGGTAGTGTACATGATAGTGCTGAAGGTAAACGTGGTTTTGGTGGTGGTTGGGTAGGTGATGGCAGTGTAGATTGTGAAGGCGTAGATGGTGCAGTTTGTGGTGGGTATGAGGTGGGGATGGTGCAGTAATGGTGTTATGGGTGTTGGTGTTGTTTTATAGCTGTTCGGATTGTAGGTAGTGGTGGTGCAGGTGATGAAGGTGTTGCTGGTGTAAATAGGGGCGTTTAGGTGGTAGTGGTGTAGGAGGTGGTGTTGTAAGTGCTGGTGGTGTAGGAAGTGGTGAGGTAGGGTTGACTAGTATGTGATATTGGTGTAGGTAATGTAGGCGTGGGTGATCTAGGTGGTGGAGGTGCAATAGGTGGTTTACATAGTCATATATGATGTAGGTGTAGGTGGTTAGGGGGCTGTAGGTGATGTAGGTTGTGTTGGTGTAGTTGGCTTATGTTGTGATAGTGTAAGCGGTCTATGTGTATGTGGCGTAGGTGGTGATGGTGTAGTCGGTGGAGGTGATTTAGATAGTAATGGTGTAGGTTGTGTAGGATTTCGTCGTGTAGATACGGGTGGTCTAGGTGATTTAAGTGGTGCTGTAGTGATAATGGTGTAGGTCGTTTACGTTGTTATTGTTTAGGTGAAGTTGTGTAGGCGATGTAGGCGTGGTGTTTTAGTTGGCCAGGTGGTGGTGTAGTATGGGCGTAGGTAGGTGGGTGGTGTAGGTGATTTAGGTGGTGCTGTAATGATAGTTGTGTAAGTTTAGGTCGTTTATGTGGTCGTTGTATATGTGCTGGTTGTGTAGGTGATGTAAGCGTGGTGTTTTAAGTGGTGCAGGTGGTAGCGGTGTAGGTTGTTGTGGTCTGAGTGGTGGTGTAGCAGGTCAGGGTGGTGTAGCGGGTGGTTGGGTAAGGGTTGTTTTGTAGGTGTGGTAGTTTAGGTGTTGGTGTTGTAGGTGGCGGTTGTTTAGGTGTTGGTTCGCTGTAGGTGTTGGTACTGCTGTAGGTGTTGGTGCTGCTGTATTTGGCCGTCATGGTGTAAGTTGTTGTGGTGTTCTAAGTGATGTAGGCGTAAGTGGTGCAGTTGGTGGTGGTGTGGTAGGTAGTTGTGGTGTAGGTTATGTTGGTGTACGTGTTATAGGTAGTAATGGTCTAGCTCGTAGTGGTGGTAGTGATACTGCTCTAAGTGTAGGTGGTTTAGGTAGTAGTTAGGTTGGTGGTTGTGTTGTAGGTTATCTAGGCGTAAGTATTGCAGATGGTGATACTGCTGTAGGTGTAGGTGGTTTAGGTAGTAGTTAGGTTGGTGGTTGTAGTGTAGGTGATCTAGGCGTAAGTGTTGCAGATAGTGTTGTCCTAGTTAGTGGTGTTGAACGTGTTGGTATGATAGGTGGTTGATGTGTAGGTTGTGGTGGTTTAGGTGTGGTTGAGGTAGCTGGTAGTGGTGGTGATGTAGGTAATTCAGGTGGTGGTGCATCTGATAGTGCTGTAGTTGGTGGTGTAGCTGGTGGTGTTGTAGGTAATGTAGTCGTAGGTCATGCAGGTGGGAGGGTAGGTAGTGGTGTTGTAAGTGGTGGTGAGGGTACGTAGTAGTGTTGTAGGTAACAGTATTGTAGGTGGTATTAGTGTATATAGTGTTGATGATGTAGGTAGTAATAGTGTAGATGGTGGTATTGTAGGCGATGTAGGTGTAGGTGTTGTATGTGGGGCATTTGGTGGTGGGGTACGTAGGGTGGGGTAGGTAGTTGTGGCGTAGGTGGTGTTGGTGAATGCGTTGCTATTATAATTAGTGATGGTCTAGCCGGTCGTGGTAATAGTACTGTAGGAGTAGGTGGTTTAGGTGGTGGTTGTGGGGGCTGTGGTAGTGTATGTGTTTTAGGTGTTAGTGTTTAGATGTTGGGTTTTGAAGGTGTGGTGCTGGTGTGAGTGGTAGTGCTGGTTAGGCTGTTGCTTCTGGTGTAGGTGGTGTTGATGAAGGTCGTATTGGAAGAGAGGGTTCTATTTTAGGTGGTGTGCTTGGTGGTTATGTAGGGTGTGGTAGTTTTTGTTTTGTTTTTTTATTTAAGGGGCTATCTGGCGACTGCCGACTTAGGCATAAGTCGCCGTAAACAAACAGCCTAGTTCTAGGCTACTTTAAAAAATTGAACAGGAAACAACAATAAAAAGAAGTACCAATAACAATAACAAAGCAATAACAAAAACAATAACAAAAACAACAACAATTAAACTTGGTTAAATGAAAGGAAGAAGGCCGGCCTTCCCCAAAAAGTCAACAAGTCCACCAGTCAAAGTGCACGCACTCGTGCCGATTACAAGGGACAGGCAGTAGCGACCCCGCCCATCCCGGTACCGGGACAGGTGTCGTGCGCGAAGATCACCCAGACTGGGACATTCGACAAGAATGTGCCGAACAGTCTGGGGGACGACGCAATCGTTGCAATAGGGCGCAGGCGAGCGCTCCATCAAATAGCGATGCGTCACACGAGTGTGCCCGATTCGGAGACGACAGAAAGCAACCTGAAGCCGCCGCGGCATTGGGGGATAGGTCCATGGGAACAGTCGCAACACAATGGCACGCAACTTTAAGTTCCCTTCGACCGTCTCCCATCTTCTTTGCCAAGCAGTCCGAAGAGCTGCCCGTATTCCTGCCATGTAGTCGGTGTGAGGAAGAGCGAAACGCTGGTCCGGTCGCAGAGTCCTCGCGGACTCTTTGGCGCCCTCATCGGCGCGCTCATTCCCCGCAATTCCTACATGTCCAGGAACCCAGCAGAAGATAATCTCGACATCTGCCCGGCTCGCCAAAACCGTGGCGTCACGGATATCGCGAACCAGGGGATGCGAAGATTCCAATGCCCCGAGAGCACTCAGGGCGCTTTGTGAGTCGCTATAGATCACAATCCCGGCTCCGAACCGGGCACGTCGCGTAATCTCGCGTACCGAGTGGTGTATTGCCACCAACTCGGCCGTGAAGACAGACGCAGCGCCTGGTAGAGCCCCGCTGACTTCAAACAGAGGGGATACGGCGTGGAAGCTGACCCCCTCTTGGGACTTGGAGCCATCCGTATACACTGGCACGGTACCAGCGTGACACGATGTGTGCTCCAAAAAGGTCGAACGCAATACTCCCGGCGCAGTACAAGCTTTGGGAGCAGAGGGGTGGCGACAAATAGCCAAATGTGGTACCCTCCAAGGTGGCGTCCTGGGCAGAACCAGGGGCGCCACCGGCTCGTGAGCTATATC
The DNA here is from genome assembly GCA_963969495.1 of Ceratothoa steindachneri. Taxonomy (NCBI): domain Eukaryota; kingdom Metazoa; phylum Arthropoda; class Malacostraca; order Isopoda; family Cymothoidae; genus Ceratothoa; species Ceratothoa steindachneri. The sequence continues at coordinate 2,444,944 of OZ018339.1, forward strand.
TAGCTCTCGAAGGAGTTTCCGTTTCCTGGCCCTAATCCCAAAGGGCTTAGGGTATGACTGGCGTCTCTCGGGGGCATAGGCACCGTCGAGATCAGCTGCGGATGCAGTGAGAGCTGTTGGCGACTGAGGGAGGTGCCGGGCTCGCGCGTACAGGCGAGTGATGCACTGCACGCGGCGCAGAGCGAGTGGCATCTCCCCAGCATCGACCAACAGGCTCTCAATGGGGGAAGTGCGGAAGGCACCGGTCGCATGGCGAAGGCCGGTGTGGTGGATCGAATCCACCTTCCACAATAAACGCTCGGCTGCGGATGCATAAAACTCGCATCCGTAGTCGAGCTTCGAGCGAACAAAGGATCGATAAAAAAGTAAGGCAGTAGCCCTATCAGCGCCCCAAGCACTGAACGTCACGGAACGGAGAATGCCCATGGCGCGGGTACAAGATACCCTAAGGCTGCGAATATGAGCCTCCCAGGTGAGGCGTCGGTCGAATACAAGACCAAGGAAACGGTGCGACTCAACCACATCCAGGCGCACCTCATTAAGAAACAAATCTGGGTCAGCGTGAAGCCGTGGATGGTGGCAGAAGTGCACCACCTTAGTCTTGGCCAAAGAAAACCGAAACCTGTGCGCTTCGGCATAGCGAGAGACGCGGTTCAATGCCTGTTGGAGTCGACGCTCCAGAGTTGACATCTGGGCCGCGCCAAAAGAGATCGAAAGGTCGTCCACGTAGAGCGTAGAAAGAACATCTTCCGGCAGCACCGAGGTGATGCCGTTGATGCCCAGGGCAAAGAGTGTGACACTGAGGACACTTCCCTGCGGGACACCCTCTTCCTGCTCCTTTGGGCCGGAGAGGGCTCCCCCCACCCGTACGCGGAATCGACGATCTCGCAAAAATTCAGATATAAACATTGGGAGGCGTCCCCTCGCCCCCATCGTGTGGAGAGTCTCCATGATACCGTATCGCTATGCGGTATCATAGGCCTTCTCCAGATCAAAAAACACCGTGGCGTAGTGCTGTCTACGAAGGAAAGCCTCGCAGACGGCATTTTCCAGTCGAAGCAGAGCATCCGACGTAGAGTGGAACTTACGGAAGCCGCACTGTGCAGAAGACAGATGGCCTCCGCTGTCCAGGAAATAGGCTAATCTAACATTTACCAATTTCTCCATCAACTTGCACACGCAAGAGGTTAGAGAGATTGGGCGGAAACCGGTCGGAGTAGAGTGATCTCTCCCCGGCTTGCAAAAGGCGAGCACAGTAGCGATTCGCCAGGAGTCTGGGAGAAGACCTTACACCATGATCCTGTTGAACAAATCTAACAGAAAGGCCATGCTTCGCTCACCCAGGTGTCGAAGCATGGCGTACGGGACATCGTCCAGACCATGGGCGGTGTCCGCGCACGAAGCGAGAGCGGAACGCAACTCACTCACAGTAAACTTGTCGTTGAAGGGTTCTCCGCCTCTGGAGGTAAAGTCCAGCCGGCGGCCTTCCGCGACATCACGACGTGCATTGAATGCTGGCGGAACAGCATCACGGCTAGAGAATGCGGAAAAAGCGGTCGCTAAGGATTCCGCCACGGACGCGGGGTCCGAGATTGCGGTCCCATTCTTCTGGAGAACGGGAGGGGGGTCATGCGAGAACTTGCCGCGAATCCTTTTGAGTTGCTTCCACACCTCAGCTAAAGGGGTCTTCCCGTTAAGTAAAGACACGTATGCTCGCCAAGATGAGTGGCGGGCGTGCTTCGAAATATACCAGAACCTATCCCTAGCCCGACGAAATTCAGCGACAAAGAAATCGTTCGGGCGGCGCTTATAGCGCATGTAGGCATAACGCTTCTGTTTGAAGGGCCGTCTCACAATCGGCTGACCACCATGGGAGTGGTCGGCCTGCAAAACGGCCAGACGTCCTAGGAATAGTAGTCAGGCCCACGGCGAGGAGGTTGCCGGAGAAGAACTCAACGGCCTCATCTACCGACCTAAACTCCTTGACTGAGATAAGGAATTTAGTCATTCCTATGGAGTAATCTCCCCAGAGAGGATACCTGCCGTTCAGATCTCCAAGGAAGAGATAAAGCCTCGGCAACCGTGCCATGACCCGGTGAAAGTCCCCCGCGTAGAAGTCAGCTCACGGTGGAATGTACGCAGAAATCAGAGTATACCTCCTATCCAGGTGCAGCTGCACAGCCACTGCCTGAAACGAGGTATCTAAAGAGAAAGAAAGAACGGAGACATCATGCCGGGTGTGAACCGCGCATCCCCCAGCCCAGCCATCCCGCGGTGGTGGGGTTGCAAGACCCTTATACCCCGGAAGGGCGGGCAGGGGGCACGCGCCTAGCATGGTCTCCTGCAAAACGATAGCTAACGGGGAACGGGACGAGACGAGCCTCCACAGCTCCTCCCAGTTGGCATGTAGTCCACGGCAATTCCATTGAAGGACTATGCCCTCCAGGCCTAGCTCGGAGGAGAAGCGAGGGCCCTCCTCGAACTGAAGACCCTCACGGGAATGGCCGTACGCTTCCCGGGGGCAGAGCCCCGGGCGCTGTTGGCCGGACAAAGCGCTGGAGGCGCTGTCGCCTTCGAGGACTTATTGGGGGAGGTTGGGCTCGCCATGCGAGTCTTCTCCTCCCTCCGCCTCGAAACCTTAGGCGGGCGTTGCGGCTTCGGAGGCGGGGGGCCCTCTTTTCGAGGATCCACCGTCTCCGAGGCACTCGCTCGACCTGGGGTCGTGGGCGAAAGCGCCAAAGCTTTTTTGTTGCTGTCTTCCTTTCGGGGAGCAGCTTTAGGAACCCCGGAAGATTGCCTAGCGACCATCTTCAGGGGTGTTACCTCCTGTGAGTCTATCGACTCGGTGGAGGCGCGTGGCCGTTTCGCCTTACGGGAAACGGTCACGCTGTGGAAAGAGGGGGCAGCCCTGGTTTTAGCCGGGGCAGGGTATGAACCCTTTTGCCGCCAGCTTTACCAGGGGAGCGCCCGGGTTGGGTAGAGCCCGCAGAAGGGCTCCGAATGGGCGCGGAAACAACCGTGCTCGTTGGCCTGGATGGGCCAGGAGCAGAGGGTGCCTTTCTAACTATTGAGGCATATGGCGTCCCAGGCAGAGCCGGGCGCGCCAGGACTAAGTCCTTTGCCTCGCGGAATGAGAGTCGATCCCGGGCCTGAACGGCCAGGATTTCTTTCTCAAGGAGATATGCACCACATTGCTTTGAAGAAGCGGGGTGCGGCTCTCCGCAATTGACACACTTGGCCACACACGATTTGGACTTATCGTGTGCGACCTTGGAGCAATTTACACAGACTTCGGGTGACCCCGACTTTGCACGTCTACATGAACGATTCGTATGGCCGAAGCGGTGACAGTAATAGCACCGCCGCGGCAGTGGCACGAATGCCTTCACGCGGTAGCGGTACCAACCGGCACGCACCGACTCAGAAGGCTTGTCACAGTCAAACGTGACGAAGAGTGTAGGGGTGGGTCTCGAGGCCCCTCCCTGTTTTCTCATCACACGTTCGACCTTGACCGCCCCATGGTCGGCCAGCTCTAGGGTGATGTCCTCAATGGAGTAGTCAACGAGTTCCCTCGCATAAACTACTCCTTTCACAAAGTTCGCCGCATTCGCCAGAAGACTCCCGTCCGAGAAACGGGTTACCTTCGGCTCTCTACCAATTGCACTAGCTAATCCTCTCCTCTGATGAATCATGTTGCCCTTGGACAACATGGTGCCATCAGTGGAGTGAATAACGAGGAAGCGTTTGAAGCCAGCGGGCTCGAAAACGCCAGGTAACCTCTGAATCAGGGGCCACGATGTCATCGAGCCTCCGCCCTGTGCACTTTTGGTCTTTGTCATGGTCAGGAACTCCGTACCTGGGGGGGCAGAGGGGCCGGATGTGCCGATCTTGGCTTGGTTGCTCGCCAAAGTGGCAGCAGACCCATCCGTCCCCGTAGCCCCCGCGGATGGAGAGGAGCCCCGAGTCTTCTTTGTCTTTTTGGTCTTTTTCGTCCTTTTCTTTTTTGGAGAGGAAGGCGGGGAATGAACCCGCTTCTCACCCCCGCAGGTAGAAGCCACCAGGCCAGATGGACCGGCCTCAGCCAGGTCCTTCTCCGAAATGGAGAAGGTCCTGGTGGTCGCAGGGGCATCATCCGGAGGAGATCCCTCCCCTTCTTGTACTGCCTGAGAATCCCCAGCCGTTTGAGGAGGACCTTGCATAGGGCCGGATCCGGGTTCGGTGCTTGGCGCTGATCCCGGATTTCCCCCCATGGAAGGCCCTACCGTCTGAGGCTGGTTTTCCTCAAGGAACATGTTTATCACAGGAGGGGCCTCCAGTTGGCCATCCCCTCTCAGGACATCGCAGGTCCCCTTGGCAGCGTCATAAGTCTTTAGTGGGGAGGCACAGGCCTTGAACCCGGCAAGGTTTAAGATTCTTGCCAGCAGGTCTTTTGAGGGAAGCGACCGAAGGGGCCTAGCTTCCCTCTCTTCCCTAGAGGGGGTTTGCCCTACCGAGCCGCTTGCACGAGGGGCGGTCGGCAATGGGCTGCCTGCTGGCTTTCTCGGCAGTCCCCTTAGAAAGCAAAGGATGGACTGCCGCTGGAGATAGGGAGGTGCCCGAAAGCACCTCCAGAGAAGGGGGTAAGGGGAAGTCCCCTACACCCGTAAGCGTAGAAGAGGAGTAAGCCTCCTCTCCGGTTAAAGAGGTATGGAGGGTCCCCTGCGCAAGCACAGGAGGGGGGGACCTCCATCTTTTCTGTGGAGCTGCACGAGGGCGGCTCCGTTGTTTTAGGGGGAATTAAGGGGAGATGTTTTTGTTTTGCATCATTGGGCATGGTGACCCTCTTTGTTTTACGGGACGCAATCGCTCACCACCTCTTGCAGTAGCCCGCACTGCAAGAGGTGCTTACAGGCCCGGCAGAGCCAGGCGCCGCCATTTGGGACCACCCCTCCCGCCTGGTGGCCTGGCAGTCCTTCGGCATGGCGGCTCCACCTTGAACACGGCGATGAAAAAAGATAGATTTTGAAGACGAGAGGAAAAGGGATGTGAGGAAGGTATTGGTGGGGATGAAGCAGGTTGTTAAAAGCCAACCACCCCAGACCGGAGCTCAGGGGTTAGGGGACATTGTCCCCTCCCCCCTCAGCCCCGATTCGGGACGATTGGCTGAGAAGAAGGTCAGCTTCTACCCTTTGAAATTAGAGGCTGACCAGAGAAAGTTTTGGGAGAGTTTGTATGAAAAGCGACGAGGAAGGAGAGAAATACAGGCTATCTGAAGGAAGGAAGAGAGGCTAAGCTGGGGCCGGACGGAGCGCTGGATCCCGTCAGCACGGCGGCCAAGATGGCAAATTGCCGCGCCCCTTACGGGGTAGAGTGTGGTGGGGTAGAGTGTGGTAGGGTAGGTAGTGGTGGTGTAGGTGTTGATGGTGTAGTTGTGGATTTGGTGGTGGTGGTGTATGCCATGTTAATGGTGTAGGTGGTGGTGGTGGTGTAGGAGGTGATGGTGGTGTTGAAGGGGGTGGTAGTATAGGACCTAATGGTGGTGCAGATGGTGGTGGTGTTGGTATTGGTGTTGGTGTTGTAGGTATGGGTGGTGTAGGTATCGGGAGGGTAGGTGGTTTTGGCAGTGGTTGTGTAGGTGGCATAGGCGTAGGTGGTTGTGGTTTAGGCCGTCGTAGTGTAGGTGAGGGTGATTTATGAGTTAATTATGTAGGTGATAGTGCTGTAGGTGTTGGTGTATGTGGTGGCAGTGTAAGTGCTCGTGGTGTAGGTGCTGGTGTTGTGTAGATGTTGTGCTATATGCAGTAGAGGGGTGGATGGTGGTGGTGTAGATGATGGTGGTGTAGATGGTGATAGTGTAGGTGCTAGGGGTGCAGGCGGTGGTGGACTAGGTTGTGGTGGTGTAGGTGGTTGTGGTTTAGGTGGGAGCGATGCATGTGCTAGTGAGGTAGGTGGTAGTGCTGTAGCTGTTGGTGTATGCGGTAGTGGTGTAGGTGATGGGGGGGGTGTACGTGTTGTGCTGTAGGTGGCATATGTGGTGAATGGGTAGATGGTGGTAGTGTAGTGACGGTGGTGTAGATGGCGGTCGTGTAGGTGGTGATGGTCTAGATTGTGGTGTTTAGGTTATGGTGGTGTAGGTTTTAGGGTTCTAGGTAGTGCTCTAGGGTGGTAGGGGTGTACGTGGTGTAGGTGCTGGTGTGTAAGCTATGTATGTGATGATTCGAAAGAGAATGAAAAACAAATAAGGTTTTCAAATTTCGTTAGAATCTGTCGAATAGTTGCATAAAGGAAAAAAAACGAGGACTGACAGACCGCCCGACCTAGTCAGATGTAGGGTTGCACGTGATAAAAATTAATAAATTATGAATGGAATCAAGGATTGGTCTCCCCTTTCGTTTCACTACCCATTGACGGTACGGGGGGAGGAGCGTTTGGAGGTTGGGGGGATAGAGAATAGTAGGTATAATTTATTTTAGCCTCCGCGGGCTCTTCACTCTCATAATAGTCGACTATTTTGAGACATTTAAGCTGCCTCATCTGATTCAACAAGATAGTTGAGAAGAGAATCAAAGGAGGGAATGGGCTTTGGCCTCTATCAGGGCTGAGGCAGGGGGGAGCGCAGTCCTATCAAGCATTTCAACACATTTCGTTTTAATGTCAGACATCTCATTAAAATTAATAGCAAATATTAAAATGAGAATGGATTGCAAGCCCATTTTATTTCAGAACGTGTAACGCCAGCTTTCCTCCCCTATTGGGTCTTTTCAGGCGCAGCAAATAAAGTTCGAGATTCAAATGAGGTGAAAAAGACGACCCGAGAGAGTCAGAAGCACCAGGTTCTCTTGGAGCACTTGGGTCGGGAGAACCTGCCCTCCCTCGGGGTTTTATTCGTAGCTGTGGCATTGTAACACCACCCATAACTCATTGGGTGAATAGTGTAACAAGTAATGGTATCCTACAAGGATGAAGTCATTTTCACCCCACGAAAAATGAAAGGTGAAAATGTTTTTATATTTTGTTTTGTTATAAACAAATGGAGGATGTTTTAAGGATCTAATTTCATTTATCTAAATCAGAATAATTTATTTTGCAAAGATTTAAAAAGAGAGATTAATATAAAAATAAATATGATCTAGTTTAAAGGATTAAAGAAAAAAATTATACAATCATTATTAATTTTATTTAGCTATTCATTCATAGTCTTAATATTCCTTCATATTCTCATCATTTTTCTCAATCATTTCTCTCTTTCTTTCGTAAACAACAAAAACAAGATGAGCAGATGTTCTTAATTCTGTTCATTTCCGTAATTGTCTTCTTTTTCTCCTCCTTAACATTTTCTTCTGTTATAGTTGTAAGTCTTGGATTTCTTGATACGCGACTAATCTATATATAAAATAAAATCCTTACTTCGCAAACCTGACGTTTAAACTCGTTTACTCTGTCATATTCTTGATCCTCCTCCCACATCCTTTCTATCGCATCTAATCCTTTCATCTCTATTTAGGAGAATGATCAATTAATTGAATTGAGGGTGAATTGAGGGAGGAACAAAATGATGCGGTCGACCAGAATAAAGCTTCTCGACAACCGAGAAAACATAGCCACGAGATTACTTATATAAACTCGGTATCACAGTTAGGAGACAAAGGTCAAAAGTAAAGTACCTCAAATATTGAATAATAAAAGGAAAAGTAAAATGACACGGCCTTTTTGCCTATCTATAAAAGAAGTGAGCTTTTTAATAATCAATGTTTATTTTCTAAGGTCTTTTTTTCAGTTCATTCGAAAATGAATCAATTTTGGAAAGTTTTAAGAAGTAAATTGGTTTAAAGGAAAAGGGTTAAAAAAATATTTAGTTTTCGCGAATTTGGGAGGGTCTAAATATAAAAATAATGAACGAAAAGCGATTTAGAATGGGAAAAAAGAGTAATTGAGGAACAAGACAAAAAATATTTAGCATGAAAGAGAAATTAGAATAATGGAGTGGGGAGAGAGAACTGTGGCAATGCCTCCGCTAAAACCGAAACCTGGAGGAGCGACACAAAATCACATCAAATACAAATGAAAAGAGAAAAATTAGCGAACTCTCTCTCGCGTCTTCTTTTCCCCAAAATTTGAAATCTCTTAATATCGTTTCCAAATAGGTTTAGACCCAATGACGGGTGACATAGGGCGTTAAATTCTATTTTAATGAAAACTAAATAAAAATAACTAATTAATTTTGGCTTTGGTGTTTAATCGTATTATTTTTATGTCTATGTTTTTTCTTTAATAGATTAAATCTTGTGGTTTGTTCTGTTACTATTTCTTTTTTCTTGGTTGTTCTGTGGTTTCTTATTTGTATTTAACTTAGGTTATTTCCTCGTTCTCGGGTGTTTGCTCCTCTTCTGTATTTGCTGGGTCCATTGTTCTCTCTTCATTCTACCCGTAAATGGAGAAATAGTTACGCTGACATAAAAATCTGATTACTTGGCCCACTATGGTTTAAAGCGAAATTTTGATAATCTCCGACTATCTTCGATGAGCTCCAAACTCCACTCAATCCTGGCGCCTCCCAATCGCCTATCGCAAATCCATCCGAGAAAAACGACTTAGATGGAAGAAAAATTTAGGAGAGAGTAAAAGAATAGGCTTTCGGAGCCTATCGATCCCTCCTCCCTCTCCCCTTTGAGCGAAGGAGGAGAAGAGAGAGCGAGGTATGGAGTTCGGACGCCCCTCGCTCTAACCTATCGCCCCGGAGACTGTGCCAAATGGAGGAACAGAGAAGGAAGTTTAAATGGAGAGTGGAGATAAAGATATGAAGCGTAGGGAAATAGGGGAGGGTAAAAAGTGGGCATAGGTGGTGTTGGGTGGTGCTACTATCTCGGTGTGTAGCACTTTTATCTTCTTTTTTTCCCTTCCGTGTTATTGATTGTCCTTGTCCCTTGTAAACCTCGTTTGGGAACGACAGGAACAAACCGTTTTCTAAGGGGTTTTCGCCAATTATTTCTCACTCTGGAAGGTGGATTGATTATTCTATAGCTGGTGTTCATTTACTTAGCTTTGGAACGGCCCGTGTGGCTTGTTGCGCCATATCTTTGTCATTTCGCATTTTCTGCAGGGTGTTCCTTAGTCCTACGTCGGCTAGGAGACGCTCACTCCCTTTTATGTGTACGCTTCCCAATCTGAGAACGCGCGTTGCCTTTCTACGGTCCCCTTACATTCTTTTGCTCGCGAACATTTTCGAACACTGTAGCTTTGAATGGATACTATGTGGCATGTTTTGGGGGTTGAACCCCATACAAGCCCAACCATTTCTGTTTTTGTGAACCGTTTTAGCCCCCCGCAACGCCATATACGAGCACTTTTTGTGCCAAATTTTAATTTATTATAGCTTTTCGGCAAAATGTTCGTTAGTCCTTCGAGGGAATTGGAAGTACGAACTCCCTTCTAAGAATTTTCTCTGCCAGTTAGGAGTACGCCTTGCCCTCGTAGGGTCATTGGGGGTCATTTGTGGACTTTTTTTGTACTTTTTCTTTGTGAGACTTTGATGTTTGCACTGGCCTTTCTTGGAGGGGAAAGGTTACAGTATCTTTTGATACAATTACCTTATGTATGGGTGTGCGTTATGATTGGCTGTGAGTAGTTGGACAACAGGACACGCGCCAAACCTTCTTATGCTGTTGGGCGTATTTGCCTATGTGTTTTTCATGGCTACGGAAGTTACCATACATCATTGTAGTTTTCTTTGACAGTATTTCGTTTTCTTTGGATACATGATGGATAACTACGCTAATCAATTTTTTGTAAATTTTTCGAAGAATTTCTTTACTGTGATTGTTTTTTTTATTATTTTTATCCCAATCCCTTCCTCGTGTCCACCGTTTACTATTTGTAACTTCTGTCCCTAGATGCGTGCCTCTAGTTTTTATTTCCAGCCTGTATGGGCCGTTACCCCCTACCTTTATGCGCCTAGTTCCTGGTTCCCGCCGTAGTTTGATTAGGTTGCGCATCCTTGGCCTGGTTTAGTCGTGCCGGTTTAAGGTAGTCGGTTTTTTTTTATCCTTAAGCCAATGTCTTTACTTTTTGGCGATGGTTA